>CM024599.1:48673550-49873550 GCA_014182555.1 Eucalyptus erythrocorys | reverse complement strand
TGTTTTTTTTAAGATTTTATTTCTCCATGCAATTGAAATGATAGTCTTATTACCATCCATTATGACGTTGCATAGGGAATGAAGATGATTGTATAGGTGTGTAATGTAGGCATGATAACTATATTTTTTCTGTCTTTTTTTTTTTAAGGCCAAGCTAGTGTCTGTTCCATTTAGTTTGATTTTGCTTTACAATTTTAATATGGAAAAGTTAAAATAATCTTTTGTTGGATTAAAATAAATTATAAGTTTTTTTTGGTAAAAATAAAAGGAAAATTTTAAAATAGAAAAGGGGTTGAAATTGATCCAAACAGCTACTGGGCCCAAGCTTGGCATGCGGGCTGGAAAGGCTTTGCCCTGCCGAGCTTGACATGCAAGGCTCATGGGTTGCGCTGACCAGGACGCGAGAAGAAGTCAAGCTTTAGGAAAACAATGTTCGTCACTAGCAAATCTACCAACTCTCAAACAAAGTTTTTACTTAGAGAACATGGCAGCTGTTACACCTTCTGAAGTTGGACATGGGTTAGACTCTCGGTTGCAGATCTAGTCGTGTTTTGAATTGTTTACCATTGATTCAGAAAGCTTAATAGAAGATTAGGAACTATCTCATAGAGTTGTCCACACAATGCAATAGAAATGAAATTACTGAGTACAAAATATGAAAAGGCTATGTTCAAATTCTCTAAGCTACTCTCGGCCTTGTTTTCTTGTCAAGGAAGTAACAACTTGATCTTGTTGAGCTTAACCACGACAGTTTTCATGTCCATTCTTTCATTGGGCAAGTCCTTTGAACATTCTAGTCCTAATTCTAGTATCAATAAGACTATGCTATTGAATTTCAAAAGTGTCGGATCTTCATGTTTCGTGCGAAGGAATTTGCTATCCACAATGTCAAGTACTCTATTTGGAATCGCTGCACCTACCCATTGCCTCAAGTTGATATCGGCATTGAACATTTCACCGGTTGGCTTCTTCCCAGTAATAACTTCCAACAACAATATGCCAAAACTATATACATCTCCTTTTGTCGTGACTTTACCTTCCGAACCATACTCTGCAAGCATCATAGTTTGAGACATAAGAACATTGGCAATTGATCTATTTCTTTTTGGGACATTAGTAATAAGATCAAGAGGCAAACGAGTGCTAACATATCTCTATTATATTATACCATTATATTGGCAATCAAAGGCTTGAATTAGCTAATATTCGACAAATGTACCTGGAGCAATGTAACCAATTGTGCCGAGAGTTTGGGTTTGTGTTTCAAGCTTGTTCTTAGCCAAAATCTTGGAAATTCCAAAGTCACAGACTTGTGCGACTAGGCCCTCGTTTAGAAGAATATTGCTAGGCTTTAGATCGCAGTGCACAATGGGTTCCGGTTGGCCATGGTGGAGATACTCGATTGCCATTGCGGCGTCGACCATTATCTTCACTCGTTGATGGAGATCCAAGTTGTAGTTGTTGGAGTACAACCACTTCTCCAAGCTCCCACAAGGCACGTATTGCAACACCAGAGCTCTTAGATTGGCATTCGTGCAGGTGCCAATCACCTTGACAAGATTGCGGTGCCGGATCATACGAAAAGCATCGCATTCTGCATCAAAACTTTTCAAAGCACCTTCAATATAGAGATTCAGTACTTTGACCGCGATGTCTATCCCGTTCGCTAGAGTCCCTTTATATACAGAGCTAAAGCTTCCTGCTCCAAGCAAATTGCTGTTGCTGAAGTTGTTAGTAGCCAAGCAAAGATCCTGATATGATATCATTGGGTGGTCAATTCTAGGCAAGTTCTCCATCAAAATTGAAGCTTTTTCACTAGTGTTCCCACGCTTTCTAAACAAGCAAATGATGAGAACTAGAAGTATAGCTAATACAATTGGCACAATAATGTATAGTATATGGAGCCACTTGTCCCTTGATGATTTCATTCCGTTTACCTTGCAACGTGGGACTTGAAAAATCGCATTTCCACAAAGTGCATCATTCCCAATGAAAGAGAGAGCCGAGAAATTTCCAAAGGGCCCACCATTAGGAATCTCTCCAGATAGCTTATTAAAGGACAAGTTCAAATTTTGTAGATATGCAATTCCTTCCAAGGACTTAGGTATCGTGCCTGATAACTCATTGTAGGAGAGATCGAGGAAACTCAACCCTTTGAGATGGCCGATCGATTGCGGTATCGATCCTTGAAACGAGTTCCTTGACAAGTTGAGAGTAGCAAGGCTCTCAAACTCCTGGATGGAACTCGGTATGGCACCAGTAAGTCGGTTCCAAGAAAGATCAATGCTCTCTATAGCTCTCATCTTCCCTATTTCAAGTGGTAGTCCTCCATTGAAAGAATTGAGTGACAGATTGAGGAAGATGAGTTCTTGAAGGCCCCACAAACTAATTGGTATAACCGATGTCATGTTATTCGAGCTTATGAGAAACTTTTGAAGGCCACTAAGGTTTTCAATGCAATTCGGGATTGATCCCGATATTCGATTTTGCTGGAGTACCAACTCTCCTAAACTTGTCAAGTTGCATATCTCATCGGGGATCGGTCCTTCGAGATGGTTGTTATCAAGATATAGCCTTTGCAACCTTTCTAGTCCTCCGATCGATGGTGGGATGTTGCGGTCTAGAGCATTATCGCCCAAATTTAGGAAAGTCAATCTCTTCAAGAAACCTATTTCCTCGGGAATACGACCTCTTATTTGACAATTGGGAGCAAGTAGAATTTGTAGGGAACTAGAGAAGTTTTTGATAGATTCTGGTATGGAGCCACGAAGCGGGTTGCCTTTCAACCCCAAGACTTGCAGCGATGGACAATTAGATAAAGTAGAGAGAAAATCGAGCTCCGAACCATAAGTCCCTCCTGTTAGCTGATTATGCCCAATTGAAAAGAATTCGAGATTCTTCAAGTTGCCCAAACTTGTAGGTATGGGTCCACTGAATCGATTTTCATCAACATCAACAACGATTAGATTCGAAAAATTTGAGAAACACTGCGGGATGTTGCCGCTAAAGCCATTGCTTCCTAGATATAGTTCTTCCAAATTCGGAAGGCTTAGATCTCTACCTAAGGGAAGGCTTCCGGAGAGGGAATTTTCTGCCAAACTGAGCACTTGGAGCGAAGAAATATTAAAAACCTCTTGAGGCACTTTGCCGATTAGCAAATTTTCTGAAAGGATCAGTGTTTGCAGATCAACCAAATTCCCAATCTCACTCGGAATCTCCCCTTCAATGGGGTTAGCTCCTATTTCTAGTTTGTGCAAGCTCGACAAGTTACCCATGGTTGGAGGAATCATGCCAGTCAAGTTGTTAACAGAAATATAGAGCTTTTGTAGCTTTTGCAAGCTACCTATATCTCGAGGAATGCTTCCTTGAAAACTATTGAATGACAACCACAATATAATAAGCTCTTTGCATTGGGTTAGCTTCTCTGGTAGCAGGCCGCTGAATTGATTTTGACTTAGTGAAAGCATCTGAATGTTAGGCCAGCGGTAGCAAAGATCGGAGGGAAGACTTCCAAAGAGATAATTATCCGTCAAATTGACCCATGTGAGCGATCTATTGAAAAGTGCCGAAGGAATCGAACCTGTGAGAGAGGCGTTGGCCAATATAATGACTTGCAATGTGGATATGTTGCCCAGGATGCTTGGAATTTGACCCCGTAAATCATTTGAGCTAAGATCCAGTTGTTGCAACTTAGGGAAGGTGCCAAATTCTCTTGGTATGCCACCTATTAGCCAGTTCATCGCGAGTGACATGACTTCGAGGTTTCGGCACTGGGTCAAGATAGGAGGAATCTTTCCTTCAAATTGGTTCGATTTGAGTATAAGTTCTTTCAAGCGGTGTAAATGACCAATTTCTATCAGAATCATGCCATAAAAACTATTGTTTCGGAGATTAAGAGAAGCTAGGAGAGAAAGATTGCCAAGGTAGGGAGAGAGTCTTCCCTGGAGACCCATGTGCGAGAGGTCTAAAGCTATGACTCTCTGCTTGCGGTTGTTGCAAACGACACCAATCCATTCACAGAAATTTGCTTCCACAGTCCAATTGCTACCTTTGATGGTGTTCGTCGGGTCGACCTCCATCTTCAATTTGAAGTGGAGGAGAGCCTCTTGATCAGTGAAGTTGCTAGAACAAATGACAGGCTGAAACATAAATAGGGAAGCCAACAGAACATCAACAAATGCTAAAAAGATGAACTTCTCCATAATGAATAGAGTCTCTTTTGATTGCATCGGTTTGCTAATTTCAACGTGCTCTTCATGTTCAATACCAAAACCTACAAAATGATTGTCTCAATTAGAAAAAGAAAGAAAGAAAGAAAGAAAGAAAAAGAAGCGATGTAAAGAAGGATTCGCTATCAAATGATGTCCCTCAATCACATCTATGGCCCATTCCTTATGTTCACACGTTCACACTTACTTTCAATTCTGTGAGGGTACAAATAGACCTGTGGACCAATGCTCCAAGGCATGAATGTGAAAAGGTTTTGTGATAATTGTTGTGACCTTCCTGTAGGGGCAATATCAAGTGTCTCGTGGGATGTTGACTAATTGAGAGTTCCTACTACTGGAAGAGATAATGTTATTAATAGTCTATCAAAATTTATCTACGCTTCATGTCGTCAGAATTGATCAAGGAGAATAACTCTCTCTCTCTCTCTCTCTCTCTCTCTCTCTCCATTCTATATATCTCGCGTGTCCATCTCTCTCTCTCTCCATTCTTTATATCTCGCGTGTCCATTAACTTGTGATTTTTTGAAACCCTAATTGTGATTTCTTGGTAACAATTTATGTCTAAACAATTCAATAAATGATGAAAATATTTTTCATTAATTCATTTTTACAAATAACTTAAACGATCATTTTTCAAAGGAATTATTTTCCAAACCATCAACTTTCCGTAAAACAAACGCATTCTTTAACTTTGAGCAAAGTTGCTAAATGACAAGCTCGCATTTAGCCATCAAAACCATTTTTAGATCAAATACTAAGCTCAACATATTTGACTCGCAACTATAAATGTTTTCACAAACCATTTGCTAATGTGAGAATGCTACATAATCTATGTCAATATATCGTAATAGTATCTTCCTTAAATATTTGATCTAAGTGTACCTCTTAGATTTGTATCTTGCTCGAATTAGATTATTCTCGAGTCAAGAAAATATTTTGATTCTCTATCTATGAAAATAGCAAAACATGTATGCGCTAATTCATTATTACATTATAAACAGCATTGTATTAATGCAGAAATATTCCGTGCTCCATTTTATTATATATTTCTATGACAATTCGCACAATTTGCACATGGCTAATTATCTGATCATTAACCACTGAGATTCGCCCCAGTGGTTACCCTTCCAACACGGAAGGGGGAGGTGAGAGGTTAAAATTCCCACCTTCTCAGGGGGTTGGGTGAGGATGCGTAAGTTTCAGAAGTGGGTTTCAGAGACGGAGTAAAAGTCTGAGAGTGAGTGTAGAATAGGAATAGAGTAGGACTAACCAAAAAAAAAATTATCTTGTCATTAATTATGTTGGTTAAACATATCTTTGATTGAATGACCTGAGAACTTTGTAAAGTATTGATGTTTGTCTGATCTGGATTTTCTCAACATGCAAAACCATTTGAATGTCTATTCGATAAACTGCAACATCCGGTAGATAGATTTTAAAGAGTGACGTGTGTGCATTTTTCATTTTTGTGGATGCTTTTATTAACGAGGGCATTTGGAGCACTTGTTAATTATATTTTATTTGAAACCGCACTATAGATTAGATTAGAGTTCAACTACTATCTGTGTCATTATTCTTTTACAAAAATATTCTTATTTGATTGCTTACCAACTGTTCCTATAGCTTTTTATTAACAATATCCTCATGTTATCGCTGTGCAGATATTTTCTATTTTACCCAGCCTTTTACAAGAAATTAATTGCACTCAATAGCAATTTGGACTTCAAATTAAGGTGGACTTAGTGCTTTTGAGTCATGGTTGTTTGATGCTGCTGAACTTGGAATCATCGTCCGATGATGATTTCTATTTTGGATAGACACCAATGACAAGAATCATTACATACAAGCAAAATTTGAAATTTACAACCACCAATAAAAGTTATAATAATTATTACAGACTTTGCATTTTCACGTGACATCATCAAATTAATTAATTATTACGGACTTAAAAAATTATGGGATGGAAGTGGCAAAATGAATCCTTAATTCATTTTTGGACTCATTTTGTTCGGATCGTGGGAAAAATGGGTTACTCAAGCTTTCATATGATAGGCTGAGATGGGTTTTAAAAGACACAATCTAATCAAATATGATGGGTTTTAATGTGCAT
This sequence comes from Eucalyptus erythrocorys, assembly GCA_014182555.1. Classification (NCBI taxonomy): domain Eukaryota; kingdom Viridiplantae; phylum Streptophyta; class Magnoliopsida; order Myrtales; family Myrtaceae; genus Eucalyptus; species Eucalyptus erythrocorys. Next base: position 49,867,211 of record CM024599.1, on the reverse strand, counting down.
GAATCATTTTTTAATTTTATTCTCATTGATAAAGGACTGACAAAAAATAAGTGTCCCATTTGCTGTCAACACCTCAATCCACCGTCACCGATAACTTCACAATGGTGGACATCGGAGGAAAGTGACCTCAGTCGCGGTCCCCTATGTTGGCCACCATTGTCTCTTTCGCCGTGGTCACGATCCCCCCCCAACCAAATGGTGGACATCAAAGGAAAGCGACTTCAGTGGTGGTCCCCTATGTTGGCCAACCTTGTCTCTTTTGCCCTGGTCACGATCTCTCTTTCCCCACCCCACACACCACCCCCGCCCCCCGGCGGCACCTTCTCCCTTCCTTGATCCATTGTGATCTGTTTTGATTGCACCCTCCTTTCGACTTAACCCTCTCCCTCCCTCCTTTGAGGACTAGGAGCACCCAGCCACAACCTTGAGGTGATAAGTGGCGCCAATGGGACCAACCTTGGGATGTTCTCTCTCTCTCTTCATCAAAAGGCCAAATGAATTAACCAAAGATATTAGCTCGAAACTCCTTATCCACTAATGAGATGTTACATAAAGAGTATAATACACAGAAGTTGAACATTCCAAGTCCCCTTTCATTTCCATAATTTCATAAATAAACATAATTATCCCGTTCTCAAGGAATAGAAATTTGCTGCATCGGGTCCCTCGCCCTAATCAATCTTCCACAATAATAATTCTTTGTTTGGAATATTCTTGCGGATAATAGTCAAGCTCCAGGTAATGGGGAACTAGCTCGCAAGGAGGGAAGGAAAAGGGGGACAAAGACAATGAATTTTGTGGCACCTCGTGGTATATGCCCAGTACACAAACTAGAAATTATGGCACAATGATGATGCAAAACTACTTGTAATCCCGTGCAGTATCGACCGGTGGGAAAGTCGACCCCCTAGACATTAATAATTTCCAGACTGATGGGAAATTCAATTTCCTTTGAATTGATTGATTTATCGAAAGGTAATTGACTCATTTCACCGCCACCGGGGCCACGTAATCAGCGCGTTCATAAATTGTTCATTGTTTTCTCCTTAAGCAAGTGAAACGGACCCGCGCACACTGACCAATCATGGGAGGACAGGCAGGGTACGCACGGTCATGATCGAGCCTGGGCGAGTATGGTCCCTCCCTGGATAAAGCAAGAGCTTCCCTCTCCCCCTCCCCCACCACCACACGACCCATCTCTGTCTCCTAGATCTCTTTCAGACTTTCACGTGATTACATAATTTGTCGGATTTCTCCTCTATGTGCTACCAAACTCGGGCATGATTCGATCCCAGAAATTATGTTCCAGCACGCCCAGATGTGTCCTATCATATCCCTTGCTGCACTATCCCCACCAGTGTAGAAGATCCACGTCTTGAGCTCTATCCATCATTCCCATGAGGCTATTGCATTGTAACATTATTTCCTTTTCCTGGTTTTCCATTATGTGTAGCAGAAGGATTGTAGCAAGGATGACTCATGGCCGATTATATATATTCATCTATCCATCTAATACCTTAAACTTTTAGAATACTTAACAGTGATCTTACGAAATCTAACATGATATCAAAACAAAAGATCATAAGTTCGAATCTTTTCACACCTTCAAATAATAATTTAATCTTTTAGAAAGTATAAAATATATATAAAAAAGTAATTAAATATAAAAAAAATTAATACAACTCGACTGAAATTGAAACACTGCCTTGAACTTTTACTGAGGTAGGGTCACTTATTTAACTTCGGTTAGTGATAACTGGTCGTTATTGCTTCATTTCGATGGGTTTGCACTTTTCTAGGATCCCTGGAGGACTACAACAAATTCACCGGATCCCTCACCCTAATCAATCTTCCACAATAATAATTCTTTTTTTTTGGAATATTCCTGCGGATAATAGTCGAGCTCCAGGTAATGGGGAACTAGCTCGCAAGGGGGGAAAAGGGGAACAAAGACAATGAATTTTGTGGCACCTCGTGGTATATGCCCGGTACACGAACTAGAAATTATAGCATGATAATGGCGCTAAACTACTTGTAATTCCGTGCAGTATCGACCGGTGGGAAAGTCGACCCACTCGACATCAATAATTTCCAGACTAATGGCGAATCCAATTTCCTTCGAAGTGATTGATTTATCGAAAAGTAATTGACTCATTTCACCGCCACCGGGGCCACGTAATCGGCACGTACATAAAATGTTCATTGTTTTCTCCTTAAGCAAGTGAAACGGACCCGCACACACTGACCAATCATGAGAGGACAGGCAGGGACGCACGGTCATGATCGAGCCTGGGCGAGTATGATCCCTCCTGGATAAAGCAAGAGCTTCCCCCTCCCCCACCACTACGCAACCCATCTCTATCTCCTTGATCTCTTCCAAACTTTCACGTGATTATGTAATTTGTCGGATTGCTCCTCCATGTGCTGCCAAACTCGGGCACGATTCGATCCCAGAAATTATTTTCCAGCGCGCCCGGATGTGTTCTATCATATCCCCCGTTGCACTATCCCCACCAGTGTAGAAGATCCACGTCCTGAGCTCTATCCATCATTCCCATAAGGCTATTGCATTGTCACATTTCTCTTTTCCTTTTCCATTATGTGTAGCAGAAGGATCAATAGTAGTGATGACTCAAGGCCGATCGGCTGATTCAACAGGACAATATGCATACATAAATTAAACCACATCTCCATCTATCCATCTAATACCTTAAACTTTTAGAATACTTAACAATGATCTTACGAAATCTAACATAATATTAAAACAAAAGATCATGAGTTCGAATCTTTTCACACCTTCAAATAATAATTTAAACTTTTAGAACAGCCATAAAATATAAAAGAAAAAGTAATTAAATATAAAAAAATTAATACAACCCGACTGAAATTGAAACATTGCCTTGAACTTTTAATGAGGTAGGGTCACTTGTTTAACTTCTGTTAGTGATAACTGGTCGTTATTGCTTCATTTCGACGGGTTTTGCGCCTTTCTGGGATCCCTGGAGGACTACAACAACTTAACAGTTACTGGAATCTCGTGGACAATGGAATATATTCTGCGGGTGCTATACGGGATCAATCCAATAGAAATGACGACATGGAGACAGCTGTTAATTACTGATGGCTCGAGTTTGATTTGAGTCCTTGATTTATGGTCAAGCTGAGGCCCTAATGATCTCGGACCGAGCCCAAGAAAGATCAAATCTAGGGCATGTGTTAGATTTAGAGAGAGAGAGACATGGAGACAGCTGTTAATTATTGATGGCTCGAGGTTGATTCGAGTCCTCGATCCATCGTCAAGCCAAGACCCAACAATCTCAGACCGAGCACAAGAAAACCCAGATCTAGGGCACGTGTTAGATAGAGAAACGTGGCCGCCGCCGGCAGCGGCTGCAGAGGCGTTCATGGGGTGCTCTCCTAGCCGGGGTATGGGCAGAGAGAGAGAGAGAGAGGGACGTCACGTGGAACAAATCTAATCACTAAATGAATGGAGAAGTACACGAACGGAGAACATAGCATATCCCCTCATCACGGGACGAATGACATAAACCCTCGAAGAGCCACTGAACATACGGACGAAAACATTGCTCTCAATGTCACACCCCGACTTAAGAAAAAAGGCATGACATCGGCCGTCCTTTCACCAAAAGACGCAGCCTCAACATAACCAAAATTTAACCCGATATCAACATATATATATATATACATCCACATATATATATTCGACAAAAAAAGATTTGGTTCAACATCGGAAAGATATCTCAGTAACCTACCAAAACATAACATAAATATTTTATAAAGACTAACTTATAAACCTATTAACTATGCATAAGTCATACCAAAAAGTTCCCCACCACAAAAGTCCTCCTCGAACGGACGCTCACGCCTACTCGCGACTTCGCTGAAGAACCCGAAAAACAAGTTTAAGAGAGGAGTGAGCTACCACGGCTCAATGAGTAACACATTTCTTCTAGCGGATCGAGAAATTACTATGCACATTTAAAACATAACTCAAACACATAATCATAGCTCAAATATCGAAAATACTAATGGTCCAGTCCATTAGTCAATCTCATAAAACATGCATCAATGGTCTATTCCATTGATTAATCTCATCAAATCACATCGATGGTCCATCCCATCGACCAAACTCAAATCACACGTCAATGGTCTACTCATTGATCAATTCATGCTCAAATGTCTAACCATGGTCACACGTAACGCCCGTGACAAGACGACCAAGATTCCCCCCTTGGCAAGGTCTCCACCTATTATTAGCCGGTGGCTCGGCCCACAAGGATATCCTAGAATAGTATGCGCATACCCACACACCCCTCAGGGTCTACAGAGACATTGAGCATCAACCACCAATCACAATGTCCAATAATCCAACATCAGAAAGAAAAGCATATCACAAGTCAAAATTCGATATATAAATATCAAAGCATTCTCCAAAACATCTCAAGATTCTCTCACAAAGAATTTCACAAATCATTTTTCAAACAACCATTCCAATCAACTTTAAAATATAACTCCCTTTGAACAACAAAAATGTCAGTAATAGCTCGATCCTGTTTTATGCAACAAAATATGCTTTTTATCAATTCATAGAATAGGTAATCCACCATATTTCTCAAAACATGAGTTCAAAATACAAAGAAGAAATAGTGTCACTCACCTGAGAAAAGCCAAAAATCAACTACAATGCTCACTCGAACCAACGCACTCGGATTCCTAACAATTAACGAAAAAATAATATTAAAAAGCCGAGTAAAAATGATATTCACATAACGACTCGCCTATCCTAGGCCTATTCGTCGATAAAACGACACCTATGCGCAACAAAAGCTCGCACTTAACATAAACCCCTGATTTTCCGCTACGCGCAACCCATGCGCCAACTTTGACACGCCATAACTTCCTCCACAAAAATCCGTTTCAAGCCATCTTATAGTCTTTAGAAAGCTCTCTTAACGTACAACAACAACCCCAACTCAGCCACTCCAAAACAGTACCGAAAACAACAAAAAAACAGACCTGGATCTGCTGTTCGCTACAGTAACAGAACGCGCCTCCAACTTCAAAATTTCGTTCCGGACAAACCGCAAGCTCAAATCACGATCTGTAAGATGCTATAGCTTCACGACATCCCAAATTACCATTTCTACAAAAATATGCAGCTCAATGACTCAAAAATCGGGCTTCGCCATACAATTATCCGAGAATTCCGAATTTCGAGCCCTAAATGCGGCGATTGCTTCGAGTAGATGATTAAAGGCTTCAATTTCTTACCGGCGTTGCAAAACACACTTGAGTCGGCTTGATGAGGCGTCCGGATCGCGTGCGCGCCAAATTTTCTTCCCTTTTTCCCTTTTTCCTTTCTCTTCTTTCTCTTTTCTCCCCTGTTTTCTCTCGGTTCCCCACTGTTCTGCCCGTGCTCTCCCCTTTCTCTCCCTCTTTCTCTCTTTTTATAGCCAGCCGAAGCTTCTCCATTTCTCTTTCAGCCTCCCTTTTTGACTTTTAACTCATTCTTCTCCTTTTATTTTATTTCTTTCTTTTTAACACCAACATATTACACTCAATGAATGCTGGAAACCTGCCCATCTATGTCAATCACTTTAGTCTGCTGCCTCAGCGTAAAAGCTTGAAAGATGAAGAGACGATGCATGCTAAAAACTTTTGAATTGTCAACACCGACCACCCCACGAAAGAGTTAAGACTGCCAGAATTTAGCGAGAGAGAGAAGGCCTTACAGAAAACCGTTCTTAAACATTCCCTATAACTTGATGGAGCATGGACTTGATCACAAAAGCAAAGCAAAAGTATAGATTTGACAAACGGAAGCAAAGAAAATGGCAATTCAAATTCAAAAAAGAGAGAATAGAGAATGACCTTCTAAACATAGAGAATAGCAGGACACCACTTAGGTTCAAGCAAAAAGCTCACTTCATATATCATTAAAACATGTTCTCGTGCATGATGACAATGCATGTTAAGCCTTTTCTATGGTCAGAGATTTCAGAACACATGCAAAGTTTAGCATCCAAAAGTTGACCAAAAAGAGCTGAGTGATAACAAAAGCACTAGAACAGCAATTTTATTGTTTGATATTCATAAATTCTTCTCTGTGTAGAAATTAATGTAGGTCATCAAAATACCATCTTCAACAACCGTGTTTAACATGGAAATTTTTCCTGACCAACATCGAGCAGATATCTTTCGTTACTAATGGACCACTGATATTAGAAAGAGCCAAGAGAGTGCAATAGAAGGAACTCTGGTGGAGTTTGGGACAGGTTAACAATATATATTAGCCTGCCATAAGATAGTCCCCAATCTTCATGTTCAAAGCTTTCCTCATGCCAATTTATCTATATAGACTGTTATTAAAGCATATTACCTGAAAATACAATTGCTCCATCATTCTAGCATATCACCAAGATTCACTATGAATGCTCTATACAAAATAGTCACAGAAAGAATGTTACTTTTTAGGAGTACTGTGAGATTTTTCTGTCTTATATTTGTGAGGATTTTGTATAAGTAAATCTAAGAAATAATCTAAACAACTAAAAGAGGGTAATTACATAAGTAATCATAGAATGCATAGATGCATGGTAGTTCTTTGACTGTTAACCTGCTGAAATTAACTAGGAAAGAATGGTGGTGTCATGCCTCGATCCTCGGGCACGCACACATCCTTCTACTTGGTCGATTTTAGAATGCGATATCCCAGAACTAAGTATCGCCAACCCATTTATTAATTAAGCACATGCGGAAGCAATTACAAAATCCCCAGACAATAAAACAATGGGATAGAAAAGCAACGCCATATTTTCATATTGAAACACATAACCAAACTTTTATACATAGCAAAAGTCAAGTACTTCACAACTATTTACAAACTCAAAGTCTCACTTTGTCTACACCTAGATAGGGATTCACAAAAAGAGAATAAACTCTCAATTCTCATCAGACTCTTCAGCTTCTTTTAGCTCCTCAATAGGTTCATCCACATAGGTAATCATCCTCTCCGGGATCTTCCATCTAAGAGCTTCAAAATGGTTTTTACAACAACCAATGAGACTATGTCTCAGCGAGTTCTACCCTTTAAGACTCGATTAGGAAACCAATACATCTTAGGGCTGCCTATGCACAACATGAGTCAGAGGACTTACCTTGGCCTCAGATTCCACCTGCATGTTAGCTCAAATCAAACAGGCACCCAAGCAATCACATCACAGATCAAAGCATCGATCAAATCGACTTAGTCGATCACACGCTAACAAGACCACTCACGGTCATTTCCATTCAATCAATCAATTCACCGCAACATCAGATCAAGGCAATAAATCACATCAAATCACACTCAGATCGAATCATCGATCAATCGACCTAGTCAATTATATGTCATCACGACCCATGCTTGGTCGGCACATTCAATACTATCTATAAGTCCGACCATAGTCCAGGACTGCTCACTTTAAGCTAATAAATAGATAGTATAGCTCGCACTAAGCTGATAGGGTTAAGGTGTACTGCTCTCGCTAAGCTGACATATCGCCCGTAGACTAATATAATATACCGGTATACTGCTCTCACTAAGCTGACATATCGCCCGTAGGCCGATATAATATACTCTCAATGCTCACTCTAAGCTGATAAAGTATACTACTCACGCTAAGCTGACATATCGCCCGTAGGCCGATATAGTACACAAGTATACTGTTCTGATCAACCACCAATTTCTTTATCAACTCCGATAAACACGGTTGGCCTTAGCCAAAATATCATATATTTTCTTTCCATAAATCCCACCATTTTCAACAGCCCATAAGACACATTTTTGGCGCTATGAACCAACGCCCGGTAATTACCAATCAATTACCACAATTCAAATCATTTAGGAATAAATCCTAAAAATACATAATTAAATCAATTCAACACAACGTATGGCTCAAATAAATAAACAAACAGCACCACGACAATCAGCACGAAATTTCGATCGTCGACCATCTCAACCTTAATTTCCAAAAATTAATTAATTAATTAATTAATTAATTTCGAAAATTAAATAATTAATATTAAAATTCAATTTAACTCAAAATAAAGCCTGATTAAATAAACGGACTTCACCATGGTCATCAACATAATATTCCGGTCACTGGCCATCCCAGTTAAATTTCCGAGCAATAAATAAATAATTTCGAAAATTAAATAAATAAATACAAGTAAATTCAATTTAGCACAATATAGAGCTCAATTAAATAAACCGTCTGCGCCACCATCATCAGCATAAAATTCCGGTACCTGGCCATCCTTATTGAAATTTCGTGAAATAATTAATTAATTAATTAAATTAATTTCGAAAATTAATATTTAATTCTTAAAAATTCATTTTAGGCCCGAATTATTAAATTGACACCCGATAAGGGACGGAAAAATCCCAAGAAGCATTCATTAAGCAATAGAACATGTCTACTTGCTAAGTGCACAGTCAATTTGACTAACATGCATCAATAAGTATCTAATTTAATTATTTTAATCTAATATATCCACCTAATTGCAATTAAATAAATGTAATCAACCCTAGGTATCATTAGTCTACTAAGAAAGCATTAGTGAGTAAAACTCACTTGCACAACACGACAACCGGGACACCGCGACGACGACGCAACGGCGGCCGAAAACGGGCTCGCGACAACTCCCACGGGCTTGGACCGGATGAAAATCTTGGGTTGAGCTTGAACCGGACCTGAAACAAAACTGAACTGGGCTTGCCTTTATTGAAGTTGGGCTACTGAAATTTTTTCTTGGGCTTCAAATAACTGAAGCTTACTGCGACTGGCTTGAAGAATGTTGGAGATGGGCTGATCAATTTTGTGTGGCTGGATAGAAAGCCCAAGGAACTGCTAATTCTTGGACCGAGGAGATGCCCGCGACGGAAGCTTGCGACTCGTGAAGATGGCTGAAGTTCACGGAGATATTGGGCCGCGAGACCCGCTGGCTTTGTGCGGCTTGTCTTCGGGTAGCTGGTAGTCTACTTTGACCTGCTCCACACGGCAAGAGGAAGACCGAAGTGGCGAAGATGAGTGGAAGTGGCTACTGGCATTTGCTCGTTGAAGGCACGAGTTGGGAGGTGGACGCGGAGAGCTGCCGCGTGACGTCACCGCATGAAGGGATTCAATGAATCACAAGAGACCAAAGCTTGTGGACTTGAACGCTTGGATGATTGCCAGGTTGTTCGGTCTTCAAACGGTGCTGAAGGTGGACGGAAGATGGGCAAGAAACGTGGCAGGGCAAGGGAATTTCTTGGTCAAAATCCCTCTGATGTTGACTGATTAAGGGGGCTTTCGAACAGGTGGTAGTGGAATGAATTTCAGTGGGATTTGGGCTGAATTCGACTGATGAAGACACGAGGCACTCAACAAGCGTCGGTGAAGACTTTGTTGGGCGTATGAGGGAGTCATGGTCAGCCAAATCGAGAGAAGGCAGACGCTGGGTTTTCAAGCTATTGAAACCGAAGGCACGTGGAGAGAGGAGTTGATTTCCATGGATTGTGAGCTGTGAGGATTTTTGGGTTTTCACGGCAGAGACCTCAAGACAAAGAGCAGCTTCGGTGGAGGAATTTCAGTGGTGGACGAAGGCGAGAGGATGGGCAGCTTCGGTTGCAGAAGAAAAATGAAAACCAAAGGAAAGTGAAATAAGAGAAACATGAAGGAGACAAGGGCAAAGGAGGCGTGAGCCATCGGTTGCCGAGGATGCAGGGGGGTGAGTTAAGTAGAAAAATCCAAATTTCCATCATAGCTTAGGATAAAAGTCCACCATTGCTATCCCTTGCATTAAAAGCCTGGTCTCCTAATACTTTCTAGCAACAAATACTAAATAAATTTCCATAATTTAACTTAAATTGAAGCCAATTTTGCTGCCCAAAATCAAATTCCGAATTTCCTTTCTTTTTTTGGGTATCCGATTTTCCGAACAAATAAATTCCGTTGGGGTCAAATCGTCGAAAAAGTCAAACAACTTTCATCTGTCTAATCATATACCCTGGATGTCAACAGTCTCTTTCAAAATGGCCAATCTAAGTTTCCGTTCATTTTCCGAATTGTCCGGCCCGGTTTTCCGTAAAAATCTCGGGACCTCTCGAAAAATCTTCTAAGGCGAGTTGATGATCCTAAAATAGCTCATGACACCACGTAAACTTTCAATTTAAATCGACTCAAATTGGCGGTTAATTTCATTCCGGCCCGCTTTTAGCGTAACCTGACTCTTGGGTAGTTTTCGGAACTTTTCGAGCAATTGACTCGTGGCCGATTTTCTTCGAGCCACAATGAACCCACTCGACATATTGGCGACTCTTGATTGTCGTGAAAATCTCGAGGACTCAATTACAGACATAGGGTACCAAAATGATATAAAAATCAAATTAGTGCCGGTCAACGAGAATTTTCCAATTTAGTGGAGTCACCCACGATTGGCCATACATCTCAGTCGAACCGACCTATTTTTGATCTCAACTCGATTTTTAACTGTGCTGTAATGACCTCTAAAGATGAACACGGTCGAGAAGCTGATTCCTGATCGAATTCTCAAGTCTATTGCCTTAAAAGTCTTTAATGGCTTACCCAACTAGTCTAGTTATCTCAAGAGTGATCAGTTCTGAGAACAACCCTATAGACGCGTCAATGAAATGCCCGCTTAATTTAATAGAAAACATTATTGAAAATTCTGGATGTCACAGGTGGAATACCATTGTGTGCATGTTTGTAAGAGTGTTTTCTCATAGAGGGAGGGAGGGAGGTTCATCAGCAAGGCACCAGAAGGATTAACCTGATCAAAGTTTAAATGTACACTTAGATGCAAATTGCAGAAAGGAAAGGATATGTGGATGAGGGCACCTCTCTAAGTTAATAATTGGATAACCATCTTTATCACACATCTGACGATATTACTCTCTCTAAACTGGCATATTGCTGCCTTTATACAAACAAGAACTGTAGTAGCAAATCAGGGTCAGACAGGGAAGGATTTTTGTCAAAAGGTTGTGACAAGTATTGGGGTAGTATTCCACCCAACATTGGCATGAAGCAATCTTCCAATCATGCGTACAAGGTGAAACAGTGCACATTCCCCAATAAACTAGAAGTACAAGATTAAAACAAAGTTATTGCAAGTTATATTTGTAAGCCATGAACCATAAGAAAAAAAATACAAACATGATGATCTTCTGCCAAAAGCATTACTCTAAATATGAGATCTCCCACAAAATCATCTCAAATTCACAATTATAAGGCAGTTGGGCTTTACCCTCTCAGACGTTGCACATATTCCCATGTCGGAGATTTAGCATCATTGTTCTTGCAAATCTGAAGAAGTTCAAAAAGTTTCAACCGTTATAACTAGGCAGAAAGTCTGCACCAACAGTTTTATAGGAGAAAATTTCATATTTGGAGACCTAGGACGTCATCTGTCGCCAACGAGGTAATAAATCCAAAGTCCGAATGTGCCCCACCTCTATATATTCCTTTAAAGGGATCAGAGAGTAGACCTAAATAAAGAAAGGAATTTCCACCATATGAGAAGAAAAGTTTGCAGGGTTTATTATAAAGTTTATTGAAATAAAATCCACCTTTATAGTGCAACAAGCGCAAGGTCACAAAGGCTTGCCGAGTATTTCTGGCTTGTCAAAACAATTAGTCTCCAGATCAAGTGCAAGAGCAATGATCCTTGCAACTATTTTTGCGACATTTCTGAGTGTGCACATTTACAAATAAATAAATTACCAAATGGACTACCATCGCTTTGTTTATACCAACAAATCCTGCCACATAGATCATCTAGGCACTATTGACTGTAAGTCAAATGATTTAGAGTTGGAGACCCTATTGACTGTAGTATCAGCCATCCCACTGTAAGCAATTAGACACTTGCGTTGAGGCTCTTGGTCAGTGTGATTAATGGTAAATCTTGACAGCTAAAAATAACTGGTTCATATTGTAGCATAGCAGCTTTGGAATAATAGCCCCGAAAATTGTTTAATCAACTGCTAAATAACCAGAAGAGTTCTACTTTGGCCAATATAGGATAAGAGCCCAAGAGAGCATCTTCAGTTCAAAGGGCAGAGGCAATTCAACTCCCATTGGGCCACCTTCAAAATTATAGGAATTTGGCAATATCTGATGCATATAGAAGGGGATGATGATGACTGTCGGGTACTGAAAATGCCCAAAAACCCCATCAGAGAAATAGAAAATCTCTGTATTATCTTTTACTTGGATGGAATAAAATTTACATCCGGGAATTAACAAGAAAAATTAATGCCTATGGCTCTATATCATCTATAGTAAAAACTCACAATGCTTGACAACGAAATTTTTCCATCACCTGCTTCCATCTTGGCAATATATCTGGTCAAAATACTACAATGAAACCAAAATAAACATCCACAACTAACAACTGATTTAAGTTGGACAGAAATTACATTAAACAGCAGTTTACCCTCAGAAGGCCAGGGGTTCGGTCCAAAATGAGGCTTCTACGCACGAGGATCGTCCTTTGGTACTTCCACTCGTATGTAGTATCTCTCCCTATAATCTCCTACAAAACGTCAAAAAATTCGTTACTGCTCGAACAATCTTCAGAAGATGATAAGTAGATAGGTAATAACAAGTTTCAGCCAAATCACTGACTTGAGTTCATGGTCATGTGTTAGCAATTCAAACTCCTAATTCTATGACAGTTCTCTCCAAGCATACAACCGAAAACCGGAATAATAACTAATTGATCTTCCTTTTTTAGGAAATGCTACTCAACCACCACCTGATTACAGCCATCAAAATCACCAGCTATTCATCTATGTCCACTTTAAGCAGTAAAATCTTCAGCAAGATGATCAGACACAAACCGTTTATCTGATTCGCAGCATCAAGGACCTGATCGAACAGAGGGGTGTAGCCTCGATGCTTCTCGTTCCTCAACAACTTCATCTTCTCGCTCAAGGGCAAGCCGAAGAACCGCCTGCTCTGGGCGAAGACCTCCTCCATCAAATCCTGGCCGATTCCTTGATTGATCACATAGAAAAAGCCAGAATCCAAGCACGCCTGAGGCCAACTGATCGGATTCATCCGCCACCGTCGTCACGAATCAAAAAAACTTAGTTTCCTCGGTTCCGGTACCGGAAACCGAATTGGAACATCGGAAAGACTTGAGAGAATCGAGGACCTGTTTGAGCAGAGACACCGACTATCGAATGTCGGAACTCGAGAGATCGATGCGGTGGAGAGCCGAAGTCGGAACTCCGGCGACTTCGATGGCATTCACATCATCTGTGCTCGCCGATGCTGCCCCGCCTGGCAGGTCGTTGCTCGCTTGCTGAGATCGCCGTCCGTTCGCCCGTCTGATTTCGCCGTGATGATGACCAGGACTGACGATGACGGATGACGGACGGGATTCCGAGTTGCAGGCCCGTGATGGGAGAAAATATTCAGTGGTTAGTGCGCGCCACGTCATCCGCTGACCTGGTGCGCACTAACCAATGAAATACCGGCACGTGTCTCCGAGCGGGACCCGCTGAAAAGGAAGGCGCTGATTTTTGGTCGGCTCGGCTCGGCTCGGCTCGGTCGCTCGCAGAAGAAAAGACAAGTCACGCGCGCTCCCGCCCAAAAGACCATTCTCTCTCCTCAGTTGAATTTTCTGCCATTTTTTCTCCCTCTCTCTCTCACTTTCTTGGGAACTCGCGGGGGGAACAAACACAGAAGAGAAAACGATCGAGACCAGCGTTTCCTTCTCCGCTTCCGCTTCCGCCTTCGCCTCCGGCTCCAGCTCCGCCTTCCTCCCCCAAAAGCCTCGCCAGTGATCTGCTTCTGGCACGTCGGAGCCTCGCCAGTCGCAGTTGGGTCCCGACCCCCTCCACCTCCGACTGTTCCCTCAGAGATCGAGCAGAAGGTTTGTGTCTGCCTCCAGCTCCAGCTCCGCCTCCCTCCCCCAAAAGCCTCATCTGCCTCTGGCATCCTCCGTCTCCGGCATCTGCTCGTCCTCCCCGTCCCGCCGGCCTCCGCCGCGAAGCCATCGGCCTTCGGCAAGAGGGAGGCGGCCTCGGTCTCGTTCCCGAGCGGGAAAGTAACATTGAAGATTCTTTGGAGACGGGGAATCACATGAATGACACTATCCTTAGAAGCAATGGGCTTCCTGCGAAGGAGAATGGATCATGTGAAAACACCCCGCATTATGGTGATAGCCATGCCGAGCTTGTGCAGATGGTTACTGAACTCAAGCTTCAAAACGAGTTCTTGAAGTCTCATTTTGAGGGTCTAAAAGATCTTCACTTGGAAGAGATTAGATCTCAACAACGAAGAGAAGTGGGCGGGCAGGAAGGCGAAGATGTGAAGAGACTCAATGATAGAATAGAATCTCTGGAGAGAGAACTACTGCAGGAGAAGCAAACACAAGGTGCGACAGAGGAGGCTCTGAAGCATCTTCAAGTAGCACATTCAGAGGCAGATGCACGAGCCCAGGAGCTGTCAGCCAGGCTTGCTGAAGGTTAGATGAAGTTTCATGTCTGGTATTTAGTGAGATTTTCTTCACATGCTGTACCACTGAAACGTTTTGAGGATGGTCCCTCTCCCTTCCGCCACCCGGCTCGCCGCCGCCGCCGGCTTCGCGCCTTCAAACCTCAAGGTTCGACCACCGCACCCGCACGCCTTTCCTCTCCGCAACAACCCACGCTGCCGCTCGCTCTCCGCCGCTCGCCGCACGCCCTCGGCGGCTAAGCTCGTTGGCAACCACTCGCGCCTCTGGTTCGACTCTCTCTCTGTGGTTAGTAATCTTAGTTGCTACCAAGCAATGAACGCTGAGGACTTTGTTCGTGATTATCAGGCCATCCTTCGTTACTTTAGTCTTCTTTCGCGAGCACTTCTTGCTGTCCCATTTGCCAAAAATTTGTGTTCTTTAATGGAAAAGAGAAGGCGAGGCAAATGCCTGAGCAGGAGAATCCAACTTTAGATAAGCTCAAGTGCATGAGCGATCCTGGTTCACTCAATATGACGAACTGCAAGCAGGGGAATTTGCTCCGTAGGGGGCCTGTTCCTTTTTACCTTCTGGACCCGTGTTGCTGATTGTTCGATATACGCGAGTAGCATTTTGAATTCATTATGCTTCGGATTAGTTAGTGAGTATGCGTCGTATCAGAATAGATTTGCGCGTGCTGATTTTGGTTGGGAGTATGTATTTTGTGTATGAGAATGTTCCTTTGGCAATGCTTTTGAGGTCCTCATATTGTTATTTGATTAGTGATTTGCCCTGAAACTGTGGGTCCTCGTTTCCCGTATTTGATTTAAGTGACCGATCTTGTTAATCCAAGCTTTGTCGTAGTTCAGTGCCATATCCTTTGTCCTTTTCCCAATTAGCAGCCATGCTTGGTAAGTCTGGTCAATAAATTTTGTTTTTGAGCATGTGCATGCCATCCCCCTACATGTTAATGTCAATGCAATGTGAAAATGTTGCTACAAGTGATATATCATGCATAGAATTGTTTGTGGCATTTGTCTGATGGACTCAATTTTTTTTGGTTTTTTATGCTTATAGAACAATGTCAGATCAAGTGGAAGTTGGAAGCATAATGGAAGAGCATGGAGAGAAGAAAGGTAAATTCTTTCAATCATAGCAGGTCAGATGGCTTAGGAGTAGCATGATTGTTTTGTCTTTCTCCTCCTTCCTCTTGCTTTACCTGATAGTAGGTTGGTTAGGGCAGTGAATGAATGGAAAAAAAGCGGATCATCTGGTAAGAAGGGAAAAATAGAGAAAAAAGATGTAGTGGGCAAAAACTATAGTGGGGTCAATGGGATGCTGAGCATGGTATTAGTGAACCATTTGTTGCGTCAGTAGCCTGGATTTGGAATAAATCTATCTGACTTCAGGTCGATTTCCTTCTTCATTAGGCTAGAATTCTTTTCACTCAAGCATATGGTATTCTTACCTCCTGTTTCATTACTGCCATGGGAAGTCTAGAGGGTCGGAATGGGAAAGCGCTAATCAAGGGTACACCATGCTTTCAGCAATTATCTGCCTTGCACTTGGCTACCTAGTATTTAATTTTCTTTTGAATTTGGCTTTGCCTCTCTGTGTGAGTAATTTACTGTTCTTACTGAACGTCAAGATTATACTCAATTGTAGATAGAATACACATTAGCAGATTCAAAAGCCGAATGGTACTGGACTCGCAAGCATGCACTCTCTGTAGAAGTGAACTTTGGCTATTGACTTTACTTGTTACCAAGTTCTCATTGTTTGTAGCATTTCCCACAATGTAGGGAAGTCAAAAGAGATGTGACAAGAAAAACCAGAAGGATCACAAATCAAGGGATGAAGGAAACCAATTACTGGAAACGAGCAGTGCACCTGACAGAAGCGAGGTTGATCATACTTCTAACATGGATGACCATTCTCAAGGAATCAGTAGTATGTAGTTGTACCTTATGTTAGCTAATACTAGCTGGTGTGTGTGTGTTTTGGTGTTATATATCTTATAACTATGAGATTCTGATACTGTTTGTCAGTGCCTGCAATGGAAATTGACTTGTAACAGAAGTTGTAAAAGCTGGAGTTTTAATTAGAATTGCTGTGTTTTTTGAGGATTATATGGTGGATCACATCATAGATCTATGATCTTGGTTGCCTGCTAAGTGCTAAATTAAGCTAGAAAAGCGGGCATTGTTTTCCAATTATGATGTTAAACTCATCACTTTGGTTTTGCAACGTGGCAAAACTCTCTTGTGCGTATTTTTTTTTTTTTTTTTTGGGTGAAGTACTTGTGCATATTTTTTGACACCTCTGTGCAAGAATTTTGACTAAATATACCATCATGGGTTGAAGACCAAAGTAAAATTGATCGCATTTTGATTGCAATTAATACACTTAATCATCATGAACCTTGAATCTATACTGAAAGCCTCCTATATGCAAAAAGAACCAATTGAAGCAATTCTGAACAACTGACTTGAGACTAAATAAGATGCATGTGGTGGGGACAGTATGTGCATGTTTTTCCTGGAAATTGCTGGCACAATGTTATGAAAATTGAGATCTTGAGAGTACGTGAAGGTTTCGCTGGGGTTTGTTGAGTTGATGCTATGGTTGTTGTTGGTGATGACAATGGTACAAATTCTGATGGTTGAGTTGTGTTTGATGTCCTTCACATTATGGCTTCATGTATGGATAGTGGTCTCTATGATGATTGCTTATGATTCTTGCTCATGTTTACTTCAACAGTGGTAGGGGTGAACACTGGGCTTTTGATGCTACGAAAATGCTTTTTTAGATTAAAAATAAATTTGAGGGTAGAAAAGATACTTCATGGGCTTGCTATATGGGGAAATGCACTTATTTGGTAGAGGACAAGAGACTTATGTGAAGTCCACTGGTCTGACTGGTCCTACAATTATTCAGCTGCTCCTTATAGCAGAATCATATAATAGGAGCTGGTTTGGATACTGGTAATGTATGATCTCACTAGTGGGATTTAAATTTTATAACTATGAATTATTTTGTACTGCACAATGAGGGCTGTGAGATAATGTTTTTACTTCATTTAAAGCATTGGATATCACACCTTTGATACTTGCCTTAACACGTCGCAGGCACATCTAAGAAGGCTAACAAGAAGAAGAGGAAGAAAGGGTACCAAAACTTGTCAGAAGAAGGCGATCAGCAATTGAGAAAGAATGATGAAACTGATCAGGAGGCAAATAAGAGTAAGAAATGGGATCATTACTTATGCTAATTAAGTGCTGCATACTATTCATTTTCAATGCATGTTTTCTGTGTGTGTGTGTGTGTGTGTGTGTGTGTGTGTGTGTGTGTGTGTGTGTGTGTGTGCATTTGTTTTGTGCGTGGTGGGTGGGTGGGTGGTTGCATGTGCGCATGCATGTGTATTTGTGTCATGCATGCATGGCCTAGTTGAAAGGATCAAATTTATGTGATATATTAGTGAACTGCTACTAAGGAATCTTCATAAGGAGTAAATTGAAACTACTATTATGAGGAAGGCATAGGGCTTGTCATTTATTATGATTGAAACATCTCGACCAAAGTAAAGGCAAAATGGGGTTTTATAAACTTCTCTAATAGAAAGGACAAATCACAATAATCTAACATTCAGGAGTTCAAGGAAGAACATCACCAAGAAAATACAATAAATAATATGTGTTAGTGCAAAAGCATAATAGTTCCTTAAGTTTGATCCCAAATTTTGTTTGAAGAGCTTTGAGTCATATATTTACCTTCCCTTCAATAAGGGAAATGATTAATTTTGCATGCTCTTCCCAATAAACCAAGCATGGAGTATTGTTATGTCCATCTATGACTTGGGATGACTGCAAACATGAGATGTTTTTCTGAATTTTCTATTCAGGTACTTCAAAAGGCGAAGAACTCTCCCTTCTTTTGTATTCACACAGTAGAGAGTCTAGAAACTTGAAAAAAGTAGTCTTTTTCATGACAACTAAGAATGGTTAAGGATGAAGGATCAACTGAAATTTTGAGTTATGAGAATGCTTGTCGAGATATTTTATGTTTGCAGTGGTCTTGGAAGGACCGCTCTTGACACGATTTAACATTAATTTCAGCTGCATTAGCTTTTGCGACAAACCTTGTCTCAAGAGATAAAGACTATAATTGTCTGGATGAAAGTTGAATACAAGATTGATTGCGACAGCGAAGATATGTTGGTTGCCTTAGCAATTTCAAAGTTAGGTAAAAGGAAAAGGTTGGAATCTAGTGTTCAAGATTCAAGACAAGGTTTGTTCAAAGAAGGATGGTAAACCTATTATCATTGCAAGATTAGAACATCTAGAATGGTAATGATTATAAAATTTTATGGTTTAGTTAATTCTTCATTGTGTCATGTGCTGTAAAGGTTAGCATTTCTCGTAGAGGATGAAATCAAGCCGTAAGGCCACCACAAGGAAAGGTGGTTACAATTTACATTCGCCTGCCTTTGTATGGTATTATGTTTCTGCTTTCAGTTGCATCATATATTCTTGTTGCTGTTATTTTGTATCTGCATCATGCAAATCACATATTTATGCTTGAGAGTAATTTAACAACAAAAAGGAGATGCATGCATGTAGCAATTTTCATGTTCCTATTAGGTGCACTAGTCAAATTGCCAAAAAGGAGAGATGCAGGACGCTGTCAATTTGTTCATGTGTGGATGGCATTCTTCTTCTCATTCTACTCCTTCTACTCCCAGTAAACTGAAGTATATATAGCATTACTTAAGGGTCACCTTTTTTCATGTGCATAGATTGTATGTCTATATTGTTTCTGGTTCGTGTTGTCTATGGTTTCTTTGTACTGCAGCAGTGTGTCTATATCACTTTGCCCCAGCGTTGTACCTTTTTAGGCCATGTTTTTCAAGGTTGTTGTCAGAGTATATGCTGTTCTTTCCAGTGCATGGAGAAGAATGCATGTACAATGTGTAGAACAACACTGTCGCATCATTATGAAAACATAGTTTGGCTTTCCTGGAAGGTAATGGTGAGACTGGTGATGGGGTTGTGGAGGATGATTTGAATGAGCCAACCATGGGGGAAAAGCTTGAAAAATTAAATTTGGTAGATGGTGGAATAAACATGAGCCATGAAAAGCAAGAGCCCTCCCCTCTTGCCCAGCCTCGCGCTGACTCTGTTAATGTTTTGCTCAAGCAAGCATTGCATGCTGATGATCGTGCCCTCATCTTAGATTGCTTATATACACAAGACGAGAAGGTTTTCTTCTAACCTTATCTTCATGCTTTTGGATAATTTTAATTAATACTTTTGTGGAGAAGTAATAATAGATCATTTATGCATATGGTAATCACATCAAACTCATTTGTACTGGCAGGTTATAGCTAATTCTATGTCTCTCTTGAACCCATCTGATGTTCTTAAGCTTCTGCAATTCCTCATATCCATAGTTGAGTCCAGGTGACTCTCTCTCTCTCTCTCTCTCTCTCTCTCTCTCTCTCTCTCTAACTTGAGGAAAACAACCGTTGACCAAGGGAGCTCAAATACTTGCTAACATTGAAGTTAAGAACTGTCCTTCTGTTCGTAAATCTATACATGTTACCGTTGTTACCTTGTACAGCCGAAAGCTACCTTATTCCTCTTTCTTAATGTCAATTGCTTTTTTTGTCAGTAAAATATATTATAATATACATTTTATAATGAGGATATTCAACTTATATAGTAGGATATCTTTTGTCCTCCATTGTCATAGTGTGTAGGATTGGCCCATAAATGTCTAGATACTCTTGCAGAGTTTCACGTGATTTCAGTGCATGATCTCTTTGAGCTCGAGCTAAATGCTGGGCAGCCTTCGTATGCGATCCCACTTTAAATTTTTACTTCAGATTATGCCATCACTAATTTGAATGATTTTAGAGTACTATACTGTCCTATGGGTGCCTTTCCCCTAGCAGTAAAATACAATCTGTTGAAAATACTGCTCTATGGATATTGTTTTGCTCTGTTGCAGCAGGGGTGCTGTGCTTGCATGTGCTCTTCCGTGGCTGAGAAGACTACTACTTCAGCACGCTAGTGGAATAATGTCACAGGAAGCTTCACTGGTTGCCTTGAATTCTCTGTATCAGGTCTGAAATGGTGACTGGTTACCATGTTTAGAAACTTCTACTTTCAAATGTTTATGAGCTTCAGCAGAACGTTTTACCCTCCAATATCTCTTTTACTAGTACTGTTATGCATAAATTTTACCAAATCTCAAGGTTTTGTTGGAAGATTTGTCCAATTTCGTGACATGACTTTCCTTTTTTTCGATTTCTGATTTGCTTGTGGTCATTTGCAGCTCATTGAATTGAGAGTGACGACCTTCAGACCAGCTCTTCAACTATCTGTCTCTCTGGATGTCCTTTACACAGGAGTAAGTATAACTAAATGCAGAGTTAGGATTTGTCCTAAAGTTTGGATTGTCCACTGACCCCCTGTCTATGCTTCTTTTGGCAGGTAATCAATGAGAAAGAGGAGGAAGATGCTCCAGTGAGGCCAGTGATTTATGAGGACCATGACAGTGAAGAAGAGGAATCAGAAGATGCAATAATGGACATCAACCATGATAGCCCCGAGGAGGAGACATCTGACATAGTATTCGAAGAAGATAGTGATGCCGATGAAATGAGCGACTAAGTTGGCTGACAAGCCCTAAGAATGAGGTTCATAGGGATGTGGTAGAAGAAGTGTATATGTCATCTATGGAATTTGATACTGGTCAAGTCAGAGTGCAGCTGCCACTTGCCACAAGGATGCATTTCTTCTTCAGACGCAGGTGGTTATGTCACAGGAGATGTGATACTAACATGGATCTAGACATGGCAAAAATGCTGGAGAACTCAGGCTATGACTAGAATACTGCAGAGATTAGCGCAGCATGTCAAGTGACTTATTCCTTAGAGTTTTGATCTGATCATTTTTGTTGTCTTTTTGCTATGTGCACTCTATACCAAGAAATACTCAGAGATAGTTGTTTTTTCCTTCCTTTTCCAGTTAATGTCTTCATTTTCTCTTGATAACAGAGGCTTCGAGTGTTGTTCAAGATGAATTCACTCTTTCCACTCGTGTATGATCCATCTTCCAGCTCTTTCTTTTCTCTAGTTTTCTGCAACATGGGGAATTAGGGTGGAAAAGAAAGGGCGGAATCGTATTTCTTTTGAAATCAATTAAGGCATACATGTAGAATGTCGCCTCTGGCAAGTACCAGAGATGATTTTAAACTTTCATGCTAGGACGTAAAAACACCTCATTCAAAGTAAAATACGACAGACTTGGCAGTGACCGTATAGAGCCCTTAGTATCTATATGCAGATCATTTGCTATAATATTCTCACATCATCCTAGTTGGCATTGGCAGCAATTCCAAGCGTGCTTCATAGTTTCCTGAGCACCACGAGCCATTCTCTTCATGCGCTTTGCTGCCTGCAAGGCCCACTCCACGGCAGCACTGGCCATTGCCAAGAGATGGCTGCCGGACAATTATAGTCTTTATCTCTTGAGACAAGGTTTGTCGCAAAAGCTAATGCAGCTGAAATTAATGTTAAATCGTGTCAAGAGCGGTCCTTCCAAGTTTATTTGAAAAAGGGTTGTTGGGCAAGAAATAGAGGAAAATATAAGGTGTCGGGTTTGGATGCCAAATTTTATATGCTCAATAACACAATAAGGTTCTAAATTAGATGCGTGCAAATTTTATATGCTTAGAGTTCCATGAAGTGATCACTGGAGTCATGAAAATTCGTTATTTAGATTGAGTACAGACTCGAATGCTTCAATCCACATTCTCCTCGTAAATCTTTTGACCAGAAAAAGAGGAGATTTTAATAATTAGGATCGGCACCGATACTCATGAGTCGCCCCTTTCGCTTCATGCATTGCCATCACCTCGGCAAAGCATTGTCCAATCTCTCCTTCTTAAGCCACACTGTCCTCCATACTCCTTGATGATGACGAGTGTAAAGCTAATTAGGCAGGAAAGTGAAATGTCTCATGATGAGTGTAAAGCTAATTAGGCGGGAAAGTTAAACGTCTCATTTGATCAAGTTTTCACTTGAAAAGAAAAGTGCGTTATATTTCAATTCGCTAGTGAAAGGGGCAATGGAAAAGAGCGAAGTAACAAATTGCATTTGAGCAAAGAGATCATGGCGTCAAGAATCAACAAATTAACATCAATCGCATTGACAAAATTTTGTGGAGAAGCGGATACATGCATCCCCATGAAATGTCAACAAGCATTAAAACTCATGCCAACAACTTGGCGACTTCATCAACCCACAAGCTTCCTAGTGGTGATACATTCAAGTGGTTTTCATCCAACTCTTTTTCCTTTGAATTTTTGTATCTCTCTACTCGTTTCCTCTATTCGTAAGTGTAGAAGAAGGTTCGCCTTCGGCATCTACATTTCCATCTTCTTCCTTCACAATCTTCTTGGACACAGCTCTCCTAGGTCGGTGCCTGAAAATGAGGCCAGATGGAGCAGTCTTTGCAAAAGCAATCGCCCTTTGGTAAGCAATGTCAACATCAAATGAATTACTATCCAAGATAAGTGCATTGCCGTTCTCGACAGCCTACCTTAACAGTAAAAGCACTTGTTCTGAGCAAGGTGGCATTCTGAACTTGATCAGGCAAGTGCTGTTTCTTTGTTTCCACCACGGTCTCGGATTCTTCCGCAACAACATCGGGCATAGCAGCAGCTGCATTGATGCTCTTTGCATCTTCTGATTCTGCTTCACTGCTTTTGCCGGCTACAATGATTTTATTTCCATTAACCTCCCCCCAAAATTGAATCTGCATCAGTAACTCCATATACCTCGTTTTCTTGAACAGAAGGACTGGTTTTGCCAGGAACTTCCTGTTTTCATCTTGTTCTGAGATTACTAGAAGAGGAGATCCTTCACATGTACGATCAACACTAGATGGATAATCCTTGTAATAAACTTCAGGAGTTGGAAAGGAAGACTTCCACTCTCTTCCTCTCCACATAAGTATGTGCTCATCTTCAAATGAGATTAACACACATGGGACTAGGTCCTGGAAATGAGGAACATTGAACAATAGATCTTAACCATCAATAAGGAAATCCTCGTCTCACCCCTACAAGACACACCCACCTTGCATTTCAATTTTCTTCTTACATGTGATTAGAAAGACTCCTCTCAGGTCAAAAATGTTTTACAACATCCAAGAAATCTGCTTCCAACCACAAGCAGGGGTGCCTGGACAATCTGCGAGGATGATGGAATTAGGAGAAAAATAAAGAAGCTAACTCATTTGCAAACATCAATGATCACCGTAGTGAAGGCACGACTAAACCAAATACCCGTGTGAAAGCAACATATTGCCCGACTATTGATCGATGATGCAGGAACTAGTGACTTAATGTTCCATAGCATAATGAACCTAAGTTAAGACAAGTGCATATGATATGTTGCTTGCCTAATCAAGCAAGGAAGCTATGTAAGTAAGTGAAGATGAGTGCATATAATATGTCGCTTGCCTAATCAAGCAAGGAAGCTATGTACATGCCAAGACGAACATTCCATCAGAACCTCAGTGATGAACTGACCAACTATATTCTACAGCCAAAAAGATAAAAAAAAAGGTGACCAAATATGTTTGAGACATATTTCTGATTCAATAATATGCTCAACTTCTTCTGAGCTAGTCTTCCTTGGACAATTTGCAAAGAGGGGAAGGTATAACTAGCAGTAAAAATTACCAATTTTTTTTTTTCATGAACGAGCTTCTTCATTCCTTCAAGTGTCCTCCACACCACTGTCATAAACTTTAAGATATGCCTCCTCTCCTTCATCCTGATTTGGAATTATAGAAAAGGTATCAATCGTACGAAGGTTATGCTAGAAATTACTAAGGATTGCTGCGACGGAAAGATCTTGCAAACTCCCACCAAATGTCATCCAGATAGAAGTAAAGCCAAACAACTGAACCATGCATTAGGACATCACCTTTAGAGAGTATTGCTACCAAAGAAAAGAAAACTGAATCTAAGTTCAGATAGCAACATTCTACAAGTTAATACAAACGTAAGCCTTTTAAGGTTAATTGCCTCGAGAAACATGCTGAGTCTACACGTAGAGGAGCAAAAGTACTCCAAAGGATGAGAGACAGATACCTCAGATGTTTCATCTATTGTCGCTCCGGCATTAAATGATCTAGAAAGTTTTTCTTCATCAATTTGGTTGTTTACTCTCATATCTTCCTGTGAAGGAGGAAGAGAATGCATTACTGAAATAAATGCCAGTTTTTTGTCTCATCAAATTTCTAAAAGGCAAGAGCTCGTACAAGTTCGTATTTTAGTAGCTCAATCCGCTCCTGCAAGTCTGAAATATGATGCTTAAGTGCCTGCAGTAAAAGAAAATTTGATAACATAGAATAGGACAAGCATTGTGACAAGCTTAAGGATAAGGGATTGAGAATAGTTTTTCAATTAGTTTCAGAGCAAGCCAATGCCTGCCTTCTAGTCAGCAAATTTCTGGGTCTCACAGCATGAGGCCTTTGATAATTCTCCCCACGATAAACGATGATAGCATAGCCTTTCATAGTCTTATCCAAGGATACCAGCACTCCACCACTTTCAGCCTCTAAAGAAACTACAAGATGCTTCACTTGTGCAAAACTTTTTCCCCTCACTATTAGTTTCACCAACTCGCGATACTTCCAATGCAAGTGCATGTTCTCTACGGTACCATAAAAAATGTCACGCCTTCCTGGATTAAACCAAACAGAAGATGAAAAGCTACTCATGAGTCGCCCCTTTTTTACATTGTTCAATCAAGAGGCAAACTAGCTATTCTTACCAATAAGCAGGAAGGGCTTCATACTCAGACCAATCTTACATAGTAAAGATCTCTCCTCATCACTTATGGTTTCCAGATCAACTGGAAGGTCTGCTGGTCTAAGATTCTCCTGCACTTTTGCTAGAGCTTTCACAGACATTTTGACCTTCCCTTTAGCCTGGAAAGAAGAGGAAAAAATAAATGGAAAATGTGATAAATAATTAAGGAAATGCAGCAGAATTTTATAGCATAAGTTTGTTCAATCTCGTAACTTACAAGAGCAAGTTTCTTCTCAAGATATTTCAAGAGTGCAGCGTGCTTATTGAGTGATTCATCTCTACGCATTTGCTCAACATCTTTGCTACTTATTTCATTCCCCCACCGAGAGGTGGCAGCCAGAGTTTCAGTAAGAGTGCCAGCAACAAGTGGGCTTTTAGAAGCTTTTAATTTTGATTCAATTGCAACTGAGGCCCTCTGACGTGCTTGGTCTTCCTCATTTGCCTGCACATCTGTTAGTTTTTCTCTCTTTCAGTGCTTCTACCACCACAGGAGGCAAGAAGCCATTGCCCCTGTAAAACACAATATAATCTTTGTTCCTAGAAAGTAGTGTTCCCCCAGTTAAATTCTGCATTCAAAATGACACAAATCAATAACAAGAGCACCGAATTTTCCTTACCTAAAGAAAAAGGACAGAATATGCAACACTAAATAGAAGTTGATATTATCATAATGCCAGAACATTAAGATTGGAACAAAATGCTCGGAGAGATAAGAACTTGCATAAACAATCCTTCACAACATTACACAAGTATGTCCCAGAATGGTGACACACTAACCTTGGCTGAGTTTTACCATTCTGATAACAATTATAAATTCCATGGGTCAGAGATGAAATAGAAAATTCAGCATTGTACTGTGGGCTTGAAGGATAATGATTTAGTCAAAGTACCACTCTATGGCAAATAGTTGGAAATTCTTCCTGTTAGGCAAATCAAATAAAGCACAGACTCTGAAAGGTTCTGTGCTTGATGAAAGCAACAGAACACCCATTTTCAACGATAATTGGCTCATACATATATGCTAAAAAGTCAACATATGTAGATTGTCCAACCTTTAGTTCCTCAGCCATTCTATCATTGCAAGTATTTAGCACGCCGCATTTAATTGCTATTTTTGCAATAGCACTGCTCTCCCACCACTTTACCATGGCCTCAGCAAGACCTTGCAGCTTTCCGTTTCTTCCTACAAAAAAAGTAGGATTAGTTTAGAACAATTTTGAGACATGGTATAATCAAACCAGTTTGTCAGCCATTAACCAGCAATGGCAGAAAAGCACAAACTTTATTGCCATTGATGCACACATACCCAGGGGAAAATGTGGAGGCATTGTTCTTGCAAGTCTACAAAACCTGGTCATCTCTTTGTTTCTCAGACAATGTCTAACCCCATAAGGAAGAAGCCTAAATGGAAGTTTATATCCAGGAACCTCTGAAGGGAGCAAGTCAGCATCAACTGGGAATGGCTCACAGCCTGACCAATCCTTGAACCGTGGACCCTGCTCATCTAATAAACTGTTAGGATCATTCATATCCATGCATTTTTCCTTAGACAGATCCTTCATATATTCTGCAGAACCACATAAAATCTAGCCTCCTTCGCTATGAAAAACATCGCTGGCTGTGTCCTCATTTTTCAGAGAATTTACACTGGTCTGTATTTTTTCGTTGTATGATTGGACACAAGGAAGCGTATAGGCCATCCCTCGGTACAACACCACTGAACTTCCAGATCTTCATATAACAAAGCCTCCAGTCCTACTTTGACAAGGCAAGTGTAAGGCAAGTGTATTAGAGGCTCATTATCTCAGTGCATCAATGATTCATGATTAAAATAAAGACTCTCAAGTCTCCAACGCCAACCGAGACTTATTCAAGTGATTACATCTTTTGAAGTCATGATTTTATATCCATTCCAGATGTCAACTACGGCACTTAAATGCACGCAAGCAATCAGCAAACTCATGAAAGTTCCAGGCTCATCAAGATTCAAACCTTCATTTTCTTACTTATCCATAAGCAAAGAAGAGACCAGCACTAACCTCCAAAGTTTCATGGGTTCTTTTCATGTTAAGTGACTGAGGACCTTCAAATTTCAACTTCACCACTTCATCCTCTCTCCACTTCTCATGTATAGAATCCACCAAAGCCTGGGTAATCCCTGCATCCACAACTTTCATCCTCTCCACCATCCTGAGAGCAACTTTCCTAAGCCTCCCGAGCTCATGTTGCAGAATTACTCTCTCCGCCAAGTCCACATGCTTCCTTGACTTGGAAACAGCTGCAGAAACCGCTTCCATAAGGAAATCCTCTAAGAACGTGGACACTTTTTTCTCAGCCGGAGCTTGAACCCAAATGGGAGAGAGGACAGAAGAGCCAGACCACTGCCCCCCCAGAATGCTGGAGATAGAGAACTCCGCAACGCTCCATGGCTACAAGCCTACAATGCTCGCAAAATCGTGCGGTCCGTAATTTCTCACGCAGATGGCATGCGAAAGAAGAGATTTAAAGTGAGACAGCCTGTGAATTTTCTGAATCACCGACGGATGCTGCAATCCATCGGCCATGTTTACAACACAGGATGGGGACCTGCAATTGGAGCTCCTGAGTATACAATATTCAAACAGGACAACAAAACAAGCAGAACGTCTTGCAATTGATCAAGGCAAGAAGCTCCTTCAGTGCACAGAAGCATTCCCATCAGGTAATGCAGCTTTCTTCTTCGACCCATGTCTCTTAAAAGTAGCAATAATTTTCTTGCCATCATCATTCCTGCTCTTAGAAGCAGCAATAATTTGCTCGCCATCATCATTCCTGCTCTTAGAAGTAGCAATAATTTGCTTTCCATTGTCAGTCATGCGTTTCTTCTGAATGTCATTTTTCTGCACAAGCTTTCTCTT
Source organism: Eucalyptus erythrocorys (assembly GCA_014182555.1). Lineage (NCBI taxonomy): Eukaryota > Viridiplantae > Streptophyta > Magnoliopsida > Myrtales > Myrtaceae > Eucalyptus > Eucalyptus erythrocorys. The sequence goes on along the minus strand of CM024599.1, from coordinate 49,838,916 downwards.
CTTAGCTCTCTCTTTACTAGCACCAGTTCCGAGAGCAGCTTGACCATTTGGACTATTGAATCCATCAGAACATTGAGAATTTTTCTCTGATGCTTCATCATATTGTTCTGAACTCACCAGTTGAGAATGAGATGAAGCAGGCACAGAAGGAGAAGCTAACCTTCTGGTTGAAGGTGCTTTTGCTGGGGGTACATCTACCTTCTGTTCATCATCATTTTTCTGAGAGCAAGAGGTTCCATCCGTAGAACCACCCAGGGATGGGCAACCAGGCTTGATGGTGCATGGGTCCTCTCCCGGGGACAGATCTGGCTTACCTTCCAACGGCTGAACTTCAGGTGTTACAACAGAATTCCCTCCACTCAAAGACCTCTTGCTTGGAAAATGGGAGCCACCAAGCATTCAAGATACTTTTTTCCGTGCTAGACAATGTCTTGGATCTTGACCCACAAATTTTCGTCCGAGCTCGCTTCAAACTGGAATCGAGATGGCTTATTGGCTCAACTAAATCACTTTTTGAGCAGCACTTAAGACATTGCCATTTCCCTAGTGGAATCCGCTGGAAATGGAAAACCATAAAATGAGACAACTAAATTATCTCAATCAAGTACGATAAGACAAATGACAGCAATTAACGCATCTAACTCAAGGCAAGACCCCTCAAATAGTTATGAACTACCTTGAGAGGAGGATCAAGGCATATACATCCCATCCCCAAAACTCAGCAAAACCTCAACACAGCATCTAATTCTCTTGTCGGCGCAATTATATCCCAAGACATAAGCTCGTGCTGCGAGACACAAACATGAAGTGTGAGGCACGTGTCAATCATAGCTAATGAAAAAGAGAAAGGAAATGGTTAACTAGTTACCAAATCGACCAGATCCCATGAATGGTCCAGCTTCATCTGTCACACCACCTCGCTGCTGCTCCTGAAATTTTTCATGTGAAAAAGCAAAAAAAATCAGTTACCACAAAGATTTTACTCGACAATAACGACAAATGCTAGCTATTAATTTTGTGATCCTGGCTAGATAGATAAAAGAACGACTCTGTTTTAAGAAATTGGAGTGTTGAAAGAAGACATTCTACTCACAGCAGCAGTCTCCATTTCAGCAGCTGACAGCAACCTATCAAAACAGTGTCAGTTAATTAGCAGATTTCAAACAAGCATGCGGCCATCAGCATGTCAATCCTGCGAAATTCAAATAAAAAGTTTTCATACCTGACCAGTGCGGGCACAGCCGACCAAATCAGTCCCATCGAGGACGATATTGATGATTGTAATTGCTTTGACAGATGTTTCTTTCTTTGTGTACCACAAGCTTATTGACAGAAAACAAAGATTCGTCATGAAAGAACTTCAAGAGAAATTATTGCACTTTTTCTCATGCTGCTAATCAATAAAATGAGCTTCAATTCTATTTTGCACTTTAGCAGATCAATTTTCAAAGATCACTTTTAGCTTGACTCTATCGATATTAAGCATCTTCCTGAACGGGGATCCCTGGTCCATATATCAAACCACAGCATTCACCAAATTAACTAACAAGTCTAGAGACTACTTCCCTGAAAAACATGGAGGTGACCTGCCAAAACGGAAGCCATTGCCAGTTCAAAATGTGGGCAGATGATTTTTCAGTTCAATGGAGACTTCAAGTAACTAAATGCTGCAACAGATGTTTCACCATGAACACTTTGCACAAAAGTTCATACTTGTTTAACCCATACAAGGTAAAAAAAAAAAAAGCCAGCAACAAAGTTTTCGGAATGCAAATGTCAACAGACAGCAATACAGAAGGCCTATGCAGATGCTGCGGAAAGAGGTTTTAGCTATAGATGGATTAGATGGCCAGAAGAAATGTTTGCCTATTTATAGCTATTCCTAAATAGGGCCAAGGTGTATAGAGCAAAGTTGAACTGGTTCGACCAGCATTTTCCATATGAATAATGATAGGTATACTAAGATTAATTTGAGAAATCAATCTATAAACCAGTATGGTCGACTCCTGTTGGGTTACAACCATTTATTTAAGTACTCCCTCACAGTATGCTACATCACTCGATGTACAACTCTGTAAACCAATCTTAGTACAACTAGCTTTACTCTTTTATAATATAAGTTTGGACTATCATAACAACCAAACCAGAAAAACACACTCTTTTCATAAGGAACACGTCATGGCCTGAATGGGAAACAGCGCCTCGATACCATTGTCCTTCAACTTCAACCTCAAGCTGTCCAAGATCCTGAAAGTCAACACAGCGTTGGGGTTCTCCTCCTGAGCCACCTCATCATCGCTGCCGCTCAACCTCGCCTTCTTCTTTTTCTTCTTCTTCCCCTTCAAGTTCTCTGGGTCGACCAGCTCGGAGCTGGTCTCGCTCTGGTCTTCCTCGTCGTCCTCGCGCAGCTCCACCGCCTTCCTCTTCTTCTCCTTCTTCGCATCCCCTGATGCTCCGGGAGCTTTGGCTGCTTGGATTCGGAGCCTTTGCTGCCGCTCTTCTTTTCCTTCTTGTGCTTCTTGTCTGACGCCGCCGGAGACTCGAAGCCGCCATCAGCCTCGAGCTGGACCTTCGCCTTCATCTTCTTCTCTTTGCTCTTGCTTTTGGAGTTCTCCGGGGGTTGAGCTGAATCGGACACAACTATCGAAGGCATCGATGAAACTGTCGGGAACCGCGAGCGGAGTTTAAGGGACGGGAGGGGAGGGAAGGGGGTGGTTTTGTCCTTCTCTTCTCTTCTCCTACATTGCTTGATCTCCGCGTTGAAAATAGTCAAAGGCGGAGGCAGAGGGGGCTCGGGACCCAGCTGCGATCAGCGGGGCTCTCAGGGGGCAATGTGCCAGCGGCAGATGACCGGCGATGCTTTTGGGAGGCGGAGGAGGAGAAGAAGCACGAGGCCCTCACGTCCGGACCATCGACCTCGAGGACATAGAGTCCAAAGACCTCGGGCTACTCAGAGTCGGAGCTGATGACGCGTTCGTGGGGGGTCCAGAAGTTGCCGAGAAACCAACGCGAGCACAAACCTCGTGCTCCATCTCCGCGTTGGGAACAGTCGGAGGCGGAGGGGGTGAGGACCCGACTGCGACGGGCGAGGCTCTTGAAGGAGGCGACGTACCAGAGGCAAATGACCGGCGAGGCTTTTGGGAGGCAGAGGCGGAGCCAGATGCGCGGAGAAGGAAACAGACGGTCGTTCTCTGTTTGTTCTCCTGCGAGGAGAGAGAGAAAAGCCAGAAAATTCAATTTAGGAGTGAGAAATTTTTTGGGCGGGGACGTTAAGCATTTATTGACCTGACGCATTGTCCTTTCTTCTGCCAACGAGCTGAGCCGAGCCAGCCTAGCCGAGGAGCTGAGAGAATCAACTCTTCCATTTTCCAGCGGGCCCCACCAGGACAGATGTCGATAGCTGAGTGGTATGTGTGCACCACGTCAGCGGATGACGTGGCGCGCGCATACCACTGAATATTTTCTCAGTCAGCAAAGATATTCGGTGCGGCATTATCCTTTTGACAAAAAGTCAGCATTTTTCATCTGATACGGCAAGGGTTCGGGGTAGAACAGGGAACCGCACTAAACCGGCCATAAAAACGAGTCTGGTTCAAGTTTTCCACGGTTAACGATCCGGTTCCGGTTTCCTCAAAAGTGAGATTGGTATTGTGCAGTTCAATTCCCATTTCTGAGTCAGAACCAAATCGAGAATCGGGAATTAATGAATTCTGGTTACACGCTTTGAACTTTTTATTATTTCTTTTACTTTACATATTTATCTTTTATAAATTGTTCTATTGATAATTGGAGATTTTTGTTATTAGGTTCACTTTCGTTAAGGAAGAAATAAATGAAATGAAAAAATTATTAATTCTCGAGTAGAGTATATGAAATCGATTGATAGGGTAAGATTTAGATTGCAAGGTACGCAGATTAAGTTTTAACTTCAAAATAATAAGGAATCGGTTCCGATGGAGTAAGTTTCAAGTTAAACCTAAACGGACTCTAGAACTATTCACCTTGAATAACCTCGTCAAATTAGTATGGAGAGTTTTTTTTATAGGCATTGTCGAATTAGTGAAGTTGACCTTTTGACCTTTTGAACACCACGCTTTGGCCATCGACATCTGAAGAGCACGTCTCAGCATGTGGAGGCGATCGCGGGCTAGCAAGTGCTTATATCTCAAATGAAGACATATTCGAATGATACGAACTCGATAACCCATATCAATCACATTTCACGGAGCATATGAATTCCTTGCATGCTCATCAGGAGCACGAAAGCAGCATGAATTCCTTCGCTTTAATCGATGCCTCCACGTTACCGAATGCGAGCAACAACGAAAGTTTCGACCTTAATGGAACAATGGATGTCATAGCATCTGTCCCGTACCATATGTTTCCGTCACAATCTCTTGCATAATCAATTAACTGAAGGTAAAAGAGGGCAATCAATTAGCTAATCAAACTCACTTTTGGTGTTGGTTCTTGGGGGATTTTGCACCTGCATAGAGGACAAGGGCTATAGAGAGAGAGCCAAGTCGCTATGCAAGTCGAATGGTACACATGGCCAATGCAGCGCACCTGCTTGGCCTCCGGGCCGCTCTCGGGAGCGTTGAAACCTTCCATGCACACCGCGCAAGCACCGGCTGCCGTTGCCGCTGCCCCCGCGACCCCACAAACCGTGTCCATTTTTTAGGGGAAAATTATCCAAAAAGTCTTAAACCTATTGCACTTTTACCAATTTAATCTTAAACATTTTAATTTTGCCAATTTGGTCTTAAACATTTTCACTTTTTGTTGATTTAGTTCATCCACCAATTTTGACGGGAAAATACGACGTGGATGCCGATAGTGCCACGTAAAACCGTTGGCACCGATGTGGACAAATTTTTATAATATTTTAATATTTTTTTGAATTTTTTTTTCCTTTTTCTCTTTTCTTTATTTTCTTTTTGGCTTTCTTCTTTACTTTTTCCAATGGTCGGCCACCAGCCACAGCTAGAGCTGTTAAACGGGTGGGTCAGGTCGGGTTTGGGTCGGGTCATTAATGGGTCGACCCAAATTGACCCATTAACCCATTTATGACCCATTTATGTCTAATGTAAACTTTTCGACCCATATCCGACCCGACCCATATCCGACCCATACCCAACCCGACCTATATTAATAAAATATTTTCATATTTAACCAAATTTCGGAAAACTTATTCTTACGTTTTTTTTTTAAAGATTATATTACTAAAAACTTCAAAGCAATAGAAATCCAATCAATAATTTTTCAAAAAAATTATTTCTTATATATATTTAAAAACTAAAATAGTTTTATACATTGGACAATTTTTATAATTTTTAAAATAATTATTTTAAAAATCGAATTTTAATTATTTATATAATTTCTTTCATCCCAGGCTTCCTCTCAAATTTGATCGATATAAATCTCGTCTCTGTCGCACATTGGGTCAAATTTAATTACGTTATTTTACTGTTAAATTTATTGAATGATGTAATGTTTGCATCGTGTTCAAGGGTCAGATGGGCGTCAGCAAAACATTACTATAGTAGATGCTCTGTAAGACTCAGGCTCTTGTACGTACTACGCCAAGAAACAAGAAACAAAAGTTCATGAGTCAATCAACTTATGATCACATTTGTTTTGAATTGTTGGTGGAGGCTTGGTTGTGCATTTTGTCTTCAGTGTCTCCTATTGAATTCACCTCGCCAGCTTCTGTCGTCTCAACTCCGTCAGATCCCTCTCTTGAACCCGTTCGAGCTCGAGGCTCGCTTGGCTGGTCACCGGCCATCGCCGTGCCGGTGATAGGAGGAAGAAGAAAGAAAAAAAGAAGAAGAAAGAAATAATTATAATTTCGGTTTTCATAAAAAAAAAAAAATTGTAAAGTTAAAGAGAGGAGAGAGATGGTGAGGTTTTGAGTAAAAATAAATTGGTTCATTTTTAATGGGTTGATAAATGGGTCATAAACGGGTCAGAGAACTGACCCATTTAAAATCCATATATCTTAGTCTTGACCCATTAAAACCTATTATGGGTGCTTTATGAAATAAAGCTTGACCCATTAATGACCCATTTAACCATAAATGGGTTGCACAACCCGTTTAACACCTCTAGCCATAGCCAGTCGGCCGGCCTTGCTCGCCATAGGCGAGGCCCGACCGAGCAAGGAGGAGCCCCAATGAGGGGAGCCCTCACCCAGGCTAGGACAGCCTTGCCAAGCATCGGCTGGGGGATGGCGACGCCGAGCAAGGCCGCCCTAGCCTAGGTGAGGGCCGACGTTGCCAAATCTGGCAAGGGGAGCCCTCGCCGAGGCTCGCCCTCTCCCAGGCGAGTGTCGACCTCGCCCAGACCAGATCTAGCGAGGCCGGCCCTCCCCCCTGGCCGGCTGATGCCCGGCAAGGCCACCACGGCCTAGGCGAGAGCCGCCCTTCCCGAGACTAGAGGCCGACACTCGCCCGGGTGAGGGTGAGCCCCGACAAGGGCTTCCCTTCTGGCAAGGCTGGCCCTTGCCCGACGTCGTCGTCGCTTGGCCGAGGGCCGGCGAGGCCACCCTGGCCTGGGCGTAGGTCAACCTCGCCTAGGCGACCCTTGTCAAGTTGCGCCTAGGCGAGGGCTCCCCTCACCAAGGCTCCTCCTCGCTCGGCCAAGCCTCGCCTGTGGCGGGCGAGGCCAGCCGGCTAGATATGGCCGATGGCCGGCCGTCACCCGTGGCCGATGGCCGGCCATCATAAAAGGCAAAGAAAGCCAAAAAGAAGGGAAAAAGGGGGAGGGGACAGAAAAAAATAACAAAAATAATATTAATTCAAAAAAATTTAAAATATTATTAAAAATTATCTACGCGCGCCGTAGTCCTACGTGGCACCGCCGGCATCCATGTTAGCATTTTCCATTCAAAATTGTCCGGATGGACTGAATCGGCAAGAAATAAAAAAAGGTTTAGGACTGAATTGATAAAAGTGCAATAGGTTTAGGACTTTTTGGACAATTTTCCCCATCTTTGAGACCCACCACTTCTGACCTCACCTTCTGGCGGGCGAAGCATTGATGATTCGCCAAAGTGAGACCTTCATCAAGTCGAACATGAGGTTGATCGGATAGTCTAGTTTTGCCATCGGCTCAGAAGTTACGGTGGCTATGAGAGAAAGAGGGAGGTTTTGATTTTGAAGGAAATATGGTTATCAAATAGTAATTTCTTTGTCACATTGGGAATTCATGGAGTTAAGGGAGGTGATCCTCGTTGAATGTCCGGCCATCTTTCTATTTGGTATGGTTTGGGACTCTATTGTTTACGAGCTTTTGATGGATGCCATCTTAATGAGTACCTATGATTTACATATATATATATATATATATATATATATATATATATATGATGAATTACAAATATGAACACGACCTACATGAAAGTTAACTAAAAATAAGTATGCGTGATATCCAAATTTATGACCTTCCAATCGAAATACTATTTGTAAGAAATTTTCTTCATTAATGGAGAATGTGTAATGTAACTCATTTTGTTGCACAACCATCTTCATCACCATGGATATAAGAATTATAATTTGAAAGTTCATTCAATTGTCCTAATCCATGGCGATTGATGGAGTTGTATAATGAAAGATTGGGTAGGGCATGTATGCGAAGTTCCCCCTTTATTGTGACAACCGGTATCCAAATCTTTTGGTTGGACTGCTCGGACATCGGTTTTTAGGAATCGGGAACTAGATCGATACTCCTAGGAACCAAATCTAACCGGCCAGTTCGGTCGAAGCGGTCCATTTTGTATACCCCTAGCTGAGAGTGGACAAAATTCACCACACGTCCTCTAATTTCATATATAAAACCAGCTAAACAAATCCCAAATATTCCATCTCGTGAGTCAAGTCCACCTCTCCCAGAGAGAGAGAGAGAGAGAGAGAGAGAGAGAGTTAAATTATTTATAAAAAAAAAAAAGGAGAGAAAAAAAAAAGGAGGATAAGTGTATTGGATGTCCTTAATACTCATAACAAAAGTATAATTGAATCTTAAAACTTTTTAAAAAGTTGAATGAAATCCTAAAACTTGTCAAATTGATCTAATTAAATAGTTCATTTGATTGCACTTTTTGAAAGTTTTAGAACTCGATTGCACTTTGCAACAAATTTTAGAACTTCATTGAGCTTTTTAAAAGTTGTAGGATTTGATTATATTTTCGTGAAAAATACTGAATTGCACGAAAAATACTTAATTGTAAATTTTGAAATCTTTTAAGATTCAATTATATTTTTGTGAAATGTTTTAAGACTTTCAATACACTTATATTAAAAAAAAAAAAAAATTAGAGAAGACCATATGGATAATTACAGGACACTTATTAGATTCCTATGGAGGTCATTTTAGGGTACAACTAGGGCCATGGGGCTGTCAAAATAGATCGCAGATCCATATTTTAAATCTATGGAAGTGAGTTGTCAACTTAAATTAAGATATGGACCATAATTAGTTCTAAAATAAAAACCCACATTAAATGGGTTTAAAAATGAACCGATTTTTTATTTTTTTGGTCGGTCCTATTCTATTCCTACTCTAATTCTCACTCTTAAACTTTTGTCTTGCTTCCTTACAGGGTGTGGGAGTCGAAACCCACACTTAAAACTAAATCATTCCCACCCCGACTCCCGAGAAGGTGGAGATTTGAACCTCCCCCCACCTTCCTCTTTCATGTTGGAAGGGTGACCATTGGGGCAAACCAACTTCATTTGTAAGCAAGAGTCAAGGGGGTGCAAGAAAAGATATTCCGATGGAGTTTGGGACTAGCTCCCAATCTATAGTAGCATGCCATAAGAAAATCCCCGACCTTCACGTTCAAATCTTTCCACATGCTAATTGATTTATATAGACTTATGTTAAGGCATATTACCTGAAAATACAATTGCTTCCAAGCATATCACAAAGATTCACTATGAATGCCCTATACAAAAATTGCCACGGAAAGAATGTTACTTATCGGGACTATTGTGAGACTCTTCTGGCCTATATACATAATGATTATGTGAAAAATGAGTCCTAAGCAATAAACTGAACAACTAAAAGAAGGTAATTACATACATCATTGTAGAATGTATAGGATGCGTGGTAGTTCTATGGCCGTGGACCTGCGCACGAGTAAGCCGGAAAGAATGGTGGAATACCACCATTTGCGCAAGGCGGGGAGAGAGAGAGAGAGAGAGAGAGAGAGAGAGAGAGAGAGAGAGAGAGGCTTCATCAGCAAGGCACCAGAAGGATTAAACTAATCTAAGTCAATATGTGAACGTGTTTGCTCGTCCGGATTCGATTGTTGGGGGATAAAGTGGCATTGGAAATCCTCTGAATAATCTCCAGATCATAAAAAACTCCATCATATATTTAGTACAACTTAAAATAGGAGAGAAATTTTTTGAAAATCCTCTTAAAATCTCTCTCATGGTTCTCGTGCTTCACTCTTTGACACCTTCATTGTTTCGCTTGTCCCATCCCCCACCGACGGCTCCAGCTCCACCACAGCCACGGCCCCATCGTCGCGCGCCCTTTCCTCCCCTCGACCGGGTTTCTTAGCTGTCTCAATGGCGACAACAATCACACGATGGCGGCTATCAGCAGAGGTGGCAAAAATAGCTATGGATGAGGAGTAGAGGATGGGGTAGAATCAAGGGAAACTCATAGCGACAAATTATCGAAAGAAATTGATGATGTGAATGGTCATAATGTTCGATTGGGTCTCGTAGAGGAGAAAAAGGAGAGGAGGGGTTGTTTCGGTGAGAAGGTTAGTATCAATGGATTCTCTATTTCATTTTTTTTTTTTTGGTCATATATTTCAGGTAATTGAAGCGCGCTAATGTTTGGAATTGCAACCGAAGATAATGGATTTTTTTTTTTTTCGTTAGAGAAGATAACAAGCTTTATTAAGTTATTTGAAAAAGAAATTATGCCACCTTTGTCCTGGATTTCTTATCCAACATTTCATTCGGTTTGTTGGATCTGGAGTACATTGCTAAAAACCAGATAAAATAATATATTATCCTATTTAGACTTAATTTCGGACCACCACACACATAGCCTAGATGCAAATTGTCAAAAAAGAAAAGAGAAGTGGATGAGGACTTTCTAAATGGAAATCTATCTTTATTACCCATTGACAACGAGACTTTCTCTTTAAACTACCATACCATTGCCTTTGTACGAACAAGAATTATATTAACAGATCATTATCAGACAAAGAAGGATTTTTTGTCACAAAGTTGTTACTAGTAGTGGGTAGTATTCCACTTTCACATGAAATAATAAACTTCCAATCATGTGTGTAAGGGGTATTGTGTCGGTAGCCGGTTTAAAACCTGAGTAGAGCTCCACCAACATGGCAATAGGATTTTCACCCACCCTTAACTCACTCTAGGCATTGAAAGCTACTATACTCTCCTACCCAGCAGTATTCAGTATTGAAGCACTAAGGTGGAGTCTCCCTTCCCCACAAAGAGGCCCCTAAGTTCCCATCCAAGCTTTTTTCCTCCGGTGAGTAGGAATACAGGATGTGACATTATAGGATGGATCTTTCACCTGTTTCTTCTCTTTTGAGCCTTTTACGGACCTACTCAAGTCCAAGTATTCCACTCACATTGGCATGAAGTAATCTTCCAATCATGCATGTAAGGGGACCAACAGTACAAGATTAAAAAAGAAGTCATTTCAAGTTATTTTTTGCATGGCATGGATTCCTCGAATATAAATCCTAACATGATGATCTTCCACCAAAAGTGTTCAAATGACTACATATGAGATCTCCAACATGATCATCTTGAATTCACATTTATAATTGGCCTTTACCCTTTCAAAGGTTGCACATCTTCCCATGTCTGAGGTTTAGCATCCTTGTTCTTGCAAATCTTAAATAGTTTAAACAGTTCCAGGCATTATTACTATCCATAAAGTTTGCACCAACAATTTCATAGGCGGATAGTACACACTTGTAGACCTGAGACACCATCTGTTGCCAACAAGGTAATAAACCCGAAGTCCGAATGTGCTCCAGCTCCATATATTCCTTTAGAGGGATCGAAGACTAGACCGAAACAAAGAAAGGACTATCAACCGGATGAGAACAAAGAGTTGTGGGGTTTATTATGTAGTTTAGTGAAGTAAAATTTACCTTCATAGGGCAACAAGCGCAAGTTCGCAATAGGCTTGCCGAGTATTTCTTGCTTATCAAAAAAATTAGCTCCTAATCAAGTCCTATAGCAATAATCCTTGCGACTATTTTCACCACATTTTTGAATGTGCATGTTACCAAATTAACTATCATCATCTTTTGATGCCAGCAAAATACATTTAATCTTGCCACATAGATCATCTAGCCACTACTCTTGAGCTATGATTGGATCCAAAAGTCAAATGATTTTGAGTTGGAGACCCTATGCAATGAAAATTGCGACTGAAATATCAACCCTAGCACTGTAAGCAAGTAGATGCTTGAGTTGAGACTCTTGGTTAGTGTGATTAATGGTAAATTTCAATAGCTAAAAATATTTTCTTTGAATTGCAGCATAGTAGCTATGGAATGATAACCTAGAAAATTATTTGATCAGCAGTTAGGAATAAATGGAAGAGAATACTTTGGCCAACACAGGACAAGAGCCCAAGAGAGCATGTGCAGTTCGGAAGTCGAAGGCAATCAAAAAATCCACTTGGGCCACCTTGAAAATCACAAGAACTTGGCATTATCTGATGCAAGTGGAAGGGGAAGATGGTGACCATTGGGGTACATGAAAAAGCCCCAAATGCCCCGTCAGAGAAATAGAAGATCTCTGTATTATCTTTTCCTTGGATGGAGTAAAATTTCACATCCTGGAACCTGCAAGAAGAATTATTAATGTGTATAGCTCTTTATCATCCATAGCAAATCACTATGCTTTGACTAAAAAATTTCTCCATCGTCTGCCTCCATGTTAACAATATACCTAGTGATGATAAAACAGCGAAAACACAAAAAGCATTCCGTCATCAGCAACTATTTTCGGGTGGACAGAGACTGTAGAAAGCGACTGTTTACCCGCGACTGTTTACCCTCAGAAGGCCAGAGGTTTGGTCTGAAATGAGGCTTGTGCGCATCAGGGTCATCTTCCGATACTTCCTTTCCTATGTGGTATCCCTCCTTATAATCTCCTATAAGCCGTCAATGGAATCATTACAACTCGAACAATCTTCAGAAAAATGATAAGCAGATTGATAATAACAAGTTTCAGCTAAATCTTTCGCTTAGAGCTCATGGATATCTGTATCAGTTCTGATGATGTGTCCTTACTTCCCTTTCTAAGGCTGCAACTCAGCTGATTACGGGAAGCTATCAAAATCACCACGTATTCTTCTAAATCCTCTTTGATCAGCAATGTCATCAGTGATCTGACATCCAAGAGGAACAGATAAAAGTCATCAGAACGAACCATTAATCTGATTCCCTGGATCAAGGACCTGATCAAACCAAGGAGCATACTCTCGGTTCTTCTCGTTCCTCACCAGCTTCATCTTCCCACTCAATGGCAAACTGAAGAGCTGCCTGCTCTGGACGAAGACGACCTCCATCAAATCCTGGCTAATTCCATGATTGATCACGTAGAAAAAGCCAGAATCCAAGCATGCCTGAGGCCAACGGATTGGATCCATTTGCCCGTGTCATCACAGATCAAAACCTTGCATACCTCCGCTTTCAGCATCAGAAACCGAACTCAAATAGCGGACAAACTGACCTGTTTGAGCAGCGACGCCGATCATGGAATATCGGAGCTTGAGAGATCGATGCAGTTGAGAGTCCAAGTCGGGACTCCAGCGTTTGCATCAGTCATGCTCACGCTGCTTCTCCGCCTAGCACTGTCGTCGCTCGCTCACTTGCTGAGATCCCCCTCTGTTCCACTGTCCGAACTCACAAGTGACCAGGGCGACGGCCGACGATGATCGAAGAGGGAGGGATTTTTAGTTGCAAGCGACGGAGGAGGAGAAGGGGCATTGAAAAGGAAGAAGAAAAGGAGACCGTTGGACGAACAAAACCATCACCAAAGATATTACGGGGCGGCAATATCCTTTTGAAATCAAATCGGGTGACGTCTTGGTTCTGTATTTTAGTGCATCGTATGAATTTCAAAGCATTTCGAGTCTACATCGCGGCCGGTAGAAGGCATTCTATGTCCTTTTCATATGCCGATGAATCATATCCTCGAACCTCGTACATCACATCATGATATACACATACATATATAGTTCAACCTAAGAGCATAGTTCTGAGTCGTACCCATCGGAGAAGAATTCTCTTTCTCATGACTGAACCAATTCTCGAAAGCTCTTCTCTAAGCTCTCCTATAGTCCTAAATGCACCTATTTTGCTGGATCTACCATCCAAGATCTAATGCCTCCAAGATCGATTATCTTTATAAAGTATCCTACCTCAGTGAAGAAGACAAGATCTCCGGCACCCACCTTCCTTTAGTAAACTCAAGCTCCACTTTTGCTAAACCTGCCTCCTTTTCGCTTATCAGGTCCATCCGAAAACTCATTCAACATACTCCCTAGGAAGTCAAGGAATATGTTCAGTCCACCAGGTTCGAGCAGTATCCTATTCCGGCTAACCAGTTGGAGCACTTTACGACCCTCCAAATACCCCCTGAATTCATGCATTATTGCGCTTTTTAAGGCAATAATTCCAGGCGGTCCAAAAGTTTAACTCTTTCGCTTAGGCTTGCCTATGTAAAATTTTTGAGTTTGGGACACCTGGAGTGCCATAACTTGGCACGGGGGGACACTTAAGTGCCATAACTTTTTTTTTTTCGGTACACCAAGTGCCACTTTTTTTTCAAATGGGACACTTAAGTGCCACCTCCGGCGACCTTGCCGGAAATCCTACGTGGCACGTGTTTATTATTTTTTAATGCTTGCATGGCTCGCCGGAGAGCTGAGTCGGCGTTGACTCAGCAGAAACGACGCCGTTTACATAATAAAAAATTAATTAAATTAAATTAAAACTTAATTTTAATTAAAAATACTCTAAAAAAAAAAAAAAAAAAAAAGGGGGACGAAGGGGTGGGCGGCCGAGGGCCGAGCCCTCGCTGCCGCCGCCCCCCCGCCGTCGCCGGAAGGGCCGACGACGGAGGGGGAGGGTCAGCCGGGGTCGCCGGCCCCGGCCGACCGGCGGCGAGGGCCGCGAGCCCTCGCCCGGATCCGGCAAGGGCTACCGTCGGGGGGGCCGACGACCCCGCCGACCCTCCCCTCCGTCGTTGGCCCTTCTCGGCAACGGCGGGGAGGCGGCGAGGGCCCGCAGCCCTCGCCGGTCGGCCGGGGCCGGCGACCCCGGCCAACCCTCCCCCTCCGTCGCCGGCCCTTCTGGCGACGGCGGGGGCGGCGGCGGCGAGGGCTCGCCCTCGCCCGCCCGTCCCTTCGTCCCCACCTTTTTTTTTTTTAAAAAACAAATTTTTAGAGTATTTTTAATTAAAATTAATTTTTAATTTAATTTAATTAATTTTTTATTATTTTTACACGTCGACGCGAAACGGCGTCGTTTTTGCATTTTTTACCACGTCGCATGCAAAAACGACGCCGTTTTGGACCTCCATCACCGGAAAATTGCCACGTCGCCGTTTGGCCGAATTTTCGTCGAGTGGCACTTAAGTGTTCCATTTTACTTCGATATTGGCACTTAAGTGTTCCATTTGAAAAAAAGTTGCACTTAAGTGTATCGAAAAAAGTTATGGCACTTAAGTGTCCCCCCGTGCCAAGTTATGGCACTCCAGGTGTTCTTTACTCTAAAATTTTTGGTTAATATTATAAAAATCCCAAATTTGTATATTTGTAATAAATTTAACACATTAATTTTTTGACTTCAAAAAACTCAAAACTTATACAGGTGTGATAAATTTACCCCAAATTAGTTTTTATTTAGATTAATATAATGAAAAATTACAAATTGTCAGATGCGGTTCGACATATGGAGTTAATAATTTACAATGAGAATCTTCATTTGGATCGTAAACGGAAGGTAAAATTCTATACTGATAAACTCATGAACTATTATGTGTTGTCTAATCTAACAATTTAACGGATATTTATAAAAGGTAAATTTATTATAAATATATCAGTTTAAGAGGTGGTGCTACTCCACTCGCGCTGGCACTTTACCACGACCACCTCGGGCACTGACCCTGGTCGGCGTCCTAGCCTGAGTCATTGAAGATAAGGTCCTCAACCTAGGAGTCCTCAACTTCTGATCACTTATCTTATAGGCTTTCTACAAAGACCTACCTTTCAATTCAACACCGAATTAGAAGTCGAGCGACAACAACAAACAATTCTATCAAACAACCACCACAGACATGCAACGACATGAATTTAAAAGTCATTCCTGCTAACTATCCCATAAACCATTGCATCTTATCACTCCAATCCTAAACCATGCTTTGATATCACTAAACTGGGATGTCACGTCCTGATCCTCCAAGCCCGTGCCCATCCCTACTTAGTCGATATAATAGCGATGTCTTAGGACGTATTGTCGAACCTTTCATTTTAATACGCATGCGGAAACAATTAATAAATCCCCAGACAACAACAAGATGGGATGGAAAAGTATGACCAATTTTTCGCAAAATACCTTTTTATAAATACACGAGTTTATACACAGAAACCTACAAAAAGGAATCGACTTTAAACAAAAGAGGATTTTACTATGACTAACTAGTCAGACAGAATAGTCAATTCTTCGAGCTTCACCTTCTAAACTTCGGGCCTCAGGTCCTCCACCACTGTCAACTAGGGACCTGAAAATGTTATCCCACAATGGGGTGAGACGATGTCTCAGCAAGTTCAACCCCCTAAGACCCGACTAGGAAGAAAATACGCACAAAAGACTGCCTAAACACAATCACGAGTCAGAGGACTTACCTTTGCCTCCGTTCCTTCCTGCAAGTCAGTACAATTGGCATTTTCAACCAATCATTTCAACACATCAAGACAAATCAATTCATCGATCAATCGACTCAGTTGATTACATGTCAGCAAGACCATTTCCTGGTCATCTCAATCAATACTATCTATAGAATCCGACCACCTTGCAAACAGCTTACTCTAAGCTGATAATAGATAATATAGCTCGCCAAAAGCTGCCTCATATACTGAGATAATATACTATATATATGCTCGCCAGAAGCTGTCTCAAATACTGATATAGTATATTATATAAACTCGCCAAAAGCTACCAGATATACTTTCATAGTATACTGATAATAATCATGCTCACCAGAAGCTGTTAGCCATACTCTCATAATATGCTGAAAATAATAATGCCCACTAGAAGCTGCCATCTATACTTTCATAGTATGTTGAAAATTATCATTTAATCAAATCACCATTTTTATCCTTCCCGATAAAAATATTCGTGTGTAGGTGCACGGTTGGCTTTAGCCAAAAATACAATATTTTCACCTTTGAAAATCCCACTAATTTTCCACAGTCCAAAACATATTTTTGGCACTATAAATTGACACCCGATGATTTTCCAATTAATTATTGAAATTAAATAAATTTAGGAATAAATTCCCAATTTCACAAATCACACACAAAACATCACAAATTAGAGCTCAATTAAATAAACAAATCACACCACTACAATCAGCATAAAATTTCAGTCACCGGCTATTACGGTTTAATTTTCGGAAATTAATTAATTAATTATGGAAAATAATAAATAAATATCGAAAATGCGACTTAGGCCCGAAAAAGCCTAAATAAAAACCGAGACGAGCCCAGAAAATTTCCGAACTACTCTAGATAAATTCTAGAGCTTGTCTAGGCCCTGATTGCACTAAACTATCCACCTAACATGCATCGATAATTAACTAATTTACTAAACCGTTCTTATTATCCACTAAACCAAGCTTAGTCTAAACCAAACAACCCTTAAACGTCATTAACTTATTAAGTGAGGATTAGTGAGTTAAACTCACTTGTTTTGCGATCCGCTCGGATCAAAACAACGGGGACGTGACGAGGAACGAAAAGCTCCAAATCGGCGACACCAACAGGGTACAGATCGGGCTCAAAAATTGGCCCGTAAAGCTCATGGGGCTGCTGGATTTCTATAGCTGTTGGGGCTGTTTTGAGCGGCTGATTTCACAGAGGGAAGGGCTGGATTTGTGGCTTCAAGCGGGCTGTTGAAGATGACGTGCGTTGGATGAAGATCGAGCGGGCCGCGGGCGGTGTTCTGGTGCACGAAAAGGAGAAAAAAATGGAGTTGCCAAGGGGGTGAGTGTGTCGGCTAATGGGATGAACGAATGCGAGAGAGAGAACAGAGAGAGATTGAGGAGGGTGTGTCAGCCAAATGAGAGAGAGAGAGAGAGTGGATAAGCTTGACTTCAAAATTCAAAGCAAATGGGAAGAAAAATGGGGCACGGCAGGGGGAAAAGGGACCGCACGAGAGAGAGAGGGGGGGAGGAGAAAAATAAAAGAATTTTCTAAAATAAAAAATTCTTGTCTCATTTGCTTTTGTTTAGTCCAATTTGGTCCCCAAAAATCCCCATGCTAAATTACTTGATCCTCACTTGATTTCTTGTACCAAATTTCCCCTAAACAACAAGTCTCGGGCAACGAAAACGACAATTTCCTTCAATTCTAAATTTTACTTCCTTTTTCTCAGAATCCGATTTTCTGAACAAACTTCTCCGATTGAGGTCCAATTTGGTTGAAGAAAAAGCCCAAACAACTTCCATTCGCCAAGTAATTTATGCCAAAGGCCAAAAATCCCTTCCATTTGGCCAATTCGAATTTCCGTTCATTTTCCTAATCGTTCGAAATGATTTTCTGTAAAAATCTCGAACTCACCGAAAATTCCTTAAAAGATTAGTTGACATTCTTAAAATGACCTATGACATAACAGAACTTTCAATTTTTCAAATCGGATTCAAATTCGCGGTTAATTTCAATCAGACGCAATTTTAACATGACCTAACCTATCGGGTAGCTTTTAGAAATTTTTAGTGTAAATGACTCATGGTCGATTTTCTTCGAGCCACAATAAACCTCTTCGACACCTTGGTGACTCTCGGTTGTCATGAAAATCTCGATGTTTCAATTACGGACACAGGATACCAAAACGATAAAAAAATCAATTTAGTGTCAATCGATGAGAATTTTGCAATTTAGTGGAATCACCCACATTCAACCACATATCTTGGTCTTATCGACCTATCTCTAATTTTTAATCGATCTTACTGTGTTGTAATGATCTTGGCAGATGAGCACAGTCGAGTAGTCGATCCCTAGTCGAATTCTCAAGTCTATTATATTAAAATATCTTATTAACTTCCCCTTAAAATCTAGTTATCTCACGAGTGATCGGCTCTGAAAATAGCACTAAAGGCGCGTCGATGAAATACCTGATTTATTCAATTGAAAACAGAATTGAAAATTCAGGATGCCACATCAACTTAATCTAACATTGACGATATGCTCAAAGCAGGCAGGGACCGGCATAGCAAAACTCATAGCTCTCGAGATGTCGAAGCAGGTACTCATCTATTGTTCTAGTTTGGAGATTCCTCAAGGTTAGGTTTTCATATCATCCACAACGAGTCAGAGACCATCTTCTTATCTCATTATTTGTAGTGTGGATTTATGGTCATTGCAGGCAGAAGCTCCAGTGGAGGAGACTCGGAAAAACATTTGGCTAGTTGATCCAAAGGTTACAGATATTTTGATGAATACTAGCTGCTTCAGTTGCAAAAGAAATCCAAAAGAAGTCTCGATATATCATAGTTTCCTCGTATCTTTTACGGCAGGGCTGATCGTTAATTCTCGGAAGGGTTCACTTCAACACTTTAAGAAGCCCTGGGCTCATCAACATGAACCTGTCGAGGATCTTCTGAGTGCTGTCAAGGTGGGAAAACTATTCCTTGCTAGTTCTGTTACATTTCCTTTGAAAGTGACTGTTTCTCTTTATTTCCGTTCACTCATCACGCATTTACCATCCTTCTCAGGTACTCAAGCCCACGATTTTGATTGGATCAGCTGGAGTAGGAAGAGCTTTCACAAAGGAGGTTATTGAGACCATGACCTCTTATACCGAGGTATGTTCATCCTTAAATCAAAGCCTATGGAAATGTTATCCAGGGAATAACATTACTGCTTTGCCTCTCTTCTACACCGTTAACAAAATGAACCGTAATTTTTGTCGGTCCTTGACGTAGAGACCTCTTATTATGGCCTTGTCCAATCCAACCTCCAAATCCGAGTGCACAGCGGAAGAAGCTTACTCCTGGAGCAAGGTCAATGTAAAGCTCATCTGTTAACATGTAGTACCTCATCCTGCACCCTTTGATAATGATATCACAATAACCCAATCGCAGGGTCGTGCTGTATTTGCTAGCGGAAGCCCATTGCACCCCGTTGAGTACAACAGCAGGTTTTTTGTACCAGGCCAGGTAAACCTTTTCTTCAGGGTTCATCCCTTGTCTCCTTCTTTAGTTATTTATTTCTTTTCGTGTTTGTATAGTGTTCTGGACTTTGCTTTTTCTTATACTCCAGGCCAACAATGCTTACATCTTCCCTGGGTTCGGGCTGGGTTTGGTCATCTCAGGGTCACTTCGTGTACATGATCAAATGCTTCTAGAAGCCTGTAAGTAATCTGCTAATTCATGTCGTGCCATTACTTACATGCTTTTTAATTAGTGAGGCTCAAGTGAAATAAGCAGGCTATTATCAGTCTAAAGCTTGTTTCTGTGTGTTATAACATAGCGGAGGCGTTGGCTAGTCAAGTGTCACCGGAGGACTTTGAGAAGGGGCTGATCTATCCACCTTTGAGGAACATCAGAAAGGTTTCTGCGCAAGTAGCAGCCAACGTAGCTAAAGTGGCTTACGATCTCGGTAAGTGCACTATGGCAATGCTACTCGCAGTTCCATCCACATGGACATATTTATTTCCTGCTTAGCCCATTGTGTTTTCAACCCATTTCGGGCTTAGCGACGCGCCTACCTCGTCAAGGAAATCTTGTCGAGTACGCAGAAAGTTGCATGTACAGTCCAGTCGACCGAAACTATCATTGAAAGGCAACCGTCCGCCCGTCGAATCGCAGGAGAGTTGGTGCTTTGAGATGTGTGGGGCGTTTCCTTTTCTGTTCTTTTCTTAAAAGAGTCCTAAAAAGTTGCAGTCGTGAAATAATGTTTCGAAGAACGTAATTAAGGTTGTCTTGGCAGGTATTCCATGGAAGACACTCTTCTACTTCTCGCTGGCAAACTTTAAGCTCCTTCCCTTGTGTATACATTTAAATCAGCAAGATTATCGCTATATCTTTGGGACGAGTAGTTTTGACATAAGATGATAGGAAACCTGCACATGACGTAATTTCGAGCAAATTCAGGATTCAATGCTGGTATGAATTTGCTAAGGAAAAATTACTCAATCAATCCTAAAAGTACTGTATAAATGCTAACTCAGTTATAAATTATTCTACTTTTTCAATTCTAAATGTATTATATGGATGTTAATTTAGTTATAATTTTTTTCTTAATTCTAAATTTTTGTATGAAATTTGAATGTGGTCATTCCGATAGATTGTTGTTTAAAATTGTCAACATATTAATTGACACGATCATGTCATATAGGAAAGCTATTGGATTAGTCAACGTAGGAAGGCTGTTGATGACTGGATTATTAATCATTGATCGTTGAAGATTGATTAGAATGACTATAATAGAATTTTGTTTAAAGATTTATATTAGATTGACAAATTGAAGATTGATCAGAATGACTACAATAGAATTTTGTTTAAAGGTTTATATTAGATTGACAAAATTAGAATGATTAGAATTGAACTGACATCTACATATAAGTTTTGATTGGATAATTTTCATGATTTGCTAATGTGCACGGTGTTCAACAACCATTGGAGCAGCCAATGACAAATACAGCGCCCAAATCCTCGTAGGAAAAGCCCGCAGAAAAGAGGTTTACACCCCGATTTGGAAAGACAGCTTACTTGGGAGGTTCTCCTCGGACGTACACGTCGGCAGGCACTCGACGAGACAATCATGATTAGGATACACGAAGAATCCAACCTGCACTTCGTGAGAACATGAGCATGAATAGGATTGTTTAAACAGGGATATCAGAAAAAAAAAAGAAAAAGGAAAAGAGCCATCAAGAATGGGGATGATAATGAATGAAAGATGCTCAGGAGGGAAGGGAAAACGATCAGGGATCGTATGCGAAGATAATCTCAACTCGAGTGGGAATTTCTAGGAAAATTGTCCAAAATGTTCTAAATATATTGCGCTTTCGCCAATTAAATACTAAATTTTTGAACTTTACCAATTGATTTCCAAAATTTTTCACATTTTATCAATTGAGTCCATTCGGCTAATTTTGATCGGGAATTACCGACGTGCATAGTCGGCGTTGACGTGGCACTTTTTAAGATATTATTTTAATGATATTTTAATAATTTTTTGAATTTTTATGCTTTGGCCGGCAAGGGTAGGGCCGGCAACCCTCGCCAGCCATAGGTGAGGGCCTTGATGCCCTCCTAGGGCCGACGAGGGTCGGCTAGCCCTCTCTCCATAACCCTCAAAAAACAAAGAAAAGTTAAAAAAAAAAAAAAAGACAAAAGCATAAATAAATCAAAATTTTTTAAAATGTTATTTTAAAAGTGCCACGTTAGTGCCGCCCATCCACATTAGTAATTTCTAGCCAAAATTAGCCGAACGGACTCAATTGGCAAAAAATGAAAAGGTATAGGATTTAATTGACAAAATTGAAAGATTTATGACTGAATTAGCAAAAGTACAATAGATTTAGACTTTTTGGACAATTTTTTTAGGAATTTACTAAAAGTTCGGTCATACATTCTCAAAACCTAGGACTATTATCTGGATCAGCTTACAACTATCCAAGATTGGCTTTTACTATACTCTTACTCTTCCAAGTACGTTCTCTTTCCCAGTTGAAGTAGTCACGACTTTGATCCCTAATCAATTGGACTAATTTCAATGGATTCAAAGCAGGTTCAAAATTCTTTATAAGGAGGGAGGGAGGGAGGGAGAGGGAGGGAGGGAGCGAGAGAGAGAGAGAGAGAGAGAGAGAGAGAGAGAGAGAGAGAGAGCCATAGAGAATATCTTTCTTGACCATTGCGTATAACTCGATTGAACGTGGACCTAATTGTAAAAGCATTAAAAAAAAAGAAGAAGTAAGATAAATTATTTACTTAAAAAAAGGGAGGCTTAGTGCAATTGAATGTCTTTAAAACTCACTATGAAAGTGTAATTGAGTCTTAAAATGTTTCAAAAGTTTAATGAAGTCCTAAAATTTGTTAAATTGATCCAATTAGATTCTTTACTTAATTGCAATTTTCGAAAGTATTAGGACTTGATTGTACTTTCGTGACAAATTTTAAGACTTCATTGTTTTGGATTTGATTATATTTTCGTAAAAAAAATTGATTACACTTTTTGAAAATTTTAGAATTCAATTACACTTCCATAAAAAGTTTTAATGCTTTCAATGCATTTATATAGGGTTAATACCTTGAAAAACCCCAAACTGGTACACTTGTGACAAATTTACCCCAAACTATTTTTTTGACCATGAAAAATCCCAAACTGGTATACCTGTGACAAATTTACCCCGACTAACTATAAAAATCCCTAAACTGGTACATTTATGACAAATTTACCCCAAACTAATTTATTTGACCAAAAAAAACCCCAAACTGATAAATTTGTGACTAATATACCCCCACTAAATTATATTAATACCACAAAAAAAATCACAAAAATTGTAAACTGTAACAAATAAAGTGTAAAATCCCAAAATGGTATACCGGTTAATTGTCACGTGTCATTTAACTTTATAATTTAACAAGAAAATCTAACTAAAACTAACAGAGGGTAAATTTGTCACAAGTGTACCAGTTTAGGGTAAATTTGTCACAGGTGTACCAGTTTGGGGTTTTTCATGGTCAAAAAAATAGTTTGGGGTAAATTTGTCACAAGTGTACCAGTTTGGGGTTTTTCAGGGTATTAACCCTTTATATAAAAGAAAATAGAGGAGACTATGGATAATTCCACAGCACCTATTATATTCGTAGGGAGGTCATTTTAGGGTACAACTAGGGCTGTGTGGCTGTCAAAATAGGTTGCAAATCCATATTTTAAATCTTTGGAGGTGAGTTGTCAACTTAAATTAAGATATGGACCATAATTATTTCTAAATTAAAAACCCACATTAAATGGGTTTTTAAAATGAACCGACTTCATTTATAAGCAAGAGCCGAGAGGGTGCAACAAATGATATTCCGGTGGAGTTTGGGAAAGGCTACCAATCTATAGTAGTTGTCATAAGAAAATCCCCAACCTTTGTGTTCAAAGCTTTCCTCATGCCAATTGATTCACATAGGCTCCACCTCTGGTGAGCCTTGCTGGCCACTGGTGAGGTTCGAGTCCTCACCAGCGGCTACGAGGGTGGCCTCGACCAGCTGGTGATTGGCTGGAAGAAGGAGGAGGGGAAGAAAAAGAAAAAGAAAATTTTAAAAAAAAAAAAAAATTAATAAATAATTCAAAAATATTAAAAAATTATTAGCCGATCGACATTCACGTCAGCGACATCCGACCAAAATTAGCCGAAATGACTTAATTGGTGATAGATTGATAGGTTTAGGATTAAATTGACACAAAATCAAAAGTTTTAGATTTAAATTGTTATCAATAAAATGTTTATAATTAAATTGACACCAGATCAAAAGGTTTAGGATTGAATTTGCACTAGTAAATTGGCATCAATTCAAAAAGTTTAGGACTTTTCTTACACTTTTTCCATGAAACTTTTCTTGTAAAATTCATTGGAAGTGATGACTTCAAACCATTCTACTTGTACTTCAAGGAAAAAAACAATGATAATAAGTTTTTATTCACATTCATGTTGTATGACCTTTTTTTTTTCCGCCGATAAAAATGTAAAATGCCTTCATCTACATATTTAAGTCAAAAATGAGTTTTATCTCACTTTTTGATTTCCCATTTGGCCCTCAGTTACGTATTACTTTAATATTTTAATGTAATTAAACTTGAAAGAGAACAATGAAAAACAGGCCAAAGAAAGAGATAATGGACAAAAGAAAAGGCCTATTATATTTCATCGTTTCCATAGTGCCCTTGAATCAATGTTTGTTTTAATCATTGAAAGAATACGAAGATATTATTTGATATTTGCCTCTTGGAAAAGAATGATAACAATCAGAAAATGACTTTTAATATTTTATTTCTCCATGCAATTGAAAGGGTGGTCTTATTACTATCCATTATGACGCTGCATAGGGAATGAAGATGACCGTATAGGCGTATAATGCAGGCATGATAACTATATTTTCTTTTTTAAGGCCAAGCTACTATCTATTCCATTTAGTTTGATTTCGCTTTACAATTTCAATATGGAAAAGCTAAAATAATCTTTTGTTGGATTAAAATAAATTATGAAGTATTTTTTGTAAAAATAAAATAAAAATTTTAAACCAGAAAAGGGTTCGAAATGGCCCAAACAGATACTGAGCTTAGGCTTGGCACGCGGGCTGGAGAGGCCTGGCCCTGCCCAGCTTAACATGCAAGTCTCATGGACTGTGCTTGGCGTGACACAACAAGACGCCGAGCTTCAAGGAAATAATGTTCGTCACTAGCAAATCTACCAACTCTCAAACAAAGTTCTTACTTAGAGAACATGGCAACTACTACACCTTTTGAAGCTGGACATGAGTTAGACTCTAGATTGCAGATCTAGTTGCGTTCTGAATTCTTTTCCTCTAATTTAGAAAGCTTAAAACAAGATTAGGAACTATCATGTAGAGTCGTACACACAATGGCAATAAAAATGAAACTACTGAGTACAAAGTATGAAAATGCTATGTTCAAATTCTTTGAGCTACTCTCGGCCTCGTTTCCTTGTCAAGGAAGTGACAACTTGATCTTGTTGAGCTTAGCCACGACAGTTTTCATGTCCATTCTTTCCTCATGCAAGTCCTTTGAACATTCTAGTCCTAAGTCTAGTATCAATAAGACTATGCTATTGAATTTCGAAAGTGTCGGATCTTCATGTTTTGTGCGAAGGATTTTGCTATCCACAATGTCAAGCACTCCCTCTGGAATTGCTGCACCTACCCATTGCCTCAAGCTGATATCCGCATTGAACATCTCATCGGTTGGCTTCTTCCCAGTAATCACCTATGTAACACGGACACTCTCCGAAAGCCTTCGTGTCGTGTCCGACACTCCGACACGTGTCCGACACGCTCCGACACGTCCCGACACGCTCCAACACGCAGTCAACGAGTGTCGAAAAATCCGACACGCGGTCAACTCTTTTCGACACGCTCCGACACGCGAGTCTAAAATTTCGACACGTGATTCCGACACGCACGGGGTCAATTTTAAAAATTTCTAATACTTGAGGGGTCAAAATATAAATATACACAAAAGAAGTAATAAAAGAAGTAATAAAATTGATATAAATATACACACACGGGTCAAATTTCTTTTTTCAGTTTTTTTAGAATTTTTTTTATTTTTTTAAAAGTCTTTTACTATGAAAGAAGTAATAAATAAATGCTATATATGATAAATAAATAAATTTAAAAATATCATTTCAGCATTTTTCTTTAAACAATGTTTTTTCCTCTAAGTTTTGTGTATTATTGTAAGAAATTAAAATAATCAATGATGTTATTTAATATTTTTCGTGCAAATTAATTCTAGGTTATTTTTATTATTATTTATTTATATATTTATATATAATATATATTTAATATATAACGTGTCGGAACGTGTCGAAATTCTCTATTTTTAAGAAATGACGTGTCGGCGTGTCGTATCGTGTCGTGTCACGTGTCACGTGTCCGTGTCGGTGCTACATAGGTAATCACTTCCAACAATAATATGCAGAAACTGTATACATCTCCTTTTGTCGAGACTTTTCCTTCCGAACCATATTCTGCAAGCATCATAGTTTGTGACGTAAGAACATCGGCAATTGATCTATATCTTTGTGGGACATAAGTAATAAGATCAAGAGGTATACGAGTGTTAATGTATCTCTATTGCATTATACCATTATATTGGCAATTAAAGGCTCGAATTAGCTAATATTTGACAAATGTACCTGGAGCAATGTAACCTATCGTGCCGAGAGTTCGGGTTTGTGTTTCAAGCTTGTTCTCAACCAAAATCTTGGCAATTCCAAAGTCGCAGACTTGTGCGACCAGGTCCTCATTTAGAAGAATATTGCTAGGCTTTAGATCGCAATGCACAATGGGTTCTGGTTGGCCATGGTGGAGATACTCGATCGCCATTGCGACATCAACCATTATCTTCACTCGCTGATGGAGATCCAAGTTGTAGTTGTTGGAGTACAGCCACTTCTCCAAGCTCCCACAAGGCAAGTATTGCAACACCAGAGCTCTTAGATTGGCGTTTGTGCAAGTATTGATCACGCCGACAAGATTGCGGTGTCGGATCATACGGAAAGCATCGCATTCTACGTCAAAACTTTTCAGAGCACCTTCGATATGAAGATTCAATAATTTGACCGCAATGTCTATCCCGTTGGCCAGAGTCCCTTTATATACAGAGCTAAAGCTTCCTGCTCCGAGCAAATTGCTTTCGCTGAAGTTGTTAGTAGCCAAGCAAAGCTCCCGATATGATATCATTGGGTGGTCAATTCTAGGCAAGTTCTCCATCGAAACTGAAGCTTTTTTACTGGTATTCCCATGCTTCCTAAATAAGCAAATGACGGGGACTAAAAGTATAGCTGATACAATTGGCACAATAATGTATAGTATATGGAGCGGCTTGTCCCTTGATGATCTCATTCCAATTACCTTGCAACGTGGGACTTGAAAAATCACATTTCCACAAAGTGCTTCATTCCCAATGAAAGAGAGAGCTGAGAAATTTCCCAAGGGCCCGCCATTAGGAATCTCTCCTGATAGCTTATTAAAGGACAAGTTCAAAGTTTGCAAATATGCAAGTCCTTCCATGGACTTAGGTATCGTGCCCAATAACTCATTGTAGGAGAGATCGAGGAAATCCAACCCTTTGAGATGGCCGATCAATTGCGGTATTGATCCTTGAAACAAGTTCCTTGACAAGTTGAGAGAAGCAAGGCTCTCAAACTCCTGGATGGAACTCGGTATGGCACCAGTTAGTCGGTTCCAAGAAAGATCAATGCTCTCTATAACTCTCATCTTCCCTATTTCAAGCAATAGTCCTCCATTGAAAGAATTGAGTGACAAATTGAGGAAGATGAGTTCTTGAAGGCCCCACAGACTAGACGGTATAACCGATGTCATGTTATTCGAGCTTATTAGAAACTTTTGAAGGTTGCTAAGGTTTCCAATGCAATTCGGGATTGATCCCAATATCCTATTTTGCTGAAGCAACAACTCTCCTAAACCTGTCAAGTTGCATATCTCATCAGGGATCGGTCCTTCAAGATGGTTGTTATCAAGATACAGCCTTTGCAACCTTTCTAGTCCTCCGATCGATGATGGGATGTTGCAGTCTAGAGCATTATTGCCCAAATTTAGGAAAGTCAATCTCTTCAAGAAACCTATTTCCTCGGGAATACGACCTCTTATTTGACAATTGGGAGCAAGTAGAATTTGTAGGGAACTAGAGAAGTTTTTGATAGATTCTGGTATGGAGCCACGAAGCGGGTTGCCTTCCAACCCCAAGACTTGCAGCGATGGACAATTAGATAAAGCAGAGAGAAAACCGAGCTCCGAACCATAAGTCCCTCCTGTTAGCTGATTAAGCGAAATTGCAAAGAATTCGAGGTTCTTCAAGTTGCCCAAACTTGTAGGTATGGGTCCACTGAGTTGATTGTCATCGACATCAACAACGATTAGATTTGAAAAATTCGAGAAACACTGCGGGATGTTGCCACCAAAGCCATTGCTTCCTAGATATAGTTCTTCCAAATTCGGAAGGCTTAGATCTCTACCTAAGGGAAGGCTTCCAGAGAGGGAATTGTCAGCCAAACTAAGCACTTGGAGTGAAGAAATATTAAAAACCTCTTGAGGCACTTCTCCGGTTAGCAAATTTTCCTCAAGGCTCATTACTTGCAGATTGACCAAATTGTCAATCTCACTCAAAATCTCCCCTTCAATGTAATTTTCTGCTAAGTCCAGCACTTGCAAGCTCGACATGTTACCAATGGTTCGAGGAATCGTGCCAGTCAAGTTGTTAGCACCAAAGTAGATCTTTTGTAGCTTTTGCAAGCTATCTATATCTTGAGGAATGCTTCCTTGAAAATGATTGTATGACAACCACAATGTGATAAGCTCTTTGCATTGGGTTAGCATCTCTGGTAGCAGGCCGCTAAATTGATTTCGACGCAGTGAAAGAATCTGAATGTTAGGCCAGCGGTAGCAAAGATCAGAGGGAAGACTTCCAGAGAGATAATTATGCCTCAAATTGACCCAAGTGAGCGATATATTGAAAAGTGTTGAAGGAATTGAACCGGTGAGATGAGCATTGGCCAATCTGATGACTTGCAATGTGGATATGTTGCTCAGGAAGCTTGGAATTTGACCTCGTAAGTCATTTGAGCTAAGATTCAGTTGTTTCAACTTAGGGAAGGCCCCAAATTCTCTTGGTATGCCACCCGTTAGTTTGTTCTTCGCGAGTGACATGACTTTGAGGTTCTGGCACTGGGCTAAGATAGGAGGAATATTTCCTTCAAACTGATTCAATTCGAGTATAAGTTGTTTCAGGCGGCGTAAATGACCAATTTCTATTAGAATCATGCCATGAAAATCGTTGTTGCGGAGATCAAGAGAAGCCAAGAGAGAAAGATTCCCAAGGTAAGGAGAGAGTCTTCCCTGGAGACCCATGTGCGAGAGATCTAAAGCTATGACTCTCTGCCTATGGTTGCTGCAAATGACACCAATCCATTCACAGAAATTTGCTTCCACAGTCCAATTGCCACTTTTGATGGTGTTCGTTGAGTCGACATCCATCATTGATTTGAAGTGGAGGAGAGCCTCTTGATCAGTGAAGTTGCTGGAACAGATGACGGGCTAAAACATCAATTGGAAAGCCAGTAAAACATCAAGAAATGCTAAAAAGATGAACCTCTCCATAATGAACACAGTCTCTTTTGATTGCATCAATAGACGGTTTGCTAATTTCGACCTGTTCTTAATGTTCAATACCAAAACCTAACAAATGGTTGTCTCAATCAAAAAAAAAAAAAGGAAGAAGAAGAAGAGAAAACAATGTAAAGAAAGGCTAACTATCAAATGATGTCCTTCAATCACATCTATGGCCCGTTCATTATGTCTACGCGTTCACACTTTGTTTCAACTTTGTGAGGGCACAAATAGACCTTTGGATCCATTCTCCAAGGCAAGGTGTTATGATAATTTTTGTGACCTACCTGTAGGGGCAATGTCAATTATCTCGTTGGAAGTTGACTAATTGAAAGTTCCTACTACTGGAAGAGATAATGTTATTAGTAGTCTGTCAAATTTTACCCATGCTTCATGTCATATTTGAATTTTCAATCAATTCAATTAAATCACTTTTGATTAATGTGAAATTTCTTCCCCCAACTTTCAGTCGATCTAATATATTTAATATGTTTTTTGTTGTCGTTTCATTTATTAATTTGAATGAAATATGTCATGGATAACAATTTTGTGACGCTAATGTTTGATGGACAAAATTACACGGACTTTGTACGTGTCATGGTGACTTTAAATTGTAAAATTATAATACCCGTTCCATCGCCCTCGCCCAGATTTGGCAAAACATCAATAGGGAAACCAACAGAACATCAACAAATGCTAAAAAGATGAACTTCTCCATAATTAACAGAGTCTTTTTTGATTGCATCAATAGACGGTTCGCTAATTTTGACCTGTTCTTAGTGTTCGATATCAAAACCACCAAACAGTTGTCTCAATCAAAAAAAAAAAAAAAAAAAAAAAAAAAACAATGTAAAGAAAGATCTACTAATTAGATCCGTAATATATTTAATATGTTTCACGGAAAATTGATGATGACTAATTAGATTCGTAATATACTTTCAATCGATTCAATTAAACCACTTTTGATTAATCTGAAATATCTTCCCGCAACTTTCAGTCGGTCTAATTAGATCCGTAATATATTTAATATATGTTTTTGTCATCCTTTCGTTTATTAATTTAAACGAATTATGTCATGGATAACAATTTTATAAACCTTGTTTGTGTCATGGTGACATTAAATTGTAAAATTATAATACCCATCCCATCGCCCTCGCCTAGATCTAGCAAAACATCAATAGGGAAGCCAACATAACATCAACAAATGCTAAAGAGATGAACTTCTCCATAATGAACAGAGTCTCTTTTGATTGCAACAATAGATAGTTCACTAATTTCGACCTGTTCTTAGTGTTCAATATCAAAACCTACCAAATGGTTGTCTCAATCAGAAGAAAAAGAAAGAAAAAGAAAAAAAGAAAGAGAAAACAATGTAAAGAAAGATTGACTATCAAATGATATCCCTCAATCACGTCTATGGCCCGTTCTTTATGTTTGCACGTTCACACTTACTTTCAACTCTATGAGGGCACAAATAGACCTTTGGACCAATGCTCCAGGGCATGAATGTGAAAAGGTTTTGTGATAATTGCCGTGGCCTTCTTGTAGGGGCAATACCAAGTATCTCGTTGGAAGTTGACTAATTGAAAGTTCCCACTGCTGGAAGAGATAATGTTACTAGTAGCCTGTCATTTATCCTTGCTTCATGTCATATTTGAACTTTAAATTGATTCAATTATATCACTTTTGATTAATGTGAAATATCTTCCCACAACTTTCAATCGGTCTAATTAGATATGGAATATATTTAATATATATATATTTTTGTCATCCTTTCATTTATTAGTTTAAATAAATGTGTCATGGAGAACAATTTTATGAAGCTAGTGTTTGACGGAGAAAATTACACGGACTTTGTGCATGTCATGGTGACTTCAAATTGAAAAATTGTAATACCCATTCCTTTGCCTTCACCCAGATGTGGCAAAACATCACTAGGGAAGCCAACAGAACATCAACAAATGCTAAAAAGATGAACTTCTCTATAATGAACAAAGTCTCTTTTGATTGGATCAATAGACGGTTCGCTAATTTCGACTTGTTCTTAGTGTTCAATACCAAAACCCACCAAATGGTTGTCTCAATTAGAAAAAAACAAAAACAAAACAAAACCAAACAAAAACAAAGAAAGAACAAGAAAACAATGTAAAGAAAGACCGACTATCAAATGATGTCCCTCACTTACGTCTAAGGTCCATTCTTTACGTTTACACATTCACACTTGCTTTCAACTCTATGAGGTTACAAATAGACATTTGGACCAATGCTCCAAGGCATGAATGTGAAAAGGTTTTGTGATAATTGTTGTGACCTTCCCATAGGGGCAATATTGAGTGTGTCATTGGAAGTTGACTAATTGAAAGTTCCTACTGCTAGAAGAGATAATGTTACTAGTAGTCCGTCAAATTTTATCCATGCTTCATGTCATATTTGAACTTTAAATCAATTCAATCAAATCACTTTTGATTAATGTGAAATATCTTCCCGTAACTTTCAGTAGATCTAATTATCTCCGTAATATATTTAATATATTTTTTGTCATCCTTTCATTTATTAATTTAAATGAAATATGTCATGGATAACAATTTTATGGTGCTAGTGTTTGATGGAGAAAATTATGTGGACCTTGTGCTTGTCATGGTGAATTTAAATTGTAAAATTATAATACCTGTTCCTTCGCCCTCGCCCAGATCTGGCAAAACATCATTAGGGAAGCAATTAGAACATCAGTAAATGCTAAAAAGATGAACTTCTCCATAATGAATGGAGTCTCTTTTGATTGCATCAATAGACGGTTCGCTAATTTCAACTTGTTCTTAGTGTTCAATACCAAAACCTATCAAATGGTTGTCTTAATTAGAAAATAAAAATAAAAAGAAAACAATGTAAGAAAGACTGACTATCAAATGATGTCCCTCACTCATGTCTATGGCTCATTCTTATGTTTACACATTCACACTTACTTTCAAACTCTATGAGGGTACAAATAGACCTTTGGACCAATGCTCCAAGGCATGAATGTGAAAAGGTTTTGTGATAATTGTTGTGACTTTCCTGTAGGGCAATATCAAGCGTCTCGTTGGAAGTTGACTAATTGAAAGCTCCTACTCCCGGAAGAGATAATGTTTATTAGTAGTCTATCAAATTTTGTCCATGCTTCATGTTATATTTAAACTTTCAATCGATTCAATTAAATCACTTTTGATTAATGTGAAATATCTTCCCGTGACTTTCGGTCGGTCTAAGTAGATCCGTAATATATTTAGTATTTTTTTGCCATCCTTTCATTTATTAATTTAAATTAAATATGTAATGAATAACAATTTTATGAAGGTGGTGTTTGATGGAGAAAATTACGTGGACTTTGTGCATCTCATGGTGACTTTAAATTGTAAAAATGTAATACCTGCTCCTTCACCCTCGCCCAGATTTTGTGAAACATCAATAAGGAAGCCAATAAAACATCAACAAATAGTAAAAAAAAAATGGACTTCTCCATAATGAGTAGTCTCTTTTGATTGCATCAATAAACAGTTCGCTAATTTTGACCTATTCATAGTGTTCAATACCAAAACCTACCAAATAGTTGCTCTCTTTATTTTACATCATAATGTTTGAATTTTTTTCCCATCATTAAGTATTTTGAGGTACTCATTAACATGATCATTAAATTCAGAGTATCGCACTTATGTTTCATAGCAACGCTATCTATGTCAAAATATGAGAAAAAACTTTCAAAAAATTAGAAATATGTTTGTTGAGTCATCTTTGAATCTTTTGTGCTAAACGGTAGGAGGTATCGAAATAATAAAAAGAAAATAAACTTATAAGTCGTTGAATAAGACAGGATTCTTTGGTTTATTCATGTGACCTTGATTTCTACGGGAATTACGGTCAAATACGTTTGTTTCCGACAGAAATTTTCCAGAGGTACAATGAACTTGGTCATTTCGTTAGAATGCACATGACCATAAATGTGAAGAAACTAACCGTGGCATGGGTTGACGTGAGTTAGACCTTTTGCTCCTATTATATCCACAGACGTGGGGGCACAACCGTTGAGCTTGTAGTTGCATATAACAAAATTGGAAAAATCACACTAACAATGTCATTCATTTACGTACTATGCTCATTTCTGTGTCACAATGTTTCTACCAGTTACTATAATAGCATAACTTAAAAAAAAAAAAAAAAAAAAAAAAAAAAAAAAAAAAGGTCCCCTTGAGTGACTTTGCCAACATATCTCCGAGGACGAATTTCCATATAAATTTATTTTAATAAAGACATGTCCGACAGGTTTGTTTTTTTTTTTTTAAGAGAGTTAAGTCTAAAGTGGAAAATCAACTGTGGGCTCTAAAATGACTGATGCAACACATAAGAATTAAACAAGGAGAATAACTTCCCCCCCCATTTTCTTTATATCTGGCGTGTCCATTAACTTGTAATTTTTTAAATCCTAATTGCATCAGAATTGATCAAGGAGAATAACTCCCCCTCCCCAATTCTTTATATTTGGCGTGTCCATTAACTTGTAATTTTTTTAAACCATAATTGTGATTTCTTAGTAACAATTTATGTCTAAACAATTCAATAAATGATGAAAATATTTTTCATTAATTCATTTTTATAAGTGACTCAAACGATCATTTTTTAAAGGAAATATTTTCCAAATCATCAATTTTTCGTGAAACAAAGGGATCATTTGACTCTGAGCAAAGTTGCTAAACGACAAGCTTGAATTTGGCAATCAAAACTGTTTTTAGATCAAATACTAAGCTCAACATATTTGACTCGCAACTATACATATTTGCACAAACCATTTGCTGCTGTGAGAATGCTACATAATCTATGTCAATATATCGTAATAGTATCTTCCTTAAATATTTGATCTAAGTGTACCTCTTAGATTCGTATCTTGCCCAAATTAGACTATTCTCAAGTCAAGAAAATATTTTGATGAAAGTAGCAAAACGTGTATGCGCTAATTCATTATTACATTATGAACAACGTTGTATTAATGCAGAAGTATTTCGTGCTCCATTCTATTATATATTTCTATGACAATTCGCACAATTCGCACATGGCTAATCATCTGGTCATCAATTATGTCGGTCAAACATATCTTTGATTTAATGACCTAAGAACTTCGTAAAATATTGGTGTTTGTCTGATCTGGATTTGTTCAACATGCAAAACTATCTGAACGTCTATTTGATAAACTGCAATATCTGTTAGATAGATAGATTTTGAAGAGTGACGTGTGTGAATTTTTCATTTTTATGGATGCTTTTATTAATGAGGGTATTTGGAGCACTTATTAATTATAATTCATTTAAAACCGCACTACAAATTAGATTAAAGTTCAACGACTAATTGTGTCATTATTCCTTTATAAATACTCTTATTTGATTGTTTACCGACTGCTCCTAGAGCTTTTCATTAACAATATTCTCATGTTATCACTGCGCGGCTATTTTCCATTTGTGGCCAGCCTTTTGCAAGAAATTAATTGCACTCAATAACAATTTATACTACAAATTAAGGTGGACTTAGTGCTTTCGATTCACGGTTGTTTGATGCTGCCGAACTTGGAATCATCCTCCAATGACGATTTTCTTTTCCGGATAGACACCAATGACAAGTATCATTACAGACAAGCAAAATTTTGAAAATTACAACCACCAATAAAAGTAATAATAATTATTACGGACATTGCATTTTCACGTGATATCATCAAATTAATTAATTATTACGGACTAAAAAAATTATGGGATAGAAGTGGCAAAACGAATCCTTAATTCATTTTTGGATTCATTTTATTCGGATCGTAGGAAAAATGGGTTTTAATAGATACAATCTAATCAACTATGATGGGTTTTAATGTGTGTGAATCATTATTTAATTTTATTCTCATTAATATAAAGGGCTGACAAAAAATAAGTATCGCCTTTGCTAACAACATTTCAAACCACTATCACCAATAACTTCACAATTGTGGACATCGGAGGAAAGCGACCTTAGTGGCAGTCACCTATGTTGATCACCGTTGTCTCTCCACCCCCCCCCCCCCCAAAAAAAAAAAAAAAAATCCCTTCCTTGAGCTTTTTATTAACAATATCCTCATGTTATCGCTGTTCGGATATTTTCCATTTGTGGCCAGCCTATTGCAAGAAATTAATTGCATTCAATAACAATTTGGACTTCAAATTAAGGTGGACTTAGTGCTTTCGCATCATGGTTGTTTGACGCTGCCGAACTTGGAATCATCCTCTAATGACAATTCTATTTTGGATAGACACCAATGACAAGAATCATTACAGACAAGCAAAATTTTGAAAATTGCACCACCAATAAAAGTGATAATAATAATTACGGACTTTGCATTTTCACGTGATATCATCAAATTAATTAATTATTACGGACTTCAAAATTATGGGTTAGAAGTGGCGAAACGAATCCTTGATTGATTATTGGATTCATTTTGTTCGGATCGTACGAAAAATGGGTTACTCAAGCTTTCATATAATAGGATGAGATGGGTTTTAATAGACACAATCTAATCAAATATGATGGGTTTTAATGTGCATGAATCATTTTTTTAATTTTATTCTCATCAATATAAAGGGCTGACTGACAAAAAATAAGTGTCGCATTTGCTGTCAACGCATCGATCCACTATCACCGATAACTTCACAATGGTGGACATCGGAGGAAAGCGACCTCCAATTAATTGAACTCAATAACAATTTGGACTTCAAATTAAGGTGGACTTAGTGCTTTCGAGTCATGGTTGTTTGACACTGCCGAACTTGGAATCATCCTCTAATGACGATTTTTTATTTTGGATAGACACCAATGACAAGAATCATTACAGGCAAGTAAAATTTTGAAAATTGCAACCACCAATAAAAGTGATAATAATTATTACAGACTTTTCATTTTAACGTGATATCATCAAATTAATTAATTATCACGGACTTCAAAATTATGGGTTAGAAGTGGCAAAACAAACCCTTGATTCATTTTTGGACTCATTTTGTTCAGATCGTAGGAAAAATGGGTTACTCAAGCTTTCATATAAGAGGATGAGATGGGTTTTAATAGACACAATCTAATCAAATATGATGGGTTTTAATGTGCATGAATCATTTTTTAAATTTATTGTCATCAATATAAAGGGCTGACAAAAAATAAGTGTCACATTTGCTGTCAACACATCGATCCACTATCAC
Source organism: Eucalyptus erythrocorys (assembly GCA_014182555.1). Taxonomy (NCBI): domain Eukaryota; kingdom Viridiplantae; phylum Streptophyta; class Magnoliopsida; order Myrtales; family Myrtaceae; genus Eucalyptus; species Eucalyptus erythrocorys. The sequence continues at coordinate 49,802,519 of CM024599.1, read as the reverse complement.
CAATAACTTCACAATGGTGGACATCGGAGGAAAGCGACCTCCAATTAATTGCACTCAATAACAATTTGGACTTCAAATTAAGGTGGACTTAGTGCTTTCGAGTCATGGTTGTTTGACACTGTTGAACTTGGAATCCTCCTCTAATGACAATTTTCTATTTTGGTTAGACACCAATGACAAGAATCATTACAGACAAATAAAATTTTGAAAATTGCAACCACCAATAAAAGTGATAATAATTATTACCAACTTTGCATTTTCACGTGATATCATCAAATTAGTTAATTATTATGGACTTCAAAATTATGGGTTAGAAGTGGCGAAACGAATCCTCGATTCATTTTTGGACTCATTTTGTTCGGATCGTAGGAAAAATGGGTTACTCAAGCTTTCATCTAATCGGCTGAGATGAGTTTTAATAGACATAATCTAATCAAATATGATTGGTTTTAATGTGCATGGATCATTTTTTTTAATTTTATTCTCATCAATATAAAGGGCTGACAAAAAATAAATGTCGCATTTGCTGTCAACACATCAATCCATTATCACCGATAACTTCACAGTGGTGGACATTGGAGGAAAGTAACCTCCAATTAATTGCACTCAATAACAATTTGGACTTCAAATTAAGGTGGACTTAGTGCTTTGGAGTCATGGTTGTTTGACTCTGCCGAACTTGGAATCATCCTCCAATGACGATTTTCTATTTTGGATAGACACCAATGACAAGAATCATTACAGACAAGCAAAATTTTGAAAATTACAATCACCAATAAAAGTGATAATAATTATTACAGACTTTTCATTTTCACGTGATATCATCAAATTAATTAATTATTATGGACTTCAAAATTATGGGTTAGAAGTGGCAAAACGAATCCTTGATTCATTTTTGGACTCATTTTGTTCGGAACGTAGGAAATATGGGTTACTCAAGCTTTCATATAATAGGCAAAGATGGGTTTTATTAGACACAATCTAATCAAATATAATGGGTTTTAACGTGCATTAAAGCTGGCAAAATGGGTCAAAAACCCATATTATGATCCATTTTTAGTTAAATGAGTCATATATGGGTGAAAGTTAAATATGGGTCATAAATGGGTAAAAAAAAAAAAGTTAAATATAGGGATATATGCAGCACAAGTCCTAAAACTTATAAGGAAAGTGCAATTGAGTTCTAAAACTTACAAAAAGTGCAATCAAGTCCTAAAACTTGTCAATTTGGTTCAATTAAGTCCTAAAGTTAACACCGTCAGACTTACTAACGGAAAATGCTGACGTGGCGCTGACCTGGCATTTTAAATGAATATTTATTTTCCACATGGATTTTAATGTTATTTTTATTCTTGTTTAAAATAGATTTAAAAACTAAAAAGGAAAAAGCTCAATTTATTTAAAAAAAAAAAAAAAAGAACACCGGTTGAGCTTCCGTTGCCGCCCATCGCCGGAGGGGCCGGCGGCTGGCGACCGTCGCCGGCCCTAGGCGGGGTGGCCGGCCCTCGCCCAAGCGAGGCCTTGCCGGCCCCAAGTGAGGGCCGGCCACCCCCGCCAGGTCGGCGAGGACGCCCAGATCTGGGCACGCCCTCGCGGGGGGACGGCGACCATCGCCGGCCCTGGGCGAGCCCTTGCCGGCCCTCGCCTGGGGTCGGCGATGGTTGCCCAGATCTGGGCGTCGCCCAAGGCGCTTCTTGGCCCTTCTGTCGTCCTACCCTTCGTCCCGAGGACGGATCTTGCTCCCGTTCCCGATCCTGGGTCTCCGGCCCTTCGCCGCGCGGTTCGTCCCTCTCGGCGGAGGAGAAGAGATTCTGCAGAAAAGTGTGGTTTTGGCCCTACCCAGATGCTGCTCCCGCTCCCCGCTGCAGCTGCTCATGGTGGCAAGGACGAGGAAGCACGTCTCGACGAAGCCCATCCGCGCCTTGGCGGTGACGGCGAGGCTACTGGGTCGTCTCCGCCCGAGGTGAGGATGGAAGGGCGAGCGCTTGGGGAGGGAGGGTCTGGGCGACCATCGCCGACCCCAGGCGAGGGCCGGCGAGGCCTCGCCCAGGGCCGGCGATGGTCGCCGCCCCCCCGCGAGGGCGTGCCCAGATCTGGGCGTCCTCGCCCGACCTGGCGGGGGTGGCCGGCCCTCACCTGGGGCCGGCGAGGCCTCGCCCGGGAGAGGGCCGGCCACCCGGCGGTCGCCGCCCCCTCCGGCGAGGGGCGGCGACGGAAGATCCACCGTGAGCTTTTTTTTTTTTTTTTTTTAACAGTTTTGTTTTTTAAATAAATTTAACTTTTCTTTTTTAGTTTTTAATCTAATTTTTAAAGATTTTGAATAAAAAATAATTTAAAAAAACATATATAAAATAAAAAATTCATTTAAAAGATGACGTCGCGCCACGTCGGCAATTTCCGTTAACTTTATTGACGGTGTTAACTTTAGGACTCAATTGAACCAAATTGACAAGTTTTAAGACTTGATTGCACTTTTTGTAAGTTTTAGGACTCAATTGTACTTTCCTTGCAAGTTTTAGGACTTGTGCTGCACATATCCCTTAAATATAAGTCAGAAATGAGTCAAATAAAAGTTAAATATGGGTCTAAGAAAGTAAAACACAAAAAGAAATGGATCTAAATGGGTTATTAGGAAACCCACTTCAAAGTTTAAACCCATGGCCTTTTTTAATTTAATAAAAATGTTTTTTATGAAAAATCGAAATTACAATTATTTTTCATATTTTAATTTTTTTTTTTTTTTCTTTCTTTTTCTTCCTTCCTTAGCCCACAGCGGGCTAAGCGAGGCTCGAGCTCGCCGGCGGGTCGCCGACGACCGGCGAGGCTCGAGCCTCGCCGGATCTCTCGGCCTCGCCAACGACTGGTGAGGCTCGAGCCTTGTCGGATCTCTCGGCCTCGGCGACGACTGGTGAGGCTCGAGCTCGCCGGCGTTGAGCGCGACCTCGGCCTTGCCAGATTGGCAAGATCGAGCCTCGCCCGATGCTGGCGAGCTCGAGTCTCGCCAGATCCGGCAAAGCTCAGTGTCGCCGACGATTAGCTCGAGCCTCGCCAAATCTGGAGAGACTCGAGCTCGCCCGCGTTGAATGGGGCCTCGACCTCGTCAGATAGGCGAGGTTGAGCCCTACCTGACGCTGGCGAGCTAGAGTTTCGCTAGATCAGGTGAGGCTCGGCCTCACCAATGACTGGCGAGGCTCGAGCTCCCCAGCATCGAGCGGGGCCTTGGCCTTGCCAAATCAGCGAGATTGAGCCTTGCCCAATGCCAGCGAGCTCAAGTCTCGCAAGATCCGACAAGGCTCGGCCTTGTCGACAAATGGCAAGGCTCGATTGGCGAGATCGAGCCTCGCCCGACGCCGGTGAGCTAGAGTCTTGCCAAATCCGACGAGGCTCGAGACTCGTCTAATCTGGTAAGGCTCGAGCTCACCGGCATCGAGCAAGGCCTTGGCCTTGCTAGATCAGTAAGATCGAGCCCCACCCAACGCCAGCGAGCTCGATCTTGCTTGTGGTTAGTCGCCAGCCGTCGTTGTGGCCAACGACCAGCTAAAGAAGAAGAAAAGAGAAAAGCGAAAAGAGAAAAAGAAAAAATAATTATTAAAAATTAAAAATTATATTTTAAAAATTAAAAATTCGATTTTTTAATATTTTAAAAAGAATTATAAAAATTTTCCATTAAATTTGTATTTCATAAAAATTGTTAAAAATTTTGTATTGCATAAAAAGTTTTAACAACAAATGGGTTTTAGCAATATAGGTCGGGTCAAGTATGGATCATTAGATTTACACTATAAGAATATGGATCAAAACGGATTAAATGGGTCAAATATGGGCCGACCCATTTTCGACCCGACCCACCCATTTGCCACCCATTGTGCATGAATCATTTTTTAATTTTATTCTCATCAATATAAAGGGCTGATAAAAAATAAGTGCCGCATTTGATGTCAACACATCGATCCACTATCACCGATAACTTCTCAATGGTGGACATCGGAGGAAAGCGACCTTAGTGGCAGTCCCCTATGTTGGTCACCGTTGTCTCTTTTGCCCTGGTCACAATCTCCCCTCCCCTCCCCTCCCCCCCCCGGGGCGCCCCTAAAAATCCCTTCCTTGATCTGTTGTGATCTCTTTCGACCGCACCCTCCTTTTGACTTAACCCTCTCCCTCCCTCCTTTGAGGACTAGGAGTGCCTAGTGACCACCTCGAGGTGATCAATGGCACTAATGGGGACCAACCTTGGGATGTTTTCTCTCTTCTTAAAAGGCCAAATGAATTAACCAAAGATATTAGCTCAAAACTCCTTATCCACTAATGAGATGTTGCTTAAAGAGTATAATACACAGAAGTTGAACATTCCAAATCACCTTTCTTTTTCGCAATTTCATAAATAAACATAATTATCCCATTCTCAAGGAACAGAAATTTGCTGCGTCGGGTCCCTCATCCTAATCAATCTTCCACAATAATAATTCTTTTTTTGGAATATTCCTGCGGATAATAGTCGAGCTCCAAGCAATGGGGAACTGTCTCGCAAGAGTGGAAGGAAAGGGGGTATAAAGACAATGAATTTTGTTGCACCTTGTGGTATATGCTCGGTACGTGAACTAGAAATTACAGTATGATAATGAAGTAGAACTACTTGTAATCTCGGGTGGTATTGACCGGTGGGGAAGTCGACCCACTCGACATCAATAATTTCCAAACTAATGGGAAACCCCATTTCCTTCAAATTGATTGATTTATCGAAAAGTAATTGACTCGTTTCACCGCCACCAGGGCCACGTAATCGGCACGTACATAAAATGTTCATTGTTTTCGCCTTAAGCAAGTGAAACGGACCCGAGCACGATCATGGGAGGACGGGCAGGGTATGCACGGTCATGATCGAGCCTGGGCGAGTATGGTCCCTCCCTGGATATAGCAAGAGCTTCCCCCTCCCCCACCACCATGCGTACCATCTCTATCTCCTTGATCTCTTCCATACTTTCATTTGATTACGCAATTTGTCGGATTGCTCCTCCATGTGCCGCCAAACTCGGGCATGATTCGATCCCAGAAATTACTTTCCAGCACGCCCGGATGTGTTCCATCACATCCCCCGTTGCACTATATCCACATCTCGAGCTCTATCCATCATTCCCATAAAGCTATCATATTTTTACATTTCTCTTTTCCTTTTCCATTATGTGTAGCAAAAGGATCGGTAGTAGTGATGACTCCTGGCCGATCAGCTGGTTCAACAAGACAATCAGCCTAATATATATTAAAATTAAACCACACTTTCATCTAATACCTTAAACTTTTGGAACACTTAACAGTGATTTGACAAAATCTAACACGATATCAAAACAAAAGATCATGAATTTGAGTCTTTCCACACCTTCAAATAATAATTTAATCTTTTAGAACAGCCATAAAATATATTTACAAAAAATTAATACAACCCAACTGAAATTGAAACACTGCCTTGAACTTCTAATGAGGTTGGGTCACTTATTTAACTTCTAATAGCGATAACAAGTCGTTATTGCTTCATTTCGACGGGCTTTGCACTTTTCCAGGACCCCTGGGGGATTAGTGGACCATGGAATATATTCTGCGGGTACTATACGGGATTAATCCAATAGAAATGACGACACGGAAACATCTGTTAGTTATTGATGGCTCAAGTTTGATTTGAGCCTTTGATCCATCCGAGACCCTAACGATCTCGGACTAAGCACAAGAAAGATCAGATCTAGGGCATGTGTTAGATTTGTATATAGAGAAAAAGAGAGGCGTGGAGTCAGCTGTTCGGACCGAGCACAAGAAAACCCAGATCTAGGACATATGTTAAGAGAGAGAAACGTGGCCGCCGCTGGCAGCGGCTGCAGAGGCGTTCATGGGGTGGTGTACTTGCCGTGCGTATGGGCAGAGAGAGAGAGGGAGGGAGGGAGGGAGAGAGGGACGTCACGTGGCGCAAATCTAATGACTAAATGAATGGAGACAGTACACGAAGGGAGAACATAGCATATCCCCTCATCACGGTACGAATGACATAAACCCTCGAGAAGCCACTGAACATACGGACGAAAACATTGCTCTCAATGAATTCTGGAAACCTCTCCATTTATGTCAAACACTTTAGTCCGCTGCCTCAGCGTAAAAGCTTGAAAGATGAAATGACGATGCATCCAAAGTCGATGCATGCTAAAAACTTTTGAATTGTCAACACGGACCACCCCGCGAAAGAGTTTAGAGTGCCAGAATTTAGAGAGAGAGAGAGAGAAGGCCTTACGGAATACCGTTCTTGACCATGGAGCATGGACTTAATTGCAAAAGCATAAGCAAAAGTACAGATTTGACTAACGGAAGCAAAGAAAACAGCATCTCAAATTCAAAAAAGACAGAATAGAGAATGACTTCCTAAATATAGAGAATAGCAGGACACCACTTAGATTCAAGCAAAAAGCTCACTTTATATATCATTTAAACATGTTCTCGTGCATGATGACAATGCATGTTAAGCCTTTTCTGTGGTCAGAGATCCCAGAACACATGCAAAATTTAGTATCCAAAAGTTGACCAAAAAGAGCTGAGTGATAACAAAAGCACTGGAACAGCAATTTTATTGTTTATTCATAAATTCGTCTCTGTGTAGAAATTAATGTAGGTTATCAAAATACCATCTTCAACAACCATGTTTAACATGGAAATTTTTCCTGACCAATGTCAAGAGTAGATACTCTTTCGCTACTAATAGGCCACTGATATTAGAAAGAGCCAAAAGAGTGCAAAAGAAGAAACTCTTCTGGTGGAGTTTGGAATAGGTTAACAATATATAGTGGCCTGCCATAAGATAGTCTCCAACCTTCAAGTTCAAAGCTTTCCTCGTGCCAAGTTGTCTATATAGACTGTTATTAAAGCATATTACCCAAAAATACAATTGCTCCATCATTCTAGCATATCACCAAGATCCACTATGAATGCTCTGTACAAAATAGTCACAGAAAGAATGTTACTTTTCAGGATTACTGTGAGATTCTTCTGTCCCGTATTTGTGAGGATTATGTATAACTAAATCTAAGCAATAATCAAAACAACTATAAAAGGGTAATTCTGTAAGTAATCGTAGAATGCATTGATGCATGGTAGTTCTCTGATTGTTAACCTGCTCATAATTAACCAGGAAAGAATGGTGGAATACCATTGTGTGCATGTGTGTAAGAGTGTCTTCTCGTAAAGGGAGGGAGGGAGGGAGGTTCATCAGCAGGGCACCAGAAAGATTAAATTGACCAAAGTTAATATGTACACTTAGATGCAAATTGCAGAAAGGAAAGGATATGTGGATGAGGCAACTTTCTAAGTTAATAAATGGAAATCCATCCTTATCACCCATCTGACAATATTACTTTCTCTCTAAATTGGCATATCGCTGCCTTTGTACAAACAAGAACTATAGTAGCAGATCAGGGTCAGACAAAGAAGGATTTTTGTCAAAAAGTTGTCACAATTTACCCAACATCGACATGAAGCAATCTTCCAATCATGCGTATAAGGGGAAATAGTGCACATTCCCCAGTAAACCAGAAGTACAAGATTAAAACAAAGTTATTGCAAGCTATACCTGTAAGCCATGAATCATTAGAATATAAATCCTAACAGGATGATCTTCCACCAAAAGCGTTACTCTAAATATGAGATCTCTAACATAATCATCTCAAATTCACAATTATAATGCAGTTGGGCTTTACCCTGTCATAGGTTGCACATACTCCCATGTCAGAGGTTTAGCATCCTTGTTCTTGCAAATCTGAATAAGTTCAAAAAGTCTCATGCATTATAAATAGGCATAAAGTTTGCACCAATAGTTTATAGGAGAAAATTTCATACTTGGAGACCTGGGACATCATCCGTTGACAACAAGGTAATAAATTCAAAGTCCGAATGTGCCGCAGCTCCATATATTCCTTTAAAGGAATCAGAGACTAGACCTAAACAAAGAAAGGAATTTCCACAGGATGAGAAAATTTGCAGGATTTATTATAAAGTTCATTGAAGTAAAATCTACCTTCATAGTGCAATAAATGCAAGGTCACAATAGGCTCGCCGAGTATTTCCGGCTTATCAAAAAAAATCAGCCTCCAGATCAAGTGCTAGAGCAATGATCCTTGCAATTACTTTTGCCACATTTCTGAGTATGCACATTTACGAATAATAAAAATAACCAAATTGACTACCATCCCTTTGTTTATACCAACAAATTACGCTTAATCTTGCCACATAGATCATCTAGGCATCACTCTTGGATCTAAAAGTCAAATGATTTAGAGTTGGAAAGCCTACTGACTGCAATATCAGCCATCCCACTGTAAGCAATTAGACACTTGTGTTGAGGCTCTTGGTCAGTGTGATTAATGGTAAATCTTGACAGCTAAAAATAATTGGTTCATTGTAGCATAGTAGCTTTGGAACAATACCCCACAAAATTGTTTAATCAGCCACTACAAATAACCCGAAGAGTTTTACTTTGGCCAACGTAGGATAAGAGCCCAAGAGAGCATATTCAGTTCAAAAGTCAGAAGCAATTTAACTCCCATTGGGCCACCTTCAAAATTACAAGAACTTGGTAATATCTGATTCATATAGAAGGGGAAGATGGTGACTATCGGGAACTGAAAATGCCCAAAATACCCCATCAGAGAAACACAAGATCTCTGTATTATCTTTTACTTGGATGGAATAAAATTTACAGCCTGGAACTAGCAAGAAAAATTAATGCCTATGGCTCTATATCATCTATACTAAAAACTCACAATGCTCGACGACAAAATTTTTCCATCACCTGCCTCCATCTTGGCAATATATCTGGTCAAAATACAACAATGAAACCAAAATAAGCATCCACGATCAACAACTGATTTATGTCAGACAGAAATTACGTTAAACAGCAGTTTACCCTCAGAAGGCCAGAGGTTTGGTCCAAAATGAGGCTTCTGCGCACGAGGATCGTCCTCTGGTACTTCCACTCCTATGTAGTATCCCTCCTTATAATCTCCTACAAAACGTCAAAAATTCATTACTGCTCGAACAATCTTCAGAAGATGATAAGCAAATAGGTAATAACAAGTTTCAGCCAAAGCTTTGTCTTAGAGCTTAGCACTTCGATCAACTAGCTCCTTCTTCCGTGTCAGTTCTCTCCAAGAATACAATCAAAAATAGGAATAATAACTAATTCATCTTCGTTTTCTAGGACCTGCTACTCAACCACCACCTGATTCCAAGAAGCTATCAAAATCACCAGCTATTCATCTATGTCCATTTTAAGCAGTAAAATCTTCAGCAAGATGATCAGACACAAACCGTTCATCTGATTTGCAGGGTCGAAGACTTGATCGAACAGAGGAGTGTAGCCCCGGTGCTTCTCGTTCCTCAGCAGCTTCATCTTCTCGCTCAAAGGCAGACCGAAGAACCGCCTGCTCTGGACGAACACCTCCTCCATCAACTCCTGGCTGACTCCATGATTGATCACGTAGAAAAAGCCGGAATCCAAGCACGCCTGAGGCCAACTATTGGATTCATCCATCAGCGTCCCTCTCGACTCCAAAAAACCTCGATTTCCTCGGTTTCATGTACCGGAAATCGAACTGAAAATAGCGGAAAAGGGCGGGAGAATCGAAGACCTGTTTGAGCAGGGACACGGACCGTCGGATATCGGAGCTCGAGAGGTCGATAAGATTGAGAGTGGAAGTCGGAATTCCGGCGACGTCGACGGCGTTCGCGTCATCCATGCTCGGCGTCCCGTTCGCCTGACTGATTTCACAGTGATGATGACGACCGACGATAATCGAGGCCGGACGGGAATTTGAGCTGCAGGTGATGGAAGACACGGGGCTGAAAAAAGAAAAGAGGAAAAACGACGGCGTGGGACGTCCGTGACGCCTTCGTTCCCCATCTTAATCCTTTCTATAAATTTTAAAGCATTTTTTCTGTCTTATTATTCCATTCGGTATAACTAATCATTTTTAAGAAAATATTTTTAATTTATTATACGAAATTGGATCTTAAAATTGGAAAGACTTTTAAAATATTTAATATTTATATGCATGTTTATTGTTTTTCATTTACTCTTATGATACTTCATTTTTGAATGGTTAAAAAAAACCCAGGTTTTAGGAGAGTTATTCCATTGCTCTTGCATACTAGCAAGGCCTTATCTCAAATTAAAAGACCTTTGAAGGATTTCAACGATTATTATTTTAAAATCTCTTATTTAATTCATCAGATAAGTTGTCATTGTCTTAATGCTTTATTTTATGTAATGCAACTATAAAATGAGTCACTAGAAATAGGGGTTAGCATCAAGACTGATTCAACTCAGGAGTCGTATTGAATTAGTCTAGACCAATTGGTTTAAGGTTGAATTTAAGGAGAATTAGTACGATTTCCACTTCAACGAACTTAGAACCAACCTAAGATCGGCTTGGTTCCTAGTTCCAAGGTCAAAATTGCCAATTCAACCCAAGAATCAACATAAACAGGTTCTTTGGGTTGAGCCGAAAGTTGAATTATGGTCTTCACCATGAAAAACCAACCACATATCTATTTCACCAAATATGCTATGAAGTGAAAAGGTGGAACTCTTACACTTTATTGGAAGAATTTGTTTTTTTAATAAAATATAAAAGGCGGACTAATTTCCAAGTAGAACCAAGAATCACTAGGACTAGGAAGCATCGGTTCAATAACCAATCGATTTAGTTCCCCGTATCAAAAATTTGAAAACTAAAACAGACCTACTCGAGATTGTCGCGATTTTGAGTGTAATGGGCGGAACAATAAATGTCATAACATATATATCCATTACATATTTCCATTTCAATCTCTTGCATAATCTATTAAGTCTTTAAAATGCAAGAAAGCTAAAAGAGCGTAACTAACTAGTTAACTACTAATTTAACTCACTATCACTCTACTCGGGCGTCGGGAGATTTTGCACCTACCTTGAGGACAAAGAGCTAAAGAGGTAGCCAAGTCTTTCTCCAATGCTCTGTTTCCAGTGCTTGTTCCTGTGGTTTAACGTAGCGGAAGCGTTAGCCAGTCAAGCGCGTCACGGGAGGACTTCATCGGACTGATCTAATCCACCTTTGAGAAAGATCACAAAGATTTTTTGGAAAGTAGCAGCCAGCGTAGTAGCTAAAGCGGCTTACAATCTCAGATTGTGCTCTTGCTAATGCGACTCCTAGTTCCACCCACACGGAAATGCCTTCTCTCTCCTTCTTAGCCCGTCATATATTCAATCCTTCGTGGGCTTAGCGACACGACTACCTCATTCAAAAATCTTGTCAAATAGCCAAAAGTTGCATGTATAGTCCAACCGACCGAAACTATCGTAAAGAAGCAACCGTTCGTCCGTTGAAGCGCAGGAAAGTAGGTGCCAAGAAATGTGCAAGGCGTCCCCTTCTTTATTTCCTTTCTTAAAGATTTGCATGTACAAACTGCTAATTTAGGAGCTAAATCATGGAAGCAAGAAGACCGAAGTAAGGCTGAAGCCGCTGAACTATTACTTCCATGCAAAAACATAAGCAGATTATTAATTGTGTATGCGTATGTATGTACGCACATGTACCCCACTCGACGCTCTTCTCTAAGCTCATCATGCACTTCTTTACGAGCTCTCAAAGCATACCCTCTACTGGATAAGTGCTGGTTGACAGGCTCCAGCTCCTCACAGGCAAACTCTAAGCTCCTTCTCTTCTGTATACATCCAAATCGGCATGAATATCGCCGTGTCTCTGGGCCAAGTAGGTCTGACATAAGATGGGAGGAAACCTGCACATGAATCAATTTTGAAGAAATTTAGTTTAGGATCTGATGCTGGAGTAAATTTGCTAATTTGCACCATGTCTAATAACTATTGGAGACTCAATCCAAAAAAAATATAAAAATTAATAACTGGAGTAGCTATGATAAATACAACACCTAGATCCCCATGCGAAATGGTTCCAACCCAATGTGAGCATGCGTTGATCATATCAATTGATCAAATAAGGGACAACTCAATGCCTAGTTCGAAAATACACATTTTTCTTCATGAAACATGGAGTTAAAACTTAGATGGAGTCCTCTTAACATAAACAAAAAGTCCAAGCATTGGATGATCCTTGGTAATGCGATATCCATTTCGACAATCACGTACAAAGCAGAGCGTCAACACCCAAACAAAATGCATAAAGTCTGTCGTTTCAATCAAGGAGGAGAAGAACTAGATCTCAGGGCCGAGATTTGACGCCATAGGAATTACAATAGCGACATCTTGATGATATATAGGAAAGAAACTAATCTACGAAAGCCAGCTTACTTTGGAGGATTTTCCTCTTACATACATGTTGGCAAGCACTCGACGAGACAATCATGGTTAGGCTCCAGGAAGAAAGCAATCTGCATTTAGTGAGAACATGAGCATAAATAGGACTTTCAACAGAGATTTTAGCAAAAAAAACTCATCAAGAAAAGAGAAGGTAATGGACGAAAAATGCTAACAAGGGAATAAAAACAATTAGACTTTTTTTGCAGAAATAAATGTGCATTATTCCTGAAGATAGTTTCAAATTGAGAGGAATTTCCTAAGAGTTTAATCACATGCTCGACTGACTTGCCACTAAAACGTGATCTCAAACCTAGGACCACTTTCCAATCAGCGTACAACTATCCTAGATTGGCTTCAATTACACTCTACTCTTCCTAGTACCCCACTTAATCGGACTTTTTTCAAAAGACTCGACAAAGCTTCAAAGTTCTTTTAATGGCTTTTGCTGAATTTTCCAAAAGATGACAAGAAATGCGTGCGAGCGCACCAGAGAGAGAGAGAGAGAGAGAGAGAGAACGAAAGGCCTTACAGAATACCGTTCTTGACCATTCCCTATAACTCGATGAAGCGTGGACCTTATTGCAAAAGCAAAGTATAGATTAGTATAAATTTGAAAAAAAAGAAGCAAAAAAGCAGCAAGTCAAAATAGAGAATGAATTTGCTAATTATGGAGAACTGCAGGACACCTATTAGATTATTGTGAAAAGCTCATTTCCTATATTACTAAACACGTTCTCAGGCACGATGACAGTGCATGTTAAGCCTTATCTGTGGTCAGCTATCGCAGAACACATACAAAGATTAGTATAAAAAAGATGACCAATAAGAGCAATAATAACAAAAATTCTAGGATAATTCTTTTATGTTTTATCATTCATGAAGTGGACTCTGTATAGAAAGTAATGCAGGTCATCAACAGATCATTCCATTTCAACAACTGTGTTTGACTTGGAGTTTTTTCCCGAAGCAAGTCAGCCAGTAATTAGGCAATGTCAAGAGTAGATGCTCTTGCACTACTAATGGGCTACTAGTATCAACAATAGCCACGAAATTACAACAGAAGAAATTCTGGTAGAGTTTGGGACAAGTTACCAATCTATAGTGGCTTGCTTTAGAAAAATCTCCAACCTTCATATCTAAAGCTTTCCCCATGCCAATTTATTTGGATAGACTTCTATTAAAGCATATTACCTGAAAATACAATTGCTCCATCATTCTAGCATATCACCAAGATTCACTATGAATGCTCTGTACCAAATAGCTAGGGAAAGAATGTTATTTTTGTTGTGAGATTATTATTCTTTGTCGAAAAGTTACACGGAATAAAAAAGATGCTCGAGCAATGAGATATTCTTTGCCCTCTCAAACTTCTTGCAACTGGATATATATCGTGAAACATGTTCTAATAATTGTAAAATGTGTATAATGCATGGTAGTTTTATGACCGTGGACCTGCACACGATTAACCAGGAAAGAATGGTGGAAAACCATCGTGTGTGTGTGTGTAAAGGTGTTTGATAGAGAGAGAGAGGGAGGGAGGGAGGGAGGGAGGGAGGATCATCATCAAGGCATCAAAAGGATTAAACTGATCAAAGTTATTATGTATACTTATACAGATGCAAATCACAGATAGGAAAGGAGAAGTGGATGAGGGCACCTCTCTAAGTTTCTTAATTCAAATCCATCTTTATTCACCCAACTGATGATATCATTTTCTCTCTAAACTGGAATATCACTGCCTCTGTACGAAGAAGAGCTATAGTAGCATCAAACAATCAATGATTTTTGTCAAAAAGTTGTGACCAGTACCGGGGTAGTATAACACACAACATTGGCATGAAGCAATCTTCCAATCATGTGTATAAGGGAGCATGTTATCGTGTACATGCTCCAATAAACCAAAAGTAAAATATTAAAAGCAAAGTTAGTCCAAGTTAAATTTGTAATCCACAGATCACTAGAATGTAAATCCTAACATGATGGCTTCCACCAAAAGTGTCCAAGTTACTCTAAATATGGAATCTTAAACATAATCATCTCAGGTTCTGTTGGGCTTTACCCTTTCAAAGGTTGCACATATTCCCATGCCTGAGGTTTAGCATCCTTATTCTTGCAAATCTGAAGAAGTTTAAAAAATTCCATGAATCATAACTGTGCATAGAGCTGTACCAATAGTTTTACAGGAGAACATTTCCTACTTGAAGATCTGGGACATCATCTGTTGCCAACAGGGTAATAAACCCAAAGTCGGGCTTCATATATTCCTTTAGAAGGATCAGAGATTAGACCTAAACAAAGAAAGGAATATCAACTGGATGAGAAGAAAAAATTGTTGGGTTTATTTTGTAGTTCATTGTGGTAAAATCTACCTTCATAGTGCATCAAGCGCAAGATCGGAATAGGCTTGCCGAGTATTTCTGGTTTGTCAAAATGATCAGTTTCCAGATCAAGTGCTAGAGCAATGATCCTTGCAACTACTTTCGCCACATTTCTGATGAGAATATTCACAAATCAAAAAATTACCATATTAACTATCATCACTTTTTTATGTCAACAGGTTGCACTTGACCTTGCCACATAGATCATCTAGGCATTACTCTTGAAATATAACCAGATCCAAAAGTCAACTGATCGGAAGATCCTATGCAATGAAAATTGTGACTACAATATCAGCCGTACCACTATAAGTAGACACTTGAGTTGAGGCTCTTGGTCAGTGTGATTAATAGTAAATTTTGACAGCTGAAAATATTTTATTCACATTGCGGCAGAGTAGCTTTTGAACAATTTCTAGGAAATTGTTCAATCAACAGTTACAAATAACTTGAAGAGAATTACACTTTGGCCAACACAGAACAAAAGCCCAGGAGAGCATGAGCAGTTTGGCAGTCAGGGGCAATTTAACCCCCTCGGGCAGTAAAAGAACTCGGCACAATATGATGCTAGTGGAAGGGGAAGATAGTGACCATTGGGGCACTGGAAAAGCCCCAAATTTCCCGTCAGAGAAACAGAACATCTCCATACTAACTTTTACTCAGTTGGAATAATCTTTCACATCTTGCAACTCACGACAGAATTTAATGTCCGTAGCTCTTTATCATCTATAGCAAAAACTCACAATGCTTGACTATGAAATTTCCATCGCCTGCCTCCATCTTGGCAATATCTCTAGTGAAAACACAACAGTGAAACCAAAATAAGTACATATCACCAGCGAACAATTCAAAGTTGCACAGATAATCATATTAAGCAACTAGTTACCCTCAGAAGGCTAGAGTTTTGGTCCAAAATGAGGCTTCTGTGCATCAGGATCATTCTCTGGTACTTCCGCTCCTACGTAGTATCCCTCCTTATAATCTCCTATAAAACGTCCATGAAATCATTACTACTTGACTGGTCTTCAGAAAATGATAATTATATAAATAATAACAAGTCTCATCTAAATCCTCGTTGTATTGCTCATGGTTTCGTGTTAGCACTTCAAACAACTCGCTCCTATTTCTGTGTCAGCTCTGATGAATTATCCTCACTCCTCCCAGAATATAATCACAAACAGGAATAATAACTAACTAATCGCAGCTTCCTTTTCTAAGAGCTGCTACTCAACCACCAGCTGATTACAGGAAGCTATCAAAATCACTAGCTATTCATCTAAATCATCTTTAAGCAGCAAAATCTTTGGTAATCTGACGCCGAAAAAACGGAACAAATGAAATCATCAGACACAAACCCTGAATCTAATTCGCAGCATCGAGGACCTCATCGAACAGAGGAGTATAGCCTCGGTGCTTCTCGTTCCTCAACAGCTTCATCTTCTCACTCAAAGGCAAGCCGAAGAACCGCCTGCTCTGGGCGAAGACCTCCTCCATTAAATCCTGGCGGATTCCGTGATTGATCACGTAGAAAAAGCGAGAATCCATGCACGCCTGATGCCAATGGATCGGATTCATCCGTCAGTGTCGGCTCAACTCAAAAACCGTAGTTTTCTCGGTGTCGGTACTGGAAATCGAATCGGAACATTGGAAAGACTCGAGAGAATCGAGGACCTGTTTGAGCAGGGACACCGACCGTCGGATTTCGGAACTCGAGAGATCGATGCGGTGGAGAGCCGAGGTCGGAACTCCAGCGACTTCGATGGCGTTCGCGTCATCCATGCTCGCCGACGCCGCTCCGCCTTGCAGGTTGTTGCTCGCTTGCTGAGATCGCCGTCCGTTCACCCGTCTGATTTCGCAGCGATGACGACGACTGACGGTGATAGATGACGGACGGGATTCTGAGGGCGCGCATGACAATCTAGCCAGAAATTGATTCCTCAATTTCTATTTTCCGGATAAATTTCTGAGCAAAGAAAGTCATTTTTTTTTTTATCAGTCCTATTCTATACCTATTCTACACTCACTCTCAAACTTTTTCCCCGCCTCTTGCAGGGCGTGGGCGTCGAAACCCACTCCTGAAACTTGCGCGACCCCACCCCATTCCTCCCTGAGAATGTGGAGGTTTGAACCCCACACCTCCCCCTTCCATGTTGAAAGGGTGGCCACTGGGACGAATTACGGTGGTTAAGCAAAAGAAAGTTAAAGTTCGGCTGATAACGACTCAAAATTTTTATTTCTAATGCAAACCGTTTGATAAAATAATAAAATTTCTATTTCTAGAAATAAAAATTGATTAGATAACAACATAGGAAATCCTTAAATACAAAATAATAGTCAAAATAATACTAAAACAACATAGAAAATCCTCAAATACAAAATAATAGTTGAAATAATACTAATACATTATAAAAGTTGAAAATACAATTTCATAGAATTTCCTATTACACCTGCTTACGTTTCTTATTACGTAATATTTTCTTTAACAACATAGGAAATCCTTAAATACAAAATAATAGTCAAAATAATACTAAAACAACATAGGAAATCCTCAAATACAAAATAATAGTTGAAATAATACTAATATATTACAAAAGTTGAAAATACAATTTCATGGAATTTCCTATTACACGTGCTTACGTTTCTTATTACGTAATATTTTCTTTCGAAAAATAAACAATGTGGCAAAAAAAAAAAAATCAATTGAAATTCAATTGTAGTGAATATGTCATTATGTTTTCGCTGAAATTGATTTCACATTAATCAAATAAGTCTAATGATAGCCATGATTATAATAGTCTAATTCCAATTTCTTTCCAAATTTTGTTAAAAAAATCCTCACCATGTTCAAAAATTGTCACCAATTTTTTTCAAAATTATCAACACTAGGATTATTTAAAAATTTATTATCAAAATCTATATTTTCATTAACACTCTTACAAGAACAATAGATTCCTTATTACATCTCTTTTCCTTATAAAAGAAAAATTGGATGAAACCCTAATGATTTGACCCATTTTTACTGTCTCAATATGAAATTTATGATTAAAAAAATAGTTAGCCAGATAGAGTCGTTGTCTAACGTATTACGGAAGAGTAGGTAAAGAAAAACTCGTTAGATATTAATATGACAAGTTGACTATTACTATTCATGAAATCTCTTATGTGCAACAAATGAAGCCTTGTTCATTCAATTTCCACCATTTGGCCCAATGGTTAAAATTTTCAATCAATATTGATTGAAATGATTATATTAAAAAATCATTAAAATATTTTGAACTAAATTAACTATTTCTATTTTTATTTCAATATTAGTGATCTAAAATATTTTGGACCAAATTAAAAAGTTAAGAAAAAAATTTCTATTTCTATTTCAGAAATTGGAGAAGCTAAAATTTTTAGCTTCGATTTCTCCTCCAAATCGGTTTACGGAATACAAATCTGTTTCAGAAATTGAAAAATCAAATTGCTTTACCAAACGGATTTTTGTTCCAAACCTGTTCCGGGAAACAGAAATCAGGAGAGAAATCATTTCTGAAAATTTATCATGCAGGCCCTGAGTTGCCGGTAGGTGATGGAGGGAGTAGAGGGGTTTAAAAAGAAGAAGAAAATGACGGCGTCTATTAATAAAAAAAAAAATCTCATTAAAGATATTTGGTGCGGCCTTATCCTTTTGACAAAAAGTCAGCAAATTATAAAGCATTTTTCATCAGCTACAGCATGGGTTCAGGGTAGAACAGAACCGCACCGAACCGACCCTAAGAACTAGCGTGGTTTGAGTTTCCCGCAATTATCAATCCGATTCCAAAAAAGTGGATCCGGTACTGTGCGATTTAGTTCTCAGGTTTTGAATCATCAAGATTTGGAAATAAATGAATTGTGTACATGTTTTGAACTTTTTATTATTAATTTTTTTACATGTTTATCTTATATGAATTATTCTATTGATAAATAGAGATTTTTGTTGTTGAGTTCACTTGTATGTAGGAAGAAAATAATGAAATAGAAAATTTGCCAATTCTCGAGTAGACTATAAAACGGATTGACAAAGTAGGTTGTAGCTTTTAGGGTACGCAGACTAGGTTCTAACTTCTAAATAATAAGGAATCGGTTTTGATGGGTAAATTTGAAGTTAAACCTAAATCAACTCTAGGATTATCCACATTATCAAATTAGTACGGAGAGGTTTTTTTTTTTTTTTTTCGTAAAGAGGCATCGTCGAAATAATGAAGTTGACCTTTTGACTTTTTGAACACCGTGCTTCGGCCATTCCGCATGTGCATGCTCTCGCGGGCTGGCAAGGCCTTATATCCCAAATGAAGACATATTCGAATGATATGAACTCGATAACCCACATCAATCACATTTCACGAAGCATATGAATTGCTTGCATACTCATCAAGAGCACGAAAGCAGCATGAATTCCTGCGATTTAATCGATGCCTCCACGTTTTTAAATGCGAGCAACAATGAAATAAGCCGATATAACAACATGGCCGTTTCAACCTAATGGGAGGAACAATGGATGTCATAGCATCTGTCCCGCACCATATGTTTCCATCACAATCTCTTGTATAATCAATTAACTGAAGGTGAAAGAGGGTAATCAATTAGCTAGCTTTGCTAATCGAACTCACTTTTGGTGTTGGTTCTTGGGGGATTTTGCACCTACGTAAAGGACAAGAGCTATGGAGAGAGAGCCAAGTCGCTATGCAAGTCAAATGGTAGACATGGCCACAGCAGCGCACCTGCTTGGCCTCCGTGCCGCTCTCGGGATCACCGAAACCTTCCATGCACACCGCGCAAGCAGCAGCTGCTGCCGCCGCGACCCCGCGAACCGTGTCCATCTCCGAGACCACCGCTTCTGACCTCGCCTTCGGGCAGGGGAAGCATTGATGATTCGCCGGAGTCAGAGCTTCGTCGAGGTCGAACATGAGGTCGATCGGATAGTCTGGTTTTGCCATCAGCTTAGAAGTTACGGTGGCCATGTGAGAGAGAGAGAGAGAGGTAGGTGTTGATTTTGAAGCAAATATGGTTGTCAAATAGTAATTTCTTGGTCACCTTGGGAGCTCATGGAGCTAAGGGAGGTGATCCTTGTCCAATGTCCGCCCTTCTTTTTATTTGGTATGGTTTTGGACTCCATTGTTTACGAGCTTTCGATGGATGCCGTCTTAATGAATACCTATGATTTAAACCTTATATATGAATTTTATTGATGGATTACAAACATGAACATGATGTACGTGAAAAGTTAACTAAAAATAAGTATGTGTAATATTCAAATCTTCGACCTGCCAATTGAAATACTATTTGTAAGAAATTTTCTTCATTAATGGAGGATGTGTAATGTAACTCATTTTGTTGCACAACCCATCTTCATCACCATGGATATAGGAATTATAATTTGAAGATTCATTCAACTATCCTAATCAATGGTGATGGATGGAGTTGTATAATGAAAGACTGGTTAGGGCATGTATGCTAAGTTCCCCCTTTATTGCGACAAGTGGTATCCAAATCTTTCGGACCGCCCAAACACCGGTTCCACTTTTAGGAACCGAGAACCGGACCGATACTTCCAAGAACCAAAGCCAACCGACCAGTTTGGTCCAAGTGGTCCATTTTGCACACCCCTAACTGAGAGTGGACAAATTTCACTACACATCCTCAAATTTCATATAAAACCAGCAACATAAATCCCAAATATTCCATCTCTCGAGTCAAGTCGACCTCTCCCCGAGAGAGAGAGAGAGAGAGAGAGAAGTGGAACGGGGAACTGGACCGATACTTCGAATAACCAAACCCAACCAACCAGTTTGGTCCAAGTGGTCCATTTTGCACACCCCTAGTTGAGAGTGGACAAAATTCACTACACATCCTCAAATTTCATATAAAACCAGCTACACATCCCAAATATTCCATCTCTTGAGTCAAGTCCACCTCCCCCGGGGAGAGAGAGAGAGGGCCGTATAGAATTTCTTTCTTGACCATTGCCTATAATTCGATGGAACATGGACTTGATTGCAAAAGCATAAAAAAAGTATTAAGTTAAATTATTTATTAAAAGAGAGAGAGAATAAGTGTATTGGATGTCCTTAGAACTCATTACGAAAGTGTAATTGAGCCTTAAATTTTTAAAAAGTTCAATAAGGTTCTAAAAGTTGTCAAATTAATCCAATTAAATTCTTCTTCTTCTTCTTCTTCTTCTTCTTCTTCTTCTTCTTCTTCTTCTCCTTCTTCTTCTTCTCCTTCTTCTCCTTCTTCTCCTTCTCCTTCTCCTTCTGCTTCTCCTGCTTCTCCTTCTCCTTCTTCTCCTTCTTCTCCTTCTTCTCCTTCTTCAATGTTCACACCTATCGTTCTTCCTTGCTTTTTTTTCCTTTGCCGACGCCGAGGTCGCTATCGCTCCCTTCTACTAGAGCTCCTCCACAAAGCTCAGGTCCGTCTACAGAGGATGGCTCCACATCAATGACGATTCACCCTCCGCCACCATGCACATGTGGTGAGCGGCGTTCGAAGTCCCTGGCTCAAACCCGAGCCATAGCTTGGAGCCCCGTTCCCCCAACTCGACCAAGAGGTCATGGCTCCATGGAGCTGGTGCTTCGGGTCACGAGTCACGTTGCTTCCAGGACCTTTGCAGCGTGACCTATCTCCTTAACCCTCTGACCCGAGACATCTTCTCGCTGTCGAGCGTCGAGCCATAGCACAAGTGGTGGCGTCGGGCATAGAATCAGAATCGAGTCAACCACCTAACCTACGGATAAAAGATCGTGCAATAAGGGAAGAGGTCCTTGATCAAGGCTTGAGGTCATGGGGAGACATCGCGAGCGTCCCCCCCAGGCTCCTCAGCCCCGTGTTCGCCACTAGATCTGTCTATTGGAAAGCTACCGGCGGAGGCAACATCATCATCTCGTCCTTCGATTACGGAACAGGAGGTCGAGACGTCCACCTGGTGCATGTCCGGGGAGTTTTGGGCTCGTCGACAATTATTAGGGTTTGAAATTGGGGATTTCTTTCAATTTGGCAAATTGAGGTTCTTATTTGGGGGGAAATGCAACTAGACGATGTCGTTAGTTGCTTTAGATACTAACTGGACTCTCCAGCGAGCCACATCAGCATAAGAAATTAATAAAAAAAAGTCACTTCGATTTCCGACCAACCAGATCGGAGGTGGCACCAAAGTGAGCGCTTTTCAAACTTTTTGGTACTTAAAGTGATCCAACAGAAACTTTTGGCATTACTTACCTGTTACAAAAAAAAAAAAAACAGAAACTTTTGACACAAAAATGAGTGCTGTACACAACTTATGGCACTGATAGTATACTTATTCCCACTTTTGAAAGTTTTAGACTCAATTGCAAGTTTTAAGACTTTATTAAGCTTTTTAAAAGTTTAGGACTTGATTGTACTTTCGTGAAAAAAACGTAATTGCTCTTTTTGAAAACTTTTAGTGTCATGCCCTGGACCTTGAGCACGCGCACATCCCTTAGTGGTCGATAAAATTGCGACGTTCCCAGGACGCGTCGCCGACCCAAATGATTCATGTATATGCGGAAGCAAAATAACAATCCCCTAACAACCATCAAACATTGGGATAGTGGAAAGACAAGCCAATTATCACGAAGCACTTTATACACATGCCAAACCAATCTTACAAGTCTATTCACATAAGTCTGCTTCAAAAGGAAACTACCAGGCCCCCTACACTCCGGACCTTTCAGCCTCGGGCTCCGAGTTCTCCACACTAGGGACTTGAAAAATTGTAAACCTTGACGGAGTAAGACAATGTCTCAGCGAATTTACACCCTAAATCCCGATTAGGAGGAAATTCACTTAGAGGCAGCCTAAGCACACATCATATAAGACTTACCTCGCCTCAGAGCCTCCCTGTACGTTAGTGCAGCTCATAACATATGCATACAGTACACGCCATCAATAATTGGAACACTTCAACTCATATACCACTTCATCACAGGGGTTCCGATTATAAGGCAAAATCGTTATGACACGTCACATTCCGTGCCACACAATTTTGTCCCATAATCAGGTGCGGTCATCTCACTCATTCAAGCGTTTCAATTAATTATGGCCAACGGGCACGGCCGACTCAACAGTCAACGGTCTTCCGACGTAACCGGGTATCATCTCGCCCATCGAGCACGGCAACGTCTATCTCTAGACGGCATTCCCAAAAGAGCATCAATTCGGCCTCTATCGCGATCCGGCATCCATTGACGTGGGGCATTCCATATAAGAGCATCATCTACCCAACTTTCATCAATGATGGGTTCTCATAGCGATCACACGCACATCCAATCTCGGCCAAGGACATCGTGCTTTACATACAAATGCCTCAATTTCAAATAATGTACTTGGCCTATTTTCTTCATATTAAAAACATCTAGTAAAATAATTGAGCGTGGTCCCACAATCGAATCGATCCACAAAGTGTGATATTCTCTCTTTTAAAAATCCCACGATTTTATATAGTACTTAAAATATTTTTGGCGTCAAAAACCGACACCCGATATTTTTCTAATTAAATACCAAAATTCGTTATTTTTGAAATAATAATTTAAAAATCAACACTCGGCATCAATTGCACAAATTAGCACTCAATTGCACAAATTAATTGCACCACGATGATCATCACGAAATTCTAGCAACCGGCTATCCCGGTATAATTTTCACTAATTAATAAATAATTAAATAGATTGCATTTAAATAAATAAATTGCGATTAATTAAACTGAATTACTTAATTAACCTAACATGTAGGTACCTCATCAACCAAGCCAACTCTTAGCTTCCAACATGTAGCCAAGAACCCCAAAAACCCCTTTTTAAAATTCACTTGGCACCCCTTTTTTTTTGTTCAAACTCTCTGAAATAAATTCGCACGGGGTCTCGTATTTGAAATTAACCTGCCAACCTTTGCACGCATCTCGTATAAAACCTCCTCATTTTATTGAGCACATAAAACTTGGCGTCCAAACCCGACACCATATTTCTTTTGTAATTTCTTTTCCAACCCTCTCTTTTGAAAACAAACCTTAGTAACCCCTCTTTTTTTTTTTTTTTTTTTTTGTTCAAAACGTTTAAAAATAAATTCATAGGTACTCACGTACTTAAAATTAAGCCATCAAAATTTGAACGCACCTAGTTTAAAACCTCATTGTTTTGTTGGGCAAATGAGTTTTGGTGTCCGGACCCGACACTTTATTTATTTTCTATTTAATAGTCCAAAGGGTCACCTTTTGCAATAACAATAAACAACCAACAAAAAGCAATCAACCTCACGATCTCAGATATAAGTTCTCAGCAAGCCACAAGTTAATCACATCACCAAATACACATTATTCAACAAGCACAACACCAAGAACAACAACAAAATCACAACCGGTCCTAACCGGCAGAAACTGAGCCACTCGCGCGTCTCCAAGTTTAAATCCAGAAACCTAACCAAACGAGTTTTGAAAATTCTCAAATTTGAATATGTTATAAAGGATACATAAATGAACACTTTTCATGAAGACACCTTGACCCAGATCTTTCTAGATTAAGAGCAGTAAATTGCTCAAACCGTCACAAAAACTGTGACTGTGTCCACAAATTCTGCTTTCCAAAATCAGTTTAGTTCGAGGTCCAAACTTGTCCATTTGATCTGAAATTTGACTATGTTAAACTAAAATATGTGATAAACAACTTTTGTGAATGAACTCTTTTGAAATTCGAACCCTAAGAGTTGATAAAAATTCATTGAACACTAAAAGGTCACTGTTTTCAGCATAATCCGAGATTCTATTTTGCAAATGGCGAGGCCAAAATTTTGTTCATTTAAATCCATAAAATTCTGAGTAAAATATATGTCATAGTTGAAGATGTCTAGAACATTTTTTAAGTGGGAAGCAACCTCAAAATTGTAACACATTTTTCCCCACAAAAATGGCAAACAGCGAGGGTCCAGTAAACCAGCTTTGAATATTAAGCTAATCCACAAGTTCTGAGCCAAGGCTGGTGCTTGCTGTGCTGGTCGGTCTCGGCTTGGGCTGGTCACGGGGGCTGGAGCGTGGCCGTAGGACTGAGCTGGAACGGGCGGCTGTTTGGTTGGAGCTGCTGGGCTCGGGGTGAGCTGGGCTGAGGTTGCTGCTGGAGCTGCAGCGGTGGAGGAGCTGGTCTTGGTGGCCGCAGAGTGAATGGTGATGATGATGATGCGGTGTGGAGGTGATGCAGCGAATGGGTGATTCTGGCGTGGGGATGGTGATGGGTGAAGGTTTGAAGAAGATGATGCTGGACGTGATGGTGGGAGTGAAGGGATGGTGGGCTGGATTTGGTGGCAGAAGGAAGAAATGAAGACAAGGAAATGAGTGGGAGAGAGAAACGTGAGGAAGACTTGTGGGGAGGAAGAAAAAGAAGAAGTGGGCGGCTGAAAGCGGGGATGAGCATGCGTGAGGGTGAGGGAGAGAAGAGAAAGAGAGAGAGTTTTGGGGGGGTCAAGGCCTCAACCTATGCAAAGCTTAGACAAATATCTAAGCACTCATTGCATGTGCCTCCCAAGTCATCGTGCCAAAGAAGTCCAATGACCATCCAATGAAGAATTAGGCCTAATTTTTCACAATTTAAATCCTCTTGGCAGCCAAAAATTCCATTAATTCAGCCCCTCCGAATTTCCTTATTTTCTTTTTGCCGAAAACCGATTTTTCCGCAAAATTCCGTGCTCGACAAAATTTATCCGAAAGATGAGATGAGATCCTAAAAATATGTCGTGACACGCTCAAACGTTCGAATCCCGAAACCGAATTCAATTTCATGGTTAAAATCGACCGAACGCGATTTTAGTACAATCTAAACTATTGGGTAACTTTTAGGGATTTTATCACGTTTGACCCGTGGTCGATAATTTTCAATCCACGTTTGTGCATCTTCGACTCGTAGTTGAAAATCGCAAGATTTCAATTACGGATACCGAGTATAAAATCGATAGAAAATTGGGTTAGTGCAGTTCAACACGAATTTTGCAATCATGCGGAATCACCCGCAATTCAATTACTTCGTTCCATCAAATCGACCTATATCTAATCACTAATCGATTATAACGGTGTCGTATTGACCCTCTCCGATTATCACAGTTGAGCAGTCGATTTCTGATCAAATTCTCAAGTCTGTGGCGTCTATATCCCTTAACGGCTTTATCTGGTAGATCAGTTAACTCGAGAGTGATCTACTCTGAGAAAAAAGACCATAGGCACATTGACGAAATGCCCATTTCATGTATTCAGGACGAGGTCAAATTTTCAGGATGTCACATTTAGGATTCAATTACATTTTCATGAAAATTTTTTAGGCTTTCAATGTACTTATAGAGAGAGAGAGAGAGAGTAGACAATATGGATAATTACATGACACCTATTAGATTCCTAGGGAGGTGATTTTAGGGTACAACTAGGGCTGTGGGTCTGTCAAAATAGATCGCAAATCCATATTTTAAATCTTTGGAAGTGAGTTGTCCACTTATTAAGATATGGACCATAATTAGTTATAAATTAAAAATCCACATTAAATGGGTTTAATTGGGTTTAAAAATGAACCGACTTCTTTTGGTTCTTCAGTTTAGTGCAAGAAAATCCCCGACCTTCATGTTCAAAGCTTTCCTCACGCCAATTGATTTATATAGACTTCTGTCAAAGCATATTACCTGAAAACACAATTGCTCCCCAGCATATCACCAAGATTCACTATGAATGCCCTATACAAAATTGCCATGGAAAGAATGTTACTCATTGGGACTATTGTAAGACTCTTCTGGCCTATATACATAATGATTATGTGAAAAATGAGTCCTGAGAAATAAACTGAAGAATTAAAAGAAGGTAATTACACAAATAGTTATAGAGTGTTCAGGATGTGTGGTAGTTCTATGGCCGTGGACCTGCACGTGATTAACCTGGAAAGAATAGTGGAATACCACCGTGTGCGCAAGAGTGAGAGAGAGGGGTTCATCAGCAAGGCACTAGAAGGATTAAGCTGATCAAAGTTAATATGTGTACCCGTTTACTTGTCCGGATTCAATTTTTGGAGGATAAAGTGGCATTAGAAATCCTTTGAATAATCTCCCGATCATAAAAAATTCCATCATATATTTAGTAAAACTTAAAATAGGATAGAAAATTTTTGAAAATCCTCTGAATATCTCTCTCGTGGTTCTCGTACTTCAATCTTTGACACCTTCACTGTTTCGCTTGTCCCATCCCCCACCGACGGCTCCTACTCCAGCCACGGCCCCATTTTCGCGCACCCTTCCCTCCTCTCGACCGTGTCTCTTAGCTGTCTCAACGGCGGCAACAATCACACGATGGGGGCTATCAGCAGAGGTGGCAAAAATTGCTATGGACGAGGAGCAGAGGATGGGGTAGAATCAAGAGAAACTCATAGCGACAAATTATCGAAAGAAATTGATGATGTGAATGGTCGTAATGTTCAGTTGGGTCTCGTAGAGAAGGAGGAGGAGGAGAGGAGGGGTTGTTTCAGTCAGAAGGTTAGTTTCAATGGATTCTCTATTTTGGGTATTTTTTTTTTTTTTTGTCATATGTTTCAGGTAATTGGAGCGCGCCGAGGTTTGGAATTGCAACCTCTAATATTTAGTTTTTGTCGCCAATCACGTTATGAGATAACAGAAGATAATGGAGTTTTTTTTTTTTTTTTTTTTTTTTTTTGGTTTAGAGAAGATAACAGACCTTATTAAGTTATTTTTAAAAAAAAAATTAGGCCACCTTTGTCCCGGATTTCTTACCCAACATTTCATTCGGTTTGTTCGATCTAGAGGACATTGCTAAAAACCGGATAAAATTAGATATTATCCTATTTAGACTTAAATTCGGACCACAAAACACACAGCCTAGACGCAAATTGCAAAAAAAAAAAAAAAAAAAAAAAAAAAGAGAGAGAGAGAGAGAGAAGTGAACGAGGGCTTTCTAAATGGAAATCCATCTTTATCACCCATTGACAATAATACTTTCTCTCTAAACGGGTCTATCATTGCCTTTATACAAACAAGAACTATAGTAGTAGATCATTTGTTAAAATATGTCTCAAATTTGAGCCCAATGCGAAATTCCAAATATTCTGAATTGGATATGTTGCGGACGTTCGAAATCGAGCAAAAAACATCTGAAGATCAACTTTCCAAAAATTTCGAATCTGTGTTGGAGAGTTTGACTGCTAAAATAGGAAAATCCAACTTTGACTTGAACTTGGATTTTGTTTGAAATATATAGAGATACATTTTGGTTAAAATTGACAAGATAACTGCAAAAGGAAAGTCCAACTTTTCCTTGAGTTGATCGAACCCTAGTTGATTCGGTTTCCCTCACGCATGGATTTCTCTGGCGGTGGATTATATATCAATTCTCAAGGCTTGTTTGTGGGTGGAGGTTGATCATGAAGAATTAGTCTTGAAGCGCCGTCTCGTCATCGAGTGCTTGAGAGGGTTTTTCTTTGTCGTTCTTGTCCGTAAATTACATCCAAGGAGATTTATGTTCAAGCCAATTAAATTTTGTGGTAAAATTTGCTTGTAATTCATTCATGAGATTGAGAGATTATTTCTTGAGGAATTTCGGGGCTAAACACTGCTTGCGTTATTGGATATAATTGGGGCTTGGGAAACACCGAGAGAGTGTTTGAGTGACTCGACTGTATAATTTTCTTGTATTGCTTGATCTATAGTGAAATTCGTCGCTGCTCTCCCCGTGGACGCAGGTCTTCACGACCGAACCACGTAAATTCGGTGTCTGATTTATTTTCTTTTTATGTCTATATATTATTGTTCGATCGCTCGTTTTCACAACAATTGGTATCAGAGTCAAGTTTGGCTAAGTTGAAGCGAATCGATGGCGAGAGAAGAAGTAAAAGTGAGAATCGACAAATTTGATGGGAATGATTTTAGTTTCTAGAATATGCAGATTAAAGATTATCTTTACCAAATAAAACTGCACTTGCCCTTATCTGGGGAGAAACCAGAGTTGATGAAGCAAGCTGATTGGGATTTGCTGGATAGACGAGCTATGGGTGTTATTCGGCTGACGTTGGCTCATAACGTCGTGTTTAACATCGTGAAGGAGAAGACCACCGCTGATTTGATGCAAGCCCTATCAGATATGTACGAGAAGCCCTTTTTCGATCAACAAAGTCTATTTGATGCAACATCTGTTTAATTTGAAGACGAGCGACGGTGCGTCTGTTACAGATCATATCAATGAATTCAATGTGATTATTAGTCAATTGAGTTCAATTGAGATTGACTTTGAAGATGAGGTACGTGCATTGATTCTATTATCCTCATTGCCTGATAGTTGGAATACTACTGTTACTGCCGTTAATAATTCCTCTAGATCAACAAGTTTGACGTTTGATGAGGTTCAAGATTTGATTCTGAGCAAAGACATCTGTAGAAAAGAATCTAGCGAATCTGTATCTGCTGCTTTGTAGGTGAAAATAGAGGAAGATCTAGAACACGTATGGATAAGAGTAGTACTAATATGAACAGACATAGTCAATCTAGGACTGGTGATGTTGTATGTCGGAGTTGTGGCAAGATGGGGTATCTTAGAAGGAATTGCCATAAGTTGAAGAATGAGAAATGTAAGGGAATTATAGTTGATTCTACAGATAATGTTGCAGCTGTAGCAGAAATGCCGATTATGTCTTGTCTGTCACTGATTATTCATCATTTGATGGATGTATTATGGATTCTGGTTGTTCTTTTCATATTACACCAAATAGAAACTAGTTTATTACTTATAAGGGCATGGATGGTAGTAAAGTCCAGTTGGCGAACAACACTGAATGTGATGTCATTGGTATTGGCAATATTAAAATCAGAATGCATGATGATATCGTGAGGACATTGACTGGAGTGAGGCATGTTCCAAAGTTGAAGAAGAACTTAATTTCCTTGAATGCCCTGGATTCAGCTGGGTATCGATATATTTCAAAATGTGGAATTTTGAAAATTGTTCGAGGTGCTTCGATAATAATGAAAGGAACAAAGCACAATGGCCTATATGAGCTTCAAGGTGAGACGGTGACAAATTTTGCTGCGGAGACGTCGAATGCATCTGTTTGAGAGTCTAAATTATGGCATATGCATTTGGGTCACATTGGCGAGAGAAGCCTAAAGGTTTTAAGTGAAAGAAATCTACCATGTGGTTATGTTTCTAATGAATTGAATGTATGCAGGTGCTGTGATTTAGATTAACCGCGGAAAGTGCAGTTCAGTACGATTGTCAAAGAAACAATGGAAATTGCAGAGTTAATTCACTTAAATGATCGCAAGTTGTCGCAATTTCCTTTGAGAAAGAGTGCTAGATATATGCTAACAGTTGTTGATAACTACTCGATGAAGATGTGGGCATTTGTGCCTAGGCAAAAGTTTGATGCTATTGTCGGGATCAAGCAGTTGATAACTCTGATAAAAAAAAAAAAAAAAAAAAGAGAGAGAGACTGGTAAGACAATCAAGCATGTGTGGATTGACAGTAGCATGAAGTTTTGCTCAAATTTGTTAAACGAATTATGCACGAAGGAAGTTATAGTGAAACACCTCACTAATGTTGATGAACCACAATATGTTGCGGAATTGATGAACAAAACGTTACTAGAGACGGCTCATAAAATGATCTCCAGTGTTGGTATGGCTAGGAGATTCCTAACGGATGCACTAAGTACAGCGTGCTAGCTGATGAATAGATCCCCATCGACTGCGATTGGATATGAGACTCCCAAAGAAGTGTGGTCAGCTAACGTTGCTGATTATTGTATTTTTAGAATATTTGGTTGCCCATGTTATATTCGAGCGAGTGATGGTAAGCTCGATGGAAGGGTAAGAAAGTGCATATTCCTAGGCTAAGCACAAGGTGAGAGAAGTTATCGATTGTGGTGCCCGGAGTTAAATTCACCTATTATCAGCAGAGAAGTTACGTTTGATGAGTCTCCAGTTCTTCTAGTTAGGAGTGATTATAGCAGTATTTAAATGAATTTGGACGGTGTTTAGCTTGAGGTGGAGTTGCAACCAAAAACTCCCGAGGTAACGAGTTCGAGTACTAGCAAAGTAATTGACATAGATGGCGCTTGTAGCGAGGTGAAGCTTATAGAGCCAACGATTGCTGTAACTGCTGATATTGACAAGGTAGGTATCCAATCTCCTGATAGATATGGATGAAACAATGGTTTTGCTTGATCTACGGTTAAGGAGGTTGCATCGGAAAATCCTTGCAAAGCAGTTAAAGGTGCATGTGGAGTTGATATTCTGATGAGGTTCTCGGTTATGGCGAAGTTCAAGCGAAACTTGAACTTGGATAATATCTGTGGCGATTAAGCCCATTGGGGGCTATGAGAAAGTAGTGGTAGAGTTTGAATTTTTTATGAAGCGATTGCAACTTGGCTCAAACGTCAAGCCAAGATGGAGATTGTTAAAATATGTCTCGAGTTTGAACCCAATGCGAAATTCCGAATATTCCGAATTGGATATATTGCGAACGTTCGAAATCGAGCAAAGAACATCCAAAGATCAACTTCCCCAAAATTTCGAATCTGCATTGGAGAGTTTGGCCACTAAAATAGGAAAGTCCAACTTTGATTTGGACTTGAATTTTGTTTAAAATATATAGAGATATATTTTGGTTAAAATCGGCAAGATAACTGCAAAAGGAAAGTCCAACTTCTACTTGAGTTGATCGAATCCTAGCTTATTCGGTTTCCCTCACGCATGGACTTCTCTGGCTATGGATTATATATCAATTCTCAAGGCTTGTTCGTGGGTGGAGGTTGATCATGAAGAATTGGTCTTGAAGCACTGTCTCATCATCGAGTGCTTGGGAGGGTTTTTTTTTGTCGTTCTTGTCCGTAAATTACATCCAAGGAGATTTAGTGTTCAAGCCAATTAAATTTTGTGGTAAGATTTGCGTGTAATTCCTTCGTGAGATTGAGAGGTTATTTCTTGAGGAATTTCGGGGCTGAACACTCCGTGCGTTATTGGATGTAATTAAGGCTTGGGAAACACCGAGAGAGTGTTTGAGTGACTCCAGTATGTAATCTCCTTGTATTACTTAATCTATAGTGAAATTCGTCGTTGCTCTCCCCGTGAACATGGATCTTTACGACCAAACCACATAAATCCAATATCCGATTTATTTTCTTTTTCTATCTATATATTATTTTTCAATCACTCATTTTCGTAACATCATTATTAAATAAAGAAGGATTTTTTGTCATAAAGTTGTTACTAGTAGTGGGGTAATATTACACTCCCATTGGCATGAAGTAATAAACTTCCAATCATGCGTGTAAGGGGTACCATGTTGACAGTCAGTTTTAAGACCTGAGAAGAGCTCCACCAACTCAGCAATGGGATTTTCACCCACACTCAACTCACCATAAGCTTGGAAGCTATTATACTCCCTTACCCAACAATAAATAATGCCGAAGCACTAACGTAGAGTCTACCTTCCCACCAAAAAGGCCTCCAAGTTTCTACCCAAGCTTTTCTTCCCAGGTGAATGGGAATACAAAAGGTGACATTATAGGGTGGATTTCTCGCATGTTTTTCTCTCTTGAACCTTTTAAGGACCTAATCAAGTCCAATTCCACTCATATTAGCATAAAGTAATCTTCTAATCATGCGTGTGTGGGGACCAGCAGTACAGGATGAAAAAAGAAGTTATTGCAAGTTATTTTTGCAAAGTATGGATCCCTAGAATATAAATCCTAGCATGATCTTCCACCAAAAGCATTTAAATGACTCTATTCACAATTATAATTGGACTTTACCCTTTCAAAGGTTGCACATCTTCCCATGCCTGAGGTTTAGCATCCTTGTTCTTGCAAATCTGAAATAGTTTAAACCGTTCCGGGCATTATTACTATTCACAAAGTCTACACCAACAATCTTGTTAAAATATCTCTCGAGTTTGAGCATGTCGAATAAATACAATCCAAGTTAAACCGAGTAATTTCGGAGAACGCCTTTTGACTTTGTTTGTTCATGCATTAATTACTATGCACATGCCTTGTTCAAGAATGAAGAATATGGCCAAAAGGGAGTCTGCAGCCGCAAGAGGGAAAGTCCAAAATTGCTGCTTGTATTTAATGCAAATAGAAGCTCTTTGTCTTTTGTTATTCGGCTGAAGTGCAAGGGAGAACAGTGCTTATGTTGGACTTCTTCAAGAAAGCTTGGGAGTTGGCGTGCATGAAGGAAAGTGCAATGATGGCATTCATCGCATATGTGACATCTTGAAATTCAACCCTGTCTCGAATATATGAAATGAGCATTTCGTCGACGCGCCTATGGTCATTTTACTCTGAGTTAAGCCCCTCATGAGTGGACTAATCTATTAGGTAAAGCCGTTAAGGGATATAAACACTACAGACTCGAGAATTCAATCGAAAATCGACTGCTCGACCATAATAATCGACAAGGGTCAATACGACACCGTATAATCGAGTTGAGATTGGATATAAGTCAATTCGATGGAAACACGTAATTGAATTACGGGTGATTCCACACGATTGCGATATTTGCGTCGAACGGCTATAACCCGATTTTCTATCGATAGTGCACTCAGGACACGTAATTGAAACCTTGCGATTTTTACAATAATCGAGAGTCGTCTACAAGTCGGAGATGTACGAAGGTGGATCGAAAATTATCAACCACAGATCAAACGCGCTAAAATCCCTAAAAGCTACCCGATAGGTTAGGTTGTACTAAAATCACATTTGGTCAATTTTAACCACGAAATTGAATTCAGTTTTGGGAATCGGATGTTCAAGCGTGTTACGATTCATTTTTAGGACGTCATCTCATCTTTTGGAGAATTTTCGTTGAGCTCGGAATTTTGCGGAAAAATCAGTTTTCAGCAAAAAGAAAAGAAAAATGGAAATTTGGATGGGATGATTTTTGTGCTATATGGCTGCCCAAAAATGGCTAAATTGGGGAAATTGAAGCTAATTTCTTCATTGGAGGGCCACTTGACTTTAGTGGCAAGAAGACTTTGAGGCATCTTCAATGATGGGCTAGATATTTGCCAAGGCTCCTTATTGGCTACCAACGTGACCTTCATGGCTAGGGGTGAGCAACGGTTTAGGGTCGACCCTGGACCGACCCTGGACCAGCCCAACCCTGCCGGTCCTGGTCCGGTTCTTAAGGGGACTGGGTCGGTCGTTGGTCCTGAAATTCCAGGACCAACACTGTACGGATTGGTCCTCGGTGCTAAGAGTTTTGGGTCGGTCCAACCCTGGACCAACCCTATATATTATATTATATTATATTATATTATATTATTTATAATTATTTTATATATTCAAACCTAAGTAAAATGTCTATTATATTATATTATATTGAGATGTTCTATCAATAGCACTAATAGTAATTTTAATTTAAAACTTTTGTTGAGTATTAATTATGTGTCGTCTGTTTTGTTTTCAGGTGTTTAAAAGTTCAAGTGAATTAACAAGATGTGAAGTTATATATTCATGGTTTATATTAAGTATTTTGAACTTTTTATGGTTTAATTGTATTTTACTAATGAATTTCAATTACACTTTGCTTTTCAATTTATGTCAAATGATAGAAGTTTTTGAAGAGTAGAGTAGTACTACAGTTGCTACGGTGATTTGCTATTCAAGTGGTGTGAAGCTCATTTTTTGGTTGAGTGGACTCTAGTGATCAAATGCAAGAAAACACTTTTGCATATGGTGTTATGAATATTAAAGATAGATGATTACAAGAACTTTCTATCTTATCCCGTATCTCGATGAGCGGTTAGCAGGTATGAAATTTATATTATTGTGTCATCTTAAATTTGCTAAATAGGTATTGATATATATAGTTTAGTTGCACAATGCCACATTGTCGATGGATGTGTAATTTTAATTTGTAGGTTTTCTTTTTTATGGAGTATAAAAAATAAGACGAAAAAAATTATCAATTGGTCCCAGGTTGACCCTAAAACTGGACCGAACCCATTGAATCGGTCCGGTCCTTGGTCCTAGGCTCAATGGGGTCGGTCCTCAGTCCTAAAAATTGAGGACCGATACTGTACAGGTTGGTCCTAGAGTTAGGGGGTGGCTCGGACCAACCCGAACCATGCTCACCCCTATTCATGGCTTTCTCTCTCCCTTTCTCTCATGTTCTGCCCCCCTCTCTCTGCCCATTCCTTCTTTTCTCTTGACTTCATCTTCTTCTCCATTACCGCACGCCCATATCACCGCTAGCCCCTTTTCTCCATTTTGTTTCGATTGCTGCCACATGCCTCTTCACTTCATCATCATCATCAACCATTATCCATCAACCAGCAGCCCACCATCTCCATTAACATAACAGCCCCCACTTCCCCACACCTCAGTAGCTTCACCCACCATCCCTCTCACACGCCCTCAGCTTCACCAAACAAGCACTTCACGCCAACAACCCACCAGCTCATCCCATCAATTTCATCCTCCTCTTCACCTCACATGTGACATCTTGAAATTCGAGCCCTCTGAGGGATGAATGGATGTGAATTTCGTCAATGCATTGTTGATTGATCTCACTCGGAATTGATCACTCCTGAGATACTGACCTTTAAGGGAAAGGCTAATGAGAACAGAAATCGTACGACTAAAGAACTTGACTTGGGAAAACAACTTGACCATGAGACTTGCATGAGGACGATCTTGTAGATAGGCAGGCAGATTTCAAGGATGACTAAGAGTTGATTCACAAACAGAACATAATGGAACGACGGATGATTCCGTTTACTATTATTGAGCCTGCAAACGACCCTAGGTCGATCCTCTGTAATCCTGTACTTTGAAATAAGAATCTATCCTCTGCAAATTCATGTAGTCAAGGGCATCCATGTGTCGAGATGTCTGGAACGTGGTTCAACACAAGTCAGTTACGCGTGAATCCTCAAAGCCACCTGTCAGTTTGAGTTGTACCTAAAATGACATTGGGCGAAATTCACATGGCAAGAGAACTTAAAATTGGACTTCGAATTATCGAGATTGTCCGGGACGGACTTTGGTTGTTGCTATTTCAACGATCGACAACGCCAGTTAAGCCGAGTATTTGGAAAATGGATTTTCGGACCAAGAAAACGAACCCATGAAGACGTGGGCCGGGCTAGGCAAGCGTGGGCCTCAAGCCCAAGGTACGTGGTGGGCCTAAGGCAAGCAAGTGAACCCATTAGGCCCAACCAACTATTCATCTTCCAAGCCCATGGTCCAAACCTTAGCCATTCCAAGCCCAATCAATTCCCAAGCCCATTCGTATTCATTTCCAAGCCCAATTCTTAGGCTCATACTTCATTTTCAGCCCAAGGAGAGATTGATAATTTGTGCAATGTGGAAATGACCATTTTGCCCCTAAAAGTGTGGATAAGGGCAAAGGAAGAGAGAGAAGATGAGGGGACTTGCATGGGGACTTGAAGCAAGCATCGAAGGGCTTGATGGGGGCCTTGTCAGCTCTCACTTCACTCTCTCTCTCCCTCCTTTAGCCCCAAAATCGTCGAGCTCCTCTCTCCCTCATTCTCCCTCTCTTCCTACTTCTATTCCAGCTGACCTTCCTTCATAAAGCTAAGTTGATTGTTGGCTTCACGGACGAATCAATCTCCGTGCCACCCACCACTGTGCTCAAGAGGTCCAAACTGTCCACTTGGAGTTGGTTGGAGCCGGTAGGAGCCGCTGGTTGACCCGCCGACCGGCCAAAAGCCAGCGGCAGTCTGACCGCCTAGCCTTATTCTGCTCCAGCTGACCTTCTTGCGAAAACTCAAGTTGTCTGTTGCCTTCCTGTGAGAGTCAGCTCATGCTCCACTCACCGTCGTGCTCAGAAGGCCCAAAATGTTTAGGAGGACTCGGCTGCTCGCCGAACGGAGCTGTCGGCCGGAAGAAATGGCTCGCCAATCCGTCGATTCGCCTGCAGCCTGCACTGTTTCGCATTTTCAGCCATTTTTCTCCCATTCCGACCCTTCCTCCACCCATCCAAGCCACCACCAAGTCCCCCTTGACCCCAAGGTGCCACCGCTTGTCAGCCCGCCGCTCGCCGGAGCTCCGGCAAGCCCGTTCTTCTCCTTTTCCTCCTCTACAGTCCAGTTTTTAAGTGTTTCAGAAGGAAGCAAAGGCTGTGGCTGTTGTTCCAGCCCCGGGACCGCCTTGGATCATCATGGTAGAGGTCCTCGGGCATAGCAATCGTTGTCGCCGCCGCGTCCGTGTCTCCGGTCCGCTTAATGGGTGAGTTTAGCTCATAATCCTTCGTTAGTGCCTAAACTTGCTTAGGGTTGGTTTAGTTAGAGTTAATTCTGATTTAGGTGATTTAATTAAGTTGTATTAGCCCTAAGATAGGTGGTTAGATGAATGGATTAGATTAGTTTAGCTTAGTCTTGCTTTATTTGCTTAATGTGGCTTATGTGCTTAATTAAGTATATTTAGCTTTAATTGATTGATTGTTTGCTTTAATTAATGATTTGCTTAATTTCTAAACTTAATTTATTATTTATTAAATTCTAGAAATTCACTGTTCATGCCACACTCAAGTATTGTTCACGCAGTACTGTTCATAGAGTACTATTCACACGCACTTCACACGCACTGTTCATGTGCACTGTTCATCCAGAATGCAAAAAGTGGTCTAATTTCATATGCTTTAATTTTCTAAAATGAATGGATGTGTAAATGCATGGGCATCCGCATGAATTGAGTGATGATTTGTGCAATTGTGTGGTGATTGAAATAGTGGTATTTTAATAAGAAAATACCGGATGTCGGGTGTTGACACCGAAATTTTTTTTTAAGTACCAGATTAGCTTAGGTGAGCATTAATCAGCTTAGGTGAGTAATATAGATCCATAATAGTTTTGGGGAGCAATAACACTAATATAGATCTATAGCAGCTTCGATGAGCAATAATACTTTAACAGCTTCGGTGAGCAATAATACTTTAGCAGCTTCGGTGAATAAAAATACATTAGTAGCTTCGGTGAGAAATATAGACTATCATCTTTGGGGAGCATTGATAAATGAATATATATATATCAGCTTAGGTGAGCTAGACCATCTATTTCAGCTTAGGTGAGCAGTGTTCAAATCGATTGAGTTTACAGATGGTATTGAGTGTATCGAATTGAGTGATTCGATTGATCGATGGCTTGAATTGATAACGTGCAGGGAATGGCAATGGCTAGGTGAGATAGCTTGTGACGCGACTCGTATGTGATTGATGTACTGCATCATCTAACGGCCATGTGCTTTGCATGTATCGTGCTGAATTATAATGTGCAGGGTATGGCATACCAGTTAAGGTTGCATGCAAACCGACTATTGAGTGTTGGTTGTTGATCTTTGGTTTGTTTGCGAGGTGATTCTGAAGAGATACCCCGAGTTAAGTTGGTGTTCTAACCGGGGACTTAGGGGAGGACTCGCTGAGATTTATATCTCACTGGTTATTGTATAACCATTTTCAGGTCCCTAGTGTGAAGAACCAGGAGCTTGAAGCAGAATGGTCAGGAGCATAAATGGCTCAGTAGTTCTTTTTGAGATAGACCTTCTGTATAAGAACCTGAGGTGTTTTGAAAGTGTGATTTGATTTGAAACCGGTTGTCCTGCTTTTCTATCCCATGTATGTTGTTGTTAGGGGATTAGTTAATTCGCTTCCGCATATGCAATAAAATGAAAGGGGTCAGCAACAAGTCATGGGAACGTCGTAAAATTCTATTGCCCATCAAGGGATATGCGCGTGCTCAAGGTTCGAGGCGTGACATCAAACCCACATGCCCATTGCTCCATCTTCCACCAATGCCAGCACCATCATCCCATCATCTTCACCCACAGCCATCTTCATCATTCACAGCCAGCTCCATCTTTTTCAGTTCGGCACCACTAGCCTGCCAACGGCTAGCCAGCTCAGCCCCCACAAGCAGCACCATCCCAACGTCATAATCACGCCAACAACCCAGCGTTCAGCTCTCCACAGAACCGAACCAACCACAAGCCATGAGCTTGTGGGCTGTTTTCCTCCGCCGGTTGGCCTCCGTTGGAGACCCTGTAGTTGCGGGATTTCATTGCCGTCACGCCGCCGTCGCCATCGAATTCCGGTGAGTTAACTCCCTAATCCTTTATTAGATTGTTAATTGCGCTTAGGAGTGTTAATTAGCATGGTTAGATTAGTGTTAAGAATGATTAGTGCTAATTATGTTGGATTAGCTTAAATTCGGATCAGTTTACTAGACCCTCACCATTTGCTATTTTTGGAGGGAAAAATGTGCTACGATTTTGAGGTTGTTTCCTTCTTGGAAAATGTTCTAAAAATCTTCAGCTATGTCATATTTTTAATCAAGATTTTAGGGAATTAAAAGAATAAGATTTCAAACTCATCATTTACAAAACAGAATCTCGGGTTGGTGCTGGAACCAGTGACCTTTTGGTGTTCAATTTCATCAACTCTTAGGATTTGAATTTCGAAAGAGTTCCTTTACAAAAGTTGTTCATCACATCTTGTGGTTTAACATAGTCAAATTTCAGATCAAATTGATAAGTTTTGGACCTCGAACCTAACTGATTTTGGATAGCAAAATTTCTGGACACGGTCACAGTTTTTGTAATGGTTTGGGCGATTTAGTGCTCTTAATATAGAAAGATCTGGGTCAAGGTGTCTTCATGAAAGTGTTTTTTTATGTGTCCTTTATAACATATTCAAATTTGAGAATTTTGTGAACTCGTTTGGTTATTTTTCTGGAATTAAACTTGGAGACGCATGAGTGGTCCCGATTTCTGCCGGTTAGGGCCGATTGTGGTTTGTTGGTTGCTCTTGGTGTCTTGCTTGCTGGGAAGTGCATATTATGTGACATGGTTGATATTTGGCATGCTGGGAACGTATGCATGATGTTATGTGGATGGTTGTGCTATGATGGTTGTTCATTATGGTTGCAAAAGGTGACCTTATGGACTATTAAATAGAAAATAAATAAGGTGTCGGGTCCGGACACCAAAACTTATTTGCTCAACAAAACAACGAGGTTTTAAACTAGGTGCATGTCGCAACCAATTTTTTCGGGTGTGAACCACCTAGGGTTTGGCTAATGGATTGTTAAGCCTGGACTTAACTCGGGCTCTCCCAAGCCCATACCAATTCGCGACTTAGGTTCAAATTCTTAGCATGCAATTGATTTTCAATTAGGAGTCGCCACTAATCTATTTTTGGTGGGTCGATTAGAAACCCAAGTAAAGTAATGGGAGATTTACTTTACTCCTACGAACCAGAGATTCTAGATACGGGGACTTGGTTACGCTAGATTCCTCTAACGCCCTTTCGGTACCATTCTTTTATTTTGAAAAATGTTTAGCGAGGCAGCTTGAATTGATTTTAATTTATCTCCCTAGCATGTGAGGTGATCATGCGGGTGCGCAAACCACCAATTTAACACCCAATAAAGCAATGAATAAAATTACGAGACTTACCTCGTAGCAACGAAAGCATCTGCATTGTTAGATCGAATTCACATCATCAACCCTAGATATGATTTCTAATTAACACACAATTTCTTTTGTGTTTTCACTTTGTTTAATGGGAACTTAATCTATATGCAATGCATGCCACTAATTTAACATAAAATGATATGACATGGCAACATGACTTGGCTATATGACCTCAGCAATATGACATAAATAAGCATGTAGTCTATCCTAAGCATGAGATGGATTTATTCTAAAAAATAATTTTTTTATATTTTCCATGAGATTCGAAATTAAAGAAATGCAACACTTAAATACGCAATCTAAATTAATCTAATGACCTAATTCTAATGATTGACAATTTTTGATTAAATGAACCTAACAAAAATCACTAAATGATGTGCATTGTATGAACCTTATTCTATATGACATGCACATGGTTTTTATTTTCCTAATAAGCATGTGATCTATGCAATGACGTGCAAAGAATGCCCTGACTCTAATTTTTTTTATGAAATTCGAAATTAAAATTGCCAAATAATTAAACGCGTAATTCAAATTTAAAACTAACATCCTAA
Source organism: Eucalyptus erythrocorys (assembly GCA_014182555.1). NCBI lineage: Eukaryota > Viridiplantae > Streptophyta > Magnoliopsida > Myrtales > Myrtaceae > Eucalyptus > Eucalyptus erythrocorys. Next base: position 49,761,750 of record CM024599.1, on the reverse strand, counting down.
ATGAATGCATTTTTTTGGATTTTTATTTTTAAAAATTCGAAATAAAATCTCTATTCTAAATATGCAAGATAACCCTAAAACAAGAAATATTCTAAAATGCATCTAATCTAACTCAAATATATTTTTTGGGTTTTTCCTTTACGAAAGCAATCCAATACTGCTACAAATTAAGCAAGATATCACCCATGTCCATTCAATTTTGGGAAATAAATTGACGAATCATATCTCGCGCATGAGATCGAATTAGCCAATTTTTAAATAAAATCACGAATCGTATCTCGAGCGTGAGATCGGATTGGTGATTTTTCCGTGCGATTGCGAGTCGTATTTCAAGCGTGAAATCGGACTGTCAATCATATGCACGTTGTGAAATTAGGAAGTTTCCCAATTCACGAGGGATCAGAAGATCTCTTGGATACGACAATACCCATCAAACATTCAAAGAAAGATTGCTATATCATGAATTAGGAAGACATATATGAAAATCAAATTAATCGAGAGTCTTACCTAATTCACGATACCATGCGGGTGACATTTCCAAATTCGGACGGATGATGGATCACAAGAATCACGGTGAGGAAGATCGACGATCCGTAGCATGCGCGGTCGCTCGGCAATCGTCGGACGCATTCTACAAGACCGAGTACTTTGGAATTCTATCCGAGAACTTCAGCTTCTTTTCACTTTGCTATCGAGCTTCGCCTTTTAAAAAAACTCGAGCAAAACAGAACAAATTTCACTGCTTCTTTTGCATTGGAAACGCCCTCATGTGCCCATTGAAGAATATGGTGTAAGTTGAGTTGTTCAGAGAATCATCAAAGCAGTTGCGGCGAGTTCAAGACTTGCTAATGGATGACTCGATTAATTGCCTCTGGGTGGACGCCGAGGCGGCCGCGGGAGATGACCGATGCTCACCGAGACACCTGCAGTAATAAAAATTCAAACGAGAGCAAAATAATTGGATCGGTGGAGGTCTCGGGCACGTCAAGGACGCCTAGAAAATTCTCTCATTCCATGTTGATCTCCAAGCATCGCCAAGTGGAGCTTTGTTAGAGGCGCCAAAATCTAAGCGTCGTGAGCTTTCGACCCTCGTCATCGGAGGCTCCTCGGCATGTGATCATCGTTGAAGGTCGCACCTCGGCTAGACAGCAAATCGTCATGGGTTCTCGGTGGTGAAGACTTCTCGACAAGGAAGCATTGACTATTTATTTTCTGAAATTTGTACAGCGCCACGGACCAAACTCTTCACATTATTATCCTTGCCCAAAAATATGCCTTTGCTTGCATGAAATAAACTCACAAAAATCTCACTTCTGGACAACACCCAGAAGAGGAAAAATCCACCCCTTGGGCTTATTTCACCAAAATCTTGGTACTTGTTTTGCCTATGGACTTCGAGGCAAGAGATGCAGCTCGGACTTTAGGCTCGCGAGCAGTGGCCACAAAAATCTGGCGTGACTTTCACGTATGTGGGGAGATATTGGCCTTGCTGGACATCGGCGAATCCATTGAGCATAACTCCACAGGAGTCTCAGTGACTCTAAAATATGATGAAAGTGACTCAGACGATCGCGAGTTGCGTTGATGAGGAGCTTGCCGAGACGACACTCCTGGAAGCTCGACCTAAGGTGCGTCGCTGAAGGCAGGACTCTTGATGGATCAGTAATAGCGACGTGAGGGTAGGCGTAGTGGTGAGGCTACGCGAGGATTGCAGATATAACAATGTCACGGCCGCGAAAGGGATTTGGCCATGACTTCTCGTCTCTGTTTTTTTCTCAATGTGTGTGCGAAGCCTCCCCCTATATACGGCCGTGTGTATCGATATATGTGGCCTCCCCTTTTAGCTATGCGATGGTCTTATTTATACTGCTGACCTCCTCATATATTCTTCTCCTCAATCTTTCCCTGGTTGACTGATTCCATGTGAATATTTTATTCTATTATGTGCATTGATATCGGCAAAAGAACTATTTGCCAAACGGCGGATGAATTGTTTGAGGAAGGAAATCTCATTTGTGAATAATGTCAAAATCTTCTTTCCTCCTTTTCCACTTGCTTTGTCTGCACGATTGTATTTACCAGCTCAGCTGAATGCTCGATTTTTTCAAGATCTTAATTTTTCTCTTCCATCGACAAAGATATTGGTCCAACGCTTGGATTTTTGCTTAAACCCATCATATATTCGGCTTATATTCGCTGCACCCTTCCTCTCAAGGCCTAGAACTATAACGAATATGCTATCTTGATTTCCCATTTAGATCACCGATTTTCAGCTATGCAGACTTGATGGGCTTGACTGAATTTTGTGCTTGTGCTTTTGTGGGCTCCATTAAGTTCGAGACCATTCACTTGAGTCTATCCATCGCCGGCCCAATGCAAGGATGATAGATGCTCCTAAAACTATGTGTTATGTAATTAATTAATTAATTTTTTTTAGGGATGAAATTACCCCCTAATTTTTTAATGCAATAACTGACTAACTGGGTCGCCAAAATTTAGGTGTCAACAGTGCATGCAAAGTTTGACGGATTAATTTTGAGTACGTGAGCACCTACAAATTTATTCTTAAACATGTTGAACAAAAAACAAAAAGGGGTTACTAAGGTTTGTTTTCCAAAGAAGGTGGTTGGAAAAGAAATTAGAAAAGAAATATCGTGTCGAGTTTGGAAGTCAAGTTTTATGTGCTCAATAAAACGAGGAGGTTTTATAATAGATGCGTGCAAAATTTGGCAGGTTAATTTCAAATACGTGACCCCGTACGAATTTATTTCCAAAAGCTTTAAAGAAAAAAAAAAGAATTGCCAAGTTGATTTTTGAAAAGGGATTTTGGGTGTTCTTGGCTATATGATGGAATTATGCATGATTTTGATGGTTTTTATGTACTATGATGTGCAATTGAGTGCTAGATGCAAAGTACGGTGTTCTTGGCCAAGTATGTGCGCATGTGGTCACTAAGTGGAAACCATCCTGATGCGGGACGAAGCTCCTCAGTGGGGTGCCGTCTAGGCAAAGGATGCTAGACGATGCCATTTGCGAATTGATTTCGGAACGAAGCTCCTCAATGGGGTGCCATCTAGGCGGAGGATGCTAGACGATGCCGTTTGCAAATAGATTTCGAAAAGAAGCTCCTCAGTGGGGTGCCGTCTAGGCGAAGACGTTGCCGTTCACGAATGGATTTTGGAACGAAGCTCCTCAGTGGGGTGCCATGGCCAGTTGGGCCGTAATAACTAGAACACACCTGAGTGGTTGTGATAGTTGCACCTGATTATGGGGCAAAATTGTGTGGCATGAAATGGGACGTGTCATAACGGTTTTACCTTATAATCGAGACCCATGTGAATATTTGATGGATGAAATGATGTGTTCCGGTTATTAAGTATGCTTGCGATATTTATAAGTGCATATGTGATGAGCTAATATGCAGGGATGCGCTGAGGCGATGTGAGTTTTGTGTGGTACCCGTTTAGGCTGCCTTTGGGTGAATTTGCATCCTAATTGAGGTTTTAAGGTTTTAACTTGCTGAGATTTTATTCTCATCCTATCGTGGGCTAACATTTTTCAGGGCTATAGCGTGGAAATCTGCTGAGTGTAGATGTGGTGGATGCGTGAGATGCGACACCTTTTTAGTTGGCCCTGCCATTAGTGAAGTAGGTTGATCCTAATCCCTGAGGATTTTGAGAGGGTCAATAGGAAGTGGCCGCTGAGAGGCTTGTAATTATTAGACTTCCTAGGGTCAACAGTTGGTAAGGAAATTGTTGTGTTTGGGAAATTGTTCCTTCTGTTTACTATCCCTATTGTTTGTTGATTGGCCGAGGAATTATTAATTTCCTTCCGCATGTGTTTAACTGAAAGTAAAAAAGAATGGGTCGACGACGCGTCCTGGGACACCGCATTTTTAAGTCGACCGCCAAGGGATGTGCAAACGCTTGGGGTTCGGGACGTGACAGCATAGGTCAAAGAAAGAGGAAATAAAGGTTCATACGTCCATTTTTCTTCTCTCCTTTAATGCACGCACATGCATGCACGTCCATGGATTGTGGTGGGCTTGTTTTGTCTTTTCTTTCATATGAAGAATGACTCCCTCATGCCAAGTCAAAAAGAGGAAACCGCGTGAAGCCTATCTTAATAGATGCAACATTGAGATGGACTCTCTATAAAAGGCAAAGGAGCGAAGGAGAAGGTGCGCCGAGTTATTTCGGTGGCCGTGAGAGAGATCTCTGAGACTGTAGATGAGTGCAGAAAGTTCTCTTGGGTGAGGAATTTTCCCCATTGTAATTATACCCAAGTATTTTCGCCAGTGAAATTCTTGTGAGTAGAATTTGTTTAATTACTTGAGTGAGGTCTCACTAGGAATTATGATGGGCTAAACACTGTGTGAGTTATTTGCGTGTCATTTGGGGCTGAGAAACACTGAGAGTGTGTTTGAGTGCTCGAGTGATTGTAATCTCCGGTGTATCGCTTGTTTCTATAGTGAAATTCCATACTGCTTTCCCCGTGGATGTAGGTTCCGATATTCGAACCGAACCACGTAAATTCGTGTCCGATTCCCTTTCATTCATTCCGACTATTTTATCCGATTTGTTAGTCCATATTCCGAAACAAATTTCATAAGAGGATAGTTCATACTTGGAGACCTGAGACACCCTCTGTTGCCAACAAGGTAATAAACCCAAAGTTCGAATGTGCCCCAGCTCCATATATTCCTTTAGAGGGATCAGAGACTAGACCTAAACAAAGAAAAGACTATCAACCGGATGAGAAGAAAGAGCTGCGGGGTTTATTGTGTGGTTTAGTGAAGGAAAATTTACCTTGATAGTGCAACAAGCACGAGATCACAATAGGCTAGCCGAGTATTTCTAGCTTATCAAAACAATTTGCCTCCAGATCAAGTGCTATAGCAATTATTTTTGCGACTATTTTCGCCACATTTCTAAATGTGTATGTTACCAAATTAACTACCATCACCTTTTGATACCAGCAAACTACACTTAATCTTGCCACATAGATCATCTAGGCACTACTCTTGAGATATAATTAGATCCAAAAGTCAAGTGATTTTGAGTTGAAGACCCTATGCAATGAAAATTGTGACTGTAATATCAACCCTACCACTGTAAGCAAGTAGACACTTGAGTTGAGGCTCTTGGTCAATGTGATTAATGGTAAATTTCGATAGCTAAAAATATTTTATTTAAATTGCAGCGTAGTAGCTTCGGAATGATCCCCTAGAAAATTATTTAATCAGCAGTTAGGAATAACTGGAAGAGAATACTTTGGCCAACACAAGATAAGAGCCCAAGAGAGCATGTGCAGTTCAGAAGCCAAAGGCAATCAGAAACTCCACTTGGGCCACCTTGAAAATCACAAGAACTTGGCACTATCTGATGCAAGTGGAAGGGGAAGATGGTGACCATTGGGGTACATGAAAAAGCCCCATATACGCGGTCAGAAAAATAGATCTCTGTATTATCTTTTCCTTGGATGGAGTAAAATTTCACATCCTGGAACTTGCAAGAAGAATTAATGTGTATAGCTCCTTATCATCTATAGCAAAAACTCACTATGCTTGACTGTAAGATTTCTCCATCGGCTACCTCCATCTTGAAAATATACCTAGTGACGATAAAACAGTGAAACCAAAAAAAAAGCATTCCGTCATCAACAACTATTTTGGGGTGGACAGAGATTGTAGTAAGCGACTGTTTACCCTCAAAAGGCCAGAGGTTTGGTCCAAAATGAGGCTTCTGCGCATCAGGATCGTCCTCCGATACTTCCACTCCTATGGGGTATCCCTCCTTATAATCTCCTATAAGCCGTCTATTGGAAATTGTGATCCATTTTCTCTACAACAATCAAGAAACTACTAGCTTAATGGAGAAGGAACAAGTCGGCAAGTCTACGTGCATGGGAAACACGTGAAGAAGCCACAAACTGATCAAGAAAAGAGGGGCACACATTAAAATACTATTATAATTGTTGCTGGAATCTTAATGGAGAAGAAGCAAGTCGGCAAACATGAACGTGGGCAACAAGACTGCATGGGCAGCAAGATAAAGTTGAAGAAAGTCAACAATGGCTGCTTAACCATGAAGAAAGAATGATCAAGAGTACGTGGGCAGCAAGAATAGAAAAATGAAGAAAAAGGGAGAAGCAATGAGAAGATCCTGAAGAAGCCGCAACGGACAGAAGCTAAGGAACGTAAGCCGAAACTTTATATTATTTTATTGTACTCAATGTTGGTAGATATGGCGGTGTTTCACGCCTATAAATAAGGCTTGTATTTGATCATTTGAGAAGTGTGAGAGGGGAAACCCTCCACCGTGTGTGAGAGGGGAAATCCTCCACCGTGAGAGAGGTCCTCCACCGTGACCATATGGAGAGTATCTACCAATACCTCCATCAAACTATTTTGTCCAACTAATGAAACTATATTTCCCCCATATTTATCATCTTTATTCTTGAACTATCCTATCTTGTCCCTTGTTTATCCACTACAAAATATACCATACACTTGCACACATCACTAACCAAAAACTATCATCAATACCAAAACCATGCTTACGCATGTGCACAAATACAACCAAAATATTTTTTTAACATGGTATCAGAGCTACGTCCAAAATTTTATCACCGTCAATGGAATCATTACTACTCGGACAATCTTTAGAAAATGATAAGCAGATTGATAATAACAGGTTTCGGCCAAATCTTTGGCTTAGAGCTCATGGATATCTGTATCAGTTCTGATGATGTGTCCTCACTTCCCTTTCTCAGGCAGCAACCCAGCTGATTATAGGAAGCTATCAAAACCACCAGGTGTTCATCTAAATTCTCTTTAATCAGCATTGTCTTCAGTAATCTGACAACCAAAGGGAGCAAACAAAGTCATCAGAACAAACCGTTAATCTAATTCCCAGGATCGAGGACCTGATCAAACCGAGGAGCGTGCTCTTGGTTCTTCCTGGCACTCAACAGCTTCATCTTCCCACTCAATGGCAAACCAAAGAACCGCCTGCTCTGGAAGAAGATCTCCTCCATCAAATCCTGGCTAATTCCATGATTGATCACGTAGAATAAGCCAGAATTCAAGCATGCCTGAGGCCAACGGATTGGATCCATCCACCCTTGTCATCACAGATCAAAACCTTGCATACCTCGGCTTTCAGCACCAGAAACCGAGCTGAAATAATGGACAAACTGACCTATTTGAGCAGCACTGTGGAATATTGGAGCTCGAGAGATCGATGTGGTCGACAGTCCAAGTCAATACTCCAGCGTTTGCGTCAGTCATGCTCGCTGCTGCTTCTCTTCCTAGCACTGTCGTCCCTCGCTTGCTTGCTGAGATCACCGTCCGTTCACCTGTCCGAACTCACAAGTGATGACGGCGACGACCGACGATGATCAAAGAGGGACAGGATTTTGAGTTGCAAGCGACGGAGGAGGAGAAGGGGGATTGAAAAGGAAGAAGAAAAGGACACCGTTCGACGAACAAAACAAACAGCAAAAATATTACGGCGCGGCAATATCCTTTCGAAATCAAGTTGAGTGACATCTTGGTTCCATATTTTAGCACCTGGTATGAATTTCAAAGCATTTCGAGTCTACATCATGGCTAGAAGAAGGCATTCTATGTCCTTTTCTGCCAATGAATCATATCATCGAACCCCGTACATCACATCATGATACATACATACATACATACATACATATATATATATATATATATATATATATATGTCAGCGTGGTAATTCAAGGAATATCAGAAGTAGTTTTCTTTTTTTTTAATTAATTTTACTCTAACTCTTAACTCACTTTTAAAATTTTGCCCTACCTCTTTGCAGGGCGTAAGAGTACAAATCAACACCTAAAGCTAATCATCCTCATCTCAACACTTTTGAGAATATGGAGATTCGAACCTCCACCTCTCCTTCCCATGTGGAAAGGGTGGCCATTGAGGTTTTGCCCTGGTGGTTAAATATCAGGAGTATTTAAAAAAAAGCCTTTTTCCATTTGTTTGAGTTGAATATTTTGGGGCGGAATATATGCTTTTAGGATATCGATTGTGTATATCTTATGAGAGAGAGTGTGTGTGTGTGTAAGAATATTCAGACATGGATAAATAATTTTGACGTAAATTAAAATAGGGACAATTAAGAATATGCATAAATGGATCTTAAGTAGAAAATGCAGAATGAGTATATTTCTTTGTCCCACCGGCGAAAGATAATAATTGTGAACCAATTAAGATCCGAAAACCTAAAAATTAATCACCAAGACAGTCCTAAACCTATTGTAATTTTTTCAGTTCAGTCATAAACTTTTTTTTTTTGGCCAATACAATCCTAAACCTTTTACAATTATGTCAATTATGTCAATAGTTTGATGAGAACAGCTTGAAATTCCGTCAATGAGATAATGCACAGTTTCCTCATGAAAGGGAATGCCCTAACTCGCTGAAGCTTCAATTAAAATTGCCGAGTAGTGTCATCAAGTTGTACCTGAAACCTTGAGAGACTTGGCCCCTTTGTTTTCAAGAATGGATGAGTAGAATGAGCTCTAGCCTTCAGACCTTTATATACTGTCATATCTTGATATTCATTTGCAGCTTGAAGAATTGAGAAGCACGCCATACTACTGATTTTTCCCTAGGGGGTGCTTTCAAGAATGGATGAGTAGAATGGGCTCTAGCCTTCAAACCTTTATATACTGACATATCTTGATATTCGTTTGCAGCTTGATGAATTGAGAAGCACGCCACACTACTTTATTTTTGCCCACCCCGGGGGGGGGCGGGCGGCAGGCTTGGGTTCATGAATGCTATAAATTTTACGGCCAATGGCAAGATTTTTACATTTTATTAGTTCCTGAAGCAAATTTTAATTTGACATCAAGTTGGTGAAATGTGTTCTTGTATAAATTACTTATCATTAAATGCTAGTATTTATTGTTTGAAACAATTTGGCTTTTCTTTTAAGTGCGCTCATTGAACGAGTGAAAAGAGAAAGAGTGAAATGGACGGAGGCAATAACATTGAGTTGTGCCTTAGTTGAGAATTCACATCTTCATATCTTGCATTAGGCACTTAATGATTGTTGTCTTCTTCATTTCTTACTTGCAGGATGACTTTTGTTGAGCAAAGATAGAATGTTTGCTAATGAGACGGAAAAGTTGATTGTTTACTTTCGCTTTTTTCTTCCCCTTGTGGTCTTCGTAAGAAAGTTTGTTTTTATCTAGACAATGCCGAATTACTTTGTACTTAAATTTGTTGACGAATTGGATCAAGTTTGGCATTCTTATGGGATGTGGCAAGTTTCTTGTCCTGCATTCATTTTGGAATTAAGGCCTTTGGAGATGTGTGATGTGACATTCTGAATTTTCAACCCTGTTTTCTACTGAATTAATCGGACATTTCATTGACGCACCTATAGAGATGTTCTCAAAGCTAATCACTCTCGAAATAACTAAACTATCCAAGAAAGCCATTAAGGAATTTTAAGGCAATAAACTTGAGAATTCGATCAGGAATCGGTTTTTTAACCGTGCTCATCTTTAGAGGTCATTACGGCACAGTATAAAACCGATTTGAGATTAGAGATAGGTCAATTCAACTGAGATGTGTGGCTAATTGTGGGTGACTCCACTAAATTGGAAAATTCTCATCGGCCAGCACTAGACTGATTTTCTTATTGTTTTGATACCCTGTGTTCGTATTTGAATCATCGAGATTTTCACAACAATCGAGAGTCGCCAATGTGTCGAGTGGGTTCATTGTGGCTCGAAGAAAATTTACCACGGGTCATTTGCCCTAAAAAATTCTGAAAACTACCCGATAGCCTAAGTCACGCTAAAAACGCGCCGTAGTGAAATTAACCATGAATTTGAGTCCGATTTCAGAAATTGAAGATTCTGTTATGTCACAATAAATTCTAGGAACATCAACTCAGTCTCAGAAGATTTTTCTACAACCTAAGACTTTTTGGGAAAAAGTCAGCATAGGACTGTTTTTTGTTCAGAAAAGGCCGGGGATTATTTTTTATTGCAAAATTGGGATGCAAGATGGATCCATAGGTGAGGAAAAATGCCGAGATGACCAATGTTGGGTTGATAAAATTTATTGAGGTCAATTGAGATTGAATTGAGCAAGAAACCAAGTCCAATTGAAGCCATTTCCTTCCAAATTCGTGTGCCCCCCATTGCCTAGCCTTTTGGACCACTTCAAAGGTTGTGAGGGGCGCATGGTTGTTTGCTTTGCAGCCAAGGAGGTGTGTGTGGTGTAGGATGGTCAAAGAGACAAGAGATTGGAAGAAAATGCCCTTGGTGGAGCCCTTGTCCCTTTATCCCTACCTCTCTCTCTCTCTCTCTCTCTCTCTCCCTCATCCACCGTCCAAGATTTCTCCTCCATCCCTCCCTGCTATGCGATGTCTCCAGCAAGCCGGAGAAGACCAGCCGAAGCCCTCAGCCACGCCGAACCAGCCACGACGCCACCGCCTCCACCGTTCGCCCTCCTCGCGCGCACGTTTGCCGCCGCGCCTAGTCGCGCCTCATCGCCGTTCTAGCAGCCTCGCCTCTCCCTGTCCGACGTCCAGCAAGCACCGGAGCCATTGTGAGCAGCTGCCGGAGGTCCGTCGAGTCCCCGTTTGGACCGAAACCACCCCCACTGCCCTTTCCCGATCCTTGCCTCACCGATTCAGCTTTGTTTTCTTTGTTGGCAGCCAAGAACAGAAGGTATTCTTAGTAGGTTTCAGAGGTACCGTTCAGCCCGTTTTGGAGGTGTTACGGGCCTTGAATCATAGGCCCGCTTTGGAGAAAAGCAACCCCCGCGACGTTCCCAACGGTTTGATCCGACCCGTGCATTAAACAAGTGAGTTTAACTCACTAAACCTCGCTTAGTACGCTAATGATACTTAGGGGTTCATTAGATTTAATTAAGCGTGATTAGGTGGATAGATTAGATTAAAGCAATTAAATTAGTGATTTACCGATACATGTTAGGTGGTTAGATAGTGCCATTAGCGAGTAGACACGTGCTATTATTTATTGAACGAACCTTGGAATTTTTCCAGGTCCATTTTGGCATCCAATTAGGCATTACGGGCCTAAATTGGATTTATTGCTAATTAATAATTAATTTTTATAATTATTTATTTATTTATTTATTTTCCAGAAATTAGGCTGGGACAGTCAACGATCGAAATTTTATGCTGATTATTATGGTGCAATCTATTTATTTGTCCGAGCTTTAATTTGTGCTGAATTGATTCGATTGTGATTTTAGGAAATTATTCCTAAATTAAATAATTTTGGGTAATTGATTGGTAATTACCGGGCGTCGGTTTACAGCACCAAAAATATGTTTATGAGCTGTTGAAAATGGTGGGATGTTCTAAAGCAAAATATGATATTTTGGCCAAGGCCGATCGTGTATCCACACATGGCTATTTTTATTGGAATGTACGGTTATGATGGTATACTATATCGACCTGAGGGCGATATGTCAGCTTAGCAAAAAGTAGTATACCGATATACTATATCGGCCCGAGGGTGATATGACAGCTTAATAGAGAGCAGTATACCTTATCAGCTTAGATTGAGTATTGTCGGTATACTATATCAGCCTAAAGGCGATATGGCAGCTTAGCAGAGAGCAATATACCCGATCATCTCAGAAGCGAGCTATACTATCTATTTATCAGCTTAGCAGTGAGTAATCTTGATATGAGCGGACTTTATAGATAGTATGAGATAAGCCGACCAAAAAAGGGTCGTGATGATATGTAAATTGACTAGGTCGATTGATTGATGATTTGATCTAATGTTATGAATTGACTCATTGAAGTGATATGAGGCATCTATAAATAATCTTGATTTGCAGGATGGAACTGAGGCCAAGGTAAGTCCTCTAACTCGTGTTGTGCATAGGCAGCCCTAAGGTGTATTGGCTTCCTAATTGAGTCTTAGGAGGGTAGAACTCGCCGAGACATAGTCTCACCCCATTATGGGAAAATATTTCAAGTCCATAGATGGCAGCACCCGTACCTCCCCCTCCTCCGAGTAGTTTGGTATACCGCAGGACATTTTGGAGATAGCTTACCACATACCGATAGATCACCACCCTGAGGGATTGGAGTATGTGTTGGTGAATTCCACCGTTTGGGTTTGATGTGGGTAGAGACAATTTTGTGCCCCACAAGTATAAGTCTTGGTATCATTACTACCAGGACGGGCGTAGGGAAGGTCCTATACCCAAGTCCACTATACCCTTGTACATTTTTAGAGAAGGCTTTTGGTGAGGGTAAAGCAGACCCTAAAGACGGAATGGAGGAAGATGCTAAGGATCCTAAGCTCGGGAGTGAGCCAGAATCTCCGGTATACTCAGCTGAGGATGCCAACTGGAGTGAAGAAGAAGGGGAGATTATGGAGCCAGAGGAGGAGGAGGGACCGGAAGAGGAGTCGGAGGAGGATCCAGAAGATGATTCCGAGTATGACCTGGATGAGGACTAAGACCTCACCCTATTTTGCAAACTCTGAGCTGTGATCTGATGTGTGATAGATATGACTTGTTAATAGTATTGTAATATATACTATGAAGTTTGCTTTGCATGAAAGTGTGGTTGTGATTTTCAGATGTGAAAAATATGACCCTACTTTTCTATCCCATTATTTTTATTGTCTAGGGATTACTTTTATGCTTCCACATGCGTATTAAAATGAATGGGTCGGCGATGCGTCCTGAGACGTCACTATTAATCGACCAGGTAGGGATGGGTGCGTGCCCGAGGATTGGGGTGTGACATGTGATATGTAGACCCATAAGGGATTATGAAAAACGTGTTTAACTTAACCTTTACAAAAAAAGAAAAAACCTTCAAAACCTAACTAATTGCTCAAGTTATATGCCATTTGGGTCTTAGGTCGATTATGTGGTTTTTCAGTTCGAGTTAGATATCAACCGAACTGTTGTTGGACTGTCCAATATTAAGTAGACCCTCTCTTAAGAATATCTTACGTGAGGCGGATATTTGCATACAAAGTTATCAAGGGTCAAGAAGAATGGTTGTTTACACACTTTATGGAAGGTGATTTTTAGGCAACTCATCATGTGGCACCAAGTCCACCACAAACAAATGGCTTTGATGCAGTGAACTTCTTGATTGTCACATGATGTGACGGTTACACTTGATGCAGATAACGGATTTTTTATTTTTCAAAACTCTAGAGAATGTGGTATGAAAGGGCAATATAACCCTTCTACTTGTATAATTGAACTGGCGGACCTATAGATTTGATCTTGTCTAGTCAACTGACCTCTAGCTTCTCATTTGATTTCCCCAAGACATCTCATTTAGATCATTATAGCTCACCTCAACTTATGAAAGGGAAGACTCTAAGCCATAGACCAGTGGACAGATTTTTTTAGAAACTGCATGTTGCTTATCATTTTCATCTTTCACTCTTGAAATTGAAAAGTCATATTGCGCAAGGGCAAGGCACACTGCACGACCCACCATCAATTAAATCTTTGTGAAGGAAGAATGACAAAAGGCAATGGTTCAAAGCTAGGAGATTGAAGTGACCACGACCAACCATCACTTAGTAGATCTTTTGAGGAGGAAAATGTTCAAATTGAATTGATGTTTAGGTATCCCATCTTGTTGTAATACTACTCGAATGAAAATTTTCTTGTAAAATTCATTGGAAGTGATGATTTCAAATCATTCTACTTGTACTTCAAGAATAAAAACAATGATAATAAGTTTTTACTCATTCGAATTATATAGCGTTTTTTTTTTTCCTGCCGATCAAAACTAAAAATAGCCCTTCATCTACATGTATAAGTCAAAAATGGGTTTTATCTCACTTTTTATATTTCCCATTTAGCCCTCAGTTACGTATTACTTTAATATTTTAATGTAATTAAACTTGAAAGAGAACAATGGAAAACGGGCCAAAGAAAGAGATAATAGACAAAACAAAAGGCCTATTATATTTCATCGTTTCTATAGTGCCCTTGGATAAATGTTTGTTCTAATCATTGAAAGAATGAGAAGATATTATTTGATGTTTGCCTTCTAGAAAAGAATTATAACAATTAGAAAATGACTTTCAATATTTTATTTCTCCATGCAATTGAAAGGATAGTCTTATTACTATCCATTATGATGCTGCACAAGGAATGAAGATGACTGTATATGTGACATCCTGATTTTCAACCCTGCTTTCGACTAAATGAAGTGGGCCTTTCATCGATGCGCCTATAGTCTTTTTCTCTGAACTGATCACCCATGAGACAACTAATCTATCAGGTGAAGCCGTTAAGGAATATAAACGCAACTGACTTGAGAATTCGACCAGAAATTAACTGCTCAACCGGACTAATCTGCAAAGGTCAATACGGCAACGTGAAAATCAATTAGAGACCGGAGATAGGTCGATTCGACAGAGGCATGTAATTAAAGTGTGGGTGATTCCACCTGATTTGTAAAATTTTTGTCGAACGGCACTAAATCGATTTTTTTGTCGATCCCGTACCCTGTGCCCGTATTTGAAACCTTGAGATTTTTACGACAACCAAGAGTCGCTAATGAGTCGAAGATGCACAATGTGGATCGAAAATAATCGACCACGGGTCAATTGTGCTAAAAATTCCTAAAAGCTACCCAGTAAGTTAGGTCACGCTAAATCGCGTTTAGTTGAAATTAACCACGAAATTGAACCCGATTTCAGGAATAAAAAATTCTAGTGTATCACGATTTATTTTTAGGACGTTGAGTAATCCTTCGAAGAATTTTCGGCAAGCCCGGGATTTTTGGCGAAAATTCAAGATTTGGCGAAATTGGTTCAAGAAGTTCGAATAGGCTAAATTGAGTGTACTTTTGGCCTTCAAGTGGGATCAACTGGTGAGGAAAATCATGGAATTGTTGTAGGTACCTTAGCTGGTATTTTTGGGCACCAATTGGGATTGAATTGGAGAAATGATGAAATTGAGTTGAAATTGAAGAGGAGCACATGAAATTCGTAGGCCAGGGGGGCTGTAACATTCGGGCACCATTCTTGGCTTGTTGGAGAAGCTTGAGAGGGGAAATTGACAACTGATAAGGACTGAAGACTTTGGGGCTTCTACTTGAGTGTTTAAGATATTTTTTCAAGACTTTTGTGGCTCTTTGTGCCCCCTCTAGTTGCAGCAGCTCCATCTTCTTCCTCCTTGCTTCTTTGTTCACCATTGTTGCTGAAATAAGAGTAAAGAACTAGCAGCAGCCGAGCCAGCCACCGCCAGGCCGCCTCACACTCGCCCGAGGTCCGCCCGCGTGCCCCTTCCCGCCCACACACTGTCCGCCGCGTGTACGCCAACGACTAGCATCCCGAAGCCTTGGCCGCTCATTGTTGTCTGCCTCTGCCTATCCTAGCCGCCGTTGCAGCCGTCCGCCGCACCACCCCACCTCCACCTGCCTGCCTGGCCGTCCGCCACCCTCCTTCTCCTCGTGCCATGCCCCGAGCCAGTTCACCTCAGCCTCAGATAGAAGCGAAGCTAGCAGCAAATCGTGATGTTTGCTGGGCTTTCTCAAGCCCTTCCAGACCTCCTTAGGTGTCGCTGTAGGCCCGAGTTTCGCTCGCCTTCGCGTCGCCGTCGCCATGAACTCATCGGCTCGTTAAATCGGTGAGTTTACTTTCTAAACCCTACTTAGGAGGTTAATTATGCTTAGCGGATGATTAGTTTAGACTAAGATTGGGTTAGGAGGATTAGTTAGTGTAATTAGTGATTTAGTTAGTTAATTAGATTAATTAGGTGGTTCGATTAGTTTAGTTAAAGGTTAATTAGTTTATATGATGTAGTTAGTTTAGTACATTATTTAATTAAGTCCAATTAGGCGGTTAGATTAGTTAGTGATTTATTTAATTATTTTGCATTTATTTAATTATTTTGTAATTTATTTATTTATTTATTTCCAGAAATTATACCGGGATAGCCTGTTGTTAGAATTTCATGTTAATTGTCATGGTGCAATTAGTTTGTGCAATTAAGTGCTAATTTGTGTAATTTGATGCTGAGTGTTGATTTTGAATTATTATTTCAAAAATTTGGAATTTTGGTATTTGATTAGAAAAATACCGAGTGTTGGTTTTTAACGCCGAAAATATTTTTAGTATTATATAAAGTTGTGGAATTTTAAAATGATGGGATATCACGCTTTATGGTTCAATTTGACCATGTGTCCACGCACACCTATTTTATCAGGCGTTTTTAATATGAAGAAAACAGGCCAAGCACATTATTTAAATTGAGGCATTTGAGTGCAAGGCACGGTGTCCTTGACCGAGGTTGGTTGTGCGTATGATCGCTATAAGAATCGGTCACCGATGAAGGTTGGGTGGACCATGCTCCTATATGGAATGTCCAACGTCAATGGATGCCGGATCGCGGTAGAGGCCGAACCGATGCTCCTTCGAGAATGCCGTCTAGAGGTAGACGTTGCCATGCTCGATGGGGTGAGACGATGCCCGATTACGCCGGAAGATTGCCGAACGTTGAGCAGGCCGTGCCTGTGGGGCCGTAACTAATTGGAACGCGTGAATAAGTGATTTGACCGCGCCTAATTATGGGACAAAATTCTGTGGCATGGAATGGGACGTGTCATAATGATTTAGCCTTATAATCGGGACCCCTATGATTGATTGATATGTGAACAAGTGAGGCATTTCAATTATCAACTACATTGGATGTATGCATATGTTATATGAGCTGTACTGACGTGCAGGGAGGCGCTGAGGCGAGGTAAGTCCTCTATGATGTGTGTTTAGGCTGCCTCTAAGTATATTGTTTTCCTAATCGGGGTTTAGGGCGTAAACTCACTGAGACATTGTCTCACCCCATCGTGGCTTACAACTTTTCAGGTCCCTAGATGGAGGTAAGACCCGTTCATTTTGGGTGGCCACGGGAGGCAGAGACTCAACGAACTATACTCCCTATCCATGGGAACCCTGGCTGGACTTGTGAGCTCGTCATGACTACCATCTAGGTCAATGAGGGCCTACTTAAGTTGGTCCCTCATAGATTCAAAACGTGGTTTCGCCGCGGGCCTAATGGTGTTCGGAAGGGCCCCTTAGATGGCTTCGATGAACCTGCCGTCGATGCCGAGTACGTGGCAGATCTCAACACTCCTGATGGTGTTGTGGTGGACCCAGAGCCCTTGGTTGTAGAGCCAGGAGTTTAGATGGCTTAGTGGTCCTTTTTGAGTTAGACTCTTTTGTACATAAACCTAGTTTGTTTATAAAAAGTGTGTGTGTGAAATTTGGTTATCCTGCTTTTCTATCCCATATTTGTTTGTTGTCTGGAGATTGTTTATTTTGCCTCCGCATGTGCATGAATTGTTTGGGTCGACGACACATCCTGGGAACGTCGCAATTTAGTCGACCACCGAGGGATGTGCGCGTGCTCGAGGTTTGGAGCGTGACAGTATAAGCGTGTAATGCAGGCATGATAACTATATTTTCTTTTTTAAGGCCAAGCTACTGTCTGTTCCATTTAGTTTGATTTCACTTTACAATTTCATGATGGGAAAGTTAAAATAATCTTCTGTTGGATTAAAATAAATTTTAAGCATTTATTGGGAAAATAAAAGGAAAATTTTAAAACAAAAAAGGGGTCGAAGTTGGCCCAAATAGGTACCAGGCCAGGTGTTGACACCTAATTTTAAAAAATCTAGGAAAATAAAGAAAAAGAATTGCATTAGAACAAATAAAAGGAAAAAAATGAAAAAAGATGCGGGAAATCGATTTGATTGATTATGCATGAAAATTTGAAATTCTGATGAATATTCGGATTTTGTTAAATGCGGAATCAATTTAAAAATCAAGTGGATAAAGGGTAAGAATTTTACAAAATGGAAGAAATCTGAGCAAAATCGAGCTGATTGCGAATCACGCTCCGATTTACAGCTTTGATTTAATGCAATATGAAATAGAAACTTGAAATTTGCCATAGAAGGCAGTCGTTCGGAATCACTATAAAAGAGCCACATTTTTTTTGTGACAAAGGGGGATTGAAAAAAAAATGAGAGCGAATTTAGAGAGAAAAATTTTCGTGAGAAAATTCATGCAAAAAAAAAAAGAAAAAAAAAGTCAAAAAATGAGTTTGTAGGCCTCGGTCAAAAAGGGCGAGGGAGTGACTGGTGAGTGACGTAAATCAGTGTCCGTTCGTCTTCCTCTCCGGTGCCTATTGACCGCCCGCGTCCGCCACAACGCCGGCCACTACGCCTAAGCCGCCACCGCCCCTCCACCACTGCCGGTCCTCCGGACTCACCTCTGACTCACAGCACCGCCGGAGCCCCGATGCCTTGCCAGTTACCGTCACACTGGCATCGCCGTGCCGCGCCTATGAGCCCCGTAACACTGCCGCCACTATCGTCCGCCTTGCCTGCCTCTCGCTCACTGTCCGAGCCGCGACCCCGCCGCAGCCCAATTGTCCGCGGCCCTCCTGCGAAAGCCGCCCCGATCTTGTTACATCTCCACCACCGCCGGCCTCGTCGCCCCACTCCTCGACATCCACCGCTCGAGATCCCACGGCTGAGCCCCGCACCGCAATTGACGCCACCATCCAACGTCGCCACAACCCAACTCAGCGACCCACGATTCGTTTGTCGCTCGAGGTCCCATAGCCGAGCCTCGCACCACAGCCGACGCAGCTGCCCAGCAACCCGCGATCCAGCTCCAATACCCACAACCCAGCTCCACCGCTGCCTCTCGCCCAAGCGCCCCATCTACAGACCCCAAAGCACCAGCGTCGCCCGCGCCCGACCCCGTCTTGCCAACATCCTCTTTCCAGCGACCCAGCGCCCAACGCCTGCCGGTTTGCCTCAGCCCAACGAGCTGTCATCGCAATGCCTTTGCCCAAGATCCACCGATCCCTGCCGCGACCAACAACCACCGTCGCTCGCCTGCACTACGCCAGCGACCCACACCCAACACCATCACCGCCCCTACCCTCAGCGCCACCAGCAGCCCCGACGCCGTCCAGCCCTCGCCAGAGCCCCGACGCCAACGGTCGGCCATCTTTCGCTCGGCACCACCCTCCCGTCCCCGTCATTTCCCCTTAGGAAGTTTTTTTTTTTTACTTTTACTTTTTACTTTTTTGTAGTTTAGTTTATTTTACTCTTTTTATTTTTTCTACTTATTTTGTTTGATAGCATTTTTTTAGTTTAGCTATTTAAGTTGTAATATTGAATGTTAGTCTTCTTGAATTTTGTAGGCATTATCCGTAGGGATTTTCTCCGGAATTATTGTAATTACTAATTTGATCAGTAAGACATCGGATCATTTTTTTAATTATATTAATTTTTGGGCTTTTTGGTAGAATTTCAATCGTTAAATCATTATAACTATTAATTTGGTCCGTAAGACTTCGGATCAGATTTTTAATTATTTTGAACTCTTTGTCATGATAATTAGGGTTAAAATAATGGTTAATTTGACTGTGAGACAATAGGTTATTTTTTCGATTATTTTAATCCTTTATTTTGTTGATAGTTTAGATTTAATATTTATCTAATAATTACTTATCCTAAAAAAAACTAAAAAATCAGAAAATCAAAATGTCAAAAAGTCAAAATTTTGCATGAGCATATAGGTTTAGTGAATCGAGACATGTAGGTTTAAGTAAATTAGATTTTTTTAGGATTATATTTTTAGGATTGCATTTTTAGATAATTCTTTTTAAATATGTTAGGGTTGGACCTAGATAACCTTTTTTTTTTTTTTTTAAAATAGAGTCTTAGAAAAAGTTGGCATATTTTTAAAAAATAAAAATATAAAAAATAATTTTCTAAGACAGAATAGGGTTTAAGTCAAAATTAATCCCAAAAATGAATTAGAAAATCATTCCTTTTTAGATAGTTTAATTAGGTTTTTTATTCCGAATTTCAATAAAAAAGGGTAAAAAATACAAAAATACTAGGTGCATATTAACTAGTTTGCATAATGGGATTATTTAATTAGAATATATTAACTAGTAAAATTAGGTCATGAGGTGCATGTTAGCTAGTTTGCATAATAGGCCCATTTAATTAGAATTTGCATATTAGAAAATTAGGTTATTTCGTTAAAATGGATGTTTTTATGATAAAATGCTAAATTTGAAGAAAACAAAAAAAAATAATTGCTTAGTGTGTTTAATTCCTTGGATGCAATTTATTTTTTCATTTATTTTTATTGAATGTTTAATAGTGGATGAGCACCCATGTGGTCACCATATTTGCATGATAGTAATTTAAGTTAAAATAAATCTTAACTGCATTCAAAACATTTTTAAAAATAAAAGAAATGGTACCGAAATGGCATTAGAGAATTCTAGTATAACCAAGTCCCCGTACCCTTAGTCTTTGGTTCGTAGGAGTAAAATAATTCTCCCATTATTTTACTTAGGTATCTAATCGACCTACCGAAAACTAATTAGTGGCGACTCCTAGATAAAATTCATTTGCATGTTTAAAAACATGAACCCTAAGTCGAGAATTGGTATGGGCTTGGGAGGGCCCGAGCTAAGTTTAAAACTTAATAGTCCATTAATCTAAAACTCTAGGTGGGTTCACCCGGAAAAATTTTTAGGTCCTGACAGCTTGGCGACTCCACTAGGGACTGATGTTAAAACACTTAGTGGACTTAGGCCAATTTTTCTTTTTCTTTAAAAAATATTTTTGTATGGCAGCGAGGACACCAGGTACGTCCCTAACATTTCTAAGGTGTTAAATATTTTTGCAAATGGGAGGTATAAGGGGAGTAAGTCTTTGCTAACCCTTGTCTTGCGGGTTGGAGTTATGGATGAATGTTTGAATTAAAATATAGAAGCGTTGTTTGCGTTTAAACTATCGTGCATGTTCTATTGCTTTTAGCACTACACTATTGTACACACAACCTGCTACCGAACCTGGGCTGTGATAGGATTTTTAGGATAGTGTTGAGAAGAATACTTCCTCCAAAGTGAGACTGCTATGTAGAGGTTGACATTCTCTTCCCCGAAAGTCTTTCATGGTGTCGAATGTGTTTGTTTATATCCGCGAGACTACGTGATTATAGGACATTCCATTCGACTGAGCCGAAGTTAGGAGGACCTAACATGTTAACGCGAGACTACAACGATCAGATCATTCTCTTAGCTCCACTTTGTTAAGCCATCTAGATAGAAATTGAGCCTCACATTTTATTGTCATCCTTTTCCAGTGAAAGTAAGTTGTCTAAATTTTCACTTCACAATTTACTTACTTTATTGCAATTTTGTCCGTCCATGACAATATAGATTAGTCATTTGATCCAATTCTTTTGTCAATAAGAAATGAAATGAGGAAATTGCCATGCAATAAATCATTTGAAAAAAAAATTAAACCTTGGAAAATTTGTTCTCAATTCATGTCTATAAAATTTGATCTTGCTAGGGTGTCTATTTTTCTAGCTCTCTTTAGGAAATCCCCTTTTGTACGAACTTTTCATTAAAAAAAATGAAAAAAAAAAAAAACTGATTAGATCATTGTCATGGATTGGTTTTCTATTTACGGCTTATGCTTACATATTTTCATTCATTTTCCTTAGGTGATAACGGGTCCCTCACGTTCGTCCATTATTACACGATTAAGAGCTAGAATGGCCGATCAAGCTGAAATGCATGATTGTATCTATACTATGGAAGATCAACTCCGACAGTTAGCCGCCTCGATGCAGCTTATAACAGCTCAACTTCAATCCCTCTAGGTGAATCCAAATCCTCCATCCACTCTCCCTGAGATAGTAGTCCCAAGGCAGGGAAATAGGGCCCAAATGAGTGATGAGGACATGCCCGAGCTGGAAGATGACGTGCTATTAGCCCTTGTTGGAAAAGTCAAGTTTGATAGCGTTCCCAAGACAGAGCAGGACGAGCGCTTTGCGAAACTAGAAGAGAAAGTGAAACAACTGCAGGAGTCGCAGAGCTCACTCCCGTTCGACCTTTTGATTTATGAGAAGGCCAAGATGCCTAGCAAGTTCAAAATGCCAGAGTTTGAGAAGTACAATGGTACATCTTGCTCAAAATCTCATTTGTAGATATACCACGTACGCATGGCCGAGCACGTAAAAAATGAGCCAACCTCATGATCCAATCATTTCATGCGAGTTTGACCAAACCCGCACTAAACTGGTACATGATGAAGAATGTGAACCTCCTCCACACCTGGAACGAAGTGGCTAACGCGTTCCTCAAATAGTATAAGTTTAACATGGACATCACACCTTCCCGAGAAGACTTTAAGTGGATGGAAAAGAAGAGGAGCGAGTCATTTAAAAAATACGCTGTGAGGTGGAGAAATCTGGCGGCTCAAATCACTCCTGAGCCTATTAACAAGGAGTTAATGAAGTTGTTCGTGAAGACCCTCCCGTCTGAGTTCCGTAACCGGATGGCCAGCACGTATGTCAAGAACTTCAATCAGCCTGGTTCCTGTGGGAGAAAAAATCGAGATTGGGCTAAGAGATGGATGGTTCAACGAGCCAACCCATCAAGGCAAAAGGTTCACCATGAAGAAAGACCAAGAACCTAGCCCGAAAGTCAATGTTGCGTACGCACAATCTAGCAAGCCTCCAATTGTTCAAATCCCTAAGAATCAACAAGGCGGTGTCCGTCCGACCACGCCTCGGCAGTTTACTAGAAGGCAGTTCACTCCTCTTCCTGGCCCTCTGTCCCAAGTCTTGAAGGTCCTACAAAAGAAAGGGTTGTCGTCCTACGAGCGAAAACGACCCAATGCTGAAAATTTTTCTAATTATGACCCCTCCAAGAAATGCGAGTACCATATGGGGGAAGTAGGACATTTGACTAATGAGTGCATGACCTTGAAGCGCAAGGTCCAAAACTTATTAGAAAGGCGTTTGCCTTCAATAACGCTCAACTGAATCCTCTACCTGAGCATGAGGATAGGGTTAATACTATTTTTGAACATGACACCGGTCGAATCAAGAGCTTGAAGGTGCACAAGATGGACACCTTGGGGTAGTCAAGTGATGGATGGGATGGCGTGGACAATTCAACGTCTCCAAACACAGAGAGCTCTGATGACGCCCTGGAAGGAATTACGAGCTTGTTCGACGACCTCATCATAGGAGCCATTGATGAAAGACCCCTAGAAGAGATGGGCATTGGCCCACAATAGTAACTTATTACTTTTGCATATTCCCCTACGCGGGAATTTTTTTTATCGCTTTCTAGGAATTTTTATCTTTTTTTTGGAATTTTTATCGCTATCTAAGAATTGTTTTTGATTTCTTCTTTTTCACTTTCTTTTTAGGGCTTGAATTCGCATTTTCCATTCAATAAATGTAATTGATTGATGAACTTCAATGAAATTACAAGTTTTTTTTTTAGGGCATGATAAGGTACACCAAACTAGCCCGGTGATGATATCCAACAGATAAAAGAAAAAATCCAATGAGAATCCTGAGGCCTAGGCTTCATCATATTTTTTTGTGTCAAAATGCTTAAAAAAAATGTTTTTCTAATTGCATTTCAAAAAAATTTCATAGAAAAAAATAATAAACTATGATTTGCCCTGTTTGTCTCTTTGATCTTTCTACATTCTGTTTCGGGGACGGTCTTAGCATGCAAAGGTATGGAAATAGTCCGATCCAATTCCAGATCCTAGGGGCAAGTTTGCTCCGAATTACAGTACTCCATATGTGGTGAAGAAGGCACTTCTTGGAGGTGCTTTGATCTTGGCAAAAATGGATGGTCATGAGTTTTCTACTCCAGTTAATTCTAATACTGTCAAGAAGTATTATCCATGATAGAATTTGTCATGTCATGTTTTGAACTACAAGCATTTCTGTGATGAATAAATTGCCTCAATGAGTTGAATTGTTCAAATGTGTTACGAATCTTGCATGCTTTCTCTGATGAATTGTGTGAGACAAATTGAATGTGTCAAATGGCATACTTTGGAATGATGAAAGGTAAGCCTTATTCCATACACTGTTTCATACACTAATCTCCAGTGAGTTGTGTGAAAAATTCCATGTCCGCAAGGAAAGGAGTGATCTCGCAAAGGGTATGTTAACCGAAGTGATAAGAGGCAATTTCTTCTCTTACCCTAAACACTGCAGGTATACCCATTGTTTAGCCCTTTCGAGCCCACACACATGAAGAGTTTTTAAAATTATCCCTGTCAAGGATCATCCCACACTGGGACCAAATTTGAAGTGAATGACAGGAATTTTCTTACTCACACTTGCATCGATCTTCGAGTATTGCCTTCGCAGTGCAACTTACGCTATAATTTAAGTGCCTTAGGATGACGAAGAGCAATTCTTTCTTTATCCTATACACTTTTATTCATTACATAACCCACTTGAGCCTATGAATTCATTTCATATTGAACCCAGTTTGTGATCATCCCCCACACTAGGGCAAGGCAAAAAAAAAAAAAAATCAAGTGGCATGGTTTAGAATGCTGATAAAAGATGGAGGCTGTGCAAGTCCAAAGAAAGTAAGTGCAAAAAATGAGGGGCATGAAAAAGCAGTGTGCCTGGCAAAAGCAAGGCCAATGCCCAAAAGAGAAAAATCAAACATTGGATGTAATGAGTCGTATCCCCAACAATGTTGTACCAAAAAACTCAAATGTCGTCGCAATCAATGAGGTTGTGTTATGAAGAAAATCATTGGCAGTAGAGGAGAAAATTGGTGGAAACGTCAAGATGATCACCAACTTTGACCCCCTAAACACTTTTTGAACCTAATGATCCTTTCATTTCTCAACCCATGAACCGAGCCTACGTTATGTCCCTTGAAAAGTCTCTTCATATTAGGACACTTGAATTAACGTAAAAGTTCATATGTTCGAAAGCGTTGCTCGAAGAAGTGTGAGTAAGGCAATTTCTATTTCATTTCGAATGCTTCTTGACTTGTAAACCCCAAGATGATTTTAAAATATCGCTCATCTTTTCAACAAGCCTCGACTCAAAGAGTCCCCTTTGTTAAGCCATTAACCAAGCTCACATTACGGTCCCTATTAAAGACCTCTCATATTGGTAAGGTCATACCACTTGCGAGATTACTCGGACCCTTGTTCGGCATAATGATAGAAAGACAGAGTGATTGTCAAATTCCTGCATCAAAGGTCAGGATAAATTAGCCTTTTTGTGAGAATGAGTGAAAAGCCCTTTCAGACCGAAAGATCTCTCATTTGACACATCCATGACACTCATGGGATTTGGTGATGCAAGATTGATAGAAATCATCACGCATGAACCTCATGTCTGTGAATGCATGTTGCCTCTCTTACAACTGTGTTTTGCAGGAGACATATCCCCCAAGGAACGAAGATGTCACCAGGTAAGTACATCTTTATCCATACCTTAATATTTGTCATTGTACAGGTATTCCTTTTCAAGCACTGGCACTCGATGGAGTCAACCCCCAAAGATTTTTCTCCAAATTCAATCTGATTTAGGCGATCAAAAAAAGGTTCGGGTCCTGGTCAAGTGATCTCTGTTGTAAGGCTGGGCAACCGTAGAATGGTATGGGTCCTGAAAATGAATCCCAATTTAGGCGACCGTAGAATGGTACGGGTCCTAGACAGCATTCAAGCGACCGTGGAATGGTACGAGTCCTGGAAAATCTTTTTTCGTTTAGGCGACTGTATAATGGTACAGGTCCTAGACAACGTTCAAGCGACCATAGAATGGTACGGGTCCTGGAAAATCTTTTTTCGTTTAGGCAACCGTAGAATGGTACAGGTCCTCAAAAATCATTTTTCGTTTAGGCGACCGTAGAATGGTACGGGTCCTAGACAACATTTAGGCGATCATAGAATGGTACAGATCCTGGAAAATCTTTTTGCATTTAGACGACCGTAGAATGGTACGGGTCCTAGACAACGTTCAGGCGACCGTGAAATGGTACGGGTCCTAGAAAATCATTTTTCGTTTAGGCGACCGTAGAATGATACGGGTCCTAAACACAACCAAACGATGCTATACTAGGCGACCGTAGAATGGTACGGGTCTTGGGAAAGCAGTTTCTTTGTAAAGTCATGTTATTATTCTAGGTAACCGTAGAATGGTACGGGTCCTGGAAAATCTTTTTTCGTTTAGACGACCGTAGAATGATACGGGTCCTGGAAAATCCTTTTTCGTTTAGACGACCGTAGAATGGTATAGGTCCTAGAAACAACCAAACAATGCTATATTGGGCAACCGTAGAATGGTACAGGTCCTAGGAAAGCAGTTTATTTGTAAAGTCATGTTATTATTCTAGAAGACCGTAGAATGGTATGGGTCCTGGACATGTAATACCAACTATCTAGAATTACTCCACCCTCCTTGAAGGTAAGTTATTCCATGTAGGCTCATTTATCATTTGCATTAGCATTTCCATGCATCTTATAAATTGCATTCAAAAATTGAATTCATTTTCCAACAAAAAGAGTCATTCAGTGCATGTGCATGATCAAAATTTAGGTCTCAACTTGTCTTTGAAAACAACCTCTACAAGCTCACCTTCAAAGAGGGGCAGATGTTGACACCTAATATTAGAAAATCTAGGAAAATAAAGAAAATAAAAATTGCATTAGAACAAATAAAAGGAAAAAATGAAAAACGATGGGGGAAATCGATTTGATTGATTATGCATGGAAATTTGAAATTCTGATGAATATTCGGAATTTGTTAAATGCGGAATCAATTTAAAAATCAAGTGGATAAAGGGCAAGAATTTTACAAAATAGAAGAAATTTGAGCAAAATTGAGCTGATTACGAAATCACGCTCCAATTTATAGCTTTGATTTAATACAACAGGAAATGGAAACTTGAAATTTGCCATAGAAAGTAGTCATTCAGAATCACTATAAAAGAGCCACATTTTTTTGTGACAAAGGGGGATTGAAAAAAATTGAGAGCGAATTCAAAGAAAAAAATTTTCGTGAGAAAATTTGAGCAAAAAAAAAAAGGTCAAAAAAGTGAGTTTGTAGGCCTCGGTCAAAAAGGGCGGAGGAGTGGCGGTGAGTGACATGAGAGAGAGAGAGAGAGAGAGAGAGAGAGAGAGAGAAATCAGTGTCCGTTCGTCTTCCTCTCCGGTGCCTGTCGACCACCCGGGTCGGCCACAACACCGGCCGTCGCGCCAGAGCTGCCACCACGCCTCCACCACCACTGGTCCTCCGAACTCACCTCCGACGCACAGCATCGTCGAAGCCCCGACGCCTCGCTAGTCACCATCGCACCGGCATCGCCGTGCCGCGCCTGTGAGCCCCGTGACGCCGCCGCCACCATCATCCACCTCGCCTGCCTCTCGCTCACTGCTCGAGCCACAACCCCGCCGCAGCCTAGTCGTCCGCGACCCTCCTGCCAAAGCCGCCCCGATCTCGCCGCATCTCCACCACCACCGGCCTCGCTGCCCCGCTCCTCGACGTCCACCTCTCAAGATCCCACCGCTAAGCCCCGCACCGCAGTCGACGCCGCCGTCCAGCGTTGCCACAACCCAGCTCGGCGACCCACGATTCATTTGTCCCTTGAGGTCCCACAGGCCCGAGCCCCGCACCGCAGCCGACGCCGCCGCCCAATGACCGGCGATCCAGCTCCGCGACCCGCAACCCAGCTCCGCCGCCGCCTCTCGCCCGAGTGACCCATCTGCAGATCCCGAAGCACCAACGTCGCCCACGCCGGTACCCCCGTCTCGCCACCATCCTCTTTTCGGCAACCCAACGCCCAAAGCCCGCCGATTCACCTCAGCCCAACAATCTACCGTCGCAACGCCTCTGCTCAAGATTTTCCGGTCCCGCGCGACCAACGGCCGCCGTCGCTTGCACGCACTACGCTAGCGACCCACGCCCAACACCGTCACCGCCCATGCCCTCAGTGCCACCAGCAGCCCCGGCGCCGTCC
The DNA here is from genome assembly GCA_014182555.1 of Eucalyptus erythrocorys. Classification (NCBI taxonomy): domain Eukaryota; kingdom Viridiplantae; phylum Streptophyta; class Magnoliopsida; order Myrtales; family Myrtaceae; genus Eucalyptus; species Eucalyptus erythrocorys. The sequence continues at coordinate 49,733,869 of CM024599.1, read as the reverse complement.
AGCCCTCGCCGAAGCCTCGACGCCGGCCGCCGGCCATCTTCCGCTCGGCACCACCCTCCTGTCCCCGTCATTTCCCCTTAGGTAGTTTTTTTTATTTTTACTTTTACTTTTTACTTTTTTGTAGTTTAGTTTATTTTACTCTTTTTATTTTTTCTACTTATTTTGTTTGATAGCATTTTTTTAGTTTAGCTATTTAAGTTGTAATATTGAATGTTAGTCTTCTTGAATTTTGTAGGCATTATCCGTAGGGATTTTCTCCGGAATTATTGTAATTACTAATTTGATCGGTAAGACATCGGATCATTTTTTAATTATATTAATTTTTGGGCTTTTTGGTAAATTTCAATCGTTAAATCATTATAATTATTAATTTGGTCCGTAAGACTTCGGATCAGATTTTTAATTATTTTGAACTCTTTGTCATGATAATTAGGGTTAAAATAATGGTTAATTTGACTGTGAGACAATAGGTTATTTTTTCGATTATTTTAATCCTTTATTTTGTTGATAGTTTAGATTTAATATTTATCTAATAATTACTTATCTTAAAAAAACTAAAAAATCAAAAAATCAAAAAATCAAAATTTTGCATGAGCATATAGGTTTAGTGAATCGGACATGTAGGTTTAAGTAAATTAGATTTTTTTAGGATTATATTTCTAGGATTGCATTTTTAGATAATTCTTTTTAAATATGTTAGGGTTGGACCTAGGTAACCTTTTTTTTTTTTTTTTTTAATAGAGTCTTAGAAAAAGTTGGCATATTTTTAAAAATAAAAATAATAATAATAAATAATAATTTTCTAAGACAGAATAGGGTTTAAGTCAAAATTAATCCCAAAAATGAATTAGAAAATCATTCCTTTTTAGATAGTTTAATTAGGTTTTTTTATTCCGAATTTCAATAAAAAAAAGGGGTAAAAAATACAAAAATGCTAGGTGCATATTAACTAGTTTGCATAATAGGATTATTTAATTAAAATATATTTACTAGTAAAATTAGGTCATGAGGTGCATGGTAGCTAGTTTGCATAATAGGCCCATTTAATTAGAATTTGCATATTAGAAAATTAGGTTATTTAGTTAAAATGCATGTTTTTATGATAAAATGCTAAATTTCAAGAAAACAAAAAAAAAAATGCTTAGTGTGTTTAATTCCTTGGATGCAATTTATTTGTTCATTTATTTTTATTGAATGTTTAATAGTGGATGAACACCCGTGTGGTCACCATATTTGCATGATAGTAATTTAGGTTAAAATAAATCTTAACTGCATTCAAAAACATTTTTAAAAATAAAAGAAATGGTACGGAAATGGCATTAGAGAAGTCTAGTGTAACCAAGTCCCCGTAACCTTAGTCTCTGGTTGGTAGGAGTAAAATAATTCTCCCATTATTTTACTTAGGTGTCTAATCGACCTATCGAAAACTGATTAGTGGCGACTCCTAGATAAAATTCATTTTCATGTTTAAAAACATGAACCCTAAGTCATGAATTGGTATGGGCTTGGGAGGGCCCAAGTTAAGTTTAAAAATTAATAGTCCATTAACCTAAAACTCTAGGTGGATTCAAACGGAAAATTTTTTAGGTCGCGACACCAAGCTTGGCATGCGGGCCGCAAAGGCCTAGCCCTGCCTAGCTTGACACACAAGGCTCATGGGCTGTGCCTAGCGTGACGCAAGAAGACGTCGAGCTTCAAGGAAACAATGTTTGTCCCCAGCAAATCTACCAACTTTCAAACATAATTTTTTACTTTGAGAACACAGTAGCTGCTACACCTTCTGAAGTTGGACATGAGTTAGACTCTTGATTGCAGATCTAGTTGCGTTTTGAATTGTTTTCCTCTAATTTAGGAAGCTTAAAAGAAAATTAGCAACTATCTTGCAGAGTCGTACACATAATGCATTAGAAATGAAATTACTTAGTACAAAGAAAGAAAATGCTATGTTCAAATTCTCTGAGCTGCTCTTGGCCTTGTTTTCTTGTCAAGGAAGTGACAACTTGATCTTGTTGAGCGTAACCACGACAGTTTTCATGTCCATTCTTTCCTCAGGCACGTCCTTCGAACATTCTAGTCCTAACTCTAGTATCGATAAGACTATGCTATTGATTTTCAAAAGCATCGAATCTTCATCTTTCACGTGAAGGATTTTGCTATCCACAATGTCAAGCACTCTCTCTGGAATTGCTGCACTTACCCATTGCCTCAAGCTGACATCCGCATTGAACATTTCATGTTTGGCTTCTTCCCAGTAATCACTTCCAACAACAAAATGCCGAAGCTGTATACATCTCCTTTTGTCGAGACTTTTCCTTCCAAACCATACTCTGCAAGCATCATAGTTTGTGACATAAGAACATCGGCAATTGATCTATTTGTTTTTGGGACATAAGTAATAAGATCAAGAGGCATACGAGTGCTAATATACCTCTATTACATTATACCATTATATTGGCAATCAAAGTCTTGAATTAGCTAATATTCAACAAATGTACCTGGAGCGATGTAACCAATCGTGCCGAGAGTTTGGGTTTGTGTTTCAAGCTTGTTCTCAGCCAAAATCTTGGCAATTCCAAAGTCACAAACTTGTGCAACCAAGTCCTCGTTTAGAAGAATATTGCTAGGCTTCAGATCACAGTGCACAATGGGTTCCGGTTGGCCATGGTGAAGATACTCGATCGCCGCTGCGACGTCGACCATTATCTTCACTCGTCGATGGAGATCCAAGTTGTAGTTGTTGAAGTATAGCCACTTCTCCAAGCTCCCACAAGGCATGTATTGCAACACCAGAGCTCTCAGATTTGCATTTGTGCAGGTGCTGATCACCTTGACGAGATTGCGGTGCCAAATCATACGGAAAGCATCGCATTCTGCATCAAAACTTTTTTGAGCACCTTCGATATGGAGATTGAGTACTTTGACTGCAACGTCTGTCCCATTGGCCAAAGTCCCTTTATATATAGAGCTAAAGCTTCCTACTCCAAGCAAATTACTTTCGCTAAAGTTGTTAGTGGCCAAGCAAAGCTCCTGATATGATATCATCGGGTGGTCAATTCTAGGCAAGTTCACCATTGGAACTAAAGCTCTTTTACTAGCGTTCCCATGCTTTGTAAGCAAGCAAATGAAGAGGACTAAAAGTATAGCTAATACAATTGGCACAATAATGTAAAGTATATGGAGCCACTTGTCCCTTGATGATTTCATTCGATTTACTTTGCAACGTGGGACTTGAAAAATCGCATTTCCACAAAGTTCTTCATTCCCAATGAAAGAGAGAGCCGAGAAATTTCCAAAGGGCCCACCATTAGGAATTTCTCCCGATAGCTTATTAAAGGACAAATTCAAATTTTGTAGGTATGCAAGTCCTTCCATGGACTCAGGTATTGTACCTGATAACTCATTGTAGGAGAGATCAAGGAAACCCAACCCTTTAAGATGGCCTATTGATTGCGGTATCGATCCTTGAAATGAGTTCCTTGACAAGTTGAGAGACTCAAGGCTCTCAAGCTCCTGGATGGAACTCGGTATGGCACCAGTAAGTCGGTTCAAAGAAAGATCAATGCTCTCTATAGCTCTCATCTTCCCTATTTCAAGTGGTAGTCCTCCATTGAAAGAATTGAGTGACAAATTGAGGAAGATGAGTTCCTGAAGGCCCCACATACTAAATGGTATAACCGATGTCATGTTGTTCGAGCTTATGAGAAACTTTTGAAGGCTGCTAAGGTTTTCAATGCAATTCGGGATTGATCCCGATATCCTATTTTGCTGGAGCAGCAACTCTCCTAAACCTGTCAAGTTGCATATCTCATCGGGGATCGGTCCTTCGAGATGGTTGTTATCAAGATACAACCTTTGCAACCTTTCTAGTCCTCCAATTGATGATGGGATGTTGCAATCCAAAGCATTATTGCTCAACCTTAGGAAAGTCAATCTCTTCAAGAAACCCATTTCCTCGGGAAGACGACCTCTTATTTTACAATTGGGAGCACTTAGAATTTGTAGGGAACTGGAGAAGTTTTTGATAGATTCTGGTATGAAGCCACGAAGCGGGTTGCCTCCCAACCTCAAGTCTCGCAGCGATGGACAATTGGATAAAGCAGAGAGAAAACCGAGCTCCGAACCGTAAGTCTCTCCTGTTAGCTGATTTGACCCAATATAAATGGCTTCGAGGTTCTTCAAGTTGCCCAAACCCTTATGTATGGGTCCGCTGAGTTGATTTTCCTCGAGATCAAGATTGATTAGGTTCGAAAAATTCGAGAAATACTGCGGGATGTTGCCGCTAAAGCCATTGCTTGCTAGAAGTAGATCTTCCAAATTCGGAAGGCTTAGGTCTCTACTTGAAGGAAGGCTTCCAGAGAGGGAATTTTCCGTCAAATGAAGCTCCTGGAGCGAAGAAATATTAAAAACCTCTTGAGGCACTTTGCCGGTTAGCAAATTACCCTCAAGGCCCATTAGTTGCAGATTGACCAAATTGCCAATCTCACTCGGAATCTCCCCTTCAATGTGGTTAACTCCTATGTCCAGCTTGTGCAAGCTCGACATGTTACCGATGGTTCGAGGAATCGTGCCAGTCAAGTTGTTACCACCAATATAGAGCTTTTGCAGCTTTTGCAAGCTGCCTATATCTCGAGGAATGCTTCCTTGAAAATGATTGTATGACAACCACAATATGATAAGCTCTTTACATTGGGTTAGCATCTCTGGTAGCTGGCCACTGAATTGATTTTGACGCAGTGAAAGAATTTGAATGTTAGGCCAGCGATAGCAAAGATCAGAGGGAAGACTTCCAGAGAGATAATTATCCGTCAAATTCAGCCACGTAAGTGATCTATTGAAAAGTGCTGAAGGTATCGAACCTGTGAGAGTGGCGTTGGCCAATATAATGACTTGCAATGTGGATATGTTGCCCAAGAAGCTTGGAATTTTACCCCGTAAGTCGTTTGAGCTAAGATTCAGTTGTTGCAACTTAGGGAAGGTGCCAAATTCTCTTGGTATGTCGCCCGTTAATCTGTTCGTCGCAAGTGACATGACTTCGAGGTTCTGACACTGGGTTAAGATAGGAGGAATGTTTCCTTCGAACTGGTTCAATTCGAGTATAAGTTGTTTCAGGCGGCGTAAATGGCCAATTTCTATCAGAATCATGCCATAAAAACTGTTGTTGCGGAGATCAAGAGAAGCTAGGAGAGAAAGATTGCCAAGATAGGGAGAGAGCCTTCCCTGGAGACCCATGTGCGAGAGGTCTAAAGCTGTGACTCTCTGCCTACGGCTGCTGCAAACGACACCAATCCATTCACAAAAATGTGCTTCCACGGTCCAATTGCTGCCTTTGATGGTGTTTGTCGAGTCGACTTCAATCGTGGATTTGAAGTGAAGGAGAGCCTCTTGATCAGTGAAGTTGCTAGAACTGATGATGGGCTGAAACATCAATAAGGAAGCCAACAGAACATCAACAAATGCTAAAAAGATGATCTTCTCCATAATGGACAGAGTTTCTTTTGATTGCATCAATAGACAGTTCATTAATTTCGACCTGTCCTTAGTGTTCAATACCAAAACCTACCAAATGGTTGTCTCAATTAGAAAAGAAAAAAGAAAAAGAAAACAATGTAAAGAAAGATTGACCATCAAATGATGTCCCTCAATCACGTCTATGGCTCGCTCTTTACGTTTACACGTTTGCACTTACTTTCAACTTTGTGAGGGTATAAATAGACCTTTCGACCAATGCTCCAAGACAAGGTATTATGATGATTGTCATGACCTACCTGTAGGGGAAATATCAACAGTCTCGTTGGGAATTGGCAAATTGAAAGTTCCTACTGCTAGAAGAGATAATGTCACCTGTAGTCTGCCAAATTTTCTCCATGCTTCATGTCATATTTGAACTTTCAATCGATTCAATTAAATCATTTTTTATTAGTGTGAAATTTCTTCCTGCAACTTTCAATCGATCTAATTAGATCTATAATATATTAATATGTTTTCTGTCATCCTTTCATTTATTAATTTAAATGGAATATGTCATGGCTAACAAATTTATGAAGTTGATGTTTGATGGAGAAAATTACGTGAACTTTGTACGTGTCATGGTGACTTTAAATTGAAAATTATAATACCTACTCCGTTGCCCTCCCCCAGATCTGGCAAAACATCAATAGGGAAACCAACGGAACATCAACAAATGCTAAAAAGATGAACTTCTCCATAATGAACAGAGTCTCTTTTGATTGCATCAATAGACGGTTCGCTAATTTTGACCTATTCTTAGCGTTTAATACTAAAACCTACCAAATGGTTGTCTCAATTAGGAAAAAAAGAAAAAGCGCAATGCAAAGAAAGACTGACTATCAAATGATGTCTCTCATTCACGTCTATGGCCCATTCTTTACGTCTACACGTTCACACTTCCTTTCAAGTCTATGAGGGACCAATGCTCCAAGGCATGAATGTGAAAAGGTTTTGTGATAATTGTCGTGACCTTCCTATAGGGGTAACATCAAGTGTCTCGTTTGAAGTTGACTAATTGAAAGTGCCTACTACTGGAAGAGATAATGTTACTAGTAGTTTATCAAATTTTATCCATGCTTCATGTCATAGTTGGACTTTCAGTCGATTCAATTAAATTACTTTTAATTAATATGAAATATTTTCCCGCAACTTTTAGTCGGTCTAATTAGATCTGTAATATATTTAATATGTTGTTTTGTCATCCTTTCATTTATTAATTTAAATGAAATATGTAATGGTTAACAATTTTATGAAGCTAATGTTTGATGGAGAAAATTACGAGGACTTTCTGCGTGTCATGACAACTTTAAATTGTAAAATTATAATATTCGTTCCTTCGCCTTCACCCAGATCTGGCAAAACATCACTAGGGAATCCAACAGAACATCAACAAATGCTAAAAAGATGAACTTCTCCATAATGGAAAGAGTCTTTTGATTGCATCAATAGATGGTTCGCTAATTTCAACCTGTTCTTAGTGTTCAATACCAAAACCTACCAAATGATTGTCACAATTAGAAAAAAAGAAAGAAAGAAAAAGAAAACAACGTAAAGAAAGACTGCCTATCAAATTATGTCCCTCACTCACATCTATGGCACATTCTTTACATTTACACGTTCACACTTACTTTCAACTCTATGAGGGTACAAATAGACCTTTAGACCAATGCTCCAAGGCACAAATGTGAAAAGGTTTTGTGATAATTGTCATGACATTTCCGTAGGGGCAATATCAAGTGTCTCATTGGAAGTTGACTGATTGAAAGTTCCTACTACTAGAAGAGATAATGTCACTAGTAGTCTGTTAAATTTTTTCCATGGTTCATGTCATATTTGAACTTTCAATCAATTCAATTAAATTATTTTTTATTAATGTGAAATTTCTTCCTGCAACTTTCAGTCGATCTAATTAGATCCGTAATATATTTAATATATTTTTTGTCATCCTTTCATTTATTAATTTAAATGAAATATGTCATGGCTAACAATTTTATGAAGCTGATGTTTGATGGAGTTATTATGTGGATTTTGTGCGTATCATGATGACTTTAAATTGTAAAATTATAATACCCACTCTGTCGCCCTCGCCTAGATCTGGCAAAACATCAATAGGCAAATCAACAGAACATCCACAAATGCTAAAAAGATGAACTTCTCCATAATGAACAGAGTCTCTTTTGATTGCATCAATAGACAGTTCGGTAATTTCAACCTATTCTTAGTGTTTAATACCAAAACCTACCAAATGGTTGTCTCAATTAAGGGGAAAAAAAAACGATGTAAAGAAACACTAATGATCAAATGATGCCCCTCACTCACATCTATGGCCCATTCCTCACGTTTACATGTTTACACTTGCTTTCAACTCTATGATACAAATAGACCTTTAGACCAATGCTCTAAGGCACGAATGTGAAAAGCTTTTGTGATAATTGTCGTGACATTCCCGTAGGGGCAATATCAAGTGTCTCATTGGAAGTTGACTGATTGAAAGTTCCTACTACTAGAAGAGATAATTTCACTAGTAGTCTGTCAAATTTTTTCCATGGTTCATGTCATATTTGAACTTTCAATCAATTCAATTAAATCATTTTTTATTAATGTGAAATTTCTTCCCGCAACTTTCAGTCGATCTAGCTAGATCCGTAATATATTTAACATATTTTTTGTCATCCTTTCATTTATTAATTTAAATGAAATATGTAATGCTTAACAATTTTATGAAGCTCATGTTTGATGGAGAAAATTATGTGGACTTTGTGCGTGTCATGATGACTTTAAATTGTAAAATTATAATACCCGCTCCGTCGCCCTCACCTAGATCTGGCAAAACATCAATCGGGAAATCAATAGAACATCCACAAATACTAAAAAGATGAACTTCTCCATAATGAATAGAGTCTCTTTTGATTGCATCAATAGACGGTTTGCTAATTTCGACCTACTCTTACTGTTTACTATCAAAGCCGACCAAATGGTTGTCTCAATTAGGGAAAAAAAAAAAAAAAGAACAATGTAAAGAAAGACTAACGATCAAATGATGTCCCTCACTCACGTCTATGGCCCATTCTTCACGTTTACACGTTCACACTTGCTCTCAACTCTATGAGGATACAAATAGACCTTTAGACCAATGCTCTAAGGCACGAATGTGAAAAGGTTTTGTGATAATTGTCGTGACATTCTCGTAGGGGCAATATCAAGTGTCTCGTTAGAAGTTGATTGATTGAAAGTTCCCATTGCTGGAAGAGATAATTTCACTAGTAGTCTGTCAAATTTTTTCCATGGTTCATGTCATATTTGAACTTTCAATCGATTTAAATAAATCATTTTTTATCAATGTGAAATTTCTTCCCGCAACTTTCAGTTGATCTAATTAGATCTATAATATATTTGACATATTTTTTTGTCATCCTTTCATTTATTAATTTAAACGAAATATGTCATGGCTAACAATTTTATGAAGATGATGTTTGATGGAGAAAATTATGTGGACTTTGTGCATGTCATGATGACTTTAAATTGTAAAATTATAATACCCGCTCTGTCGCCCTCGCCTTGATCTGGCAAAACATCAATAGGGAAATCAACAGAACATACACAAATGCCAAAAAGATTAACTTCTCCATAATGAACATAGTCTCTTTTGATTGCATCAATAGACGGTTCGCTAATTTCGACCTATTCTTAGTGTTTAATACCAAAACCTACCAAATGATTGTCTCAATTAAGGAAAAAAAAAAAAATGTAAAGAAAGACTAATGATCAAATGATGTCCCTCACTCACGTCTATGGCCCATTCTTTACGTTTACACATTCACACATATCTTCAACTCTATGAGGGTACAAATAGACCATTGGACCAATGCTCCAGGGCACAAATGTGAAAAGGTTTTGTGATAATTGTCGTGACATTCCCGTAGGGGCAATATCTAGTGTCTCATTGGAAGTTGACTAATTGAAAGCTCCTACTCCTGGAAGAGATAATGTTTAATAGTAGTTTATCAAATTTTGTCGAGTTTGGGACACCTGGAGTGCCATAACTTGGCACGGGGGGACACTTAAGTGCCATAACTTTTTTTCGGTACAATTAAGTGCCACTTTTTTTTCAAATGGGACACTTAAGTGCCGCCTCCGGCGACCTTACCGGAAATCCTACGTGGCACGTGTTTATTATTTTTTAATGCTTGCGTGGCTCGCCGGAGAGCTAAGTCGGCGCGACTCGGCGAAACGACGCCGTTTACATAATAAAAAATTAATTAAATTAAATTAAAACTTAATTTAATTAAAAATACTCTAAAAAAAAAAAAAAAAAAGGGGCGGGCGGGCGAGGGCTGAGCCCTCGCCGCCGCCACCTCCCCACCGTCGCCGGGAAGGGCCGGCGACGGAGGGGGAGGGTAGGCCGGGTCGCCGGCCCCGGCCCGACCGGCGGCGAGGGCCGCGAGCCCTCACCCGGATCCGGTGAGGGCCGCGAGCCACGGCCGCGATCCGGCGAGGGCTCGCGACCCTCGCCGCCGGTCGGCCGGGGGCCGGCGACCCCGGCCGACCCTCCCCCTCCGTCGCCGGCCCTTCCCGGCGACGGTGGGCAGCGAGCGGCCGCGGCCCTCGCCGGATCGCGGCGAGGCTCGCGGCCCTCGCCGGATCTGGGCGAGGGCTCGCGGGCCCTCACCGCGATCCGACGAGGGCTCGCGGCCCTTGCCGCCCGGTCGGCCGGGGCCGCGACCCCGGCCGACCCTCCCCCTCCGTCGCCGGCCCTTCTCGGCGACGGCGGGGGGCGGCGGCGGCGAGGGCTCGGCCCTCGGCCCGCCCGCCCCTTCATCCCCACTTTTTTTTAAAAATTTTTAGAGTATTTTTATTTAAAATTAAGTTTTAATTTAATTTAATTAATTTTTATTATTTTTACACGTCGGACGCGAAACGGCGTCGTTTTTGCATTTTTTCCACGTCGGCATGCAAAAACGACGCCTTTTGGACCTCCATCGCCGGAAAATTGCGTTTGGCCGGATTTTCGCCGGAGTGGCACTTAAGTGTTCCATTTTACTCCGATATTGGCACTTAATTGTTCCATTTGAAAAAAAGTGGCACTTAAGTGTACCGAAAAAAAGTTATGGCACTTAAGTGTCCCCCCGTGCCAAGTTATGGCACTTCGGGTGTTCTTTACTCAAATTTTGTCCATGTTTCATGTCATATTTGAACTTTCAATTGATTCAATTAAATCACTTTTGATTAATGTGAAATATCTTCCCGCAACTTTTAGTCAGTCTAATTAGATCTGTAATATATTTAATATGTTTTTTTGTCATCCTTTCATTTATTAATTTAAATGAAATATATCATGAATAACATTTTTGTGAAGGTGGTGTTTGATGGAGAAAATTATGTGGAAATTGTGCGTCTCATGGTGACTTTAAATTGTAAAATTATAATATCCACTCCTTCACCTTGGCCCAGATCTAGCGAAACATCAATAAGGAAGCCAATAGAACATCAACAAATGGTAAAAAGACGGACTTCTCCACAATGAATAGAGTTTCTTTTGACCGCATCAATAAACAGTTTGCTAATTTCGACCTGTTCTTAGTGTTTAATACCAAAACCTAATAAATAGTTGTCTTAATTAGAAAAAAAAAAAAGGAAAGGAAAAAGAAAACAATGTAAAGAGAGACTGACTATCAAATGATGTCCCTCAATCACATCTATGGCCAATTCTTTACGTTTTTTGTACCTTATGCATTGATCAATGACATAATAATTGTAAAATAAATAAATTAAGAATATTAGCAAGATGAAAAAAAATGATTGAGATGTCAAAAGTAGAATGCTCTCTTTATTTTAAATAATAATAAATATAATAATAGTTGATTTTTTTCCCATCATTAAGTACTTTGATGTACTTATTAACATGATCATTAAATTCAAAGCATCGCACTTATGCTTCATAGCAACGCTATCTATGTCAAAATAAGAGAAAAAACTTTCAAAAAATTGGAAATATGTTTATTGAGTCATGTTTGAATCTTTTGTGATAAGAGTGTGCATGGCAACGTTTCTATTCTGGAGAACTATTTCGTTTCAAAAATAGTTCCTTTATATTTCTACTCCCTGGAATAATTTTTGAGTAAAATAACGCGTTTAGTAACTATACAAAATTTATATTCTCGGAATAGAAAAAGAACAACAGAATACCTTTAGTACAATCCATGATTTTTATATTTTGTAATGTATAATTTATTTTATTTTTTAAGAATTTTTTTTCTTTTCTTCTTCTTGCTTGTCGACCACCGCCGCTACGGCAACGGGCAGCGAGCAGCAAGTGACAGTCGCCCATTGACGGCAGGCGAAGATAGTGGCCGGTGGTGCCCAATTAGCGGCGAGGGCTGGCAGACAGCATGTAGTTAGGGTCAATGGACAACAAATGATGGCGACGGTGCGCAACGGTGGGCGACGGTGGCAAGGGTTGGCGGCAGTGGGTGGCGACGGTGGCCAGTGGGCGGCGATTAAATGTGGCAAGCAACAAGCAAGAACAAAGAAAAAAAATGCCTTATTTCTAGAAATTATTCTCAAGAATAAGAAACTACTTTTTTCTATTTTTTGTTTCTGTTTCAAATCTATTCTCCTGCTACTTTTCTATTCCAAAGAGTAGAAAAATTAGTTGATATTATCAAACGGATTTTTATTTTTTTATTCCAAGAAAAAAAAACAAAAGAGTAGAAAAATAGAAACGTTGCCATGCGCATCCTAAATGGTAGAAGGTATCGAAATAATAAAAAGAAAATAATATTTTATTTTTTGAATTATTTTTTGATTTTTACCCCCCCCTCTCTCCCTTGCTCCCTCACTTCCTCCCTCCCTCCCTCTCATTAGGCCAATCGCTAGGCCAAGGCGGCCGGAGCTGGCAAAGCGAACCCTTGCCAGATCTAGCAAGGTGAGCCCTTGCCAAATCCGACAGGTGCTCTCCCGGCCACCTTTGCCTGACGACTGGCCAGCCCTCCCCGTTGGCCGGTCGCTAAAGCCAAAGAAGAGGGAGGGAGGCAAAAAAAAATTTAAAAAAAATCCATAAAATAATTTGAAAAAATAAAATATAATTAAAAAATTTTCGCCAGTACCGGCTAGCCAATTTTGGCCAAAATGACTAAAATGGTACAATTGCAAAAGGTTTAGGATACAATTAGCCAAAAAAAATAAGTTTAGCACTAAATTGAAACAATTGCAAGAGGTTTAAGATTTTTTTGGTAATTATCCTCAATCAAATATGATGGGTTTTAATGTGCATGAATCATTTTTTAATTTTATTCTCATTAATATAAAGGGCTGACAAAAAATAAGTGTCGCCTTTGCTGTCAACACCTCGCTCCACTGTCACCAGTAACTTCACAATGATGGACACCAGAGGAAAGCGACCTCAGTGGCAATCCCTAATGTTGGTCACCATTGTCTCTTTCGCCCTAGTCATGATCTCCCTCTCTTTCTCTCTCCCCCCTCCCCCCAATCCCCTACTTGAGCTTTTTATTAACAATATCCTCATGTTATCGCTGTGTAGATATTTTCCATTTGTGGCCAGCCTTTTTCAAGAAATTAATTGCACTCAATAACAATTTGGACTTCAAATTAACGTGAACTTAGTGCTTTCGAGTCATGGTTGTTTGACGCTGCCAAACTTGAAATCCTTCTCCAATGACGATTTTCTATTTTGGATAGGCACCAATGACAAAAATCATTACAGACAAGCAAAAATTTTGAAAATTGCAACCACCAATAAAAGTGATAATAATTATTACGGACTTTGCATTTTCACGTGATATCATCAAATTAATTAATTACTACGGACTTCAAAAGTTATGGGATAGAAGTGGCAAAACGAATCCTTGATTCATTTTTGGACTCATTTTGTTCGGATCGTAAGAAAAATGGGTTACTTAAGCTTTCATATAATAGGCTGAGATGGGTTTTAATAGACACAATCTAATCAACTATGATGGGTTTTAATGTGCATGAATCATTTTTTTAATTTTATTCTTATTAATGTAAAGGGCTGACAAAAAATAAGTGTTGCCTTTGCTGTCAACACCTCAATCCACTGTCACCGATAACTTCACAATGGTGGACATCAAAGGAAAGTGATCTCAGTGGCAGCCCCCATGTTGGTCACCATTCTCTCTTTCGCCCTAGTCACGATCTCTCTCTCTCTTTCTCTCTCTCCCTCCCTCCCCCCCCCCCACCCCCACCCCCCCCCACCCCCATCCCCATCCCTTCCTTGAGCTTTTTATTAATAATATCCCCATGTTATCACTGTGCAAATATTTTCCATTTGTGGCCAGCCTTTTTCAAGAAATTAATTGCACTCAATAACAATTTGGACTTCAAATTAAGGTGGACTCAGTGCTTTCGAGTCATGGTTGTTTGATGCTGCCGAACTTGGAATCATCCTCCAATGACAATTTTCTATTTTGGATAGGCACCAATGACAGGAATCATTACAAACAAGCAAAGGTTTGAAAATTGCAACCACCAATAAAAGTGATAATAATTATTACGGACTTTGCATTTTCACGTGATATCATCAAATTAATTAATTATTACGAACTTCAAAATTTATGGGATAGAAGTGGCAAAACGAATCCGTGATTCATTTTTGGACTCATTTTGTTCGGATCATAAGAAAAATGGGTTACTCAAGCTTTCATATAATAGGCTGAGATGGGTTTTAATAGACACAATCTAATCAACTATGATGGGTTCTAATGTGCATGAATCATTTTTTAATTTTATTCTTATTAATATAAAGGGCTGACAAAAAATAAGTGTCGCCTTTGCTGTCAACACCTCTATCCACTATCACCGATAACTTCACAGTGGTAGACATCGGAGGAAAACGATCTCAGTGGCGGTCCCCTATATTGGTCACCGTTCTCTCTTTCGCCCTAGTCACGATCTCTCTCTTTCTCTCCCTCCCTCCCCCTTTCCCCAAAAAAAAAAAAAAATCCATTCCTTGAGCTTTTTATTAACAATATCCTCATGTTATCGCTGTGCGGATATTTTCCACTTGTGGCCAGCCTTTTTCAAGAAATTAATTGCACTCAATAACAATTTGGACTTCAAATTAACATAGACTTAGTGCTTTCGACTCATGGTTGTTTGATGCTGCCAAACTTGGAATCATCCTGACAATTTTCTATTTTGGATAGACACCAATGACAAGAATCATTACAGACAAGCAAAATTTTGAAAATTGCAACCACCAATAAAAGTGATAATAATTATTACGGACTTTACATTTTCACGTGATATCATCAAATTAATTAATTATTACATACTTTAAAAATTATGGAATGGAAGTGGCAAAACGAATCCTTGATTCATTTTTGGACTCATTTTGTTCGGATCATAGGAAAAATGGGTTACTCAAGCTTTCATATAATAGACACAATCTTATCAACCAGGATGGGTTTTAACGTGCGTGAATCATTTTTTAATTTTATTCTCATTAATATAAAGGGCTGACAAAAAATAAGTGTCGCATTTGCTGTCAACATCTCAATCCACTATCACCGATAACTTCACAATGGTGGACATCGAAGGAAAGCGACCTCAGTGGCGGTCCCCTATGTTGGTCACCGTTGTCTCTTTCGCCCTGGTCACGATCTCTCTCTCTCTCTCTCTCTCTCTCTCTCTCTCCCTGCCTCTCCTCCCCCAAAAGAAAAATCCCTTCCTTTCTCTCTCTCTCTCTCCCTGCCTCCCCTCCACCAAAAGAAAAATCCCTTCCTTGATCTGTTGTGATCTCTTTCGACTGCACCCTCCTTTCGACTTAACCCTCTCCCTCCCTCCTTTGAGGACTAGGCGCGCCCAGTGACCACCTCGAGGTAATCAGTGGAGCCAAAGAGGACCAACCTTGGGATATTTTCTTTTTCTTTTTTTTTTTTTTGACCTAGGGAACCCCGCGCACCATACCAACACGGACAGCCCGACATGCCCGGGGTAACGGGGGGTAAACCCTGGGGCGACGCTAGCAGAAGACCCACCACTCCGACGTCGCACTTAAGATCCTGTGCGGCCAGCGGGATTCGAACTCCTCTCCTCTTGGCAAGGATCATGGGAGCTCTTATCTAACTGGGCCACCGCAGGTGGTGGTACCGACCTTGGGATATTTTCTCTCTTCATTAAAAGGCTAAATGAATTAACCAAAGATATTAGCTCGAATCTCCTTATCCACTAATGAGATGTCACATAAAGAGTATAATACACGGAAGTTGAACAGTCCAAGTCACCTTTCTTTTCCATAATTTCATAAATAAATGTAATTATCCCGTTCTCAAGGAATAGAAATTTGCTCGGTCTGGTCCCTCGCCCTAATCAATCTTCCACAATAATAATTCTTTTTCTAGAATATTCCTGCAGATAATAGTTGAACTCCAGGTACGAGGGAACTGGCTCGCAAGGGAGAAGGAAAAGGGGGACAAAGACCATGAATCTTGTCGCACCTCGTGGTATATGCTCGGTACATGAACTAGAAATTATAGCCCGATAATGACGCAGAACGACTTGTCATCCCGAGCAGTACTGACCGGCAGGAAAGTCAACCCACTCGACATCAATAATTTCCAGACTAATGGGGAACCCAATTTCCTTCGAATTGATTGATTTATCGAAAAGTAAATGACTCATTTCACCGCCACCGGGGCCACGTAATCGGCACGTCCATAAAATGCTCATTGTTTTCTCCTTAAGCAAGTGAAACGGACCCGCGCACATTGACCGATCATGGGAGGACGGGCAGGGCACCTCCATGGATAAAGCAAGAGCTTCCCCCTCCCCCACCACCACACGACCCATCTCTATCTCCTTGATCTCTTCCAAACTTTCATGTGATTATGCAATTTGTCGGATTGCTCCTCCATGTGCTGCCAAACTCGGGCATGATTCGATCCCAGAAATTATTTTCCAGTACGCCTGGATGTGTTCTATCATATCCCCCGTTGCACTATCCCCACCATTGTAGAAGATCCACGTCTTTAGCTCTATCCATCATTCCCATAAGGCTATTGCATTGTCACGTTTCTCTTTTCCTTTTCCATTATGTGCAGCAAAAGGATCAGTAGTAGTGATGACTCATGGCCGATCAGCTGGTTCAACAAGACAATCAGCCTCTTTATATATATAAATCTTAAACTTTTAGAAAACTTGACAGTAATCTTACAAAATCTAACACACATCAAAAAAAAAAAATATATATATATATATATATCTAATATCTTAAACTTTTAGAAGACTTGACAGTAATCTTACAAAATCTAACGCAAATCAAAAAAAAAAGATCATGAGTTCGAGTCTTTCCACACCTTCAAATAATAATTTAATCTTTTAGAACAGCTATAAAATATTCAAGAAAAAAATTAATACAACCCAACTGGAATTGAAACACTGCCTTGAACTTCTAATGAGGTAGGGTCGCTTATTTAACTTCTGTTAGCGATAACAAGTCGTTATTGCTTCATTTCGACGGGTTTTGCACTTTTCTAGGATCCCTGGAGGACTACAACAACTTAACAATCACTGGGGACCAGTGGACAATGGAATATATTCTGCAGGTGCTATACAGGATTAATCCAATAGAAATGACGACACGGAGACAGCTGTTAATTATTGATGGCTCGAGTTTGATTTGGGTCCTTGATCCATGGTCAAGCTGAGACCCTAATGATCTCTGACCGAGCACAAAAAAGATCAGATCTAGGGCATGTGTTAGATTTATATATATATATATAGAGAGAGAGAGAGAGAGAGAGAGAGAGAGAGAGAGAGAGAGATGGAGACAGCTGTTAATTATTGATGGCTCGAGGTTGATTCGAGCCCTCGATCCATGGTCGAGCCGAGACCTAACAATCTCGGACCAAGCACAAGAAAACCCAGATCTAGGGCATGTGTTAGAGACAAACGTGGCCGCCGCTGGCAGCGGCTGCAGAGGCGTTCATGGGTTGCTCTCCTTGCCATGGGTATGGGCAGAGAGAGAGAGAGAGAGAGAGAGAGAGGGACGTCACGTGGCACAAATCTAATGACTAAATGAATGGAGACGGTACACGAACGGAGAACATAGGATATCCCCCCATCACGGGACGAATGACATAAACCCTCGAGAAGCCACTGAACATACGGACGAAAACATTGCTCTCAATGAATGCTGGAAACCTGTCCATTTGTGTCACTTTAGTCCGCTGCCTCAGCGTAAAAGCTTGAAAGATGAAGAGACGATGCATCCAAAGTCGATGCGTGCTAAAAACTTTTGAATTGTCAACATGGACCACTCCACGAAAGAGTAGAACGCCAAACTTGAGAGAGAGAGAAAGAGACAGAGAGAGAGAGAGAAGGCCTTACAGAATACCGTTCTTGACCATGGAGCATGGACTTGATTGCAAAAGCAAAGCAAAAGTATAGATTTGACAAAGGGAAGCAAAGAAAACAGTAACTCAAACTCAAAAGAGAGAATAGAGAATGACCTTCTAAATATAGAGAATAGCAGGACACCACTTAGATTCAAGCAAAAAGCTCACTTCATATATCATTTAAACATGTTCTCGTGCATGATGACAATGCATGTTAAGCCTTTTATTGTTTGATATTCATAAATTCATCTCTGTGTAGAAATTAATGTAGGTCATCAAAATACCATCTTCAACAACCGTGTTTGACTTGGAAATTTTTCCTGACCAATGTCAAGAGTCGATACTCTTTCGCTACTAATGGACCACTGATATTAGAAAGAGCCAAGAGAGTGCAATAGAAGAAACTCTGGTGGAGTTTGGGACAGTTTAACAATATATAGTAGCCTGCCATAAGATAGTCTCCAACCTTCATGTTCAACAAACTTTCCTCATGCCAATTGATCTATATAGACTGTTATCAAAGCATATTACCTGAAAATACAATTGCTTCACCGTTCTAGCATATCACCAAGATTCACTATGAATGCTCTATACGAAATAGTCACAGAAAGAACGTTACTTTTCAGGATTACCGTGAGATTCTTCTGTCCTGTATTTGTGTGGATTATGTATTACTAAATCTAAGCAATAATCTACACAACTAAAAGAAGGTAATTACATAAGTAATCGTAGGATGCATAGATGCATGGTAGTTCTCTGACTATTAACCTGCTCAAAATTAACCAGGAAAGAATGGTGGAATACCATTGCGTGCATGTGTGTAAGAGTGTTTTCTCATAGAGGGAGGGAGGGAGGTTCATCAGCAAGGCACCAGAAGGATTAAACTGATCAAAGTTAATAAGTACACTTAGATGCAAATTGCAGAAAGGAAAGGACATGTGGATGAGGGCACCTCTCTAAGTTAATAAATGGAAATCCATCTTTATCACCCATCTGACAATATTACTCTCTCTAAACTGGCATATTGCTGCCTTTGTACAAACAAGAACCGTAGTAGCAAATCAGGGTCGGACGGGAAAGGATTTTTGTCAAAAGGTTGTCACAAGTATTGGGGTAGTATTCCACCCAACATTGGCATGAAGCAATCTTCCAATCATGCGAATAAGGGAAAACAGTGCACATTCCGCAATTAACCAGAAGTACAAGATTAAAACAAAGTTATTGCAAGTTATATTTGTAAGCCATGAACCATAAGAACATAAATCCTAACATAATGATCTTCCACCAAAAGCGTTACTCTAAATATGAGATCTCCAACATAATCATCTCAAATTCACAATAATAATGCAGTTGGGCTTTACCCTCTCATACATTGCACATATTCCCATGTCGGTGATTTAGCATCCTTGTTCTTGCAAATCTGAATAAGTCCAAAAGGTTTCGACCATTATAACTAGGCACCAACAATTTTATAGGAGAAAATTTCATACTTGGAGACCTAGTACATCATCTGTCGCCAACAAGGTAATAAATCCAACGTCCGAATGTGCCCCAGCTCTATATATTCCTTTAAAGGGATCAGAGACTAGACCTAAGCAAAGAAACGAATTTCCACAGGATGAGAAGAAAAATTTGCAGGGTTTATTATAAAGCTTATTGAAATAAAATCTACCTTCATAGTGCAACAAGCGCAAGGTCACAAAGGCTTGCCGAGTATTTCTGGCTTGTCAAAAAAATCAGCCTCCAGATCAAGTGCTAGAGTAGTAATCCTTGCAACTACTTTTGCGACATTTCTGAGTGTGCACATTTACAAATAAATAAATTACCAAATTGACTACCATCGCTTTGTTTATACCAACAAATTACACCTAATCTTGCCACACAGATCATCTAGGCATTAGTCTTGGATCTAAAAGTCAAATGATTTAGAGTTGGAGACCCTATTGACTGTAATATCAGCCATCCCACTGTAAGCATTTAGACACTTGTGTTGAGGCTCTTGGTCAGTGTGATTAATGGTAAATCTTGACAGCTAAAAATAACTGGTTCATATTGTAGCATAGCAGCTTTGGAACAATACCCCAGAAAATTGTTTAATCAGCCGCTACAAATAACCAGAAGAGTTTTACTTTGGCCAACATAGGATAAGAGCCCAAGAGAGCATATTCAGTTCAAAATTGGGCCACCTTCAAAATTACAGGAATTTGGCAACATCTACTGCATATAGAAGGGAACGATGGTGACTATCGGGTACTGAAAATGTCCAAAATACCCCATCAGAGAAACAGAAAATCTCTGTATTATCTTTTATTTGGATGGAATAAAATTTACATCTGGGAACTAGCAAGAAAAATTAATGCCTATGGCTCTATATCATCTATAGTAAAAACTCACAATGCTTGACAACAAAATTTTCCATCGCCTGCCTCCATCTTGGCAATATTTCTAATCAAAATACTACAATGAAACCAAAATAAACATTGACGATCAACAACTGATTTAAGTTGGATAGAAATTACATTAAACAGCAGTTTACCCTCAGAAGGCCAGGGGTTCGGTCCAAAATGAGGCTTCTATGCACGAGGATCGTCCTCTGGTACTTCCACTCGTATTTAGTATCCCTCCTTATAATCTCATACAAAACGTCAAAAAATTCATTACTGCTCGAACAATCTTCAGAAGATGATAAGTAGATAGGTAATAATAACTTTCAGCCAAATCTCTGACTTGAGTTCATGGTCATGTGTTAGCACTTCAAACTACTAATTCTGAGGCAGTTCTCTCCAAGAATACAACCGAAAATAGGAATAATAACTAATTGATCTTCCTTTTCTAGGAAATGCTACTCAACCACCACCTGATTACAGCCATCAAAATCACCAGCTATTCATCCATGTCCACTTTAAGCAGTAAAATCTTCAGCAGGATGATCAGACACAAACCGTTGATCTGATTTGCAGGGTCAAGGACCTGATCGAACAGAGGAGTGTAGCCTCGGTGCTTCTCGTTCCTCAGCAGCTTAATCTTCTCGCTCAATGGCAGACCGAAGAACCGCCTGCTCTGGACGAACACCTCCTCCATCAAGTCCTGGCTGACTCCATGATTGATCACGTAGAAAAAGCCGGAATCCAAGCACGCCTGAGGCCAACGGATTGGATTCATCCGTCAGCGTCCCTCTCAACTCGTAAAACCTCGGTTTCCTCGGTTTCGCGTACCGGAAATCGAACTGAAAATAGCGGAAGGGAGAATCGAAGACCTGTTTGAGCAGGGACGCCGACCGTCGGATGTCGGAGCTCGAGAGGTCGACGAGGTCGAGAGTGGAAGACGGAACTCCAGCGACGTCGACGGCGTTCGCGTCATCCATGCTCGCCGTCCCGTTCGCCTGACTGATTTCACGGTGATGATGACGACCGACGACGATCGAGGTCGGACGGGAGTTTGAGTTGCACTTGCAGGTGATGAAGGACACGGGGTATGAGAAAAGAAGCGGAAAAAAGACGGCGTGGGACGATTAAAGAATCAGCGAAGATATTCGGTGCGGCCATCAGTGACGTCTTCGTTCCCGTCTCAATGCTTTCTACAAATTTTAAAGCATTTTTGGTGACGGATTATTCAATTCGATATAATCAATCATTTTAAAAATATTTATTTTTAAATTTGTTCAATTTTACAAAGCAAACGGTTCCTAAAATTCAAAAAATCTAAATAATAATCATATTTACATGCATGATTGTTCTTTTTAATTTACTCTTATGAAATTTCATTTTTGAATGGCTAAGAAAATCATAGATTTTTGGAGAGCTATTCCATTTTCTGTTACTCCTCGGACTAACGCCTCATCTCAAATGAAGAGACTTTTGAACGATATGAGCTCCATGAACCATATCAATCGCATTCCACAAATCATATGAATTACTTGCATGCCCGTCAAAAGTACAAAAACCACATGAGTTCCTATACTTTAACTAATGCTCTATGTTACATGATGCAAACAATAGTAGAGTGAGCCAATGCAAGTAGGGGTAAGCATCGAGACTGATTCAATCTGAGAATCAAATTGAATTGATCTAAACCGATCAATTTAAGGCCGATTTTAGGGAGATTAATATAGTTCTCAATTTCATGAACTTAGAACCAATCTAGGACTAGCCCAGTTCCCAATTCTAAGGCTGGAACCACTAGTTAAATAGGTTCCACCACTTCGGTTTTCAAGTTGAACTAAGAAATGAATCATGGTCTCCATTGTGAATAAACAATAACATAATTATTTCATCAAATATGTTACTAAGTGAAAAAGTGCAACTTTTACATTTTATTATAAGAATTTGATTTTTAACACAAAAAAGAGGAGTGATTTCCGAATAGAGCTGGAAACCAGCAAAATCAGGAAGCAACAATTCCAAAAATGACCGATTCAATTCCTAGTCTCGAACATTCAAAACTTGGAATCACGAGGTGGATATCTAATACAAGTCAAGAATCAACCCACTCAACAACCAATCATCTCTAGGTACAAGATTGTCAAAATTTCGAATGTAATAGGCGGAACAATGAATGTCATAGCATCTGTTTCCACAAAATATTTCCATTTCAATCTCTTGCATAATCAATTAACTGTTTAAAGTACAAGAAAGCTAGAAGAGTATAATTAACTTGGTAACTGCTAATTTAACTGTCTATCTCACTATCTTGGGAGATTTTCCACCTACATTGAGAACAAAGAGCTAAAGAGATAGCCGGGTTCTTGTCGGAAGTTCTGTTTCCAGGGCTTGTTTCTCTGTTTTTACGTAGCGGAAGCGTCAGCTAGTCAAGCGTCACAGGAGGACTTCGAGAAGGGACCGACCTAATCCACCCTTGAGAAAGATCAGAAAGATTTCTTAGAAAGTAGCAGCCAGCGTAGCAGCTAAAGCGGCTTACGATCTCAGTTTGTGCCCTCGCTAATGCTACTCCTAGTCCCACCCACACGGACATGCTTGCTCTCTCCTCGCCTTAGCCCGTTATATTTTCAATCCTTCGTAGGCTTAGCCACACGCCTACCTCATCCAAAAAATCTTGCTAAATATGCCAAAAGTTGCATGTACAGTCCAATCCGCTGAAACTATCGTAGAAAAGCAACTGTCCGTCCGTGGAATCACAGTAAAGTCGGCGCCAAGAAATATGCATGGCGTCTCCATTTCATTTCCGTTCTTAGAGAGTTGCATGTACAAACTGCTAATTTAGGAGCCAAATCATGGAGGCAAGAAGACCAAAGTAAGGCTGAAGCCGCTGAACTATTACTTCCATGCATAAACATAAGCAGATTATTAGTTGTATATGCATATGTATGTACACGCGGGTACCCCATTCGATGCTCTTCTCTAAGCTCATCATGCACTTCTTTACGAACTCTCGAAGTGTACCCCCTACTTCGGGCAAGTGCTGGTTGACAGGCTCCAGCTCCTCACAGGCAAACTCTAAACTCCTTCCTTTCTGTATCCATCTAAATCAGCATGAGTATCGCCGTATCTTTGGGCCAAGTAAGTCTGACATAAGATGGGAGGAAACCTGCACGTGGATCAATTTTGAAGAAATTTATTATAGGATCCGATGCTGCTGTTGTAAATTTGCTAATTTGCACCATGTCTAACAACTATTGGAGTCACGATCAAAAAACCAAAAAGTAAATTACTGGAGTAGCTATGATAAATAAAACACCAAGATCCCCACGCGAAATGGTTCAAACACAATGCGAGCACGCAATCAATCGTATCAATTGATCAAATCAGGGACAGGTCAATGCCTAGTTTCCGTATAAACATTTTTCTTCATGAAAATGGAGTTAAAACTTAGATGTAGTCCTCTTAACATAAACAAAAAGTGCAAGCACAAGCATATGAGTTTGGATGATCCTTGGTAATGCAATATCCACTTCGACAATCACGTACAAAGCAGAGCATCGACACTCAAACAAAACGCATAAAGTCCGTCATTTGAATCAAGGAGGAGAAGAACTAGATCTTAGGGCCGAGATTTGACAACATGGGAAATGCAATAGCGACATCTTGATGATATATAGGAAAGAAACTAATTTACGGAAGACAGCTTACTTGGGAGGATTTTCCTCTGACATACATGTAGGCAAGCACTCGACGAGACACTCGTGGTTAGGCTCCAGGAAGAAAGCAATCTGCATTCCGTGAGAAAATTAGCATAAATAGGACTTTTAACAGAGATTTTAGCCAAAAAAACTCATCAAGAAAAGAGAAGGTAATGGACGAAAAATGCTAACAAGGGAATAAAAACAATTAGACTTTTTTCGCAGAAATAAATGTGCATTATTCCTGAAGAAAGTTTCGAGTTGAGAGGAATTTCCTAAGAGTTTAATCACATGCTCGACTGACTTGCCACTAGAACGTGATCTCAAACCTAGGACCACTTTTAATCAGCCTACAACTATCCTAGATTGGCTTCAATTATACACTGCTCTTCCTATTAACCAACCACTCGGACTTTTTTTCAACAGACTCGACAAAGCTTCAAAATTCTCTCAATGGCTTTTGCCAAATTTTCCAAAAGATGACGAGAGAGAGAGAGAGGGGCCATACAGAATACCGTTCTTGACCATTCCCTATAACTCGATGGAGCGTGGACCTGATTGCAAAAGCCAAAATAAATAAATAAATAAATAAATAAATAAATATATATATATATATATATATATATATATATATATATATATATATATATACACACACATATAGATTAGTATAAATTTGACAAAAAGAAGCAAAAAAAGCAGCAAGTCAAATTCTTGAAAAAATAATAGAGAATGAACTTGCTAATTATGGAGAACTGCAGGACACCTATACAGCTCATTTCCTATACCACTAAACATGTTCTCAGCATGATGACCGTGCATGTTAAGCCTTATCTGTGGTCAGCAATCGCGGAACACATACAAGGATTAGTATCGAAAAATTGACCGATAAGAGCAATAATAACAAAAACACTAGGATAATTCTTTTATGGTTTATCATTCATAAAGTGGACTCTGTGTAGAAAGTAATGCAGGTCATCAACATAGCATTCCATTTCAACAACTGTGTTTAACTTGGACTTTTTTCCCAAGGCAACTCAGCCAGTAATTAGGCAATGTCAAGAGTAGATGCTCTTGCACTACTAACGGGCTACTAATATCAACAAGAGCCAAGAGGGTACAGCTGAAGAAATTCTGGTAGAGTTTGGGACCAGTTACCAATCTATAGTAGCTTGCTTTAGAAAATCTCCAATCTTCATATTCAAGCTTTCCCCATGCCAATTTATTTGAATAGACTTCTATTAAAGCATATTACCTGAAAATACAATTGCTCCATCGTTCTAGCATATCACCAAGATTCACTATGAACGCTCTGTACCAAATAGCCATGGAAAGAATGTTAGTTTTCAGGATTGTTGTGAGATTGTTATGTTCTGTCAAAAAGTTATGCGGAATAAAAATCAGGCTTGAGTAATGACATATTCTCTTCCGAAATTTTTCCCTCTCAAACTTCTTGCAACTGGACATATGTCGTAAGACATGTTCTAATAATTGGACCAGCAAATGATTAACCAAGAAAGAATGGTGGAAAACCATCATGTGAGTGTGTGCAACGGTGTTTGAGAGAGAGAGAGAGAGAGGGGAGGGAGCGAGGGAGGGAGGGAGGGTCATCATCAAAAGGATTGAACTAACCAAAGTTATGATGAATACTTGTACAGATGCAAATCGCAGATATGAAAGGAGAAGTGGATGAGGGCACCTCTCTAAATTTCTAAGTTGGAATCAATTTTTATCACCCATCTGACAGTAATACCTTCTCTCTAAACTGGCATATCATTGCCTTTGTACGAACAAGAACTATAGTAGCAGATCAGGGTCAGACAAACAACAATGTTTGTCAAAAAGTTGTGACTAGTCCGGGGGTAGTATTCCACTCAACAACAGCATGAAGTAATCTTCCAATCATGCGTATAAGGGGAAAATGTTATCATGTACATGCTCCAATAAATCAAAAAAGTACAAGATTAAATCAAAGCTAGTCCAAGTTAATTTTGTAATCCACAAATCACTATAATGTAAATCCTAACACGATGGCTTCTACCAAAAGTGTGCAAGTTAGTTTAAATATGAGATCTCGAACATCTTCCTCTCAAGTTCTGTTGGGCTTTACCCTTTCAAAGGTTGCACATATTCCCATGCCTGAGGTTTAGCATCCTTGTTCTTGCAAATCTGAGTAAGTTTAAAAAGTTTCCTGCATTATAACCATGCATACAGTATGCACCAACAGTTTTCTAGGAGAATATTTCATACTTGGAGACCCGGCACATCATCTGTTGCCAACAAGGTAAGAAACCCAAAGTCCGAATGTGCCCCAGCTCCATATATCCCTTTAGAGGGATCAGAGACTAGACCTAAAGGAATATCAACTGGATGAGAAGAAAGAATTGTCAGTCTTATTTTGTAGTTCACTCAAGTAAAAATCTACCTTCATAGTGCAATAAGCGCAAGATCGGAATAGGCTTGCCGAGTATTTCTGGCTTGTCAAAAAAATCAGCCTCCAGATCAAGTGCTAGAGCAATGATCCTTGCAACTACTTTTGCCACATTTCTGATGAGCATATTTACAAATCAAAAAATTACCAAGATTAACTACCATCACTTTTTTATATCAACAGATTGCACTTGATCTTGCCACATAGATCATCTAGGCATTACTCTTGAGATATAACCAGATCAAAAAGTCTAACTGTTTGAGAGATCCTATGCAATGAAAATTGTGACTACAATATCAGCCCTACCAATATAAGAAGTAGACACTTGAGTTGAGGTTCTTGGTTAGTGTGATTAATAGTAAATCTCAACAGCTAAAATTATTTTATTCAAATTGCAGCAAAGTTTCCTAGAAACTGTTAATTCAGCAGTTACAAATAACTTGAAGAGATTTACACTTTGGCCAACATAGGATAAGAGCCCAAGAGAGCATAAGCAGTTTGGCAGTCGGGCAATTTAACCCCCCTGGAGCATTAAAAGAACTTGGCACAATTTGACGCAAGTGGAAGGGGAAGATGGTGACTATTGGGGTATTGGAAAAGCCCCAAATTTCACGTAACAGAAACAGAACATCTCCGTATTATCTTTTACTCAGATGGAATAATCTTTTGCAACTTGCAACTCACAATAAAATTTAATGTCCATAGATCTTTATCATCTATAGCAAAAACTCACAATGCCTGACTACGAAATATCTCCATCGTCTGCCTCCATCTTGGCAATATCTCTAGTGAAAACACGACAGTGAAACCAAAATAAGTACATATCACCAGCAACAATTTGAAGTTGCACAGACATCATCTTAAGCAACTGATTACCCTCAGAAGGCCAGAGATTTGGTCCAAAATGAGGCTTCTGCGCATCAGGATCATCCTCTGGGACTTCCGTTCCTATGTAGTATCCCTCCTTATAATCTCCTATATAATGTCAATGAAATCATTACTACTCAACCGATCTTCAAAAAATGATAACCATATAAATACTAACAAGTTTCATATAAATCCCCGTTGTATCGTTCATGGTTTCGTGTTAGCACTTCAAACAACTCGCTCCAATTTCTGTGTCGGCTCTGATGAAGTATCCTCACTCCTCCCAGAATATAATTACAACCAGGAATAATAACTAACTAATTGCATCTTCCTTTTCTAAGAGTTGCTACTCAACCACCAGCCACCAGCTGATTACAGGAAGCTATCAGAATCACCAGCTATTCATCTAAATCAGCTTTAAGCAGAAAAGACCTTCAGTAATCTGACACCGAAAAACGGAACAAATGAATTCGTCAGACACAAACCCTGAATCTGATTCGCAGCATCGAGGACCTCATCGAACAGAGGAGTATAGCCACTGTACTTCTCGTTCCTCAGCAGCTTCATCTTCTCACTCAAAGGCAAGCCGAAGAACCGCCTGCTCTGGGCGAAGACCTCCTCCATCAAATCCTGGCCGATTCCGTGATTGATCACGTAGAAAAAGCCAGAATCCAAGCACGCCTGAGGCCAGCGGATCCGATTCATCCGTCAGCGTCGTGACGAATCAAAAAACCTTAGCTTCCTCGGTTTCGGCACCGGAAATCGAATTGGAATATCAGAAAAACTCGAGAGAATCGAAGACCTGTTTGAGCAGGGACACCGACTGTCGGATATCGGAACTCGAGAGATCGATGAGGTTGAGAGCCGAGGTCGGAACTCCGGCAGCTTCGACGGCGTTCGCGTCGTCCATGCTCGCTGACGCTTCTCCGCCTGTCAGGTCGTTGCTCGCTTGCTGAGATCGCCGTCCCTTCGCCCGTCTGATTTCGCGGCGACGATGACGACGACCGACGATGATCGAAGAAGGACGGGACTCTAAGTCTCTGACTGAGTTGCTGGTAAGTGATGGAGGGAGCAGGGGAGGGTTGAAAAGAAGAAGAAAACGACGGCGTCTGTGACTCAAAAAAGACAGCAAAGATATTTGGCGCGACATTATCGTTCGGACAACGAGTCACGTGACTTATTACTCGTCGCACATTTTAATGCGTTCTGTAAATTTCAAAGCATTTTTTCGTCTACTATCTTATGTGGTGTCAGCATATTAGTATGTGGGGTTTCTCAGAGGCATTTGTCGAGTCAGTGAAGTTGACCGTTTTGACATTTTGAACACCGTGCTTTATCGATCTCGGTGCGCCATCAACATCCGAAAAGCACATCTCCACATGTGCTCGTGAGTGAAAGCATTGAATAGATAGGTCGTATCAGGTTAAGTCGGGTTTTAAGATAAGTCAAAAATAACCAATCCAAATTGATTCATTTTTGTATAATATAAATCTAGTGATCTTTGCTTAATTCGATTTATATTATCAAAACACTTAAATCAATTTAGAAAAAGTCAAATCCAAAACGGGATAAGAGCGCAAATTGAGCGAGCACAAGATCGAATAAAGGGCGTTAGAGAGTGGAGGAAAGTCATAGAGATGTACTGAGTCTAAATAAGTCGTGAACCCATCTAATACCAATATTATTTTGAATTTTATTATTTTAAACTAATTTATAACACATTTCTCGAATATGATTGACTTATATAACAACTCAACCAATCAACTATTAGTTAAGAAATAGGTTTATGACCCATTTGGATAGATTTACCCGCAAGCTAGCAAGGCTTGTGTCTCAAATGAGGAAATATTCGAATTATACCAACTCAGTGAGCTACATCGATTATACTCCATGAATTATATGAATTGCTTGCATGCTCATCGAGAGCACGGAAGCGGCATTAATTCCTACACTTTCCATCGACGCTCTACGTTATAAAATATTATAAAATATGAACAACAATGAAATGAGCTGACACAAGGATGCCATCGCGATTTCAACCTTAATGGGAGGAACAATAGACGTCATTGCATCCGTCCCATACCATGTATTTCCATCTCAATCTCTAGAATAAATCAATTAAGTGATGGTAAATGAGGGTAATCAATTAGCTAGCTTTGCTAATTGATCTCACTTTTGGTGTTGGTTCTTGGGGGGATTTTGCACCTACATAGAGGACGAGCTGTCGAGAGAGAGCCAAGTCGCTATGCAAGTCGAATGGTAGACATGGCCACAGCAGCGCACCTGCTTGGCCTCCCCGCCGCTCTCGGGATCGCCGAAGCCTTCCATGCACACCGCACAAGCACCGGCCATCGCCACCGTGATCCCGCGAACCGTTTCCATCACCGGGACTGCCACTTCCGACCTCGCCTTCCGATGGCAAAAGCATCGATGATTCACTGGAGTCAGAGCTTCATCGAGGTCAAACATGAGGTCGATCGGATAGCCTGGTTTTGTCATCAGCTCCTAAGTAACGGTGGCCATGAGAGAGAGGGGGAGGTTTTGATTTTGAATGAAATATGGTTGTCAAATAGTAATTTCTTGGTCCCCTTGGGAACTCATGGAGCTAAGGGAGATGATCCTCGTTCAATGTCCGGCCATCTTTCTATTTGGTATGGTTTTGGACTCTATTGCTTACGAGCTTTCGATGGACGCCACGCTAATGAATATATATACACACGAACATCACCTACATGAAAAGTTAATTAAAAATAAGTATGTGCAATATCCAAGTTTATGACATGCCCAATCGAAATACTATTTGCAAGAAATTTTCTTTATTAATGGAGAATGTGTAATGTAACTCTAATTTGAAAATTCATTTAACTGTCTTAATCAACGGCGATGGATGGAGTTGTATAATGAAAGAATGGTTAGGGCATCTATGCTAAGTTCCCCTTTTATTGTGACAAGTGATATCCAAATCTTTCAAATTGTGTGGATATCGATTCCACTTTTAGAAATCGGAAATCGGACCAATACTTCCAAGAGTCAAACTTAATTAGTCATTTGGTCCAAACGGTCCATTTTGCCCCGAGTGGACAAGATTCACTACACATTCTCAAATTTCATATAAAACCAGCTACGCAAATCCCAAATGTTCCATCTCCCAAGTCAGGTCCACCTCTCCAGACAATCTTAAGGGTGCACTCCTCCATATTGATCTTGTACATTTAGGATTTTTACTTTTGGAGTGCTGGCGCAATTACACTTGAAATCAAGACCGTAAGAAAATGAGCAAACTTTTTCGCCATCTAAGTCAACACTTGCCGAGAGCAGAGCTCTGTTTGCCGAGAGATCGGCGCTTCCGCAAATTTTCCCTAACCTGCGGCTACGGCACTGTCCAAGGGAGGCTAACTATACTGCAGATTGGGCCGCAAAGGCCCACGGGAAAAATCTTCTCCCTTTGAATTGGGCTGTATCCCCCCCCCAACTTTTAGACCTCCTTTGTTCCGAGGCCTTGAACTTAGGCTGCTCGTTTTTGCGTTAGCGAAAGCCTTTTACTTTTCGACCAAAAAAAAAAAAAAAGTCAGCACTTGTTGGTTCCATCTAATGTCTTTAATTCCCTTTGTAAAATAACCCAATATGAACTTGCATGCGTTCCGAACTTACCAAAACGAGTAGACATGTACAAGCCACGGGTGCTTCAGTGTGCTTTGGTAGATTGTTCTTTTTTATTCTTCGATCATATTAGAGACACCTCGTCTCGAAAAGCCTGGAAAGAAGAAGAAAAAACGCAACAAAGACTATCCTCCTAATTCTTCCAATCGAACCCAAACTTGATTGTCAATCCTTAACACCCTCACCAAATTGTACGACCAAAATCCCTAGCAAACATAATCGGTTCCGTGGTAAATCCCTTTGCTTAAAGCTCTAGCAAAAGCACCTTTCACAGATGCGGTTGCCAAGGGACAAGGGCCCATGAATGGGATAAAAGAGACCTCCGCAATGCAACATCTGAGTACAATATTCAAACAGAAGAAAACTTTATAATAAAGAAAATTTGTTAATTTTCATTTATTTTATGATTTATGAGTATTGGTTGCCTTCTTATTATAAATAAAAGTCATTTTCCATCCTCTAAACTTGTTTGTTTTGGATTCATCGAAAGCATTTTCCGTTATTTAAATACCGAAAATTCGAAAAATATTACTTCAAAAATAGCTTCTCTTCATATAGACGGGCTCGAAAAAACAGACATACAGAAGGGTGGGACGGGGATTTTGAGCGAACGGTAAGGGTGGAATCTGGAGAATTGCAGAATTCAAAAGCCCTTCGATTTCAACGCCCTGCCAAACATTTATATCTAAAACAGAGGGCACTTGATATGATCACTACCTAATAAAGGACTTGCTGCGTGGCATCAAATGGAGAGATCGAGAGAGACGTTTCCCGTACTTTGATATGATGACTGCCTAATAAAAGGCCCCTCACGTGGCATTCTCGAGAGATTGTGTCGGGGATATGTACACACATCGCAAGCGTACTGAGTGATTACGACTTATCGACATGCCATACGGCTTTTGCCCTTTGGACAAGCGAGAAACGAAAGTGATTTGGACTGTTTGCATGCCCCGGTTTGGTAGGCTTCTAAATCTTTTAGAAGCATGCCGAATACAAAGATTATGAATGTTGCATTCCTGCAAATACTCCTAAGCATGATCCTTCGGTGGAAAGAGCGAGCTAATGTAGCATATGTAGGCACGTATACCCCTTCCCAGTGTTACACAGTCACTATCTGACCATGAAGTATATAGTTCATATATGTAAGACAATATTAGCCTCTTCAAGTTGTACATGGCATGAGCTCCGGTAGTGTCTTTTTAAATCTTTTTTTATTCAAATGCGAGAAAGGAGAAGGAGAATGAGAAAAGATATTAAGAAGTAATGCTGACGATATTGAGATTATTTTATTAAATTGATTTGGATGTGACAGCATGTAATTGGGTCTTTAAATGAGTGGATGATGTTTGACATCCAAAAATTTTGTCCCATCACTTACTAAGTTAATTTACTAAACTCGTCCTGCACTCTTATATATGATAACGTGTAATGTATATAGAATATGAGAGTTTGGAGTCTCGGCACTATTGATGTAATGTTGAGTGGACCTATCTGTTACCCCTTTTTTGTCAACCCAAATCAAACTCTACTATGATGTTTATAGGTGAACTGTTTTTAGGTTCCGTTGCTCATTAAAATAAGTTCATTAATTTTTGAAATCCAAAACTTATCATGTATACTCAAGAATCCCGAACTTATCATGTCACAAATGTCGAGATTGATTTCAAAGTACACTCAAATTCTACATATACTCTTAATTGAACAATTATGGTGAATCGTCGCTTCTAACTGCAATCTATTGATAACAACTCATATTTAGGCACACAGAGATTATCAGATATTAATAAAGTTAAAGTCTCATCCGTGTATATAAGCGGAAAATGGAAGCTCAAATTGGTGATTTTAAATTACACACTTCATTGGATGCCATGGAATGGTGCAGGAACGCGTGAAGACATAAAATAGGAAAAATACAAAGACATTTTTCAAGTTCTTGGTAGACCATGAATCTACTTACCAAAACACATTCTCCAGTTCTTGAAACTTGAAATATGTCATGCACATCCTAGAATTTGGAATCGGACTAGTTTCTATTAGTTCTATTCTTAGGTTTTCAGTTATTCCTTGAAAAATGCCCACCCCAACTGATATTCCTTCCTTTGTATCATAATATCCAAGGAAATGAGTACTTTTCTTCCCTAAACGGTGCCCACCATACCTCAACTGATGTCCCTTCTGATTGCTCCTAGAACCAATCACTTTTTTTTTTTTTTTTTCATTACTCCATGCCATATATTATGAAGAAATAAATAAATAATTCAATAAATGCCGATTGCTTTTATTTCTTTAAGAAATAACTATATATAATTGATCTGGTTTGATTTCTCTTTAAAATCAAGAATTGAACCATCAAGATACAAGTTTCACTTGTAGGAACCGAAAATCGAATTAACACTCTCAAAAACAAGATCCAATCGGCTGTTTTGATTCAATTTGATTTGAGCAGTCTATTTTACACGCCCCAGCTAAGAGTGGACAAAATTCACTACGTGTCCTCCAGTTTCGCATAAAACCAGCTACACAAATCCCAACTATTCCATTTCCCGAGTCAAGTCCACCTCTCTGAACTATCTTTAAAGGTGCCATCCTCCTTATCGATCTAGTACATTCTTGGTTTTTTCTCCCGAAGTGCTCCCAATTACGCTTGAACCCGTACTACACCAAAACAAGCGAATTATGTCGCCATCTAAGTCGACGCCCGTTGGTTCCATCTAGTATCTTTTAAGTCCCTTGATAAAATAACCCAATGCGCGCGTACCTATGGGCAATTCCACTACAAAACTCCTTTTTTCCCGTGTGCATTCCGAACCTAGTAAAACGAATATACATGTACAAACAACGGATGCTCTGGTATGCTCTGGTCGGCTGTTTTTTTGTAGATTTTTCTATCGTACTGGAGACACCCTGTCTCAGAAAACCTGAAAAAAAAGAGAGGAAGAAAACACTGTAACGAAGACTATCCTCCTCTCTTTCCAATCGAACCCAAACTTGATCATAAATCCTCAATACCCTCGCCAAAATATACGAGCAAAATCGCTAATAAACACAATCGATTCCCTAATAAATCCCTCGCTTGAAGCTCTAGCTAAAGCGCCATTCGCAGATGCGGGTGTCAAGAGCCCGTGAACGGGACACGATGGACCTTCGTAATGCAACATCTGAATATAATATTCAAATAAAAGGTGCGGTCGTTTTATTATAAACTTTATAACAAAGACAAGTTTATTAATTTTCATTTGTTTTGTGATTTATAAAATAATTTCCCTTCTTTAGACAGGAAAGTAGTTTTTCTCTCATCAAAATTTGTTTGTTTTCAATTCATAAAAAAATATGTTTTTCCTCATTTAAATATTGAAAAGTCAAAAAATAAATTTGGAAACAATTTTTTCTTCGAATAGACGGACTAAAATAATATATATAAAAAAGGGTAGTACAGGGATTTTGAACGAATGGTAAGGGTGGATTCTGGAAAATTGCGGGATTTGAAACCCTTTTCGATTACGACGCCCTGCCAAACATTCAAATCTAAAACCGAGGGCACTTGATATGATCACTGCCTAATAAATGGCTTGCTGCGTGGCATCAAACGGAGGGAACAAGAGGAGAGAGAGACCCTTTTTTCCGTACTTTGGCATGATGACTCCCTAAGAAACCGCTGGTCACGTGGCATTCTGGAGAGATCGAGCCCGGGATATATATCAAAATCGTAACTGAATCGAGTGATTACAACTTATAACTTACGTACGGCATTTACCGCTCGAGCGATCGTTTTTTTGAACAGACTGTTCGAGCGATTGGAGAAATGAAAATTATTTAGACTATTTTATATGCCCGTTTGGCAGGGATATAGAATTCTTAGAAGTATATTGAGTAGGAAGATTATATATATGCCGCATGCGGGTGCATGCGGCAATACATCATCCTCTAGCGAAAATAGTAAATTAACGTGGTTTTTGCACGTGGACATACCCTTTTACGGTGATATATAATAGTGACAATAATTCATATTTTTAAATTGTAAATGACACATTT
The DNA here is from genome assembly GCA_014182555.1 of Eucalyptus erythrocorys. NCBI lineage: Eukaryota > Viridiplantae > Streptophyta > Magnoliopsida > Myrtales > Myrtaceae > Eucalyptus > Eucalyptus erythrocorys. The sequence goes on along the minus strand of CM024599.1, from coordinate 49,698,915 downwards.
CTTTGATAGGAAGATAATAATAAAAAAAGAAATAATATCGATAATCCATTATACATGTCTAAAAGTTTGAAATTGGACAGGATTCTTATTGGTCTGATTTTCAGGTTTTCGGTTTTTCTGGAAACATGCTCGCTCCTACCGATGTTCCTTCCTTTGTGTCGTGATGTCTAAGGAAATGAATGCTTATGAAAACCAATCTCTCGTAGGTGGATACGTGTCCACAAATAGCGTGGGGCCCCCCTATGGTCGACCTGTAAAAAGGCCCCTCGCTAGTCAGCTGTAAGCCGTCCGATCCAAATCCGAATCTGAAGAGGTGTCTCGTCGGCGTTCGCGTCACACGTGGCCGGTCCCACCTACATGGCCTCTGCAGAGTGCTCTACTGGGTGAAAGATATCGCCCGACGCGAGCCCTAGTGACACGTGGACTCCGACAGAATAGCTAATGAAAGGTCAGTTTCAAGCCCCATAGCTGGAAAAGCAAAATTCATGGAAGTTCCTAGTAATTTTTTGCAAACGTGGGGTTGCGAATTGGAAAAAGGAAAATCTCACTTGATGTCGATTTCTAAGGTCGGCATAGCTGATTGTGAGATTTTTACCTCAGAAATTAAAAATTATCAGTTCAAATATCATCACTTGTGTATAGATTACTTTGAATTAGAGTCATCTACTCATATTAAGAGTTTAATTGAATCAATTTATGAAGTTTATTGATCATTTCATAAATCTCGAGACAACAAAACATCTATGTTAGTGGCCTTGAATAAATAAAAAAAAAAGACCATCTTCATATTGTTTTGCTTACATTGATTGATTTTCTTTTAATGGTATGGACAAGATCTTAGTTGAAAGGGATGGGAAAGGATAAGGATAAATAAGATTGAGATTCTAGAGCTAGGTTATCAATACAATATTAAATACAAATGAATAAATGATTAGTTAACATCAACCGATAATGAGATAACTTCCAAAATTTTTCTTAGAGGTTGCTTTTAAGAGCATCGGATGTCTGACGTAATGTGATTTGACATGATGAATTAGTTCATTATTAAAGGCCGATTGATAAAGTCACAAATCCATGTAAACATAAGGTGAAGAGAGAGGCATGTGCACATAAGATGTCCGCATGTAATTATTTCATGTCTATGTGTAATTTGTCACGTTATTTCATGAATTAATTTAATTACATCAATCTATCACTTGAATTGGGTATCTTCAGAGTAAAAATTAAGCTTTATTGTAAACCAAATATCATTATAAGTGCATCATCAAATTGAATAAATCATAACACGATCTCACACGATATATAGAAAAACAAAACTAACCATGGAGCATGGGACATGTCATTCGATTCCTTACCCCTTTCATACCTTGGTAAGGTGTCCTGAGATTGATGGGCAATCTAATGTCGTGTGATTAGGGATAGACAAAAACCATCTGACGTGGCCATTTAAGGAAGTTTCCTTTGCGGCGAGACTTTGAACAACAAATACCGTCGTTTTAGCGAAAGGTGCCCATCAAGAGGTCAAATTCTACCTAATGCGCGGGCCCCAGCCGGGACACTCAACTCGCCACGTAGCCGTCTAGGATGGTGCACCTGTCGCGGTGGGGTGGGGCCCCGCCGAAAGTTCCTACCGATGATTTTCAGATTCCTCGTGATCCGGTGTGGGCTAGCGTAGGCAAAGGCATCACGTTAGCGCGTCGGACGCTCATTTTTCTTTCTTTTTGTTGGCTATTTAGTTTTAGAAAAATAAGCTTGTAATTATCATTCGGATGAACAGAATTCTTATATATATTTTTTTTTTGAAGAAATGGAACTTGATATTCAAAGAGGAGTTTGCGATTGATCAGTTCAAAAATCAAAATTATCACATGAGACGGGGTGTATTTTTATGTGATCGTAATAAGTTTTGTGAGTAAATAATATGAAATTGATCCACTACTACCTGCGAGTGCTCAACCGGCACATAACGAACGGATGTTTATAACTCGAGAGAAATTAATATATGATTCCAATACTATGATCCCTCATTTATAACGTGTTTAGCAATATCTGGATTCTAATTTTCGACATCAACAATGAGGGAGGGACTTTAGTATCAACGCAGTTATCCACGATTAGGTTATGAAATTGATTTTTTCATCACTACTCATGTACAGATTTGATGAAAGCAACTTGCAGAGCTCGATGACTTATCAAAGGGTTCGATTTTCTCCGCTTTGCTTTATTGATGCGAGAATCCACAAATACATAAAATTGTGATTTTTTACAATCATATCTATTATGAGGTGTCTTTTATAATCTAGGGGCATGGCGCGTGGGGGCCCCGCTATCTGCAAGTCTCGTAGGCGGACCACTAAATATTAAAAAATGATTTTCATATGGTTCCTACCCACGAGATATTATGATAAGCAATTAGCAATTTGCACGCATAAAAAATAACGTTGACTTGCAGGAGTGCCTTACGGAAAAAGTGCCCGTCCACATTTAAGTTTATTTGAATTTTGAAAGCATAACTCGAACTTGTAGCATATGACGACAGGTCAAATTAAAAAAAAGCGATTTATTCTTTTGAAAAAAAAAAAGGAGCAACGTTAGATATATGACAAATTATCTATAAAATTATTATTCTTAACAATACGACAAACTATAGATAACCATTTAAATAAATTGAGTTGTATTTAATCTCCCAATAAGCGTTTGTAACGTAATTTAATAAATTAGACTTATTATACTTGGCATCATCCAATTAGAAGAGCCAAAAACTAAAATTAGGGATAGATTATGTGTCTGCTACATAGACATCAAAATAGGCCATATTAAAATTTTAGTGAGAGGGCTTGAATCACCGTCTTCAACATTTCTCATTTAAATTATATTAGCTATCGAAGCGCATATACGATTATTTTATGTGCAATATCACAATGAATTAATAATCACATTAATAACTTTGCATGGAGAAATAGAATTATTTTAACCATAACATCATACTTTGACCAAAAAAAAATCGTAACATCATACGGATGTTAATTTAGAAAGCAAACTTTCGGTGGACATGTCGTGAGTCTCTTTTTCTTTTTAAAATTAGAAAGAGAAAAGTGAGAGAATGAGGAAGAAATTAGATGTGGCCCCGTAAAGACAATTAAGGAACTCCACAGGATGAGCTTTTAGGGGAAATTAGATATGCTACCCCTTTTTTTGCCTCATCAATTTTATTGGTCAATTTTCACTTTTGTCGCTTTCAAGAGGAAATGCATCACCCTGTGCGGACGACACGTATATGACACTTTTGATTTAAATATATAGGTGCACATCTTGAGAATTTTATTTTATTTTTATTGCTCGTCTTTCCACGGCGCTCCAGTGTCAGTCGCCTCTTTTTCCTTTTCCCTTTTGCCCTTTTTCCAGCAAAGAAGCGCCTTATAAACGTGGGGTTCGATTTTTATTTAAAAAATAGTTTCGGGTTCGCTCAGATAAAAAAAAAAAAACGGTTTTTTCCGCCGCCTCGAAACTTGAACTCAACGCCTTTTCTTTTATTTTAAACCCGAAAAAAATAATTAAAAGAAAAAAGAGCCTCCGAGCAAAGCCGCGTCGAGAATAAAAAAGGCAAAAAATGGAAAAAAGAAAAAAGCCGGCCATTTATGACGCCACCGTACCGATCACCCCGGACACGTCATGCGCAGGCAACCCGGGCGCACGGGCTCCCGTCGACGTCGCGAAGCACCCGATCCCCCCGCCCTCCCTTCCCCGCGCGACCCGCATAGACGGTGAAAGGACACGTGGCGGTGGAGGGGAAAAGGGAGCTGAATACGACTCCCAATGACGCCCCCCTCATTCCCTCTCTGCGGATGCGTGTGTCGTCCGACTCATATCCGCGCACACGTGTCGCCATCCTATATGCTCCCCTTCCCTTCTTCTATCCATCTCCTCCCCTCTTTCTCTCTCTCCTCCCCACTTTCTCTCTCTATCTCTCTGTAGGTTCTCCTCTGGTGCATGAGAGAGAACTAGTGCGGAGAGAAGAGGGAGGGATCTCGCCGTTCGGATTATATATCGGAGCTAATGGAGCGGCCCGAAGAGGAGGAGCAGCTCGAGAGCTTCGACTCGGAGAGCTCCGGCGCGCTGTCGATACTGACCATCGCCGAAGATCCCACGAGCGCCAGCAGCTCCGGCGACCTCTGCTCCTCGAGCGGGCCCGGGAGCACCGGCAGCAGCAGCAGCGGCGGGAGCTCCGGCGAGATCCCGGCGTGCGCGGAGGCGGCGGCGGCGGCGGCGGCGGCGGCACCGAGGCTGCTACCGGCGGAGCCGGCTCGGCCGAGGGAGGAGGAGGGGCTGGCGGGGGCGACGGAGGCGGACGCCGCGGCGGCGGCGGCGGCGGGGAAGCGGAAGTGCGTGGGGAGGAGCAACAGGGGAGTGGCGTGGGGGTCCACCTCGATCATCGGGCGGCGGAAGGAGATGGAGGACGCCGTCGCCGTGGTGCCGGGGTTCATGTCCCGCGCGTGCGACCACGTGGGCGGCTGCTCGGCTCCCGGCTCGAGGACCTCCGGCGAGATCTCGCCCGTCCACTTCTTCGGCGTGTACGACGGCCACGGCGGCGCTCAGGTAAACTCCCGCTCGCGAAACCGAACGCATCTCCCCCGCGTTCATCATGCTTAATCTGCCTTTTCAATCCACTAACACCAGCAATTAGGCCCGGAACTAATCTAAACCGATGGATATCTTACAATGCGCGGCCATCCCAGGATTTCGGAAAAATCGGAATTAATGTCATTATCTTCCTAATTTATTTTCATATCATGCAGTATTTCCATTCGAGTCAGCCCAGTTCAGTTTAATTTATCGTCCTCCCAATATAAATTAAAATTTCTTGGCCGGATCCTAGATTGGCACCTTTAGAATTTTTTTATTAGGCAAAACGAAAAAAAGCGTAAATTTTTATTTTCACTTTTACCGACATTTTAAGTGACTTTATTTTTTTAAAAGACATCGTTTTTTTCTATTGAATGACCTTGGGGGTTGAGCAATAATGAATCCTGATGGGAGCCGGGAACACTTGTCGCTCGCGGAGTGGCGCGTGCGTCGCAGCTTTCCCCCGCCCTTTTTCGAGAGCCCGGGACACGCGTCTCCGCGCAGGCCGCCGCGGGGGGAGGCATCGTGGCCGTCCACGTAGCCCGGGCCTCTCCGGGCGGATGGGAACGTGGAGCACGAGGAGGCGGAGCGATCCAAGGGACACGATCGCATCGCTTGGTTTATCTTAATCCTTCCTAATCTTAGATCATCCTTAGTAATTCCAAATTTGATTTTGGAAGCGGAAGCCGACGGAAGGATGAAGATGATAATTTCATCGTCTAATTTGTCCTAATTAAATTGCGGGTCGGACAGAAACTGGGGACGGACCCCGGCGTTTGCTTTTGCTGCCACGTGTGGGCATTAGAGGGACAGGTGGTCCCCCAGGCGCTTTTATGGCGAGCACAGCCTGTCGGAGCGTGTCCTCATGATCGGGTTTATTATGTGGTCGCGTCTGGTTGGATCTTTTTTCATGAGGTGGGGACCTCGGAAACAAGGCCCAAAGGTTGGATTCACTGTTTAAAGTTCGCTTTTTTATCTTGCCTTTTCCACGTAGAAAGCTCATTCGGTATAGAGGATTTCCAAGCTGGGGATCGTTTGCGCGTTGTTTGAGAAATTTGTTCCGACCCCGATACGATCACAGCCGCCGATCATTTGAGACCCACACGTGTGCCGAGTTTCGGCAAGAATTTGCCTAGAGCACTGAATGCGTGTTACATGATGACTTCTAGATGAATTAAGTAGTCAGGATTTGAATGGTTCCAATGCTGCTGCTCTAGTTTTTTATACACCGTTGATGTTTGCATGTCAGCGGAAGGTGCCATGCCAAATAGAGACAGCTGTCGTGTATGACCAACAGCTATCAGAGACCCATCAACATCAGAATATAGCTGGTACTGGTACATTTTATTCCAGAAGTGGCCTAACTATACAGATGGAACTGTAATATTGGCGGGGAGGGGACCCAAAATAAAAGGAACTTGTCTGCAGTTCATGATGCCTTCCGATACTAGGTAGAGACTAGGAACTTGCTTAATGCGAGGGGGTGGGAGGTAGTTCATGAGACCTTCTGGTGCTTGTGTACTTTTGTGTATGGTTGGTATGTGACAAATGGCATCCAACAAAAAGGAGCAACAGGTTAATCCCACTTTTCTATTGCTTTTTTCCTGGTCTCATTCAATGTGCTTATTCAGTGCTTGTGAGAGCATATTGAGTGTGATTGGTCTGCGTTTGTCGGGTTGAAGGAACTTTTGCGAAGGCCAGCACTTTGACATTTCATGTTCGTGCCTTGTTAATTATATGCGTTCTAGTAGATCTTGCAAGAGCAGGAAACTATCTACCTTCCGATTGTGGTCATGCAGGCACATGGCCGATGATATTGTTATGGTAATTGGGGTCATGAAAATAATGGTATTGACTCTAGTTGGTTGTCATACGTTGGTGCAGTAATCTTTTCGCTGAAAGATGGTGCTAATATTAATGTCAGTTTTGTTTGATTTTCATGGATCTTGTTATGGTATTCGAGGCAATTGACATTTGAGAAAAATTGAAATTTTTCTTACTTTTGATTGGATAAGTAAGTTGATTAACCCAATTTAGTTTCTTCATCTACATAGGATGTACTTGGAAATCCTCCTGGATCAATATGGAATTGACCTCCTTTACTTCATAAGTCGTAAAGCTAAACTTAACGCAGGACATTTAGTGGTGTTCTCCTGTAAGAGATTTGGTCTGAAAAGTATGTTTATAGTAACATATAGTGAAATGTAGCATTGCAACAATGACGCATAATCCTGATCACCATCTGCGATACAGTTATAATAATTTTAGAGTATGTAGGTGGCCAATTTCTGTGCTGCACGAATGCATGAAGTTATAGCCGAAGAATGGAACAGGGAAGCAATGGATGGGTTCGAGTGGCAGAGAAGGTGGGAAGCAGCTTTTTCTACTAGTTTTGAGAGGGCTGACAATGAAGTCATGACTGAAGCGGCAGCACCTGAAATGGTAGGATCAACTGCGGTTGTGGTGATTCTATCCGGCTGTCAGATAATCGCTTCCAATTGTGGTGACTCAAGAGCAATTCTTTGCCGTGGGACTCAAACAATCCCCTTGACTGTTGATCAAAAGGTTATTCTATGAAGCACTTAAAATTTGACAAGACCTCTTGATGATATTAGTCCTGTTCAAATCTTTTTTCCAATTCAAAACATCTGCTGTGATTCTCCATAATATGACCCTTGAGAATACAACTATGCCGTGTAGATCATGTATGTGCATTTAATGGGATTACATTGAACATGGGTTACACATCAAACTATGGTGACTTTGTCACGTATTAATTTCATTAGCACCCATGAATCCAGAAAGGATGCTAGCCAATTATGGGGTTATCTGAGTAATCCGGGCAATGTTCTTTGATGTATCTTATGTCTATGCTGATATGACCTTTAAAAAATTTGTTGTTTTTGCTGATTTTATACAGCCAGATAGACATGATGAACTGATGCGGATTGAAGGAATGGGAGGGAAAGTCATAAACTGGAATGGTGCTAGGGTGTTTGGAGTACTTGCTATGTCCAGAGCTATAGGTTACTCTCATCTCTACCCTTGCCATTCATCTGGTATCTTAATTCTTTAAAATTGCTACCATTTCTCTTCAAAGGAGGTATCTCTCAGAGCATCTAAATTACGCTCTCATCCCTCTAGAGTGCTTCTTCATCCTCCGTCGGTTATGACTGTAGAATAGACCTGCCGAATTTTTGGAATTCCACTAGAACGAATGCTTATAAAGTGAAGAAGGATCTCAAGAGGATTTGAGTACTGTGTTCATGTTATATCTCCTTACATGCTTAGGAGTCCTCCCGTTTGATGATATAACGGATAGGCTTTTCCTTTTCCTTTTAAAGCATGTTGCTTTGCGGGTAACCTTTATTGACTAAATTATTCCACCTTGAAGCCATGAAATTTTTTCGTGCTTCTGTCACAGATGGATTTTGAAGAGAACTCAAAACTGCCTAGACTTACAATGACAGGACCAAGGTGATAGGTGCCCTGATCAATTTTACTGTTTTAGAAGTGATGATATTGAGCAGATAAAAACAGAGAGCATGACGAGAGTGCAAATGAAGATCTTATTTTCTATAGCTGTTGCCTGGAAGTATGAACTGGGAACATCATGAAGAAAATCTACCATGTTATGGTTTGTCTAGTATAAGAAGTACGACTTTGACAAAAAGAAAGTATGACAATGGCGACTTCTCTAATCTTGATTTTATAGGTGGATTAATTTCACCATCCTACTTGTGGGGACTTAGGACTAGATTCTTGGGGATTAACTGAGAGAACCAAATGCCATACTTTCGAAGCTTTGACTGTGGATATTTATATCAGCTTGTGATGTAAAAGAAATTTCTAGTCATGTATATTTGAACTAATGAGCTTTGGTTTTCGCTTACTAATCATCTGATGAGTTTCAAGAGCACCACCAGCTGGCATCGCCACCAAACCACATCGAAAAGTCAGAGCAGAAAACCAGTTTTCTGAATTGTGGTCTAATGGGCTTGGATGAGTGTTTGCTGTCGAACTTAATCAAAATTGGTCATCCTCCTAGTTTCTGAGAAAGCCATATATGTTTGTCTTAGGAATTAGCAATGCAAAAGAAGCAAGAAATTACATGGCGATCATATTTGCTTTTTGCCATGTATGGTAGTTTCAGACAGATTTGAGTGATTTTGCAGAGCATTTGTTCTGGTGGGTTGTCAATCAACGTCGAGGGGAGTAGATTTCTCTGTACTCAACATCTGGTGGTTGTAACTTGAACAAAAACATGATTTTACCGGTGGAGGTTTTCTTCTTGACTCCTTTCGGCAAACCAAATAGGAAGAGATTTTCACGTTTGTCATGTCTTATTGGATCAATTGTTGTGACAATCATAAAGCAGATTCCTTAAAGGGAGTCCTTCATGAGTGAACATGCTTTAATTTTCAAGATGGTGCACGACCATGCTTATAGTAATTTATTTTATTTTCTAGTAGACTTATCCAGAAATGCACCACAAAGAGATTGTCACCGCGATATTCTTGAAATTACATTTTGTATGAGCATGTATTCTGGTTCTGGAATTATGTGCAGATTAGGTTTAACAATTGTATGCAGTACTTACGCATTGGTGCTTAGGGAGTCCATCCAGCGGTAATTTCAGTAATTTCCACCTATCTTATATTTCAGGTGACCGGTATCTGAGGCCGTGGATTATTCCAGTGCCTGAAATCACTTTTACGACAAGAATGGATGAGGATGAATGTCTGATTTTGGCAAGCGATGGGCTCTGGGACGTCATGACTAATGATGAGGTTGGAGAGGCGGCTCGGCGCCTACTAAGGAGACGCCGCCGCCTCATGATGGTCGATGAAATCTCTCCAGCACAAGCCATAGCTAATTATCTTACTGAGACGGCCTATGGGAGGAACAGTTCTGATAACATATCAATTATTGTTGTTGATTTAAAAGCCAAGAGGAAGCGCCAGCAAAGGCCACAAGAGGGTTGAAGATACGATCTTTATCCCTATTACTTACATCCCATTACTTTCCAGCTCTAATATCTGGAGATAAGGAGACCAGGAATGATCTAGTGATATTTTGCATTTCAGAATGACTAAAGGAACGAATTTAGCTTGGATAGCTATCATCCCAACCTGTACAGAACTGACTGTGGAAAATTTATCGCTTGCTGGAACTAGAATCGGTTGTTGCCATGTAACACTAAGTCAATCCTCAATTTTAGTTGGTTTGCTCAAAAGGAAAAAGATGACGAAGCAAGCATTGTTCTATAGGAAGCAAGCACTGTTCTATGTAACTTATTCAACGATTATCCTGCAAATGAAAGCCAAATTGTTCTTTCTTTGCATATCTTCATTTGGATTACCATCCATTCACACTTTGCCTGGTTCCTTGGAGAACGTTGTGTGTTTGGATGGGGGCAACCCAGAGTCCTAAGCCATTACATGCTTGTTGGCATTTGAAAAATCCTAGAATTATGAAATGTCTATTCCTGTGTCTCACATGCTCGAGGAACAAATTATGTATGTGCTGGCTTATAAACTTTGCGTTAGATTTATCAAAGCTTCATGTTTGTTAAATTAGCACTACTCTGAATATGCATTATGGGTGGATTGTTGAATCTGGTTTATACTGCCAATTGTGACCAACAAAAGAAGAGGTCTATGGATGTATAGCTACAATGTTTTCTTTGGATAATAGCAAATTAGGCAGAACAGCTACTCCATGTACTAGATTTAGCTGGAGGATGAAATCCCTGTACTGTGTGGAAGGAAAATACAGCAACTGTTTTGACAGGTATCGAGTTTACAAGGAAAAGGCAAAAACTGTTTTCACAGATTGGGATCATTTAGAAACGACGACAAATTTGTCTTTCTGTTGTGTCAAAACTTTCCTCGTGCCATTTGTCACTGCACAACCTTGCGGCATATCGAAGTGGTTATAGTAGCAACAATCTCTAACCTTACTTGTGAATTTTGTTGCATTTCCTATCATGCATTATAGGATTATAAAAACAAAACTAGACACGCTATTAGTACTGATATCATGATTAGAAATGCAATCTATACTCCATCATTATCTTCCTAGAAATGATTGTGTTTTTTTTCACATTTTCAAAAACGACTTCGTTTGACATAGGAATCACTCCAAAACTGGGATGAGTTGAACTTTGGCAGATAAGAGTTTGAGAATCCTCTCGCATTTACTATCCGATCCAAAGGAAAATTTGCAGATATGGTGCAGGATCTGGCATTTATGCATGTGAATCCAAATCCTTGAGGCGTAGTGCTCGAAACCAATGGCTTCAAAGGTTCAATGTGTACACAGCCAATCAGCGGCAGTTTATATCCGCGCGTGTTTGTCACTGCCAATGAGTAAGCGATGCGAACGTCCATTCTGGGTAAGAAAAATTTCAATGCCAAAGCATTCTAGTATGTCTCTTGCTCATAAATTTCCGAATCTGAGATTTCAAGGATAATTAAATGCGTGCTCATAGAATTGCTCACACCATTAGCCTGAGTTTCAACTATAAATACGGGCTTCGGCTTTTCACTAGAACTCAAATCTACATACCCTGCATTTGTACTATCCTCTGCTCTATCTGTTTTATCAAGAAATGGCGGATTTGCGTCAACAGCTTGCCACCATGAGGCAGTCATTGCTAGATGAGGTCCTCCCTGCACACCAATTTAATTACTTGGTGTTCCTGTAAGACTGTTTTCATTCTCTTTCGAGACGTGCACATTCTCCGTGTCTCTCTCTCCATATGCAAACTCGTGTCTGGATTTGCTTCACTACATTTACCATCAGCAGCGACTCATGAAAAACATCGCTGCAGCCATGCCATTTCCTTCAGTCTCATGGTTGCAATAGGACAAACCTTTTCAAAGTTGTTAATACTACTCAATGGATGTTGTACTCTTGCATCAGGAACACCTGGACGAGCAGTTTGTTCAGCTGGAGGAACTCGAGGCTGAGGACAACCCCAACTTCGTGGTAGAAGTTTTTTCCTTGTATTTCCGGGAGTCTACCAAGACCCTGGAATCTGTCGGGCAAATGCTGTATGTGCTTCGTTCCTTTATCACCTCTCATTCATTTTTCCCCGTACTTCGCCTTGATATTAAATCGAAGTTCTAATGTATCCTGTGCGATCCTGTTCGCTCAGGGAGAAGACACCTGTGGATTTTGACAAGGTGGACAGGGCTCTTCACCTGCTGAAGGGCAACAGCGCCACGTAATCTGATTAGCATTTTCCCTGTCACTGTTCTAAAGAGGCTCCGTGAAATATGGGAATTGTTCGATCGGACTTTCCACGGCCATTACTAAAGCAAAACATCTGTTCTTTTCTTTGTCGTGATATCTGTTCTTGCGTGTCGCAGCGTCGGTGCTTACAAAGTTGTGAATGAAGTGAATCGCATGAGGGATCTCATCGAAGAGGAGAATCCGGAGAGGTGATGAAAAATGCTTTAAAGTTACCTTTAAAATTTCTTGAAATTTAATCTAAATAATTTTTTGGGTCATTTTATTTGAGAAGTTGCAGCGCCACTTATGAGCAACTGAAGAAGAAGCACGACTTGCTCAAGGAGAAGATGGAAGCATATCTCCACGTCTCTCTCCCACTCTCTCTCCCTCTCTCTCTCTCTCATTTTCGTAAAAGCGTGCATATCGAATCCACTCTTTTCCTGGGTTTTTTAACTTCGCACGTACTGATGGTTCGATATCCATGACTGTTTCAGCTGCTGAAGGAAGCGGAAGCTGCTGAGAAGCCTTGCCAGGGCGGCGGCAGCGGCGGCGACGACGATGAGGACCCGATGAGCAGCACGGAGAACTCCTGAAGGCAGATGGAGCCTCCTGGCAGAGCAGTAGGACTGGAATAAAGTTGGCGTCTGTTGTTTCTGTCAAATGTGCCGTCGACTGGGCCTGTCTTTTTGGCGGGACAGTCTTTTATTTACCTTTGCGTCTATCGTGTCGGAGACCCTTTTTGAGGGTTTTCCTGTTGTGAGTCGTTTTGTCTCTGTAATGAGGGGCTTCCCTATGTTCTAGGATGTCCTCCTCTCCTGTTGTCTCCTTTGGTCTTGTCTTGTGTCTAATGAGAACTTCCTCTGGTTTGCCATCATCAAATTATTGAGTCCTAAAAATCGTTGCTTGGGTTCTTCTAATCATCATTTTATGGTTTAGACAACACTCGCACGGTACCACGGACCAAACATCGACATGGACTTAAGATTGTGATTGTGCACATTGTTAGATGATAGCTCTATCGCAACAATTGAATTTCTTACTTAATTGAGGAAATTTTAGGATGTGAATATTAAAGAGAAAAATGAGATGCTATAAAGTTATCGGCACGGTCCCCAAACTAGGGAATTGAGAAAGTTGGTGGTCGGGTACCGTGCCGTAAGGCGCGCTTTCTTGGTTATGAGCTTTTCACCCACCTTTACTCATTCCAGGTGCGGAAGGCTACTATACATGTTTATCCGATGGCAGCTAGAACCGAAATTCTGACGTGATGTCTATTTTCATCACCGTGAAACTTCAAATTCCTTGTATATCTTTGTTTTTCCGATAGAGAGGGAATACAGAGGACAGCAGCATGGGGTCTCTCACTCCTAGATGGTTCTCCCACCTGTTTCCTCCTTAGATACTATAAAGTCATTGGATGTATTCAAAAGTTTTTATATTTCTAATACGTTTGACGTTAAATGGAAAAAGTCATATGTCAAGAGTCAAATTAAAGACATATATAAATAACGTAAATAACATATGTGAGAATGTAACACCTTATTCTCATTTCTTGAATATAAATTTTTTTAAAAAAATATTTTTGCTGAATGTATCGCTTAATTTATATAATCGATTTACCATTTAAAATACGAGACTTCAAACGACTTAATTCACAAGTAATTCGAATCAAATTAGTCAGGTCATATGGGGCTTGATCCCTAAATCACTAAACACCATTCGGATTTTACTTAATTTCAATAAGTTGGAGTTTCGACTTCTTCTCAAATGGTTCAACTTGTCTCAAACATAAATCCAAAATGGTAAATTAGTGGCCAACACAAGTTTAAGCGCTTGTTCGAACCGAAGCAATATAAATTGTTGTTCATCACAGCTATCGATGGCAATGATCTAACGGTTCATAACCCTATATAGCCGTTAGTTGTTTATCTTATATCTTTTTTTTTTTTTTTTTAAAGTAAGAGTGGTTTTTCTTCTATAGGAACGTGGTCGCCATCCGACCGGTCCGTGTCCGCCCACTGTTCAGCAAACGGCGCCGCGGTTTGACCCGACCGCAGACCCGCAGACCCGCGCGTGAAGATGAAGAGGACAGTGTGTCAGAGAAAGTGGAATCACATGCCAGATTCCCTCCTCTCTCATCGTAAATCTACTTCCCTCCCTCTCTCTCTCTCTCTCTCTCCATCTCCGATCGGCGTCTCCCGCCGCCGGCATTGCATCCAAATCTCGACCGCCGCCGCCGCCGCCGCCGGTGGTGAAACCGGAGCTGCTCCCGGCGGCGACATCCGCCTCCCTCTCGCAACTCCTCGCGGCACCCGTGAGAACCGCGCTCCTTTCCCCTCGCGCTCTCTCTTGCCTTCTTTTTAATCCGTTACATATTCGAGTGAGCGCTCTGCTCGGCAGTCGTTCGAGTCCGCGATTAACGGCGACGATGAATGTCGATTCGTATTCGATGACAGGTCCAGTTCGAGGCGATGGTGATTATCGCGGTGGCGGTTTTGCTGGGGATTTTAGGCGCTCTTCTGCTGCTGCTTCCTCGGAACCGCAAGTCCGGTGAGGCCTTCTCCTGCCTTTTGCTTGTTCGAATATACAGCGTTGACTAAGTGAAGATCCAAGTCAAAGGAAAGCATGCTCGTTTTTAGCCTCTTGATTGCACTGATTTCCACTTCTTTTTTATCTTTTACATCTTTTGTGCAGGCCGTTTGGAAAAGGTTCAGTCCAATTCCAGCGCTCAGGTAACCGTCGGATTTCCGAGGCTGATGTGTTCATGTATTGCGATTGGCAATGCTAGGGCAGTTAGTACTCTATTGTGGAACTCTGGTAAAGGAATGCGATGCGATGCGATGCTTATTGTTGTGCGCGGGGAAGTTGTTGTTTGGCTGACTGATTCTTCCTTTATGTGTGCAATTACCTGCATACACCACCCACGAATGATGTACATACATCCCTGGGGTGTGCACGCGCAAGTGCACATGCGCGCATGTCTTGTCCTGTTTTCGTGGAGTCTGAAATTTGATCGGATAAGGAAAAAGCTGGATGTAGTTTCCTAGATGTGTTCAGGAGATCCTTTCTTCTGTTTCACGTTTTGGCGAGTGAGACTTCCATTTAGTGACGTGATGAAGGGCGATAATTCTATCTGGTTTTGTGGTTGAGTTTGGATTGGGACTAAGCGCAGAGTATCAATTCTGAGGTTTGGGCGTGAGTTGAATTTTAAGGTTCCATTTGTTTCATGGAAAATGAATAATTTGAAAAACATTTTACTAAAAATGATTGTTTATATTGCTTGAAATAATTAGCTAATGAAAAATATTTTCATTATTGACAACAATTTATATCAAAACATTTTTGTTAACAATGGAAATAGTTTTCTTTTATTCATTTTTGAAGTTTATATAAGTGATTGTTTTTAGGAAAATGATTTTTCAAATCATTCATTTTCTGGCAAAACGAACAAAGCCCAAATGAATTATTTATGGTGAAGTAGTTCTACTTGGAGTAGGAGCTCAATACTTGTAATGAGAACGCTTTTGCTCAAGGAATTAACTGCAAGCTATATATCATCGAGTATCTAGTCAAGCAATGTTTCAGATGTATAGAAGTTCTTATATGTGCAATCATTTGCATATATTAGTGGGTATATTTACGAGCATTGGCACACTGATACAGTGGATATGCATCTCATCTTACATTTGAACATGGTATCAGGCATGAGAAGAGAACTCTAATTACTGATAAATCAAACAGGACAGTTCGATAAGGTGTATGAAGCATCTATTTCTATGAAAATTATTATATTTTGTCTACCGGCTCAAAGAATTCAGTTTGAGGCTGAGGTAGTATGTCGTCCAAATTTATCCAACATATTTTGCACAAAAAATGAGCAGGAAAGTTGTGCGACATTGCTCCAGATTAGGTTTTAATAGGTAGGTCCACATAGGAGTCGTTTCTGGGGAACTATGGTGTGTTTCCTGTTTGTTCCCGTTTCACATTAAGTACTTTTAGCTTCAAGCTATCTTCAAGTTAAATTGGGTAGTAGTTGTCTTATGTTATAAGCCTGTTACTTGGTATTAAGCACATTTTTCTTCTTAGTGTACTGTTTTAATTCCCCTACTTCTTGTTCTTCTGTCTATACTTTTGTATATTTTGATGTTGCCTTGTTAACGGACATTTTTCCTTTTGATGATAGGGATCCAAATCTTACACCAAAGGGGATGTTGCTCTGCACAACAAACGAACTGATTGTTGGATAATCATTAAAGACAAGGTCTGGGTTTGTTTTCCTTCTTTCTGTTGACCTTTTGCTTAACTGAATCTGGTAATTAGCCACTATGTTAATGAAATTCATACCAATATTAATTTGCTTTTGTTTGGCTCTTGACATTAATACATGGTTTTGTTTTTCACTGTTTCCCCTATTGAATGTCATCCCTTTGTAGGTGTATGATGTTACCTCTTATGTGGAGGAACACCCAGGTGGTGATGCCATTTTGACTCATGCAGGGGATGATTCTACGGAAGGATTTTTTGGGTATGCATCTATGATCTGGAATGGCATGCATTGTTCTTGCTGATAATTTGTGGGGAAATATGTCAGACCTTCTCTTAAATCCTAATCAAATCTCTAGTTACTTATAGTATGTTGGTTTAATGGATTACTTTCTAACAACCCATTATTTCAATCTTTGGGTGATATCAACGTAACGAAGCAGTGCAAAGGGTAGTATGATATGTTTGACACATTCAGTTAATCTCATAATCTCTGAATATGTGGACAGGATATAATGTTATGCTATTAGATCAGAATTTTGCATTGCTGTTATTTGTCTAAAAAAGTTGTGAGATTCCCAAAGAGTTCGAAATCGAATTTGAGTCCTGGAAAATCATAATAGCCTTCCCTCTTCGGTAAAGCAAAAGATGAATACGGCCCTGGAAGTGCACCTGGGTTTGTCCTACGTATGGTGGTTATTCAATGTTGATGTTGAGATGTTGACAATCAAGATCAATTTTGTTCCTCTTCTTCTCCTCCTACTGATATTTCTGCAAACATATACTGAGGCTTCCTGTTTAATTTTCTGAGACCACCGTATGATCTCTTCCTTGTACTTTCAGGCCACAGCATGCAACCCGAGTTTTTGACATGATCGAAGACTTTTATATTGGGGATCTCAAGCAATGACCGCTCATGGCATTCTGTTGCAAGATCATCTGGTCAGGATGCACTTCGGACATTGCATCATTTGCTTTTAGGTTTTGCTGCTTGTGTAATGTTGCTTGAGCATCTCATTCTCGTTCTCTCAGGATACCTCCCCAAGAGACAAAAGGCGCTAGTCAAAATTTTCAAATCTCAACGTATTTCCTTTCTCTTAGCAATGAGGGAACACCACCTTTGGAAAATGCATTTTTTAACGAAGTGGTTGACTGATGACTGACGTTGGGCCGGTCCCAAATTTACAAATTCGGAAGTGGTCGCTCGCAAAAGAACAAGCGACTTGACCTGACCACGTTTTAGTCAAATGCACTTTTTGATGACCTTTGTTAATTCATTATCGAAGATAATTTGCTTTTCTTCATCCATTATTAGGCGTGGGTATAATCACGAACTCAGGGTTACATGGACTAAGCATGACTACTGAAAGTAGAGTGATGTTAGGTACAGGCTGCTTTATCAGATCAGTGTATTAAGGTAAATGTTTAAGCGAGTGAATCATATTCGACATCTTCGACCAAGAATAAATAAATAATATTCAACATTTAGTATATTAAGTGCAGAAAGAAGTGCAGATCTCATAACCTTTTAAGATACAAATCACATAGAGAAGGATGTTGAAGAGGACAAAAGCAAAGGCCTTTGAAAGTAAATGTTTAAGCGAGTGAATCATATCATAGCGTGATGGGACAAAGGTGATGGCAGAATACCCACAAGTCAGAGATAAGCCGACTCTGACAAAGTTAGGCTATATATTTATCTGAGTAGGAATTTTTTTGTCAATTAATTTTCGAAACTTTCACATATTTGATTTATTGACAAAGATTATTTACAATCAAATAAAATATACACCCTTAAAATTAGGAAAATAAATTTCCTATCCTGAAAAGCAAAAAAATATTTTCTCAAAAAATAATTTCTCAAATTTTTTTTCCTTCATGAATCTTTCCCAAAAACAACCACTTTATTTGAGCCGATGTTGAACTCGTGTGCTGGGTCAATTTAACCCCATGCCTAGAGATTGTAAAAGATCAACAACAAGTAATGTGATTCATAAACAAATACATCGTATCCAGTCATAAGCCACCCCTCCTTCTAAACCACTCCCCCACCCCCAACACCACCAAAGAAGACAAGGCTTTGCTAATTCTGAAGATGAACAACTTGGAAGATCTACAACACTCTGACCCACCGAGCTATCGCTGGACTATTAACGGAACACATAAATTACACGACAAAATGAACGACCTTACAGGATCAGCCCGAAAACAGAAAGGGCTGAAACTAAAAGAATATATCGGCCACGGTGAGGAAACGATTGGAAAGGAAGGGAAAAAAAAAAACGAATGACATTCTTAGATTTGCTAAAATCAAACAATGATAAATTTAATTGGCCGAGCAATTTCAAGAGGATCAAAGATTCCATTGGGGGCGCCGCTTGAAGCCCTTAATTCCTACCGCATATGGTCCAAAAATTGGAGGAACAAATGCGAACTCCCTTTCTCCCTTTTTCTTCTTCTGCTAGACATCGTACTTCTTGGGCTGACGCCATTGTGCCAAACTTCTTGCGAGCGAGCTGATAAACATGTTTTTAGGCGGCGATCCTTTTCTGCCATACAATGTCTTTCCTCCCAAATCTGTGAATTTTGGGCCAAGATCCTTACTCCTGTCTATCTGCAATTTATCAAGATGTATTAATGTGAATGAGCTGCCGTGAAAAAGCTCGAGTGTCATCGAATCCGTCAAACTCAAAATGGGGAAGCTTAAGATTTTCATGTCCATATACCTTACTGATCTTTCCATCTTTCAAGTGGTAACGGATGCCAGACCAGTTGATAGATTGAGAGAAATGAGAACGAACCGCACTGATAGTGTACAAGAAGTTATCTACCAGCATTGCTATAAATACCTGTTAAATCAAGTCATATGGAATGGCATTAGCACCCAACGACCATCAATCCCTCCCCCCATCTGCATACATATGAAATACACAAAGATCTTCCCGGCGATATTCATAAATAAATATTCATTTGTCTTTCTAGAGAGAAAATATCGTCGCACCAGATTTATTTTATCCATCTCTCGTCAAATCCCCAAAATCCCTCAAACTATTGACTACACACAGGCCATTCTCAACAAGTAGGGAAGGTAGTGATACTTACAAGGCCCCAGTTATACGAAGCAAGGGAAAGTTGAGGTGCCTCAGGGGATAGCATGTTGCAGAGCTCAACTTCTATTCTTGTCAAGTTCCACATGGAAAGGAGTTCGGTAGCAGTGCACAGAACCAAGCATCCCACCATTAACAAACCTGAATGAGGCAAATTGTAAGCTATAAGTCGAGTAAGAAGCCAGATACATCCAATCCCAAAAGGCAAGTTTTCAAGTCGGTAGGTGGGACATTCTGAGCACCCAAGAAAACATATCATCTCAAGCGATTGCAATAAGAAATTGTTCAAAGAATTTTGCAGACAAAACTCCTTAACTCTCAATTCACAAAAATTCAACCAAACCACCATAAACACCAAAAACAAAGTAGAAAAAATCAAAGTGTTTCTCATGAGTCATCAGTTTTTCACCCTTGGCCGAAGAAGAGAAAGCTGTCAATTTGACAAGTTTTCTTTGTATATTAAGAACTGGATGTGTTAAGAGGCCCACTTGTACAGTCAGCTAAGATCATCTATATCATGTCCAATGTTGGTGAGTTTCATGCAACTAGAAGTACCCGGATCTCTAATATTATCTATATGATGTCCATTTGTACAGTCAGCGTCAACCTGGTGACCTGATCACCAACAAAAAGTGCCCGTGGATCCATTTCTTTTAAACTTAGTTATGTTAAGAGACATTAAACAGCATATAGAGGATACAAATAGGGAAATATTATCTGGGGAAATTCCCCACATGTCAAACATTATAACAGGATATTTCTAAATCCTGTCTGATATCCAAGATTGCTCGTACATCTAACGGTCTAATAAGGAAACCAGACACAGATTTACATTTCGGTTATTAACTCAAGTTTCAGAACTTCAACCCATTTGCAATGTTTTACCAAAAACTTTATCATCCATCAAGTAATTTGTGATTGGACCAGCACTAACACCAACAATCGACCTGAAGAAGGGAAAAATGCACTCACCAGCATGAGTTAAGTTAGTTTCCTCCAATGAGTAACCTTTGATGTAAGCTCGTAGTGCTGCTGTTACATGAACTGAGCTCATTATATATGGTGCAACAAATCCCCAAGATAGATAAGAGTGTGAAGTAAATAATGCGCGGTTCATTATCCAATTGACTTTTGTTGTGTATGATTCCAGAACAAATGTCTGCTTCCGTAAGTAATTCCAGTACCTAAATAAGATCAGAGTCGAGATGTGAGAAAGAAGCAGACATATTTAAACACAAAGGCCAAGGAAAAATTGGTGGGCTGAGGAGAGAGCCATCCAAACCTAGAAAAACTAAGATCACTGGCTAATGGATGAGGAAAAACAGCAACAGGAGGAGATGAAATAAGCCTCTTGTGAGCGCCTGGAAAGGATCAAACAAGAAATCCAATCAAAAGCTAACACTATTATCAGATTGGAAAAGAGGGCTGAAGAAAAGGAAAATGGAATTATGACTCGGGATAAAAGGTTTTACGGGCATATGAGGACCACGACACAAAATGACACATCCACAAATTTGAAATTTGTTTTATTGTTTAAATGTACTTTGAAATCAACCTAGTCAATCAGATTTTTAGATAAGAGTATTACCAGCAATAGCTGCAAGTGTCATATCGTCAGAGTATCCACCATCTTGAAGCCCTGAAACAACTCCATGTCGGTCATATCTGAAGTCATCAGCATGCATCTGAAAGACAAATGTAAACAAATAAGAAAGAATGAGTTGAAACAGACAAAACTATTGTAGAAAATGGGATTGGATCCTTGCCATCATACACCCTCCCCACAAAAAGAAGGTCTTTCCACCAGTAGCAAAGCCCATCGAGCAAGGCTGCATATCAAAAAAGTATCACAATATTGATAAGATGAAGAGTAATGTGAAAGCTCAAGCTAAGATTTTATAATCAAAAGCATCATAAAAACAGGAGGCTTCGCAGTTGAGAGGTAAAGGGGAATGCTTGCTTGACAACCGACAAGCAATACATATGTTTGAGGTCCCAAAAGATTATTGTCTTCAGAATTTCTCCATAGAATTCTATGCATCAAAAATAGGTATTGACAGGACATGTTACATATTGGCGCCAGTAACAGAAACAAATCACTCATTCCATTGCTCTCGGCAATATGGAATGAGCAAAATCACTCCTCCAAATCTATAATATAGATCTATCATGCTTATATAGTGACAGATGCTACACTGTCAGTCTGCTTAAGGCTTTTTCAGTCAGGTTGACACCACCTTGTGGCCCTGCAACATCCTTGCTTACTATATAAGCAACCCAAGAAAGAGAGAAGAGGGCCTTCTTTTTTTTTTTTTTTTTTTTTTTTTTTTTGGGGGGGGGGACTTGGTAGGAGTCATTAAACTGGTGGGACTCCTAAGACTGAATAGTGCTTGGGCTTTTTGGCTATAGCCATTGTTGGAATATCTCCCACAAATTGAATTACAAGTGATTTTCTGATCTACTTTTTAAATTTAAAACCACAATCAACATGTAGATGAGCACAAAAGGAAAAGATGGAAGAAAAGACCTCCCCAAATAAAAAGGAAGCTACAAAGATTTCAAGAATATCATACTTTGATAATATTGGTGTTTGAGATTTTTCCTGTTAAAAACACAATATCTTTTGCCCAAGGCTAGAATCAATCAGTTAGCAGACCAGATGTAGCAAAATGGTTTTATCAGATCCAATGATAGAAGCCTCCTTTAAGTTAAATTCAATCCCATTCGAAGCTGAAATAAAACAGATCTAAACAACCCCTTTTCCAAAAGTCTTAAATGTAAAGATGTGCCTACTACAATCAGCCATATATACAAATATCCTCCCGTTTGTGCAAGCTAGACTTTACAAGTGAAAGGTAGGATGCGGACAAAACCACAATCAAACAATAACCTGAGGTCAAAATGGAGTAGTAAACAGAACAATACGAGAGAGAGCCAAGATCTAAATACCCAAAGCTCTAATATGGTACTAGATTACAGCTTTTCCAAAAGCTTAAACTATACAGAAATGTGGTGACAACGTAAATTAAGCATATATAAAGTAACAACAAGGTATCATAATTCTGTTTAGATAGGTCTGTGTGAAAGTATCATGTCAGTGATGCCTTTTTCTCTGCTCTTCTACATTACCTATGGAAAGAAATGAGTGGCATACCATATGATACTCATAAATGCAGTAACTCCCCAGACTTCCAGATGGCAAATCAAGTGGATATCCAGTTTGAATAAATATCTGCACGTAACCTCCAGAGTTAAAAACAAAGCGAGATTATTTATCACAACTCAAACAGGATTATAAGGACCAAGTAAAAAACACAGCATATAAAATTAAACTAACAAAAACCATCTCCAGTAATTGTCACAATCAAATAAAAAGAAGCGAGTACAACAAGTACAGTCATACCTCGGGTCTCTTTTCCATCTCGGCAGTGAGTGCTCCTATGGATCCAGGATGCAGCCTAACGTCATCATCCAGAAACAAAACATATTTGGTTTCTTTGTGCATTTTTTCAACTCCCACCTGCAGTAAGGAGACAGACACAATAGTGCAAAATAGCTGAGCCAACAAATCTTATTAAAAGCAGAATATTAGCAGGAAGGCATGATGAATCTTCACTTTGTTTCTCCATTTACTTGCTTAGATATACTTAGATAAAAGCCAACACCTCCCCCTTCCTTTTTTTGGATTTGAAGATATAAGTCAACTCAACAAAGAATCTTTCAAAAAAAAAAAAAAAAAAATCCTTCCAATATATCAGCATCATTCATCTTCCTTCTTTGTTACTTTTTAAGGTTTACTATGTGAGTATCATGCTTGAAGGGCAACCAGATGAGGATTGAATCTTCTATGCAAGAAAGCAAATTTTGAAAATGAAATATCAGGGATAACCGCAAAGGGTAGAATCCAGATGTGTCAAGGAGTTAAAACTCTCCTGTGATTTCTAAACATGTTCACGAAAAGTCTCACTATGCCACAGATATGCAGCAGCTTTAGATACCAAAGAAATCTATTTATTAGTACACACTATCTAAATTTGCCGCCACAGCAGCAACAATAGGAACAACAAGCCTTATCCCACTAGGTGGGGTCAAGATATACATTTACTTAAGCGAATAAGAAAAAAAAAATCAAAAGAAACAGAAGTCCCCTTGCCATCACGAAGACCAACTACATGACAAGGACTATTAGGTATAAATAGACAAACAGCAGTCACCTACCAACTGGTTGTGGATCTTCTGACTACAAGTTGTTGACAGACCGGCCACGATAATCTTAGCATCAACATCATCCTGTGCATATATTGCACGAATATAAATTAAATGTGGGCCATTATGCAAAACAAACACATACAATCAGAAAGATGCAGCTAAATATGGAATGTTCTTCAGAATGGTGGACGCTCTATCTGCATCAGTATTTCCCACGGTAGTTGCATATATACCTTATATCTTCAAATATGCAATAACTGCTAATGATAGCACATTCCTAGGTGCATAAGAACTACTTGCTGGGTCAAAACAGGAGAAACATGCCGATTGCATATGTACCTTATATTCTGATATCAACAAAGATACAGCATGATAAGCAGGATCTTCTGTGCTTTCCACCACAAAGAGAAATTCTAGAGGACCTCCATAGAGAGATGTGATCTGCCCAATACAAAGATTCAATCTTAGGCTAACCTAGAGATGAATAGATGGAATACCAATCTTATACAGTTACTTCAATTGCATATAGACCCAACAGTAATAAACAATTCAGATATCCTTTAACAGAATATAATGCTAAATTGTCACCACTCTCGCCTAAAAGATGTGGAAGAACCTAACCTGAGTTCTCCAATTGTGCAAATTGTGTTCGCCAAAACCCTTCAATGGCATCACAACAGACACTCTGGGCAGATTGACCTGCTTGGAGTGCTCCAGATCATTGATATCATGACAAAGAAATGCAAAACTATTGCCATGTCTGATACCGTCTTTCATCCGCTTGATCTCTCTATTCCTGAATAAGAAGAGCATGGTCGAATAGGTCAGCGACATATGAACAGTAAAAATGCATCACCAAGATGAAGTCAGTTATTAGCCTCCAATAAGAAATCTTGGTACCTGACATTCGCAGCGCAAGCCCACCCAAGAGCTAGAACTAGGCATATCAAACATCCCTACAGTAAAAAAAAGAATGGCTTAATGTTATCAAAGGCAATAGATAATAGCTCAGTCCAAAAAAAGCAAACACGCTTTTTTCCTTCATTGATGAGCAGGATAGAGGATGATGGGGTTAGATATATCGAGGTAAAGGGCTTAGACATATTAAGGACAGCGACGATATTTATGGAATGAGTCTTCTCCACAAAAGAATTGCATGCAATCCAATACTAACGGTAATGTCCTCGAATCTGCACTTGCAAAGAGCTTCAGATCAATTTCTCGATCAGTTACGAGCCTAACCAATCGTCGTGCATATTGTAGAATTATTCGGAAAGCAGTACCCAATCAACACACGCCTGAATTTCCTAAACTAAATTCAAACCATCGCAATTCCCAAACAAAACGAGAGCTCGACGATTCGACTCCACGCATCTAGAGCTCAGAAAACCGAAATTAAAACCTCACGACATAAAAAGGAAACAAAATAAAAAACAATAAAAAAATCCGTAATCTCGTTCATTTGGCTACCTAAATTCCCGCATCGCTCCCTCCTCCAATCAAAAATCGACGTAGACACGCGAATCAGATCCAAAACCCCCCGGGGAAGGGCCGGGAAAACGAGAGCGCACCTGGATCTGAACGAAGACGGCGAGAGGGCTACAGAAGGCCCTGCTGAGAGAGAACAGGAGCGCATCCAGCGAGTCGAATGCCGCCATCACGCCCCCCGCCCACCCTCGCTCCCTCTCCTCCTCCTCCTCCTCCTCCTCCTCCTCCTCTTCCTTCCCCCACCCCGCTCGCTCGCCCGCTCGCCCGCCCGCGCGCGCCTCGACTCGGCAGGCAACGACCGCCGCCGCAAGAACAGGAAGAGCGAACCGAAGAAGAATCGAGGCCGAGAAACCGGCACGGCAGCAAGGAAAGCCCTAGGACGGACGGACGGACGGCGCTCCGGCTCCGGCTCCCGCTCCCCTGCAGCTCCCCCCGATCGGTCTCAGATCGCCACCCAAGAGGAGCGGAGCGATCGAAGAGAGAGAAAGAAGAGAGAGAGAGAGAGAGAGAGAAGGAGGGCGAAATCGAACGGGCGACTGCCAGCGAGGGAGAGAGAGAGAGAGAGGGGGGAGAGAGGAGAGAGGAGAGAGGAGAGAGAAAGGGTGTAAGAGTGAGAGACCGCGTAATTTTATAAGTTTGAAGACGATGGAGGGGGAAGAGGAGGAGGAGGAGGAAGAGGCTGGTTGGTCCTTCTTCACTCGCGTTGACCGCACATCCCGATGGACGAATCAGAGAGGAGATGGGGGAGCCCGCGAGACCGTTAGATGAGGTTGGGGGGCCCTATTTATAGAGAGAGAGAGAGAGAGAGAGAGAGAGGCATATATGACGGGAGGGGAGGGGACCGCGGTGACGTGGCGGACGGGGATTGGGCGGCGCCCTCGCCGCAGCGTGTGTGTGCACGGACCGGGAAGATGCCGCTTTATGATCCGAATCTTCTTCCCCCGGCCCCGGCCCCACCTCCGGATCATCGTCATCATCATCGTCTTTTCGGTCGATCGTCCTCGTACGCAAGCTTTCTCCTGTCCCCTTTTCTCTCTCCTGCCAAAAAATAAGAAAGAATTAAGAATTGAGCAAGCCGCCATCTGAGATCGCAAATATTAAATACAACTCACGAATTGGCTGTACGTTTTCATTTGGAAAAATGTCATAAATGGTCCATATATTTTTAGTTAATGTGCAATTTCGTCGATGAACTTTCAATTCGCTCAATTTGATCCCTAAACTATTAATAAATGTCCGATTTAGTCTCTGAACTTTCAATAGGCTCAATTTGGTTCTTAAATTATTGATAAAATGTCCGATCTAGTTTTTTCGTATTTTATCAATAGTCCAAAGACCAAATTGAGCCGATCGAAAGTTCAGGGACTAAATCGGACATTTATCAATAGTTCGGGGACTACATTGGACATTTATCAATAGTTCATGGACCAAATCGAGCGAATTGAAAATTCGGGAACGAAATTGCACATTAACTAAAAATATAGGGACCATTTGTGACATTTTCCCTTTTCATTTAATTAAAGTTATCACCACGAAAAAATCAAAATTAATATATTTATGATAAATTTATTTTAAACTAATTTAATGACCATTAAAAATCTTAAACTGATACACTTATAAATAAAGTGATTTTTTAACTACAAAAAAATCTAAAATTGAAAATATATGTGACAAATTTATCTTTCATTAATTTTCTTTAAATTAGATTAATACTCTTAAAAATTATAATAATTGCCACATGTTATCCTACTTAACAATTTGATATTAATATTTAACATGATAAATTTATCCCATTTTTTGACAAGTACGACCCTCGAAATTATTTTGAGTCGGGCAGAACACAAAATCAATGTCTTGCTCGATCAAGGTGGAATGCACAATAAAACGAACAAAAGATTAAATTCAATGATATTGCAACTCCTATGTAACCCTCTTAATTGCAAAAAAGAGTTGGGGAGTAGCAACTTTATCATAGAAAATTAGATATGTTATATATTAAAGCATCGCATCGCATAATATTTTACAAAAAAGGGGAATTGATGTTTAGAGCATCCTTATTTTATGAAAGCTAGATCAGGTATATATCACTCTTTTGGTTATATTTCGGAAAGCCCACGAGTTTGTCAAGTCCGATGTGGCATCATCATCTCACTAATTAGGGGTGGGCATAGTTCTCAGGTAACCTAAATCTAAGAATCGAACTGATGAGAACTTGTCCGATTTTAGATTTAATGATATGCACAGTAGGTTTCAAGTTTCAGAAAGGAAAATAACCGGGGAAGCTTTGCTTGGCAAGGGGTTATCTTCCTTTCTCATTGAAGGAAGCCAAGTAAGTTGGAAGGCATTTCACCTTTCTAGTTTCATCTCTGATGCCTCGCACTGAAGCGGTGAGCAATCAGTTTTCTAATTGCTTTCCCTTCAAACAAAGAAAAGAAATTCTTCCATCCAAAGGAAAAACAACTGGGTGTAAATCTACCCACAAACTGCCCCCAAATTGAAAGGGTTTTGGTAACCGAGACCCTCACAATCTCAAGGAGCACTCGGGGACTCTCATCCTAGGCAGGTTCTCCCTGTAGTGCTCCTAAACCTTTTAACGTTGTGCTTAGGATGTAAAGTTTCAAAAGTTGGGGAGTCTGTTTCGACGGGTGGGTTCCTAAAACTTAAAACTTGGAACAAGTTTTCCTTTTTTTGGGTTTGTGTTTTCGCAATATCCTATAGTATTCCATAGCGTTCAATGATAATTGCATAATCTGGAACCACTAGTCCGAGTTTCTATTTTATGACTAAAAATTTTATTTTAATAATGTTTCATTTTTTTTTGTATCTAAATGTAAGTTATGGTTAATTAATTGTAAAAGCAAGTGGTGGTAATAAAAGGTAATGCTTAATTGCAATTGTTTAATTATTAATACGGGTGAAACTTGGGTAAACTCTAGAACTTGTGACAAGGTAGATTCCAAGTTGTAGGATATGCATGGTAGATTTTAAATTTCAAAAATTGAGGAACTTATTTCAATGGGTAGGTTTCGGATCTTAGGTTCCTGGTAGAACCTACGTAGAACTTGAAATCGCTCACCCTTACCTCCAATCTCGATGTGCAACACTTTTAGATAAGTTCATTATAAGATGACGGTGGGTCAACCTGAGGTCCGGGCTCCATAGGATAGGAGCAAGAGACAAAACTAAACTTAATGGCTACTCAAATCATCTACAGGAAGGAAACGAAAATTTCCATCGCTAAGGCACGGAGAAAGAAAGAGAATGGTCCGCTTGTCACGTCCATTTCATATTTGCATTGACTTCGTGGTTTGGCTACTTGCGTGAGGCTAGAGGTCATGTGCGTGATTGCGATCAATTTTCAATCCAACCCTAGGTGTGTTCCTACGTGGCTTCTTGAACATTCATTTGAATAATTGATTGTCGCGTAATCCGACAAGTTTCGAAAGACGGACCCACAACTTGTCGACATAAGTTAAATGCGAAATGCCCTCTCGAGAGATGGGGAAATCACCAAAAAGGGCTTCAAACTCGTTGTACTTGTATTAATTTAGTCATAATCCCTAAATTCATTGTACTTGAGTTGATGACCTTTGCTGGCCCTAGGTTTGGATGCTAACGTGGACATTTTAATAATTTTTTGAAATTTTGAATTTTTTTCATTTCTTTTTTTCTTTTCCTTTACTTTTTTTATGGACTTAGGGGCTAGCAAGGATAGTTGGCCAATCCTCACCGTCCATAGGCATGGGCATCCTCGCGCTCATTGGATCCTACGAGTTAATTTTGGACTATTTTGGTAATTGTTCCCTCAAGAGATTTTATACTTGTTGGCCCATTTCCGTATATGTGATTTCGACTTATTTACGTAACCTCGAATTTTATTTTATTTTTTGGTCGAAGATGTACCTCGGTTGACTAAGAATAAAATGATGCAAGCTGTGGAAGTGTGCAAGAAAAGGCAAGAGAATAGTTCTTTGTCGAACATCCGTCCGAAGATGAAGCCCTGGCATGGAAGGGACAGCGTGGTTTGCGTTCGCGAGGCTGTCCAATGTCAGTTGAAACATCAGCATCTTTGTACGGTACGACATCGTATCGTGCAAGTGTAAAACTAACTTCTTCTTCTTTTTAAGTTTTTGTTCTATGGTCATTTTCTACTTAAACGTCGCAACAATATGAAATAAATAGGAACCATATATTTAATATTCAATTGAACTGAACCGATGAAATGTTGTGCAATATAATATTGTACTAAGATCAAATGATTTGAAAAATACTTACATAAAAATGATTGTTACTGCTTGAAATAATTAGTTAATGAATTTTTTTATTGTCAATAACAATTTATGTATAAATTCTTTTCATGGAAGATGAAATAGTTATTGTTTTTTTTATAAACGCTATAAATAATCATTTTTAGCAAAATGGTTTTCATATCATTCATTTTTTGTAAAATAAACAAAGTCTTATGGTGCATTTGTTTTAGGGAAAGTGTTTTCTTGAAATTAGTTTTTTGAACATTCACTTGTTTGATTTGCCGGATAATGTTTAGTCAACCAAAAAAACTTTCCGGTAAAGGAAAATATTCATGCAAAATTTAGGAAAATGAATTCCTAAATCTAAGAAAATGAAAACGCTTTCCAAAATCGTTCTTCTTAAATTTTTAATATCTTACCTTTTCTTTTAATAAAAAATTGATTTTTAAATATTTTGGCTTTTTTTCTTTTCATTTTTCCTCCTTTGCCAATTGCTAGGCCTTAGCAATCGACCATAGGCAAGGACCAGCCTTGGGTGAGGTTGAGCTCACTAAATCTCGAAAAGGCTCGAGTTTGTCTGCCTAAATCTCCCCCTAATCCGGACAAGTCAGCACTCACTAGGCCTTGGTGATGGCACCAACGACTTGTCACGACCTTCACTAAACCTCGTGATTGGCAAAGGAGAAAGGAGGAAGGAGGGAAAAAAAAAACAAAAAAGATTTAAAAAAATGATCTTTTTTTGACTTGATTGAAATCATTTTCTAAATGAGATTCAAATGTAAAAAAAAAAAGTATTTTCGGTCACATGTCGCAAAATAAGAGAAAACTAATCATTTTTTTGAAAAAATATTTTCCAAAAAGTAATTTGTTTTTTCATGAATTTTTTTTCTAAATAAATGCACTCCAACTAAATTCATTTGACTCGGGCATACGAAATGAAACTGTCACATCGTCATCAAGTGCTGATAAGCAGGAAGATGGAGGAGATGAAGGAGAAGATGTTGCTTACTTCACATGACAACGCCAGCTCCCAAGCTTGATTGACCCACGTTAGCATATTTGGTACCCATCACATCATACCATGTGACCACTTGGATTCTTTTCTGTTCCTCTTTCATGTTTCGGCGGTCTTAATTGTTGTTTTTTTTATTTGGCTAAATCCGCTTGTATCCAATTCCATATGTTGCTTTCATATTGTAAGAGCATCCGTCTGGGGAAGGTGAAGGCACAAGACCACCTACCATTCTTCTACCTGATGATGTTTTATTATTATTATTATTTATTTCATAGAGATATCTGATCGAGTTTCGTCTGATGGAATTCTTGCACACGGATTTAGGATGGGATCGTCTTAGATAATTGTGGCTGCACATAGTTTTCTGGTGTGTCTTTGTGTTTCTTTGTAAGTACTGTGCACATGATCATCGATCCTCGCGTGAATAGCGATTTACTTGCATCGTAGGTTGGATTACATTTATCGAAAGCGATGTCGTCCCGAACATGCATCATGCACTAGCGCTCAAGTGCTTCCATGTGGTATTCTTTATCTATTAAAAGGTGAGGAGTGGCGGTTAACGTTAGAGGCTTGCCCCCTTGCGCTTTATCATAAGGGCTCCATGTCCATTACGGAATAGTAGATGAGCCATAGACAATTTTGCACAACATATGAGTCGAAGATCCGAGATATGTGAGGCCATCATCGTGGCCACACTAATATGGCAACAGCCGTGGAATTTCTTTAAGTATGTCGCAATTTGTCAATTCGATTCAAGCTGTTTTAAGGTTTGCTCGTGATATGAATCGAATTTATTATCCCATATAAGACAAGTGATGCCTTTATCGCTAAG
This sequence comes from Eucalyptus erythrocorys, assembly GCA_014182555.1. Taxonomy (NCBI): domain Eukaryota; kingdom Viridiplantae; phylum Streptophyta; class Magnoliopsida; order Myrtales; family Myrtaceae; genus Eucalyptus; species Eucalyptus erythrocorys. Next base: position 49,667,889 of record CM024599.1, on the reverse strand, counting down.
TCAACCACCTCGGCGGTGTATTTACATGAAGTTTGTAATCAATTGGGAATAGGAAAAGGGAAGCTTCCTCTTCTCTTAAATTGTCTTTCATTTCAATGTCCTACGTTTCATTGCTCGCCGGAGTCCCTATTCCATTACGATATCTCTAAAGACGTGGCATTGGTTCGTACTTTAGCTCCCCTAGAGCAGGAACCCCTGAAAGTTGGCATTTGTCTGGTCATGCACCCTTTTGCTTATGGTTGCTTCGCTTGTCTTTGCTTATTCATATCGTTGTGGGCAAGAAGGCAAACTGCTGGAAATGGCAAACATGAGCCTCTCATGAAAGAAGAATGAGAGATAACACCATGTAGTCAATATCAAATAGCGCAACGATGAAATGGAATCGGAATATGGTATAACGCTAGGATATCTGCCCTTTACATTATTTAGTAAGAGAAAGTATGTGCAAAAAGGGCTCATTGCATTCTTATACTTCGAATTTTAGCAGCACAGATCTTACTTCACTCGATCAAAATTGTCAAATGCCTTGCGGAGCACGAACTAACCACCTTGAACAAGTCACATTTGACAAAGTGCTTGACAAAGCAAATGACTGTTGCATGCACGTTCTTATCTTGTAGATTATAATGGTCATTTTACATTTATGTGGCTTAATGTAGATCCAAGCGATAAGAGTGATATTTTTTACTTACGTAACTAGACCAATTATCTCTCCTGAGAAGAAGATGAACTTTCGACCATTAGTATCGGCCATCACATATAATCAAGTGGACCCCTTGTTTCATAGTTGGTGTAGACCTTTTGGATTTTTTCTAACGTGCGATGAAAATATTATTTTCATGAATATTTTTCAAACATTCATGTACATCCATCAAATCTGCGACCTATGGGAATGACCGTTACTAGGTAGGACACAACCATGTAACCTCTAGTTGGGTTGTCCAAGGGGTTTTAGATGGGCCGGTCTTGTTCTTGTTCTTGATTGGGCAGATCCGTCTCAGAAACCCTAAATAGCTTAGCTAAGCTGAAAGTCCCAATTCAAAACCATGTACAGTGTAACCTATCGCCGCCATAATTTCTCCTGCTTTCATTACGTCGTATAATGTTAAATTCGTTCTTCCATTGTACTAACATTATAGGGCAATAAATTTGTTTGCTTTTCTTTTATGACATATATAATTTATGGATCTCCAAAATAATTTTGACTTGGTTTAGCAAAGTCATATGACGTTAAAATATGATGTTAACTTAAAAATAGGTTTTGCTCCTGGGCATTGCACGTGCCATAAGTCTAGTCTCCTTGCGTAATGAATAATACATAACAAATAGTACTTAATTATTGTATGTTATGAGAATGTTAAAGAGCAAGCAAACAAATGTAGAACAGAGATTTGCCAAACCGTAGGCCAGTGAAGTTTGATAATGCCGCTAAAGATTACCGATTTACATTTTAATGAAGTAGGAGTATACCCACTTTCGAATATTTAGTTCACTTCCATGTCTCCAGCTAGTTTAACCTGAACATTCACTGCATAATACCACTCTATACGAGCAACCTACCTCTGGTTAAAAACCTCGAGATCATCTCTTGTTACCGGAAAACCTATTTTCTGGATCAGCAAGTTTATTTCGAATATTTTTTGAATTGCTTTGATCTGTATTAGGAATCCGATAATATCGTTACTCATTCGAATTTTTGAATTTTAGTAGATTATTTTTCATTTACTTGAGGTTACTCATCTCAGCTATAAATACTCCTTTAAGCCCTTAATAGTAACAAACGATTTAAGTTATTGATTTTTTGAGAGACCCTAGTTTATCTAGTCTCTTCCTTCTTATGCTCCTTACTACTCAGTAGGGCTTCAGCCTCGCCAAGATCAGAAGTTCCTTTCATCTATTCGGCGTACCCTATTCATCTGGTATCAAAGCTGAGGATTAAATTGCCTGCGCGCGGAAGAAATACAGGCGAACTTGTCCTGGAAGTGGAGGAGATGTGTCGTCAGAATCGACAGCTCCGAGAAGAGATGCAAAGTAGTGATAAACGTCGCGAATTTGAAGGCTTTCTCTTCATCTGGTTATGGCGCGCCTATAGTATGATTATGGCTCTGTAGGTGACAAGTGGTTTGCACGAGTAGTTCGATGACTCGGACATATTCCGGCTCCATCATCGAGTCGCGGGAGATGTCCGAACTAATCGCATAACTATTGCCTCGCGCTATTGTGGAACTTATCGAACTAAAACTATTTCCGTTCGACGACAACGGGCTGCGATTTTCTCTGACAGATTGCAATATAGACGATGTTGTATTACATGTGCAAATGTGTGATTGATGTGAACTCATGTGATGTTGGAGTTGTTGAAAAACCTCGTCTCTTCCATAGTCGTATCGTAAAGCGAGAGACACATAGCAACAGACCGTCAATCCAATCCTCCCAATTTCTAGTCAGTTCCGTTGCCACATTTGGGTTTCTCTGTCTTGCTTTCTTATCCGGCGACAACCCTCTGGAGGTCCGTGTGGCCTCTCTATCTTCTTCCTTCTACAGTGCCTGACGTTGGGGTTTAAGGACGGAGGAGCCACCCAAGGTCTGCTCTTGGGTACTGCCTCGCCACGCCAGGCCAATGACGTTGGGCACAAAAACTCAATTCTCTATAACAATTCTCATATTATCAGATAGAATGACAAATCTTGTATATGATGGTAACATTCTCTTCCAACTGGTTGGGAAAACTTGGATGTCATAACAACCAAACATCATATACTTCAGAAAGAGGAGGAACTTCTGCATCAGCCGGAGCTGAGAGAGGGCAAACATAACCTAGGATTGAAAAAGATACTAACCAAAAGATGCAACCCATGGTCAAGTGGGTCGCTTCAGGTTTGATCCTAGTTGAGTCTCGGGTGGGCCATCCAGATCGCATTGCAAGAAAATGGGTCTGAGCTGGTTTTGCCTATATATGTGTTAAGACACCCAAATCTAACCCGACTTGCCAATTTGCCACCTCTAATGTGATGAGTCTGCACTTTGTATCCCTAATCCTCCATCACTGCATCATCACCCCCATATTGTGCAAATGCCTCTTACCACTTTGATAAAAGAACTATCAATTGCCTATATATGGAATTTGCCAGAACATTGGACAAGTGCCTCGTTCAAGAACACAGATTATTATTGGAGACCACACGTTACATCTACCTACTCAGTAACATGTGCTTTTATCTAACAATGCGACCTTTTCTGATATTAAAATTCCCATCAAGAAAAGTTTGAAGTTCAGACGTATCAAACACAAATTCTCTTCGTAATCAAAAGCTACGAAGACACGGCTCAAATAATATATATACAAATGAGGTGTTTTGCAGCACAACACGTGGACGTGTCGGATCCGATGAATTCTATGTGGAAGCTCCTATTTTCAGTGATTTAGATCTATTCTAGCAAACATATAACACACTCACCTAATATCTTGTACACACAAAAATGTGCACCAAATCTTCAACCAAATCTGAGAGAAAAGACGAATGACCTAGCAATCATTCAACAAGAGAAGAACTTCAGACAAGCAGAAATCATCAACAAAATGACCTGTAAACAAACATAAAGTACCGGGAATCTCTGCTTTCTATTACCAACAAACTGTCTTATTCGCTGTAAGAACAAGAACTCCTCTTTTTCTTTGCGTCATGCCAAAAAGAAAAAAAAAAAAAAAAAAAACCTCTCCCACCGCAGTTTCCCTTCCCCATTTATTCACCAGCTCAGTAGACATGAACTCTACCTTACTACCGTCATACTGCTACAATCCAAGAAGGTGATAACTAGCAGCAGCACACAAACATCTGCGCCCCTGATAACCAAATCCAAGCTGCCTATATAAACCCAAGTGCTCGTTCTCTGCTCCGCAAGACTAAATTTCTGGCGACTCCTTCAGAGTAAGAAGAGCTTTAAATTCTCCACAAAATGTCTCAAGAATAAGGGAAATGAAAAAATTATACAAAGAAAGAAGAGATCAAGGCTCCTCAGCCACGAGATATTCGGAGTGCGAAGCTGCTAAAAGGGCAGCTCCTATGCCAGACCCGTCATTTGAGTGCTCAATAACAATGTTCTCCGCGACTTCCTCTCCAATCAACTCCTTTAGAGTGCTCTCCATGCAGGCACTGAATTTTTTGTAGTGCTCGAACAAACCACCGTCAAGTGCAATTACTGACTTCTGCTGTTCTGCTCCCTCTTTTGCGCTGTCTCTTCCCAGTTTTTTCAGGATCCCGACTATCCCAGCAGCAGATAGGCGAGCTCCACGAGTGGCGACAATGTCACAGAGCTCAACAACCACTTTTCTCATCTTCAAGGTAGTATTGGATATCTAATGGACACAGATTGCAAATTATACAGATGATTGCAAAGGTATTCACCCCCGTGTCCTCCTGTCAAGAGGTATACAGGGTGCAGTCGAAAGGAACTTAAAAGAAATTTTGGAGAGGAAAGATGATTCTCTTTCACAGAGTACTGCTAAAAACGATGTGGGACTGTCACAAGAGGATTCTTTTTCTTGAGAACTCAGGGAAGATACCTAATAATATTAAGCCTCCAGAGAATCATATAGACAGTAAAGTAATTTATCACTCCAGGGAGAAAGCAGAATATACCTCTAAGATATCCCTCAGTTTGTTCCCAACAACTTTAAGATCGGAAGATGTGTCATGATGCATAGCAGACATGTCCGGTGTCCTTCAAAGTTGAAAAGAGCAATTTAAAGTTCTGAACACTTCATTGAAAATTAAAATACATAAAATGCTGGAAAATTTTTAGTGATGGAGAAGCATAATCTTTGGATCACATCCTAATGGCATTGCTGATCGAAATAAGAAGGGACACCGAGGCAAGACAACTCAAAGCAGGATTTGATGTAAGGCGCCTCAGTCTCTAAGGAAAAAAGCAATTTACGATGCTTAGCAGATTACAATTGTGAGTAATGAGTGTGTGATAAGTTCAGCATATACCTCAACAGTGGCATTGTGAAATCAGAACTAGTAGAAAAGGACTGCACAAGACTTTAGAAATCTTAACACAAAATAAGAGAGTGAGAATGCCGTGTAATGAGAACTGAAACCACAAAATCCAACTGTGACGTCATTTATGATAAATATATATATAATTTTTTTTTGGGCAAAAATTTATGATAAATATTGGATGTCACACTAAGGGAAAAATCGTATGTTGTCTCAATCATCTTTAAAAGTGACACAATAAAGAGCTCGCTAGGGGGGGAAGAAAATTCCCAGCGACTGATAGTTACTAAAAACAAGGGATGAGGAGAAATGTATGTGGTTGACTGGGTAAAAGCTCCACATTAAAGGCCAAGGTCACTAATGATAATATACTGATTTGTGCAATCAAAATCCAGGCATCATACAAGCATAACTATGTCTGACAGCCACCAGAAATGAAGAACTGATCAAGCACATGTTGGACCAAATAAATCGACTTGACATTGTCTACTTGTCTAGAAATGAATTTGGTTTCTTTTTCAATTCAGATCACCTGTTGGTGGCTAAATTGCCCCATCAACTCTTTGTTCAGGAACAGGATGACAGAAACTTCACGGATCAACATCGAGAAGGCAAAATCAAAACAAACATGCCATGGAAGATGCACCAAGCAATCACAAGGACACCAAGTGAAATGCCAGACGACCAGTACCACACCTTAATATGAAAGGGGTCCTTAATTTAGGAGGAACATTGTCACCGAAAAATGAAGCTTCTTCAGCCATTTTCAGTAAAACTCTACGCACAACTTCTCCCAAGTACATGCCTGATATTGTCTTCTCAAAAATCTGCAAGAAAAATAAGCAATAAGCAAAAGACCACAACAAATGCATGATTAGGACATTGAAAGTAGGTCACCTGCTCTCCTGGGTTAAGACTTTCACTATCCAGTGCCTGATCATACTCTGTCAGGGGAAGGTGTGACGACCTGAAGTTGCCCCATTCCATGTTAATGACCTGCAAATTTCAGCAAAATAGGTAACATTGTATAAAATTTTTGCACTGGTAATGAAAGTCCATAGCCTGATTCTGACATCCGAAGATGATGACAGAGATCTTATATAGATAAAATTGTCACAACTAATTCTAGAAAAAAACTAAAGTCCAGTAATGGAAAGATAAATCACCATTTCTCCTGATTTAGGCAGCGGACCATGCCACTTAGGAATTGCCTGAGCCCTTTCAACATAAGCTGCATTTGTTCCGGTACCCAAAATGACAGCAGCAATTACATCAGAATTGTAGAATCTGCCCCCAGCTAATGTTCCGATTGTGTCATTAACCTACACCATGGCAAGCGAAAAGATCCAGTGACAATTATTGACAAAGAGCAATCTTCGAATGAGAAAATCAGGATACTTTATCAGCAAAGAAATTTCAATCACAACCCTCCGTATAATACTAACCAAAGCTGTTACACGCATGTGGAGGCCAATTTTTTCCATTGCTTTGGTCAGTTCACCCACAACGTTCTCCCCAACCTACATCAACACAAACAAACAAGGAAGTCAATATAAACCAGAACCACCAAAACATAGGAATGAAAAGGTAACACCGAACCACAACGATAAACATCAGACAGGTCCCGGCATCTATCATGTTCCCAAAATGCCATATAGCCATGTGTCTAGTAAAAACATGACTCTGCACTTTCCAGCAGATCACGACTAAATTATTTGAAAGCTAGGATTTGATCTTTCACCTTGAAGAAATATGGAAGCCCAAAAATGAAACAACCTTGATTAATTCAAACCCTGTGAGCCCCCTTAGAGCCATCTTAATTCTCAATTTCAGAACTTTCCATAAAACAATTTAAGAAATTTGCACTCAAAGATGGAGGCATGGTGGCCAATATGATATTAAAAACAAGGGAAAGCTGACCGCAGGCTATTCAGTTAATGTAGGAACGAAGAGTCAGAAACAATGTCAACCACCACAGTTAAGCATCGTGCGAGCAACACTCATACACAACTCCTACTACAACAGCCAAGCCTTTCCAACTATGTCCGTCAGCTATATGATTCCTATTGTGCTATTGTCCTGTATTATAAACCAGATTTTCCATGATAACCAAATAATTGAGACAAAATCAGAAGATTTAAGAGAAATTGGGATCAGCAGTACTCACCGCATCTTCTATGGAAAAGCCCTTTGTCCATTTGATTAATGTCCCTGATGATATAGATGTTTGCCTAACAGGGAAGGAGAAGGTAAAGCCCAGCTCCCTTTGCCTACCAGGGTAAGGATGAGAACCTTCACTTTCTGTGGCAACAAACTTTTCAAGTGCTTTGGCAATGTAATCAAACAACGCCTGAAAGATAAAATGAACATTAAAAAATGAGCGTAATGAGCAGAATTAACTTTAAGTTTATTGGGTAGTGAAATGCACTCACTTCTGAAGATCCAATCATTAAGTGAGGAGGTATTGAAACTTCCTCAAATTCTTGGGAAACAACACCCTTTTCCTTTCCTCCCAACTGAACACGAAGGACCCGGAAATTTGTACCGCCCAGGTCCAATGCATAAAACAATCCTTGCTCATTCCTAGAGCAAAGAGGAAGAGATACATGAGATTCTCAGAATCAACCAAAAGGTTATTTAGAGTGTACACAAAACCACAGCTGAAGAACCTATGAGCAAATCATTTTCGTGATACAAGCACATTGCTCAGTTGCCTTCTCAATAAATGTCTTCCAAAGAACTCAAGCAGTACCCTTTCCATCGGAAGAACCACTTGATCATAATTAACTATTAAGTTCATTCCACCAAACATATAAGCCTAATTTGTAACAAGCCAAAAATGACATTCCCTCATTCTCTACAGTCAAATCTCCCCTCTCTCCCCCCCTGCCCCCAGGGGCGCCCGCTCTTTTCCTTCCTTCCTCCAAAGAAAAAGGGAATCTTATCCAAACAAAACAGAAATAAACTACAACAGCTTTATTTCCATCTCGAAGCTAGATAAGATTCTGTACATAATACATGCGACCAACTTCATTTATAAATGCAAACAGCACTGACGATTGCTGATTACTCATGAGACAATCCGAGGAACACTTCCTACAACCAAGGAAACAAGCCAAGGACGAATTTTTCTGAAACAGAACAGCTCCTAATAATCAATCGTAACCTAAATGATGCAACAGTGGATCCAGTTGATTAATCACCGGCTTTCCAATTCATCTCAGAATCTCCGTATTAGCTCTTGATCACGCCATCGCAAGAATTCAGCAAGAAGCCCGTCAACCCAACAATCAATTGGCAATCACAATGAAAAGAAAAAAAAAAAACAGTGAAATTTGTGGTAGACCGAAAACACGAGCTTCCAATCCTGTACCCACCAACGGATTCGAGATCAACACAACAACCACACACAAAAAAAAAAAAAAAAAAAAAAAAAAAAAAAAAAAAAAAAAACACATCAATACATGAACACCACCACAAATCGCAATGAAACTAATGAATGGGAATTGGGTGCACATACCCAGTGGGGAGATTGTCCACGTAGCTGATGAGCATCTTGAGCTTACTCCCGCCCTCGGATGCGAGCCCGGCGTGCATCTCGACGGTCATGGCGTCCGCCACCTGGCGGAGCTTCCCGATTGGGGTCCCACACTTGTCCTCAAACTCCTTCAGTATGGCCATGGCCCTGGCCCATTTCCCGGATCTCTTCATCTGCCTCCTCACGACGACCGCCGCCCCCGCCGCCGCCAGCGCCACCGCCGCCGCGCACAGCACCACCGCCACCTTCTTCCCCATCCTTAGCTCCTCCGCCGCCGCCGCCGCCGCCGCCAACTACCCTTTTTCCCTCTCTCCGTAAAAAATGATGGGTACCTACTCAGATCAACCCGCTGCTCCTCGCCGGATCAATTCTCGATCATGTTCCGCAAGTGGGTCTCCTCCTTTCCGGCCCCGAGATTGGGAGAGAGGTCGTAGTAGGCGAAAGGCGCGTCCTTTTCCTCCCCTAGATAAAGAGAGAGAGAGAGAGAGAGAGAGAGGGGGGAGGTGCTGCGCTAGAGACGGGCCATCGCCATTCGAGAACAACTGTAGAGAAAGAGCGATTTTCCCGGAAAAAATTCGGGTTTTTCTCGGAAAACGAGTGAACAGATGAGAGCCGGAAGAGAAGAGGAGTATACCAAAAACGACCAGCTTCGCTGCTCTGGCTTTTTTTTTTTTTTTCTGCCTTTTATTCCGCCCTTTTTTTTCCAATCAAAACTCGACGAAATTTAATTTAAAATAATAATATCCCTCGATTCATCTTGCCGGATAGCGATTGGCGAAGATTTTTTCCAAGAATCTCTTTTGGGGCTCGGGATTTTTTCCGTTCCATTTTTGATAGAGGTTGATTGGTTTTTGGCCAGGCTCGATCCTGCCCGGAGGGTCCGGTCCTCAGCTTCCGAAATCAAGAATCAAATTGAACCGGACCAATCAATTGGGTTCGGCATTTCGATAATTCAATAGAATTTGTCAAATTTAAATAAGAGAGCGCCTCGGACTTTTTGAGAAGTGAAGAAGACTCGGACAAAATGAAAGATCGAAAAAGAATAGTAGACGTAAGCATTGTGGGACTATGTCCAAAAAAAAAAAGTATTGTGGAACAAAAGGGAAAGATCAAAAAAAGATAATGACACATGGATAACGTATTCAAAAAATAAATAAAAATAATATCCAAGTGGTCCTATATCTCCCCGAAATCAAGCATCGGACCATCGGACACCGACCTGGCACTCTTCGCAATTGAACCAAATGGATATGTTCAATCCAGTTCAAACGTTATCCGAATTTTTTAGACCGCGAAAATTGCTGGAAATTCACGGAAGAAAAGGGAGCGAGAACGAGATCTGCTAGAAAAGGGAGAAAAAAGATCAATTTTTATTTTTTTTGCCCCAGCTTTGGTGCGTGAAATTACGGTCGAGCCCTCCGAGTTGATTCGATCGGTCCTTTTTTTTTTTTTTTTTCCGTCCTTTTTTCCCCTGCCGCATGATCCAATTAAAGATTTCCCACGTGCGAGGAAAAAAAAAACAGAAAAAGGAGCGATTTTCCCGAAAGAATCTCGTGCCGTCTCTCATGGGGAGCCTCTTGCCTCAATAAATCTCGAGTTTCCTTTTTCTCAATTTTTTATGATTTATTAATTTGCTCACGATAAAAAAAAAGAAAGAAAAAAGAAGAGAGAGGGAGTAAATCTTGGTTTACACTTTCAATCCTACAACGTTTTGACTTTTATCTGAGAGGACAAATCCGATAAAAAAGGCAAATTATCTAAGGAAAAATAAAATGGAATCTAATTAATTGAGCAAATTGACGCCCGGTATGGTAATTCAATAGATATTAACACGCAGAATTCAATAAGTTTGATGCGATGTGTGATTATTTAATATTTCAATTTTTGTTGGATAGCTTTAAATGTATCATGAAGTACATTTTAGTGTATTTGAGAAATTTAGGATATGTTGTTGGTCTATTTTTGGGCTGGTGTGACCTTTAATTCAAGCGAAATAAAAATATTTTGGATGGGGGCAGAGAGAAAGAGAGTGAGACGGGGACGGGGGGAATTTTTTTTTTTTTTTTTTGCCCTTTTTCGTGCTGAGAGAGCATTTGAATTTTAATCACCCTTTGAAAATTAGTACATTTTTTAAAATGAGTACATTTTTTTGTGCAAGTGGGTGGGTGTCAAACAGCCCATGCAAAGTGACGCCGGCCGTATGTTTGTATTTTTTTATTTTACGTTCGAAATTTAATTAAACATTTTTAATCTCTACGGTGAAATGGATAAAGAGCAAAGAAGAGGGTTGACTTCGACTTAGAGGTGGCACGACGAAGGATGCGAGAGGGGGTTTCAACGATGATTCGAAAGAAGGAAGGGATGGTGGTGGATTGACTCGATGATAAGGATGACAAAAGTTTTTCCTTGTATCACGCCTGGCTTATAAACAGAGGCCAGGGAAGGCATCACGGGGATCCAAGTTGGGTCCCGTTTTTTCCGCAAAGAGAGTTGACCGGGATACCCAGTAGGGTAGGAACATTTTTCGTGCCCTAACCTAATTAGGTTCTCACTCCCGTCGATTTCTCCGCACGTGGATTTGCGCCTTTAAGATCATAACTAAGACCACAGATTGAATCGATGATAAGGATGACAAAAGTTTTTCTCTTCCTTCATCTCCTTCAAAAAAAAAAATGTTGAGGAATTATTACATACCACGCAAATGGGGTCATTAAAGCTCATCCAACTAGGAGAATTAAAACAGGCATCATTCAAAGTGGCAAGCAAAATTGAACACGATTTATCAATTAGATATGATCCTTTTTTTTTTTTTTTTTTTTTTATCGAAACTTAATGGAAATCTCAATCATCGAGAATTGTGGGGGAAAAGAGTTTGAATAGAGATGCTACCGTACGCTCGCGATATTGTATCTCGGCAGATACTATTCATGCAGCTTTGGTTATCAAGCAATGACGGACTTTTGCACTTGCCATTTCTTTGAAATACACTATAAGCGCTTCAATTAGTTCGTAATTGATATGGACTACCGTATAATATGTTAATATTATCACAGCGATAAAAATTATCAAAATAGTCATAAACTTATCGTGCGAATGAATATCAATTCCATTATAAAACTTTTAATTTTGACTAATTTAGTTTTAAACATTTTTACAATTTACGATTTCCGTCATTTTAGATAATTTAGACCAAAAATCACCAATATGGATGTCAATCATGACACATAAGACAACTACGTTGATGTGGACAATTTTTACAATTTTTTTTTTTTTGTAATTTTTTCTTTTCTTTTTTGTTTCATTGTGGCCAAAGAGGGTTGCGGCCCTCGTTGATTGCGGGCAAGGGCACGAAGGCCTTCATCAAGCACATTGAGGACCAACCAATGAGGGCTTAAAGGGCCTCGCCCTTCATCGTCCACTAACTAAAAAAAAAAAAAGATACACAAATCATAAAAATTATCAACATCAATACTGATTGTGACATGTAAGGCTGTCAACATCCATGCCAGTAATTTCCTACCAAAATTATCCATAAGAACGGCAAATTATAAAAAAAAAAGATCCATGACTAAATTTGACAAAATTAAAAGTTCATGATTAAATTAGTATCTGTATGATAGGTTTATGACTTTTTTGATTCCCTATTATTATAACATTGAAGCTAGAATACCTGAGGGGGTAACTATACGTATGTAAAGTCTATTGCGAGGACCATGTATACGATATACATGGTCAAAAGTGTGCTCTTCATATATTCTCGGTGAAGGAGGGTTTTCAAATGGCATCCCTTCCTGACGTAGCCACCGACCTATCGCCACCCTGCTTTGATTTTCGGTGCCTTTTTGGGGCTTTCGGTTAGATCGATTTGCTCCTAACCAGTTGGCTGTCTTTGAAGTTCGGATTGGAAGTTTGGTCAATGTCCCCTTTGAGTCCGCGACCCTTCACCAAATTGAGCATTACCAAAACGTGGGATCAATGGGAAAGAGACATTATTGTCGATGAAGAGCAAGGGAAGAGCGGACGCGAGCACATGTTCGATCTTAATGTCGTGCATGATGTTTTGCAAGGGCAATGGATCAATGATTAGCTTAAAGCGAGGACCATGGTGGTTTGTCGGCTAGGATCCATAGTTTCACCTATTTGGAGGTGAAATCCATGCGATGAGCCGTCAGGACAATATTAACCTATCATGCCATGCCGTCACATCAATTATTTTCAATAAATATTGAAGTGAATTATTATATTAGAATTTCACGTAAAGATTTAAGATTAAATTCGTAAAATTAAAAAAGTTTAGAACTAATTCGAAATTTCCTTATAATTCTAGTAAAGCAAGCTCTATCCTTTGTATTTATTTCTCATTAATTCCTTAGCCCCAAAAAAAAGGAAAAAGGAGCGAGAATTTGACTGGGCGCGCGTAAATTTTTTTGCCAAATTTATTAGAATGTATCTTTATTTTATTTTTTCTAAATGATTGCTCGTTTTACAAAAGTCAAAATGTACGGAAACCGTTTTTATCATTAATGAGCATATTAATGGCTATTAATGATGAAAACATGCTCCTTTTACTCATTTACCTAACGACATAAATATTCATTTTTATGAAAGAACCGTTCAAATTACACATTTCCCCCAAAACGAAAGGCCGTCCCTACAGTCAGGAAGAGGAGACGGTACATGACAATTAATAAACCTCAGAAGGTTTTGACCGAACCCATTTACACATGAGTTTCCTTTTTTAATTAGCCAAAAATACAGAACCAAAAATTAAAGAGAGAGAGAGAGAGAGAGAGGGTATTAGATCTAAACCGGATGAAAATTTAAAATTAACCTAAACCAGCTGAGCTGCTCCTGCCTTTCGTCCTTTCGCTCTCCCCCCGAATATTTGGAAATTAGATTCTAAGATAGAAGTGGTCCCAACCCCCCCACATGCATCCCAACAACGTGAGCATCTCCTGCTTTTCAGGACAACGTAAAGCCCCAAACATCTCAAGCATCCCGAAATCGATGTCTTTGTTCTTTTCGCCTCTCCTTCCCTCGTGTCTTTTCCAAACCAAAAAGTTTCGAAAGATGACGTCATAAATCGTCAGCACATGCCCCTCGCTGGTTTTAAATATCCATTCCACAATCTCTCCAATCCCTTCGCAAAACAACTCCATCAACCAATTTCGCTAAGCTAAAGGAGAAAAAGGAAATTTTATTTACATAATGAATATCCTCTTTGTAAGATGTAACTGTAGCTTCACACCTAAATATGATTTGTATCTCTACGTAATGTCGGTGACATGTCAGACTTCATAAGATACTTTAAATCAAGTTGTCGGCAAATTATTCAATGACTAGAAATTGTTCGATGGCTGTAAAGGTTGCGTTTTATGTTTTCTACGCATGACATCTCGGTGGTTCCTGAATCGATGAGTCATGTAGCAAATCCATATTATAATTCTTTTTATGGGATGGTGTGAGAACTATACGATGACTAGCACGTTCTTGTGTTTTCATGATTACAAAATGCCGCAAAACTGTTGACTTAATTAGAGAGAGAGAGAGAGAGAGAGAGAGAGAGAGAGAGAGACATTTAAGACAGAGAGAGACAGAGAGAGATTTAAGACGTAACTTGCAACGCATGGCCACGCCCATCCGAACCTTCATACATGGTCAAACTCAACTAAGGGCCCAATGCTGATTCAAACCGAAGCAACCGTACCGTACCTAACCCAAGAACCATATCCGTAAGTCCACTTTGAATCCTCCTTACAAGAAATGATTCCAGAAGCAATAAAAAGACGACCCTTTCTAATCTAACTCCAAGCAAAATCTCCCGAGAGGCGACGCCAAATCATGAACACGAAATGGGCGACTCATGCCGCGATCCGAGACGAAAAGGAACGACACGGGCCGAAACTTTCCCGCCGGATCTGAGACGGCACGAATCATTAAGTACAAAAGGGAAGGCGTGAACCGAACTTTCATGACCCAAACCCTCACGGCCCCGCCCCTGGTGAAACGCTAAAAGCAAAAAGTCAACACGATGGAAACAGCGCCGGAGTCACAAAATGCGCAGTTGGCAAGTTGCGCATAAAACATTAACAGATCGCTACTTAAACAATTCAGCATAAAAAACACGGCGCGGCGAATGCTACATGATTCACGCGTGATGTTAATATGAATGATTCATTCGATCTTATCTCAAGCATCTTCTCCAAGCTTGCAATATTATATGCTACGGATGGCTTTATGCAGATCACGGGTCATTCATATGATGACTCATTCAATCTGATTTCGAGCATCCTCTCCAGACTTGCAATATTATGCAATATTATATACTGCAGATGGCTTGGCAAAGTATTTTAATCCTGCTAAACACCAAGATGACTTTGGAGCGTCCTTAAATTATTGTGCACGCTTTACCAGTCCGGTCAGCATGCACGTGCAGAGAATTCCAGCTCTTTGCAGCCGCTATTAGTTTTGACAAACTAAATTAATAAGGAGCAAAAATTGCTGGGGAGTTTTATAAACCTATTGCAATGCCATGGCCTGTAAACAGCAGGACATAACAGCAGGTTGAATCAGTCAAGGGCGTGATGCTCAGAACACATAGCTCGGCACATTTTTACAATTATGTATCAACTTCATAAAATGAGTTCCGGTATGTACAATGCAGTCCAGAAAATTTGGCAAAAGCAAGAACAATCATCCACCTAGGTCTGCACGAGTAGGGATGACAGGTACCAGAAAGTTTCCATAAGGCGAATCGAAGATGCGGTAGTTTCCAGTACAACCATCACGTTGTGCTTGCGTGACTGCAAATCTTTTGGCTTGTTCAATCTTCATATTCATACCACTGGAACAACCCTGCAGAAACATAGAGAAATAAAATGCCATCAAATGAAATCCAAAAGAAAATTGATCATGTATTGGAGGGACTTAGCAAAGGAAATGCACTTACAATTGAACTTTGAGTAGTAGATTTCCCGGCTCTTTCTTCATTTGCATGAGGCGAGGAAAGATTCCTGCAATCATGGATGGTTTATCTAGCTAATATCACGCTCTCATATGTCATAAGCAAATGAGAAACGTAGAAAATATAGTAGGACTGCAATGACCCACTGCTGGCGGTGATTCACTAACACCGCTACTGCTGACTGATGAGGATCATCTTACTAAAATAACAATGAGACACTAACAAGGAAGAAAGAAAAGGCCAACACAGAAGGAGATTGCAAACTTAAGACCAATAAAGAGCAACTTCCATACGCAAGAACCAACTATCAACTACATGCCAATGCGGAGGGCTGGTATTAGATGGGCTAGGCAAGCAAATACAGTCCAAGGCCAATTATAGGCAAACTTCTCGAACAAATTGTTGGCAACTAATGATGCAATAAGAGGAATGAGGATGATATTGTTTCCTCCAATATGAACAGAACTATGCAGTACGCAAGACATGATCAAGATCAGAATATGGTATTGCCTGATAAAGAATACATAGAATGAGATGTGCCATGAAGCAGGACTAAATTCATGTATAACCTGTAAACAGAGACTTTTAAAGTTTTGCTTTCACGACCACGGATTGTGGGCATAGGAAAGCCACACAAAGCATTGTAAGTGCTTAATCTTAACAATGAAAAATAACCCCGAGTAATTCTATCCCCCAGACTCGCAACAATTGGTTGGAGCTAAAAAATTCATGAAGAGATCAGATTTCCTGGAACAGAATAAATCTAAAGAAGAGAATGAAAACTCTCTTAGAGTTTGAAATGGAAAGTAATGTAAATTCTCCAAAATGTGGAAATAGACATCAGGTTTTCTCAGAATGTAAAATTTGCCCATTCTAGGAACATGACTGCTTTCTGAACAAGCTACACATACTGTACTACAAGCGGTAAATAGCAAATTGCTGTAATCGTAAAACATGCAATATAGATTTTCCTAATCGCATCACTTTTTCCCTTCTAAGAGAAGTACATAGTCATTTGAAACCATCCTGGAGGGTCGCACTCCCGTGTCCACTTTGAGATGATTGGAAAGCTTAATTAGCAATTCGTCAGGATCAGCGGTTGAGCAACTGAGAAAAGCCACTTCACTCTTTCATTAGGTCCATGTGGAAAAATCAATACTGCTCCGAGCAACATTAATCGGTGGAAAAATGGATAAATAAAGTTCACTCAACAGCTCATTCTAGTCCAAATGCGCAAGAGTCCATCTGCACGAAAGTACTCACGACTTCCTTCTTAGGACGGATAGACCTCCCTCACGAAACTCCACAATTTTAAGCATGTCTTCATTTGAAGCAACGAATACTTATGCGAAAAATCATCCAAATGCACAGGGTACTTACCCCAACTAAATCCATCTCTCCAAAATTCCCTATCAATAGACAGCGGTACTTCCGCAATAGACAAGTGAATTCGTCTCTCCAAAATTCCCTATCAATATACTCTATTAGATGAATCCAATATACATCATGATCCATGAGATTAACTAAAACCCATCCACTCAATCAAGCAGGCCAGTCTCATCTCCACCCGAGATTTCCTTCCAACCAATTCACCAGACCATTCAGCTTTCCGACATAAGTTCGACTATTCTTACCATTGGGCTCAACATGGCAGGAATCCACTCAACAATGTCTTGGAAACAACAGAGAAATGAGCTAAAATCAATCACCCTCCGCTTCTGGTAGAATGTCAAAATGCTGCCATGTACACACGAAGCACTTCAATCCCGACCACCCGAAAAAATACCATGATTTTTATTTTCTCTTCCAATGCCCAGAACCGGTTGATCGCCTAAACACCAAGTCCAACTTCGAGAACCAATCTCACCGACCCTAGCCTCGCACGAACACGACCCTGAACTGAAAAATCACAGAAATTCCAGCCCAACCCCTCATCTAGTAAGCAATTCAAAAATGGTCATGGGACTCATGCCAAGAAGCTTCTACGTAGCAAGGCAAAGAATTTCCTCTTACAAACACATGTTTCATTAGATATTTTTCATAAGATCACGTAGCTCTTGCCCATCGAAAACTGAAAAAAAGACAGAAAGACAGAGACGAGAATGAATGACCTGCGAGGCGGTGGATTGAGCCTTCTCTTCTTGGGTTCAGACCCCGCTCTATCCATTCGCTTCGGAAGAGCACGCGACACCGCAAATCGTAATTCTCTCTCCCTCTCTCGTTTCCCCCGTTGGGGCGACGCCGATCGGATCGGGTCTTTCTCGGGTCGGTCTACTTGAATGGCCGCCACTTCTGCGTCCGACGCTGACGATTCCCCCGGCCTTCTTCCACATGAGCCCAGGCCCGATTCTGAGGAAATGGACGAGATAATGTCGCGTGGGCCGGCCCCTCCACGTCATTATGGAGCCGGACCATTCAGCAATTGACACGTGGCCGCCTTTGTTCCTGTAGAGAAAATATTCGAGAAAATATTAGCTGAATCTAATACTCCACGTAGGATCATACGTCAAACCAGTCAACGATGTACACGTGTCCATCCGGGCCCACGATTCAAATTTACTGACTACAGACCCTCTCTCCTCTCCTCTCTCTCCCCATTGAACGAAAATCTCTCCTTTGCCTCTCTACTAGTGAACTATGACGCCAACGTGCCTTCGTCTTTTTCCTCCGTCGATGCCTCTGCTTCTGCCTCCGCATCCACTGTTGCGTTTTTCCCTCACTCTTCTTGACTTTTGCGTTACACTCTCTCTCTCTTTCCTCCGTGAAGTTGACTCCGATGTTGATGCCTCCGTCGTCGACTCCCCGAGCCTTGCTGTCGCTTGTCGAAGCCCCACTGGCAGCTCTGATTCGTCCCGTGCATCCGAAGTTCAGGGTTTTCTATAGATTTAATTTGGATTAATGTAATGTGGTCATTGAGAAAAAGGCTACTTTGTCCACGGTTGTGTGCTGATGTTAATTTTGTACATATTTCATTTTCTAATGCTTAGCCAAATGGGGACATTTTTAGGTGATTTGTCCTCATATGGTTAGAATTGGGTTTGTTAGCAATTGTCGAGGTAATGTTATTGGTGAAGTAAATCTAACTCATTTCCTTATATTACAACATTGGCATTTGGATTACCAGTTAGTATGGGAGAAAACTCTATGCCTTAGATGTATGAGAGCAAAGAAAAATATGTGGAACGTATGTTAAATGTGGTGCCGAGTATTACTTGACCTCTTGCAACAAGCTCTCTCATTGTTGTGATAAGTTATGCCTTTCCTTTTTTCTTCCTGCCATTAAACTGATTATTGGAGCATCCACCATCGATCAATAATAAAATAAACATTGCATGTCAATTAAGTAGAGATAAGCATCGAGATTTACATTGAATAGAAGAGAAGATTGCTCAGAATGTGGGCTTGCTAACATAGTCATACAACACTCCAGTTCTTATGAAGTTTGAATTTTTTTATCTACTATAAATTGATTCATATGAGCACCAATTTCCAGTAATTGCAACCTCTACTCTCATTTTGTAAATATTTATATCTAGAGAAGATGATTGGTCGTCGCTGAAGTAGCCTGTATCACAATGTAAATGCTTCTCTCATGTTTTAGTGCAAAGCTGTATGTGAATATGAATACTACAAACTAGTCGCTTTGTCTTCCTTTTTAGTTCATGTGACAGGAGGCATAGGAGTGACTTATTTTGGTTTTCTCTGCAGGACGGTCAATGTTTTCCAGGTTAGAGACTTAAAGCTTCTTGATTTTGTGGCAACATAGTCATGTATTTGGGTTAACAATGAACATAGAAAAATAAGAAATCCATATAAAGACATACCCTTTAATCGCAACTAGCTTTTCCCATTCTATGACATGAGTGCCATAATTTGTAGCAAGCAAATGCCTAGCACGGACCGTGCATCTTTCATGTAGAACAAACCATTTGCCTTGATTATGGTAGGAAACATGAAACCTCTTGGTCAAGACTTTTTGACTTATTGACTCTGAAAACAAGTGGTTTTATAGAAAAAGCTTAAGCATCTTTCGACTAACAAACTGCAAACTACAAGAACTTCTTTGTTTGTTAAGAAAATAATTGGTTTTCATGATTTTGCAAGTTATTATAGATGGAAACTACTTGAAGGAATCACACTTTGCATTTAGAATTGGTTCCAGCCATATGCACCTTTTGGTCTAGAGCTTGCTCATGTTGTTTGAATGATTTCAGGGGATTTGTTGCCCATCTAACCTTTGACATTTTACTTCATTTGATGGCCACAAGAGATCTCGAATAGAGTGGCAGCGAGAAAACCTGATTTAATTGCTTTGTTTGATGTCAATGGTAGTCTTTGAGTTGAGGAGGGAGGGTTGAATGCTAACTATTTTTGTCGTTTGATTCATTCCCAATCATTTCACTCAAAATTAGACCATGCTATTTGGCATGACAGTTGATGATAATTCAACTGGACAAGCAAAAGCACTAAGGATTGGTTCAGAGAGTTCCATCGACTGATGAATAAACTAATTCATTTAATGTAGTACTAAGAAAGAAAGATGCTTAAATTAGTTTATGTTGATGGAACTCTCATGGCTCCAAGAAAAGTGTTGGTTCCTCCTTGTTTGTTAAGAAAACAATTGGTTTTTCATGGGTTAAAATTAATTGGTTGATATGTACAAGTGCAAGTGATTGTGTTCTAAAAACATTTGTTTTGTATTTCATTAAGAGGAAACTTTGAAGATTATTTGTGTTTTACAAGCATCACCTCAATTAATTTGCACTTGTAAAGTTATCGATGGCTGAATCTGAGGTAAAACTTTACTCATACTATATGAAACATTTTTTGTTTTCTTTAGTAACGGATGTGATGTTATGTTTCTTGCCAGAGCATTACGTTAATTACTTGTTGTTCATTTAGTTGTAGCATGAAACTTCTCATCTTGCACATATAATGCGTGACATAAAAAATAATTTTGAGGTTGTTGTAGGGATAGTTTTTTCTAATGAACTTGAAGTATATTATAAATATGTGGCTTATGCAATTGGGCAAAGGATTTGGAATGAGGAAGGGTAACACAGTTAAAAATAGAAAAAGGAGAAATAACCCGACGGAATTTTTTGTGTAATTGTGAGGGGCATTCTGTTAGCCCAACTAATCAAGAAAAAAACATTAGAGTTTTGAAATTAGATATGGGTGTCTTGCCTACATCAAATTTAAGGTTAATAATGGTATCTATGAAGTTATAGAGTATGTTTTCGAGCATAATTATGCATTTGTATTGGAAGATCAAAAACATTTGATTAGATGTAGAAGAATGATTTTTAATTCTTATAAAAGTGTTTTAGTTGATATGATTAAAGTAGGCATTGGGGGGACTACGGCATATAATTTCTTAGCAAACGAAGTAGGATGAAGCAAAAACTTAGAATTTATTTTGCGTGATTATCAAATTTTTTTGCAGACCAAAAGGAATAATGGTATAAATATGGGAGATTGTCAAAATCTTTTAAATCATTTCCATTACATGCAAATGCAAAACCCAATATTTTTCTATGATGTACAAGTAGATCAAGATGGTAGATTGACAAATTTATTTTAGAGAGATAACTTATTCAAATTTGATTATGATTGTTTTGGTAATATGCTAGTGCTTAATACCACGTATCGGACCAACAAATATAATATGATTTGTACACCTTTTGTTGAGACTAATCACTATTGGAAGAATACTTTGTTTGGCTATACATTTTTGTTGGACAAGATTGCAGAATTATTTATTTAGTTATTAGATCTACTTTTGGAGTATATTGGAAATTAAGGTTTTGAAAACTATATTCACTTATCAAGACCAAGTAATGGCAAAAGCCATTAAGATGATGTTTTCGAATATGCAGCATTGTTTATACACTTGGTACATCGAGAAAAATATCAATTAAAATATTCCACATCTATATCATAAGTCAAGTTTTAAGGATAAATATTTTTCAATGCTTACGTGTATATGCAAATCGGATGATGAGTTTGAATCTATTTAGAGAAAAATGGAAGAGGAGTGAGATATTGAGAATAACAATTGACTTTAGAGATCGTATGGCCTTAGACATAAATAGAGTTTAGCTTTTGGTCATGATATCTTTTTATGTGATATAAGATCAAATTAAAGGAGTGAGGATACTAATAATATCTTCCAGCATATGTCTACGAAGACATCTACCCTTGTAAAATTTGTCTAACTCTATAAAGAGTAACTGAAGCTCATGAGAGAAATTGAAAATCATGATAATTACAGTTCTCGTGGACACCCAAGTTGCAGGTTTTGAATAATGGGATTTTGACGCATGCTACTTTAGTGTGTCCCCATATCATTTTTCAAAGATTTAATGAAGAATTTTTGCAAAGTTGCTTTGACCATATTTCAAGTACCATATTCGATGGATTGGTTTATTTATTTACTCTCAAGTGTACAAGGGTTCAACATGAACATGTTATCAAATCTAACCCTAAAGACTTATCAATTTCCCGTGAATACAAATTATTTTAATCGAAAGAGTGGTTGTATCGCAATACATTGCACATGCTAAATAGGAACATATCAGTAGTTACGAGCATTCCATTTTCTTATATTTTGAAAAGATAGACTAAGAATATCAAAAAAGGGATTGTGAATGATAAATCTTATCAAATGTCATCAGGTTTATCTAAATTTCATCGATTTTCCACATTAATGCAAGAATCTTTTAAACAGATGAGTTTGTGAGCCGAAGTTGTAAATACTATGAGCATAATGAGGAAGAACATGGAAAAAACGAAGGTTGAAATTTCATCATACAAGTTAAGTGTAGTTGTGACTAATGCTAATGTTGATGGTAATAACAAGAATCCTTTGTGTGATATTTTAGTATTGGACCCCCTTCTAAGGAAAACAAATAGAACAAGTAATTGAAGGCTTAAAAGCTCAAATAAGAAAAAGAAGAAATTTTTTTAAAAATAACCACCCCCACAAATAGAAAATCAAGGTGAGTGGCATATTATTCTAATTAATATGATCAATTAATACTACATGAGAAAATACATGACCAAAAAGTACACTCCATTAAGTCTAAAGCTATATAATCTCTAAAGCCAATCGTTACTGTTGTTGCACCACTCCTTTTCCATTTCTCTATAAGTGGATTCAAATTCATCATCCAGTTTGCATTTATATATAAGCGCTAAGAAATATTTATTCTCAAAACTCGGCTTATGGTAAAAATGTAGAAAGTTTTTATTAGCATTTTTCTTGATGTGCCAAGTGCATAAATGGTGTTTTGTATTCCAAAGCCTTTCTAATGGCTTTTTTCATTGCTTGGTTTTGATCAGTGAATATGATTTTTGGAGCCTTATTTTCAAAAAATTTCAAAAAAAAAATATAATAACCAAATAAATAATTCTACAGTATTGTCCAACAAAAATGCATAGCCAAATAGAGTATTATTCCAATGGTAATTAACCCAACAAAAGGTGCACAAATCATATTATATTTGTTGATTCAATACGTGGTATTAAACACCAGCATATCACCAAAACAGTCATAATCAAATTTGGACAAGCTATCTCTTCAAAATAAATTAGTCGACATTAGGTTTTGCATTTACATGCAGTGGAAATGATTCAAAAGACTTTGACAATTTCCCCCATTTTTATCCTTATTCCTTTCCGTTTGCAAAATTATTTAACAATCATACGAGATGAAGCGTAAGTTTTTGCTTCATCCTACTTCATTTGCTAAGAACTTATATATCGTAGTTCCCAATGCCTACTTTAATCATGTCAATTAAAATATCCTTTCAAGTCTTGGAAATCATTTTTCCACATTTAATTCAATATTTTTGATCTTCCGGTACAAATGCATGATTATACTCGGAAACATAATTTATTATTTCATAAACACTATTATCAATATTAAATTTGATATGAGAAAGATACCCACATCTAATTTCAAACTTTTCATATTTCTTTTCTTGATCATATAGGCTAATAGAATGCTCCTTACAATTACACAAAAAAGCCCATTAGATTATTTATTCTTTTCTATTTTCAATTGTATTACCATTCTTTACTCCAAATCATTTGCTAAGTACATAAGCCATATACTTATAATATGCTTCAAGTTTATTAGAAAAAACCATCCCTACGGTAAACTCAAAATCATTTTCTATATCACACATTAGATATACAAGATGGAAACTTTTATGCTACAATTAAATGAACAACAAGTAATTAAGGTAATGCTTTTACAAGAAAAATAACATCACATTCTTTATTAAAGAAAACAAAATATGTTTCATATAATATGAGTAAAGATTAACCTCGAATTTAGCCATCTGATAACTTTACACGTGCAAATTAACTGAGATAATGAGTTTCAAACAGAAATAATTCTTCAAAGTTCCCTCCTCAGGAAATACAAAACAAACATTTTTAGAATACAATCACTCGCACTTGTACATATCAACCAGTTAAATCTAGCTCATATAAAAACTAATATTTTCTTAACAAACAAAGAGAAATCAGCACCTTTCTTGGAGCAGTGAAAGTTCCATCGACATCAACTAATTTAAGTATCTTTCTTTCTTAGTACCACATTCAATAGATGATTTATTTATTAGTCGATGGAACTCTTTGAACCAATCCTACTTATCTACTAATCTAAGTATTATTGCATTTAACATATTTTCTATATATATATTTTTGTCCCCATACATCTAGGGCATAAAATTTCCTCCCATACTAACGGCTAATCCAAATGCCAGTGATGTAATATGAGGATTTGAGTTAAATTTACTTCACTAGTAGTATTACCTTAACAGCGGCTAAAAATCCCAATTCTAACCATATGAGGACAAACCATCGAGAAATGTCCCCATTTGGCTATGCATGAGAATAGAAAATTTGCACAAAATTAACATCAGCACACATCCTTGGATAAGGTAGCCTTTTTCTCAGTGACCACATTGTATCAATCCAAACTAAATCTACAGAAAAGCTAACCTTCGAACGCAGGGGACTAATCGGAGACGCCAAAAATGCTTCGACAGGCGATGGCGGGGCTCGGGGAGTTGACAGCAGAGGCGGAGGTGTCGGCGTTCACGAGCAGAGAGCGTTTCGCGGAGGAAAGAGGGAGAGAGAGAGCAGAGCAGAGGTCGCGAAGAGTGAGGGACAAACGTGACGGGGGTTGGGGGAGGCGCCGACGGAGGCGGAGGCGCGTTGGCGTCCTGGTTCGTTAACAGAGAAGCGAAGGGGAGAGAGAGAGAGAGAGAGAGAGAGAGCAGAGTGACGTTTACTGCTGCAGAGCGATTTTTGAAATTTGATGACCACCGCAACGGAACGGAGCAGTTCAACAGGGAGAGAGAGACACACACAGAGGCCAGAGAAGAGAAAGGGTCTGCTGCAGTGAGTAAATTTGAAATGTGGGCCCGATGGACACGTGTCCATCTTGAATGGTTTCATAGATTCTAGCCAATACTTTCTTTCTCCATTTCTCTGTCTCCCCACTGTTCATCTTCCCCAGGACGCCAACTTTTTGTCTCAGAAACGGAGCGACCTCCATTTTTGTTCTCTCTCTCTCTCTTTTTCATTTCGTGTTCTTCGATCAATGGCGAAGAAGACGGCGACGACGACGACGATGACGACGACTCCAGACATAAACGGCGCCTCCTCTAAGCCGCCGCAGATCTCCGACGCGTTGGGGAAGTTCTAACATGGTAAGAGAGCAAATAGGTCCTGAGAAATCTTCAGGTCCCTATTTGCCTCCCCAATTAAATTTTCACACTTAATACTAGGTAAAAAGACCAGACTAAATATGAGAGAGAGTGTTAGAATGTTTAAATAATAAACCACGTCTCCATCTAACCGCTTAAGCTTTTAGAACAGTTGGCAGTGGTTTCACAAAAATCTAACACGCCTCGCCTTCAAGGCCAAGACCTTCGAGTTCTTCGCCGGCGGCGACCCGTTCAACAGGTTGGCGCTGCTCGACTCCGCCGAGGAGGTCATCGCCAGTCAAAGGGTCGTCGCGCCGGAGACCAATCTCTCGTCGGCGGAAACTCTAGGCCGAGACAGGGCTCGAGCGAGCTTCCCGTTCATCGACGCGATTGGTGAAGGAGCCGTTTGTTTAACAGTGGAAAAGAAAAGTTCCGGGTTCGAGTCGAGGCTTGTCCGTGGGATCCACCGGCGCCACATGTCTATTGCTGTATGGTCCGGCCCATGGTGACGTGGAGGGTCGGCCTGTGCAACATTTTCTCCGAATACCCATTGATAGATATGCATAGCGGGGAAAGAGTTCCGTACGCGTTCATGGGATGCTCGCTTTGAATTATAATTACCGTTCAAAAGGCGAGCCTGCCATGTCGCACGGTCCCTGCCACGGCCGTGCAGCATGTCACCAAAGCACCAAGCACCGCTCGAAGTAAGCGTCGCATCAGTCGGCCTGATCGTTGCGACGATCTTTCACATAAAGCTTTTGGATGTCAATCGATGGTCGGTCATTTTTTGCCGAATGGGGCTCACCCAAAGTAGCATGTCCGTCCCAAGGACAGTGGGACCGGGGAGGAATCCTGGGGGAAAAAAAAAAAAATCGACCGCCGGATTCGTCTGCGACACAGCAGAGGGAGGTCTTGTCGCAACGTCGTCACTATTGTCTGCTTCCACTTATGGCGAAGGGAAACAAACAAAGATGTCCCAGAAAAGCCGCTGTTCACTGACGTTGACTTTTCATTCAGCCTGAACACGGGGAATGCGATACTGTTCCTGTTCGCAAGTTAACCCCCTTCCCCACCCCCTCCCCCCCGCCCCAACCCTTGGAAACGACTTCCGAATTCATTTTCACGTGCCTGTTTGCCATGGGATTTAAGTAAGTGGGTGTTGATCGGATTCTGGTTCGACCATAGGATCCGACCGGAAATGAGCGCTCATATGGACCGATTCTCGAGTTCAAGAGAGAACCATTTCCTGACGATTCTAAATAAAAATTGGTGATACTCGGAACCATGTTTTTAATATGAACGTTTTTGTAGCAAAATTGTGTTACTTTTTGCATTTTACTAAAATAATTTGACTTTTTACCCTGAATAAAAATAGGCTGGGACATAGACCCATCAGGAAATCAATTAGCTGCAGATTTTGGAGCTAGAGAAGAAGGCAATATACCGAAAATTTGATGGAAAGAAAGCTTCAGTGACATGTGAAAAGAGCCATTATTATTAGGAACTTGATGAGGAATTCATGTTCAGTCTCTCCAAGATGAAACTCAACCAGATAAAAGAGGTAGTCGGACCGTTCCCATGATTTCACGGCATCTCAAATGCAAACACGCAATCTTTCTTTCTTGATTTACATCTCTATCGCAGATCATCTTTCTTGAGGTGGCTGTCGTTGCAAGAGCGCATCGACTGAAATTCGAGTCAAATGCATCTGATCGCGATTTTCCAAATTTTCATGAACACCCAAGCATGAAAATTCCAATGATTAACTTACTATGTTAACTGAAAAAATATATCGTTTCGGACACCCTCGAGTGCAGTTCGACAAGTCATCTATCTCGTGCATTATTGCATACGACCTCTGCATGTTTCAGTCCATTTTCTTGTCTGGTATTGCTGTCTTTGTCCGAGGGCGACGACAGCTCCTGTTCAACACGAAAGCAAAAAGAGACAAAACACGGCATGGAAAACATCAAAGTTTCCCGCCCCCTGCTTCCTTGTTCCTTTTCTCCGCCTTCTCGTCTACCGAAAAGCCTTGTATCCTTTTCAACGAATGATCGCCGCCCTGCTTCTCGGCAAATCCAACACCTGCTCTGCAAGAAACCGGAAGAAGAGAGAGAGAGAAGAAGAGAACAAGGGACCCAACTACATCGATCTCTCCGAGCTTTTTGTGTTTTTTCCCCTGGATAGTTCCCGTCTTTCGGAAGCTGCTGGTGGTTTCTTTCGAAATGGGTCGAGCGGTGAGGTGGCTCAAGGGCCTGTTCGGGATCGGGAAGGATAGAGAAGTCGTCAAGGACGCCGCCGACGGCCGCGGCCACCAAGAACGCCGCCGCGCCGGCGGGGGCTGTGCAACAACCCGGCGACGATCCCGCCCAACATATCGGCCGCGGAAGCCTCCTGGCTGCGGTCGTTCTACGGGGAGGAGCAGAGCAAGCACGCCGTCGCTGTGGCCGCGGCCACCGCGGCGGCTGCGGACGCGGCGGTGGCGGCCGCTCATGCTGCGGTCGCCGTCGTGAGGCTCACCAGCCGTGGCAGGAGCTCCGCGTTCGGCGGCTTCGGCGGCCCCGAGAGGTGGGCCGCGGTGAAGATTCAGGCTAGTTTCCGGGGATATCTGGTGAGCAGTCTTTTGGAGATTCGCCCTTTCTTCGTTTCCGTTCTGTATTTGATCGTTTCATCGGATGCGAAATGCGAAACAGGCGAGAAGAGCCCTGAAAGCGCTGCGAGCGCTGGTGAAGCTGCAGGCGGTGGTGAGGGGATACCTGGTGAGGAAGCAAGCCGCCGCCGCGTTTCACTGCATGCAATCTCTCTTGCGAGCTCAGGCCACCGTCCGTTCCCGCCGAGCTCGCGCTCCCCTCGCCGGCCCCGACGTCAGAGCCACCGCCGCCGAGTGCCCGCCCCGCCATTCCACGGTACTGTTCGGCCATCGAAACGCGTCGGCATCTGCCCCTTTTCGCGACGAACTCGTTCATGCTTGTCGACTGTTGCAGGAGAGGTCGGACGACGCGGGAAGCGAGTACCCAGCATCGTTTCACAGCATGAGGCTGTCGTCTTCTCTCGACGCCGCGACGGTGATCACGACCGCCGAGGGAAGCCCGAAGATCGTGGAAGTCGACACCGGCGGGCCGCATTCGAGGCCCGCCAGGCCCCACCCCGCCGACATATATCTCTACGTCGAGCCGCCGCCGCCGCCGCCTCCCCACCCGACGTTCTCCGCCCCCTCCCTCTCCGCGCCCCGCCCCGCCTCTCTATCCCGGAGCGCCGGGGCTTCCCCGACCCCGAGTGGGGCCTGAGCGGCGGCGGCGGCGACGGGTGCCGGTTCTCCACCACCGCGCACAGCACGCCCCGGCTCGCGGGCTCCGGCCCGTGCTGGCCCAGCGGGCCGGCCACCCCGTCCGACAGGAGCGGCGAGTGCGGGGACGGCTCCTCCTGGGGGCGGATCAGCGGGCGGTCCCCGAACTACATGGCGAGCACGGAGTCGTCCGCCGCGAAGCTGCGGTCGCAGAGCGCGCCGAAGCAGAGGCCGGAGCCCGGGTCCAAGCGGCGGCTCTCGCTCCACGACGCGGCGGCGGGCTCGCGGAGCAGCCTGAGCGGGGCCCGGATGCAGAGGGCTTGCTCGAGAGCCCAGGAGGTGATCAGCTTCAAGAATGCCATACTGGGCATGCTTGAGAGGCCCAGGGAATTCGGCAAAGAGGCGGACGAGAGGATGTGGTGAAGATTTTCTCCGCGGGAGGACATGAAAAATCCTTCTTTTCTTGCCGCTCCTATTTGCAGTCGATATTTCTTAGGACATTGTAAACGTTATTCATGAGAAATCCTTCTTACCGAGACCTGGCCCGATACACATTTCCCGAGAATGCAAAATGGGTGTTTTCGGATGTGCGGGGTCATTTTCGATGTCTAGTGAAAGCCGGCGGCGTCATTTCGTATATACCAATTTAAGGAGAGATCAGACATGTATCTAAACATTAACTTAGTGGCAGATTCTACATCTTGATCTCAATGGTGACTGACATTAATGGTGGCTGACATTACTTCTGGATCCATTCGGAGCCATCGATGAAGCTAAGGGAGAGAAAAGGCTTGGCTTCCTCATCGGTGAGCTCTCTCGACCACGACACTCTCCCTGCGAAGCTTGCCCCCGGTCCGATGCACTTGTACTGGCCATAGAACACGGTCCTGCATTCCATCAACCCCAAGAAACCGTACCGCAATCAGGGTTTTCGTATTAAAAATCATCGTCAGTACTAAAATCATATTTTATTCAATTACCCTTTAAATGAAAATCTTCGACCGTCAATACAATGAACCCCACTTGCCCCCAATCGTGCTTGTGGAAAATGTGTAGCGTGTACAAATAAAATGGAATGAGCACTGTCTGTGCAAAAAAGCATATCCTATGCGCATGCTAGAAGGGAAGCCCGACTTAGTATAAGTCCCAGAAATTGCCCAACATGGAGAGATCGCTCTTGGTGGGATTTGTATGGATTAGGTAGGTGGTCTAGGGTTTTTAATGTTTTCTTGGGTACGCTCCAGGGAGGTGCATTACACGTAGATGTACATAGGGAAAAAAGAGCTAAAGGACATGGCGCTTCGGGCACTATTCTACTAAGGCTCAAGCC
The DNA here is from genome assembly GCA_014182555.1 of Eucalyptus erythrocorys. Classification (NCBI taxonomy): domain Eukaryota; kingdom Viridiplantae; phylum Streptophyta; class Magnoliopsida; order Myrtales; family Myrtaceae; genus Eucalyptus; species Eucalyptus erythrocorys. The sequence goes on along the minus strand of CM024599.1, from coordinate 49,638,043 downwards.
CTTTCCACTTACGTAATTCCGGAACCGCCCCCGCGCTTGCAAAGGGAGCGGGTGCCCGGTGAGGAAGCGTTCGGGAGGGCAGTCACGTCATTTCAGAGCTTGTGAATGGTTTATATAATATGCTGTTTGCAGAGAGCTGACCATAGGGGGGAAAAAGAGTGAGATGACAAATACGTAGACCCACGAGCATGGCTTGATTGGAAAAAAGGCGGTGGCACCGGCCAAAGCACTAGGCTCATTTGAGGACATTGGCGATAGTGGTGGTGCTTCCTGACCTAGCATTGTACAAGATAAGTATTTGGAATAATTAGACCATAGACCTTATTTTTCCTAAAATTTTTCCCAGAAGTTGCTTTAAACTTTATGAAATTCGGGGTTCGAATTCAGCTGGTGACTATGTCGATATGGTGATTACAGTTGAAGTTATCAATATGAAGATAGGATTGCCTAGTCTCTAGTAAGGGAGGAGTACAAGAATTTGCTAAATGAAGTGAAAAGATATTCGATGAATTCAGCTAAAGTGCAAAGGAAGCATCTCGACATTTTAGTAACTACTTCATTAGTAAAAGAAGGCCTACTGTATCATGCACCTAGGAGAAGGCTAAGATGCACAATTAGAACCGGATCTTTGGGTGGATCACACTAAACAATGCCGAATCAAAGAGACTTCCTATATTCGAACTTCTCCAGAAAAATTATCGTATGGACTCGAATTAATACCAACGTGATGGAAAAAGCTAATCAATATGGGAGATAGGGAGTCGATATACGTACATTTCGCGACCGGGGTCTCCCCAGTTATGCCAACCCTTGGGGATGATGATGTCGTCCATCCAGGTGTAGGCGAAGACGACCCTCGAAAAGGGACCCCACGCCCTCCCGAGATAGAGCGCGCCCGAGCCTGTGACCTTACAATGGAGGAAAGAGAACCCCGTGTCTTCTAGCATACTGCTCCTCCCTTGAGCCGTCACCGCGCCTATGCTTAGTGCTATCGCGTGCACATGACAACTCTGCATCCCACATAAACGATCAGCGGCGTGCCTTCTAAATCATAGTATCATGTATGCGTACGAGTTTTAGAGAGATGTCGAAACATGTCAATTTGTGAAAGTGCTGTGACATAAGCATCCTTTAGGACATTCCTTAAATTGGAGCGCACCAAACAATTGGGTCCAACATTCTCTCGTGTAAGAGAAATAATAATTTTAGGTCAAGTGACAGCAGACCAAAGTGCCATTTCATAAACAAGTCTTGGATGAAGATTTTAAGGGGGGCAACCTCCTTTATTGAAATTTTAATTAGGTAGATATGCCATGTCTAGTTTTGGCTTTAGAAGAGCTTTTCCTACCACAAAGTGCCCACTCCATTAGCATCCTTGAAAAGTAAAGCTCGCTTCAGAGGCCTGCAAAATGGTGGTGCTGACTTGTGGCTTGAGAGGAATTGGACCACCGCCACATTTTTACATCTCCCTCAAAAAATGAAGTTCTAAATTCTGACTATGTGTGGCCATTAAGTTACGTGAAAAAACAAAAATAAGAAATGAAGATGAAGAAATGAAAGGCTAAAGAAAGCAGACAAATCCCCTGTTCTTATCAAATCACCTCTGCTCAGCATGTGACGTGAATCGGAAGAAATTCATCGTGTTTGCTTACTTTATCTTTAAAGTGATAGGTAGAATCAATCATATCATACCAAAAAAAAAAAAAGAAGGTGATGACAACGCTATAGAATGTTGAAATTTGATTAGCTTGATTTATTAGAATTGAGCTTGTGTAATTCTTTCATATATCAAGCAAGAATGCAAGCAAGACAGAGGAATAAAATTCCCAATCCAACCATGATGTTGAATTGTTCTTTTCATAAATTGAGTGGAGGAGATAAAGATGAGAGGCAAAAGAGAGTTTGTAACCTCAAAGAGCGAGAGAGCATTGCCGAAGATAAAATCCACAGAGCCTTCAATGTAACAGTCCTTGTAATAATGCCTGCCAAAATGGTCATAGAGCGTGTCCTGAGCTCCCAAGAAACTGCAGCCCCAGAATGCCGCCGTGTCCGCTGATATCCGGAACGCCACTGCCTGCTTCCCTACTGCTCCCGGTTTCGGCACCGGTGCAGTGTTCTGCATCGCAACACCCCCCATAAGGACAAGCTCTAATACATGTCATTGTTAGATATTGATGCCACAGATCATGAAGACATGAATTTGCACCCTTTCAGATAAAATACAGAAAAAATGATCAATTAGGACTATCAAGTAATGTCGGATTCAAGCCGGCTTATCAGACTTCTGTATCATTTGTACTCGTGGGCATGTTAAGTTGGGTACTGAATTGTCAGGTATCAAATTGCTACTCCTAATTATAGCAAAGAAGAAAAAAGTGCAGGTTTCGCACCTACTTTTTACCACGACACAAATTGCCACTGGAATGTGCACATTTTTAGAGAATATGTGATCTCAGAGCCAGCTGAAAATCATTAAGGAGACATAGTGACCTTGAAGGTGATGTTCTTGGCAATGAAGAAGGGTGAGTTGACGCCAAAAGTGGCAGAAGCAAGAGTCCCCAAGCGCTGGCCTTTCGGCCCTGGCGTGTCTGCTTTGTCTCCCCATTGGACTATCGTCTTAGCTGCCCCTGCGCCTTCAATCGTGATGAAGGACTTCAATTGAGGAATAATCACTTTCTCCCTGCAGTAGGGTTCCAAGAAAAGGGAAGTTCAGATCAGACCCCATTTGTGCAATCTGATGGCAAAGCTGGAAAGGAGGATAAAGCGAGGGCGGTTCACTTGCTGCAACAGTCGTTTGGTCAAAAGGCACGACATTTTTCGTAGTACATTAAAATATGAGGAGAGAGATAGAGAGAGAGAGAGAGAGAGAGAGACCAGTTTTCCACCATCTCAAACCCGATGCCAATGCAAGATTACAAAACAAGTGAGTGTGGACAAGAAGAAGTCCAGAATCAATGGTCACGGAGAGGGACAGAGAGGTAGAGAGAGGGAGAGCCGGACCGACTTTTTTTTGGCCAAGCCCCCACAGGGCAAAAGAACGTAGTCAACAAGACAAAAAAGTGTTGCAAACAGAGCAGGGAAGTACATAAACGTGGATACAGAACAAGAAGGGGAGTGGAGAGAAAAAGAGAGAAAGAGGACAATTTCGACTCACGTGTAAACTCCAGCATGAACCTTGATAACGACCCGGACGAGATTTATGAAGGGGAGCGAGTCAATCGCGTCCTGGATCGACGTGAAGTCGCCGGCGGCCGGGTTCTTGTCGACGGTGAGGGTGTAGGAAGGGGAGAGCTTGTTCTTGGCGGTCTTGAAGATGGAGTGCTTGAGGCTGCCCACGAACTTGACCCACTTCATGAACTGCTGCTCGGAGTACTGGGCCCGCGTCCTGTTCTGTGGCACCGGCTTCCTGGCCGAGCGCCCGGGCCGCAGCCCCTTGGTGTGGGACAGCGAGGTCCTCGAGCCGAGGAGGAGGAGGAGGAGGAGGAGGACGATGAAGTGGGAAGCGAGGGAACGTCTGTTTTCTGGCATTGGCACGGAGAGAATGGGAATGGGAATGAGAAAAGTGGAGGGAATGTTTTGGACGTGAGAGTTCGAAGTTGTGGAGGGGAATGCCTTAGCGATTGAGTTTTATATGCGTCGATGGTCACTTGCTTTTTCCTTTTTCTCACGTAGCATTTCGGTTTTAGGTGGAAAGTGATGCTGAATAGGAGAATCATTTGACAGAACAGAGGGAGTCATAGGTCACGGGCGCTTCTAGTACTGACATCCATGTTGGTAGAGAGAGAGAGAGAGAGAGAGAGAGAGAGAGAGAGAGAGGTCACAAGAGAGGAATGCTAGCCACAGGACAGGCTTCTGATGGGTGCGCTTTTTGGCTTTACAAATGATTAAATTAATGAAGAATGGAGGGGAGGTCGGGACAAACGAAGGGAACTTTTTGCCAAGCGTTTGTTGTTGTCGTTCCTGTTAGTGCCCGTGAGTGTCTCTCCCCTTGCGTTTGGATGGGGTTGGTTAGGTATGCTCTTGGATGGGCATGCATCCAATCCATCCTCAAATTGACTACTTTATCATGGATTTAGTGTGTACATAACGTTTGAGCTAATGGAGATGAATGTCATTGACATCATCATGGATTTTCAAAAGTGGCTTCGTGTAGCTCGATGTATTTATAGTCCTCAATTCGAATTAACTTAAGTCTCATTAATCCTGCCAATCGAATGAGTTGATATGAGCATTGGAGAAGTATTTGCCCGGTATGGTCTTGTCGGCAAATCCTCTTTACTTTTCTTACATATTTTCTTTTACAATTTATGACATCAACGTAAAAACTCGACTATCTGAAATTTCACGAAACACCTTTCAAACCTCATAAACCGATCACGTGATCTTGACTCACAGTAGTTTACATGCAACGATAAGATTCGATTGGGTGACTTTCGATTTTCAAACTGGAAATTCCCTTATGCCCCACTAATTCCGACCGACCAATTCTGAGATTTGTTTTTTTCCCCACATTTTGGTCTTCCTAACTTGGGACTTAAAAATGGATGACATCGATATAAGCTCGACCTAGAGCCCGACCACCTGAGCCAGTGTAATCCGAGTCGATTGCCGCTCGATCCTTCTCACTCGACCGGTCTAGGAGAAGGCGATCTCGGCGAACATTCCTAGATGATTAGTATAAAATGCACGTTAGCTTTACTAACCAAGCTAATCTTTGGGCCGATTGGCAAAGGAAATAAACTAATCACTTGGGCTTGCGGCTCCGAAAAGTTTATTCAGGAATCAAGAACAGCCAGGCCCACCTGGTGCCAACACCTCTTTTTTGGGATGCCGACATTAGATTGAGCTAGGTCTTTTGTTCGGACGCAAACCGAATTCTGTACAGCTCATGTGGCCGATTCAATCTTTGATCTGCCTGATATACGCCTTTTTTTTTTTTTTTTTTTTTTTTTAAAGCCTTTCTCGTGCGAACTCCAAAGCCCAGTGCGGCTACAACGTGGCATCTTTCAAGGAGAGACTTGGAAGCTGTTTTCCAGAACAGGTGTTGGATCACAGTGAGTCTCTAGGGCTGATTTGCATTCCAATTTTCTTTTACTGGAAAAATGAAGATGTTGCCTATTATGGGTCGTAAACCCTTTCGTCAGATATCAAACTGCAGTTATTAATATGATACGATCACATGATTTGATGATTGTCTCTACTAATATGAATGATATCCGAGTAACCGAGTGAAGCAATTTCATAGTCTTTTAACACTTCAAGATTGCATAAGCCCAATGCGTTTGTTTCAGAAAAAAAATTCATAAAAAGGAACAATAATTTCCTAGAAAATTCCCGAAATGCATTTTCCCTTTTCATATTAAGAAATTCATTTTCCTAACTTTAATGATGTACATTTTCTTTGACCATAAATATCTCCATTAACTATCATTTTCAGCCAGCTAAACGCATAAAAATTTGGAAAACTACTTCGTGAATTTTTTTTTAGTAAACCTTCGCCGTGGCAAGGGGAAAGAAAAAAGAGATTTATTACCAAGACTTTGCAGTATCAAGGTTTTGAACTGTAAGATCACAAGAGAGCACAAAGAAGCACGTAGAAACTCACGGGCCGAAGTGGCTCTGGAATCTGATTAGAGGAACGTCTTCCACTGAAAATCAAACACCTGCTTTAGAACCTCGCGTGGAATTGACGAAACGGAAAACGAGAATGATTTGGAGATTTTTCTCTGGCCCGTGAACAGGTCCATCCAAATCACTAATTGGACTTTTGATGCTCGATGTCGCAGCACGAGAAGGGCTCATTGGGTAGATCATCGCGTCCAACATCAGAATCCGGTTCTGGGAAAATGGAAAGAAGGCTCATTTTTTTGGTAATGAAAAATTGTGGTGATATCGACACGCTCGGCAGTGCGAAGATAGACTCTAAGTAATTATAGAAAGAATGGATCAGGATGCCAGCAAATTGCACTTGAGGTTTTAACCAACCAGCAGGCAAGAAACTGCAAATCATTATCTCAACGCCAAGGGAAAATCAAGGGTTAGAAAAAGAATCTAGCACAATAACCCCTCGACCACAAAATACGGTAATTGAATATTTATTTTCGTAAGATATACATAAAATCGCCTAGGCGATTGACAAGCAATCTTCAATCTCTCCTCGGACTCACCATCAAAACGACAATTTCCTCGGAAATTTCAAAAGGGTCTAGGTTCACCCCAAGGACAGCGACATCACGTGTATCGGACGCTGATGGAAGATGATTGATAGCAAGTGAAAAGGACAATTGGGTTTTTCTTATTTCTGGATGTCTCGTTCCTGTAGCATCTCTGTACTTTTGATGACACTGAAGGGCGTGCCCCGAAGAGAAAAGGCTTAGGCCCCGAATTATTAAAGAATCCAAGGGTTGGAAGGTGTCTCCATCATCATAGTCATCAGATAGACTTGAAACACTTAGAAAAAGGCATGTAATCAATGACCTCTTATTCCGCCCCACCAGCGGCTGTCGATTACACAAAGGCCCACCATTTGTAATGCTGAAAAAATCTCCATCCGTCCTCCCCACTCTCTCTCTCTCTCTCTCTCTCTCTCTGCAACAGAAAGTTTAGAGCTCCTCCTCGTACCGCCCCTTTTTGACACACCCAAAGCTAGAAACTCCCAATGTTCAAACTAGCCGCATCGGCCTTTTTTGCTGTAACCACCGCCCTCACTCTCTTCTGCTCCTTCCCTTCCCCCCCGAAATCATTCTATCACTCCCTCTTCCTATCGACCTCCATCTCCGACAATGCCTCCGTGGCCCACCACCTCTACACCCTCACCCGCCGCCCCCACGTGGCGGGGACGCCCGCCAACGCGGAAGCCGCATCCTACGTCCTATCCACCCTCACGTCCTACAACGTCCGAGCCCACATCGCCTCCTACGACGTCCTCCTCACTTACCCGATCTCCCGCTCCTTGACGCTCACACGCCAACCCCCTGAGCCGGCGATAAAGTTCATCCTGCGCCAAGAGATCTATGATGGAGATCCCTATGCCGATGTGGCTAGTGAAGTATTCCCTACCTTTCATGGCTATGCCAAGTCCGGGACTGCCACTGGACCCGTGGTTTACGTCAATTACGGGCGAGTTGAGGACTACGAGACATTAAAAGAAATGGGAGTGAATGTTACGGGTACGGTCGTATTGGCGAAATATGGGCAGATATATAGAGGAGATATTGTGCATAATGCATACGAGGCAGGGGCAACAGGGGCGATCATATATACCGATAGGAAGGATTACGGTGGTGGAGGGGGCGATGTGCAGTGGTTCCCGGACGACAAGTGGATGCCACCAAGTGGGGTTCAAGTGGGGTCGGTGTACACAGGGACCGGTGATCCGGCGACACCGGGATGGCCAAGCACGAAAGGAAGTGAGAGGCTCTCATATGAAGAAATAGAGAAGGAAGGGGATGTTCCTCTGATACCTTCACTGCCGGTGTCAGGAGCTGATGGTGAGACTATAATGGGGTCGCTCGGTGGTCAGTTGGCAAAAGATGATTGGCAAGGGAGCAAAGATGCTCCTCCATATAGGGTTGGACCGGGGCCTGGGATCTTGAATCTCACTTATTCTGTAAGTACGACACGGGTCATTAGTTCCTATCCACCAAAGTATCCACTTAGAAACTAATCTATATAATGGCCAAACTTTACTGAAAGAGGGCATTTCCTTGTTGTCAGGGAAATCAAACAATAGAAACAATAGAGAACGTTATTGGAGTGATTGAAGGAGCAGAAGAACCTGATAGGTAAGTATTTTACTTTCCAGAAGAAGAATGCAAATGCATTTATGGAAGTGTTTGTAATACCAAATAAGCTTGCATCATAAGAACTGTAATGTTTGACTATAACTAGCTTCCTTCTTAATGTACTAATCACTCAGATTCTACTTTTTCCAGGTACGTTCTGCTAGGCAATCATCGGGATGCATGGACATTCGGAGCAGTTGATCCTAATAGTGGTACTGCAGCACTGTTGGAGGTAATTAGTTCTCCAATGTGAAACTATAGTGCAGAGAGATTGTGAGAGTGAAAATGAATCCAAGTCACTACAAGTAATGTAGAACAGTAACACTCAAGCAAGTTAATCCATCTCGCCCCCATGCTGGCTTTACCTGATTCCTTGCAAGATGTAGGTTGCACAAAGGCTAGGAAAGCTACTAAAAAAGGGGTGGAGACCTAGAAGAACAATCATCTTCTGCAATTGGGATGCTGAGGAATATGGCTTGGTCTCTCTCTCTCTCTCTCTCTCTCTCTCTCTCTCTCTGTCTGTGCGCCCATGCGCGCTTGTGTTTTGAGTGCCATGCTTAATAGAACTAAAAGAAAATCTACCAACTCAGGTAGGGTCAACTGAATGGGTAGAAGAAAACAGAGCACTGTTAGCTTCAAAGGCTGTCGCTTACCTGAACGTTGATTGCGCAGTATCAGGTGCAGGATTCCATGCCGCTTCAACTCCACAGCTTGATCAACTGCTCAGACAAGCTGCTCAGCAGGTACCTTGTAACTAGCAATCCTGGCTTGAAATTAAATGGAACATATAGGCAATGGAGACATAAATTCTTCTGGCATTAAAAAGTATTTGCAGAAGCAGACTCTCCTAATATTATTTAACTTGAGTTGTCTGGATTTCAATCACAGTAACTAACTCAATCACTCAGTTAATTCTCTTTTAAAGGTTCAAGATCCAGATAACTCATCCCAAACCATATACGAATCTTGGGCTGGGCAAAGCAAATCTTCCCCCATGGTAAGCATAAAATTATTTCATAGGAAGGCCTCATTCCAAAGATATAAGCACATGAACTACAGTCTGATATACAAGAATAGAGATATAAGTACCTTGCCTGCAGCAACAAGCAATCATGTTTATTTCGCATTGGTTTCTGCGATATGAATATTACTTCCATAAAGCAAAACCTGTCTCATCCATCCTCACTAATTCTTGTACCTTGATTATGGAGGTTGATCGGTTAGGAGGTGGTGGATCAGATTATGCAGCTTTTGTTCAGCATGTTGGTGTCCCAGCAGCAGACTTATTTTTTGGAGGAGGTAACATTGACAAAAGTTTCTGCTATGAGATGACTTAATACTTAGCATGGAAATGATAGTTCAGAAGGTCACATGAACAAGACCATTATAGCATTTATTTATGCACGCTAGTGTCTATGATTTTCTTGGAGGTTAAAAGCACTGCAATATGTAAGCAACCATTTTGACTAGGAGGCCGTGGAAATTCATGACCGCAACAATTTTGCTTATATTTATGCCCTTACTAAGATGGATCTAGAAGAACCCAAAGTTTCCAATCACTCCTCTGGAAAGAGAATGATGGGTAAGTGCAGTTCTTGAAAATTCTGTTGAAAATAAATGTAAGTACTTACGATCATTCTGTACATGAGACTGCCGATGTCTCTCAACCAATAGGATACATAGTCTTATATGATGTGGAGGTTTTAGTAACATCACTCGCATCACTAACTACAAAAGGACAAATCCAGAAGGAACTAGCACAAGTGGTAGTTTCATCGTGCTAGGAGCAAAGCCTTAGCATGTCATTCTCAATGATGAAAGCAACTAGCATGAAAAGTCGAGAAATTTGTACCATCTCATATGTTCTTCAGGAATTCATTTGTCAACATGTCTGTATTTTTCCAAAATCAAGCGAGCAAAAGAAGCCAGGAGCGCCAAGGAAAGGGGTTAGGAGAGAGAAAACATAACTCCATCTCTCACTAGCCAATTTTGACTTTCTACATTCTAGTTTTCACCTTTAATCATTTGGTTCCATCATTGTGTACTTAAGTATGACACTGTATGCATGAGATAATCCAAATTTGTAAAATGAAAGTTCTTCTAATGCTACCTCTAGTTAACTAAGCTTTGAGATCCTTCACAGAACTACAGCCTTCTGGTTCCTCATAACTTCAAGTTCTAGACATTGCTTTCAAAAGCATCTACAGTATAATTCACCAATAGCATGTTGATGAAGTAATCTTCTTCTGCATTGCAGGATACCCAGTATACCACTCTATGTACGATGATTTTGTTTGGATGGAAAAGTATGGCGACCCAATGTTCCACAGACATCTTGCAGGTACCACATAGACCTTCACATAATCAGGAGAATAAAATACATGTGCATGAAGAAGAGACATCAGTTGGATTAGTAATGCCTCATTAGCTTATAATCTGTCCCATACTATCACTGAAAAATTGCACCTCCAGTACCAGTATGTCAACTGGAACTTGTACCAATTTACTGCCATATCATTTCATCTCCAAAATACTGGCATCTGACTTCTCTTTTATTTATTTTTTTTTTTTTGTAAACAGTGGCAAGCATTTGGGGTCTCATAGCTCTCCGTCTAGCGGATGAGGAATTTCTACCTTTCGATTACCTCTCGTATGCATCTGAACTTCAGGTATATATCAATGCTGAGTTGGATGTAGTAATTTTGACTTTTGAGAAAATTCAATAGTTTGCAGCAAGTTGTTGGAAATATGGATAGATGAAAGTAAAAAATCCAAAAATTACAGAAAAGCGCAAAGGATTTAGAAGATGAGCTCTCAGATAAGGGGCTGAACCTCATCCCCTTGTTTAAGGCCATTGAGGATTTCAGAGGAGCAGCCACCAAAATAAACATTGATGTAAAGGTAGGTCTTAATAGATAGCAACAGTAAAATTTTCATTCTCATAGTAATCACTGATAGAAGAAATTAATCCCAGGCGATAAAAGAAAGCAAAAGCTGGTCATCAATATGGAAAGAGTACCATACGAGAGTAAGGGAGCTGAATGACAGATTAATGATGGCGGAAAGAGCATTTGCAGACCCTGATGGACTTTTCGGAAGGTCGTGGTATAAGCATTTGGTATGCTCATTCTTCCTCATGTAATTCTAGCTGTTTTAACCAAGGGCAATTTTCACAGAAACAAGATATTGGAAAAACTCCTTGGTGACAACTATATCAACATATTTACTAATAAAGTGACTTGTGAATTTGCATATTGCAGATTTATGGCCCTTCAAAGCATAATGATTATGGAAGTAAATCCTTCCCTGGAATAGATGATGCTATTGAGGAAGCAAAGAAAGTCAGCACATCAGACTCATGGCATTCTGTACAACATGAGATATGGAGAGTCTCCAGGGTTGTCAAGCATGCCTCACAAGTGCTCAGTGGCAAACTCACATGATAAAGCAAAGTCTTTCATGTACTCCATAAACTCTTCATAAAGTAGAATAGGCAGTTTTAGTGAAGTCCAAACTATGATGGTGGTCTTTATCTAATGACCACCAGTACAGCTCTTAATCAAAGAACCCATTGCTATTGCAATGACTTACTCTAAGCTGAGTAACACATTAATTTTGTTACCTGTAATGTGAAATGCAGAGCAAAGGGCTTCTAAATCTTTGTTCCAGTGTCATTAATTATATCCATAATATATGTAACCCGGACCCCTGATATATGCTGCAAATTATTTTTTCCTCTTTTTGTGTGCTCACGCTATATGGAAAATTAGAATACCTTACATCAGCCATTCACTTAGCAAGCAGAACATAAATTTGCTCTGCATTAAACTGCAGATTGCAAACCTAAACATCCTTTAATCAAGCACTTGTTTGGGCAAGGACTGATTACAAGAAACAAAGGTAACTCGCTGCTAAAGTATGCTACTCTTACTAGCAATGGTCATGGGTAGTTAGCATTGGAAAGATCACATTGGCAACCTGTATAACTTATGATCAAAAGTAATTATTTCTATTCCTTTTCCATCTGCCAATTCTGTAGCTCTTATTGATTGAAACATGCTTCAAAGACACATCCCTATTTTCCAAATTGCACTCACATAACCATTGAACCACAGTCAACTTTACCCATCAGATGCCTTAAATACATTGCTTATACTAAAAATCATTAGTCAGTTCAGTCACCATAGCTTTTGAGAAAGCAGTTTTCTGACATGAGGACAGTTTCTCTGGCCTCCTTTATCCTGCCCAAGAGTTGGCTCCTTAAAGCCCCTCCGGCATTACAAACTCTGGCATTGGGAACTCAGATTTGGGCCCCAAAATCAAAAGCTCAAGTGAACATATGAGGATGCATTCGTTTATCAGATCTTATATAATTAGCTTTCATACAAATGAGATTGAGAAAATAACGTAGAAGAGTAAACAAGGCGAATTCCTGACTGACAATATATGTTACCATTCTGTACAGACTGTATCACTGGACTATAAGAAAAAATTCATGGAGGATGAAGTTCAACTAAGTTGACCCTACAAATATACAATTAGTAAAGTAATGCATAGTTTATTTACTTCCAAACCTTAATAGCTCCATCCCTACTGCTTGAAATCAAGAGTCTCTGGTTCAACTTGACTGAGGCTAAAGAGATGATAGAGTCACGATGACAACCAGCAGAATCGGTGGCCGCAGCAGCAAGGACAGCTTTTGCTGTCAGCTTAGTTGTTAAAGGTCGTCTCCTAGTCTCCTGTTCACCATGAAGAAAGGCTGAAATATCAGCTTACTGACCAGTCTGACAGAGTAATAGTCAAATCTTTTCTTTGGAAGTCTTTATACCAAAAGTTCCCCTTGGTTTCAGATAACTACAAACAAACCCTAGCATGCCCAGGAGAAAAAGAGCACTATCGTTTAACAAATCTCATTTCAAGGATGTTTAGTCCAAGAGAAAACTGAATGGGGGCAAGTTGCAGAGAAGTTTGGTTTCCTTAGATGAGGTGACAACGAAAAGGCAGTGATAAGTTCCAATGCCATAGAATATAAAGCTATAGAAAAGTGATATAACACAAGCTATGGAGCGCATTAGCCAATAGTTTCTGCTTCAAACAGCAGTTTCCAGGTAGAACTCATAGGTATGTCAAACTGCCAGCATCTAAGAGCAAACAAGTTTAAGGATAGGAAATTAATCTTCATTATCACCCATAACTCAATCATGGTTTGAGTAAGCATAAAAGATTTTTAAATGCAGAAGAATCAATATTATGGTGCATGAATTCCAACTATCTTGAAAAAATTGTCAAAAGAAAAGAAAGTAAAGGCGATGGAAATCCATACTTAAGTTTTCTCCGCCATATCAAGAGCAGTAATGCCGGTGAAGGCAAGAAAAACTTTCTGTCGAAGTTTGTAATGGTAGGGTTCACAGAAGATTGCTTTGGGTTCAAGAAGTGCCCATATGCTCTCTACTTCTTTATATAAAAAAGAAGCATGTGGCCTAGTAAATCAGAACGCCTACCTGCACAATTTGCACCCCAAAAGATGATCTGGATTCATAAAAGTCGTCATTTCCTATGCCCTTTATGTTTGGTCCACATACACAGTATGTTCGATCAGGGCTGCAAACCCATTAAAGTTCATTAATCATAAAATGAACTGGTTTGATACATACCAGCAAAAAAGTATAGAGTCAAGTCAAACCTGCAATGTTCCCATCGGCGTATTTTCAAATCGGTACCCCCTGTTAACAAATCACCCCCAGGTAACGGAAGCAATGAACGAATGCCGGGAAGCCGAGGAGGAGGCTCATTCAACTCATCAACTCTGTACTTTGGGTTCACATTACGTCTCAGATCAGCTTTGTAACTTGTTTTGTTTGATGGTCTGGCCAGTGCCCAAGGCACATCAGACACTTCACCATCACCCTCATAATTTGCAACCCTCATCACCTGGAAATATAGGCGTATTAGAGAGTGAAGGAAAGAAACAATTCATATCAGAGGGCACCAAACATTTTAAATAAGACAATGTATAGTTCACTTTTCAAATTTGAAGAAAGACTGAACGTTCCTCCTGTACTTTTTGATCAGCCTAAGGTTCATATTTTGAATAAGTCAAAATCCACTGTTGGGCAATGACCTAAGTAGGATGTGGGAAAGGCGTCCACAAGTATTTTTTGACTCAGTAAGGCTTAGCTCATGGGAACACTTTGACACTAAAGCCTGTTATGGCCCGTGACAGTATGTTGGCAGTTTAAATGCAAAATATAAAAGCTCTTCCTGAGGTTAAACAAGTCATAATTATTGAGGATGATTATACTCTCAGAGCAATGAAAAACAGGACGGATGAGTTGTTTTTAACTTCTCAATTTTGCATCAAATTAGCAACCATGCCCAGCAATCAATGCACTAAGCCAGGTTGTCATTGACACATCTGTCTCAAATCTTCCAATATAACTGATATCTCTCTACATGAAACAATTGCAATCCTTTCAAATCTGGTGTAAGAGAACCCATAAAATAATAAGTATCATGCCCAAGGCTATGATTGGGATATTTGGGTGAAAGTTGGGATTAGTTGTGAGAGAAAAATGGAGGGAAAATTAAATTTTGTGATACTTTCTCTGCAAATTCCATCACATTGGTGCTTCCAAACATAGTGCAAAAGGCTATTTATTCTCCATCTCCATTTACAGGTAGAACTCCACAAAAGAGACATAGGCTCCATTTGCATGGTGCATGTTTAAGGTGTCTCCACTTTCAATGAGGAGCTGTATGTGCATTATCTCAAAAGTGTAAGTCTCAAAAGCACTAGGCTACCTAGAGGATCGGTTCTTGATAAAGTTGTACTGAGGAGTATGTTTTCTCTATTGTCTTTGTCCAGCTCAATTGCCTCATGAATTATTTCTCTTGCCTGTTCCTTCTTATCGATCAGCAAGGAAAAGACAGTGCATTAGCCAATGTATGCATGATGTTCTTAATTTTATGTTTTTCATTCCGGTTTAGATCATGGAATTGACTCCTCATTACAAAATTACACCAATGTTACTGTGGCAGATTCTTAATCCTACGATTTAGAATAAGAGACCCTTATACCTGATGACAGCTCCCATTCTCTGCATTCCAAAGGGAAATCTCGTTAGAGCCAGCGGCAACATAAACAAGTGGTCTTGTCATGGCAGATGCAGAAGCATTTGGAGGAGGAACGAAAAGACACATCTTCTCTATAGGGCAAACAAGAGAATACTGCCATGAATTGACAGGTATAAGGAACCTCAGGTCCCAGAGAGTAAGCACACCCCTCGAAGACCCTGAGACAAACCAATTTCCACAAGGTCCTGCAACTATAGAAGAAACATAACCCTCCTCAGGTGTAGTTGCCAAACTCCATGCATTCAAATCACTTCTTGCATCAAACAGATGAATACCACCATTTTGAGTGCTGTACATAACCATTGGACTGGAAGTATTATCAGCACTATAATTCATTAGGCTGAGCACAGCACCTTCCTTAGCATCTTTCTCTTTAATATCAGCAATACCTGAATACTTCTCAACGACATTGCCAAGACCTCTGGAGATGTAATCCACAGAAAACATATGTATTGTGCCATCACAAGCTCCAACAATCACTTGAGCAGAATTCCGAAGAATTGCAGTACAAAGTGCACGGCTTCCTTCCAAGTGATACGTTAGCCTTGACCTAAATGATATGTCTTTTTCCAATTTTCTTGAATCCCACACCTTGACAGTGGAATCATCTGAAGCACTAACAAAAAAGCTATGATCAGTTGAAACTGCAATATCATTGACAGCGGAGCGGTGTTCCTGGAGGTGCGCAACTAACACTCCACGTGGCCTCCAACCTAAATCTTGAATGGTCGATGCACGTTGAAATGAAGGTAATCCCATTATATCAGACAATGTAGAAGCATCTTCCATACTAACTGTGCTCCCTTTCACCATGCTAGATAATCCCATCTCTTGAAATTTGCTATTACCAAAATTTGCTTGATCATTCTCTCTGCTATCTGGTTCATGTACCACCCTATAAAATTGTTTCGAACCACCGCTGATGCTGAATGAACCAGAAACAAGCTTTGGTGCTGGAACTGAACTTGCCAAGGAAAATGATTTGCTTACAGTGTCCATCCAAGGCATGGATGATGAATCAAAACCCAAGGAATTCACTTGCACTGAAGAAGCAGATGGTGCAGAAGGATTTCCAGTTGATCGCTTATCTACACTGAAGGAGTATAAAGGAATCCCTTCTGATGATTTGTCACACATGAAGCTATTCAAACCACCAACTTGTGAAGCCATCATACCTGAAAATTGCACTTTTTCTGAGCTTGTAGCTTCTATACTGCTAGTAGTCTTTGGCATACCTGTGGACCTTAGTTTTTCCACATTATCATCAGACTCAGTTAGGCCTGACTGATTTAAGGTACTGTCAATTAAGCGTTGTGTATCAAGATTTAGTGGCTTATCTAGCCAGCTTTTCATGGAGTTTGTTTCTCCTGAACCCCTCTTCAAGGATTCAACAGTTTCCCATTGTTTCACTTGTTCTGATGATTTGTACCATATTTTTCTCTGTCTCTCCAACATGTCTGAACTCCTTACACTTTCCAAGACTTCGTAGAACACTTGTTTTGCTACCGGAGGATTTAGACATGAAAGAAGAACCTTCTCAGAAGCTAAAGATGCCGGTTGCCTCTGGAGGAAAGGGCGTATAAGTGGTGCAAGGAAAACATAGGAATCGACAGCACCTAAACTCTCACTGCTAGCTGAGATGAAGGTGACAACCAGTCTTCTTACCCACTGGCTGGGATAACATAACAACGGGAATGCCCGCTCTATCATTTCAAGCAGAGTCCTCTTCCTCAATAAGCCACCTTTACACAAAATGGTCAAACAATCCAATGCATTGACGACAACAGCCTCAGTCGGATCGCTCAAAGCTTGCTCAATGTAAGGTAAGAGATATTCCTCCACACTTCTTTGGCCAACAAAAAAGCATACATATATGATCTGCCCATAGAATACTGCCCTCAGCTGCTCATCTCTATCATTCAGGAAAGCTGGCAGAATAGGTAGCAGAAAGTCATTACTCTGTCTCTGTCCAAAAAAATAACATAAGACACCAACATCCTGGAGGAGTGCTCTCCTAATGCTTGGAGTTTGCTTGAGACCCATGACAAGTTCTTGAACGACCTCAGCAATTGACTTCCTCAGCTGGGCAAGTTGTGCATCTGTACTTGCTGCTTGCAGCTTTTTAGCTGTTTCACTAGAAACTGAAGGTGATTTCTGTTGTAAACTCAATTCATCCAGTACCCCTGCCTCACTCAAGCTTATTGAATGAAGCAAGAAACGATAGGCAGTGAGAGCCAATTTTGCTATATTGCTGGCATAGCATATTCTCACACTTTCCTCTGGATCATCGGGTAGCATCGATAGCATGGGAAGAATATATTCCGGAAAAATTTTAGCATCACTGGGAGGAAAATCCCGGACTAAAGGAAGAATATAGCATAAAGTCTCTAAGGCAGCAGAACGCACGATTGCTGCTGGGTCAGAAAGCATAGCAATCACATAAGGAATCACACGTTGCAAGCGGTCTTCATCATCAATATATAGGGAGCATGCAGTCAGCAAAACCAGGGCTCCTCTCCTCAAATGAGGCAGCTTGACATTGCGTATACATGCACAAAGCAAGGAGGCGATGAGTACCATACCTTCACACTTCATACTATTTTCAGGTACTTCTAAAAAAGGCATGCCAAAAGTATCCAAGTTGCCATCATGTGCAGACATCAGATCATTCAGCTTCTCAATTGTGATATTTTTCATGCAGGGATGGTCAATTACCCTAAACGCATGGGAAATGTGTTTACTTGGTTCATTAGGATCTTTTATCCGACTTGTTTTGAAATTCTGCTGCATTGAACAATTGGACTCATCCTTCCCTGCAGTCTTTTCATCATCCCTAAGCAGATCACTCTCATAACTGAAACCACCACCATGGTCCTTTGGTGAGTTTTTCCCCAGATCCTCTCTTTTTCTCCCCGAGTCATTTTCCAACTTGTCATTTAGTTTTGCAACCATCTTCACTGATCGATTACCGGGTGTTCTAGCTCCAAGATAAGATTCCTCGGATGACCTATTGTTCATCATGTGCTTAAGTATCTCGTTGAAAACACTCTGACACATTGCAACCTATAACAGATATTAAAAAGAATCAAGAGTCTAATATGAAACGAAAGCAGCGGTAAATTTTTTGATTGAAATGAAAGGGCATTACCCTTGCATCAGGCGGAAGAGGATTGCAGCAGCAGTAAAGATTGTGCAGAAAAGGCGAGAAGTAGCCTGGAAACACAACGCCAGCAAAGGTCTGTAGGTAACTTTCGGCAGAAAGGCGAGATTCTGGCTCCAATTGAATCATATGAAGGATCATCTTCCGAATTCCAGAATCCGGGATCTATGATCACAAATCACACCAATGAGAGTCCAACAAACAGAGGAGCTGGAATGTGTCTGTGTATGTGAGAGAGAGAGATAGAGAGAGAACCTTTTCAAGAAGCTGACTAGGATCATACTGCCCCCTCCGATAAGCAAGAAGCTGGGAGAGTTCAAAAAGTGGTTGGCCCTCAAGGAAAAGCTCTGCAATTACGCACCTAAAACAACAATATGGTGACAAGCTAATGTAGTTGCGCTGTAAAGCTAGACAAACTAGATTTAACCCAAGCAATATTTCAACAGATACAATCAAATTACTTATACTCAATAACTGTGGGGAAAAAAACCAATCACTTGCACCATCTAATTACCATATCAAATGGAATCAACAACAGCCGATTGATATGAACACCTCAGTAATGCATCCATTCCATAGAAATAATCTCTAGAATCAGTAGGAGTGGGATCAGAAAGAGATGCAGAGAGTGTCTGGGAAAGGTTTTCTTTCAGGTGCCATATCTCCAATGAGGCAAAACAAAATCCTAGAAATTGATAAGTTCACCACTACTTGCTCCATTATAACCAAATGTCCAATACTACATATACAAATATGCTGTCTAGCCATAAATTGATGTGAAAGTATGTTCAATATAGGCTACAACGCAGTATAATATTATGCAAACAGATAAATGGGCAATATGTAATATAAGTGCTGTTCTTGAAACATCTAGCTAGACTCTCCTGTAAGCACATTATTGGTAACATAGAGATAGACTTTGCATTTTTTATAAGAAAGTCTGTACAGATGATTTATAATAAAATTTCCAGCAATACAAAATAGGAATTTGGGACAGCGCTGTCCTCAGGAAGTGATAAGCCGTAAGCTGCTGCTTCTCATGATAAAAATGCTTACCCTACAGCAAAGATATCCATAGATGGTCTTAAAGGTGCATCTTGGGCAACTTGCATCTCACCTCCATGCTCATAAAATCTCTGAAAGTTAGGGAAAAACTGGTTGGTCGTTACCCAAGTAAAATCCTTAGACTACATGAAAGACTAATTTCAGAGAACAATCTCCGAATTACACGGAAGACTAACTGCAAAGAACAATCTCTAATAATTCCCGGCAACAAATGTATATGCTTGGAGAAGGCTCACAAGGTTTGAACAAGAAATCCTCAGATACATCTCATGACTTCTAAACAAGGATTAAGGAAGTGCAATAAAAAGAATAAGGAAAAGCATGCACACCTAGTGAGTTTTGCAAACATGACCAAATCATACATCAGATGGTTTTCTGAGTCTCCTGCTGTCTAAAAATTGGAATTGTACGCAAATAAAGGCATTACCAGGGTCGGGCATGGAAAGGCTATTGGTACAGAAAGCTATTCATGTGGCTATCCTTTCAATGTGAAAGATAAGTACTGACCTATAGATAGATTGTCTTGATCTGTACCCCAGATTGTCTTGATTCAAGACTATACACAGGGAAACTTGCTATGCAGCCATACTAATTAGAGGAATCATAAATCCAAATGCATATCCAAACATCTAAGACAGAATCTTGTAAGGATTGAGATTTAAGTTGGCCCGTTGTTCATTTTCTAAACAAGAAGGCAGAGCAAGGATGTCTTTAGATCAGTATTATTAAGAAACGAGAAATCACTCTTTGGCAGGAAGTAGAAGATGTACTGCTCCTATTAAGTTACATCACTTTCTTGACTAATTTTACCAAACAAAGCAATAGGAAATTCCCTCAGATGTGTTGTGCAGAAGGAGACAAAATGTCTTCAATAGTGCTACTTCTTCGTAACATCCACAGTTTAAGATGAATGTGGTACTTCCTATGGAAGAAGGGGTTGAAGTCTTGGCCTCTCTTAAAACTAAGACTGCTGAACAACACATTGCTTCCTTAAGCATATGGCTGTTATATGGTTGTTCGTTTGATGCACATCCACAAAGTCTTCATCTCATAGAATCTCAATGAAGTAAAAGGAAAAATATATGGTATAACTAGAAAAGAACCAAAGTTACAGGAAA
This sequence comes from Eucalyptus erythrocorys, assembly GCA_014182555.1. Lineage (NCBI taxonomy): Eukaryota > Viridiplantae > Streptophyta > Magnoliopsida > Myrtales > Myrtaceae > Eucalyptus > Eucalyptus erythrocorys. The sequence continues at coordinate 49,617,782 of CM024599.1, read as the reverse complement.
AACCAACCTCAGGGGCAAGATAGCATAGTCTTCTACCTCCAGTGTCAAAGAAAAATGAAAAATCCGAGGGGTCATCATAGGGGATATAGGTAGGCTTGAAGGAGGCAAAGTCAGCAAGGTAAAGCCAATTCCATGAGGTTACAAGCACATTCTCGCACTTAATGTCCCCTAAACAAGGCAAAGTGTCAGAAAGCCAAAAAAAAAAAAAAAAAAAAAAATAGTAATAATGCTAAAGGAATAAATAAACATTAGTGATAGGCCCAACCAACTGAACCCACCATGGCAGATTCCCTTTTCATGGCACTGCTTCAGCGCAAGGAGTAACTGCAGAACCACCAGATCATAAGAGCTGAGATCGGAATGCATACTTGACACCTCAAATCAAGAGGGTTAGAGAAAAACCTGAAATGCCAACCATTTCTTCTCAATGATATTAAGAAAAGGGCGAGTACTCAACCGATCATGCAGATTATTGAAGAAGTACTGCCTTAACAGATAGGCTGCTTTGTCAGTTTCCTGCCAAGACTGCAAGAAGACACGTCCGCATGAGGTATTGAACAAGCACTCTTCTCATATTCAAAAAGCAGTTGGTTTTGGGACCCAAAAAATCCAATTTCCAACAATAAAGTTAGAAGCACATTTCTCATCTTTGTCCACATTGAGCTCAACTAAGCAAAGTACTCCAAGCCAAAAATGCAACTATACTCTATCACAAAAGAGAAGTTCAATCTAATTGGTTATCATGATGAACATACACCTTGGAAATCCTTCAAGCGCCAAACACTAGCATCAAGTTCAACCCAAGTGAAAGTTTCAATGTTTAGAATCAATATGTCTCTAAACTATAAATGAGAACAGTTAAAAAAGACACAAATTTGAACTCAGAAGAAACAGAATGTTATAACATACTGACCAGCTCATACCTCATGTTCCTAAAATTACACATAATCTTGGGCATGTACATCTCTTTTCCTCAACCTACACCGTCACCCACACGTAATAGTCTAAATCGCATCTTTGAAAGTAGAAAATGCTGGAGAGTAATGCCCTTTTCCAATCCATAAGTGAAAGCAAATGCTTTACGAGCACCAAAACTGTCATCGTTTCCCTCTACTTCGCCAAACCTCCCAGTAATTCCCGCATTCACAAGAAAATCCACATTTTCACTTTCGACCCCCTCGGAAATACTAGCAAATTCAACGACGCTAAACAAACTACCACGCAACTACAACCTCCAGATGAAAAAAAAAAAAAAAAAAAAGGCTTAAGATTCACCCGCAAACAGAAACATCTCTCCGCAGAGGATGATGAACTCGCAAACAAACTATAATTGACCGAAGCAAAGAGAAAAAGGCACTCCCAAGCACCAATCGCAACTTCCGAGCACCAATCGCAACTTCCAACTCGAACGACTCCCCCCCTCCCCAACCTCGCCCTCTCTCTCTCTCTCTAACACGCAATCGAGCTCCGAAAACTGCAATCGAGCCGCTAATCCGACCTGGAAGGACCAGACGTGGGGGTGATCGATGGCGCGGAAGGTGTCCTTGATGTGGAGGAGGCGGCGCTCGTACTCGCGGAGGTCGATGCTGTCGTCGCGCTTGAAGTAGACCTTGACGAGGACGAGCCCCTCGTCGTGCTTGCACTGGATCGCCTTGAAGAAGCGGCCCTTGCCGAGGACCTCCTTGAGGACCAGGTTGTAGGAGGAGGGCAGGTCGTGGAGGTAGTACTCCGATGCCGACCCCTGCTTCGTGCGCGCGATCTTGTTGCCCATGGGGACGAGCGATTCCGTGAGGCGCAAGTCTTTACGGAGACGACGCCATGGATGATGATGATGGGGGCTTTTTCTTCCGGAGTTTTGCTTTTGAGGTTCGACGAGCGAGGGAGGGAGATATTGGATTCTGGCTTTTTCGATTCACGGGGTTTCGTGCGGAGGTTGGAGAGCTGCGAAACGGCCAACGGCAGGGGCGATCCGATCAGCGGGAGGTGGTGGGGCTCGGGGATGGGCCAAACGTCGAGACGGGGCGAAATGCTGTGATTTATCGTGTGGTGCAAGAATTTTTTTGAAAAGACGGGATGAAGCGTTCGTGCTCCTTTGTTTTTTATGAAAAATAAATGACGTAAAATTTTTTTTTATTTTTATCATTTATTTAAAAAATAAATATAGATTATTATTGATAAAAATATTTTTTATTAACTAATTATTTTGAATGAGTAAAATGTGATTTTAGAAAGATATTTATCAAGTCATTTGTTTTTCTAGTTATAAATATAATTTTTTTTTGGGCGAATCGTTATAAATACAATTTAAGAAGTAATTCTATGTGTTGGATCAAAATGCTCTTTGAAAATTTCACCAAAGACCTCTCTCTCACTCCTTTTTCGCCTATTTTGGTGCCACCACACCCGCCGCATCGCCGCTGTTGTGCCTAGCCTGATCACAGCTCGCACCTCTTTGCCATTAGAGCTTGGCCTGCCGTCAACCGCCGTGCCGTACCTCTCTTCCCATAGTGAAGGCCTTCTCGTCACGATCTTATGACCCCCGTGACATTGCCACTCGGTCTCGAGCGATGCTGGGGACTTGGGCTTAACGATGTTGAATTCGGGCGTTGCGTGCCTAGACCGTACTCTCGATGCCCAAGGTGGCCACGGTAGCAAAGGGAACGTCTCGAGTGCAGCAAAGGCTGGCCGAAAGCTCGTGGCCAGGCATATGCTCGTGGTCGACAGGCGAGATTGGCAAGGCCATGCGCGATTCGCATCGTGCAAGGGAAAAATTGGAGAAAGGAGGCGGAAAAGAAGTAGCAAAAAGAATGAAAAGGAAATAGAAAAAAAGAATCAAATTTTCTCGGTGCTGACGTGTCCAAATTCAAGGGGGGAAACTTTACTTTATTCAAGAGAACGCTAAATTTGAGGATCTTAATTCTTATAAAAAAAAAGGCCTGAAAGGCTAAATAAAAAGAATCAAACATGCACCAATCAAGCATCCATCTTTATTTATATAATGTTTGGGCCTTGCTAATATGCCCAAGTTATCTAGGAACGGAACGGGGAGTGGACGTGGAACGTCGAATAATCTTCAAGACGTCGCATCAGTTGCCCAGTTTCTGTCGGACATCACCATGGCTTGTGTCGTGTCACGTGTGTCGCGAAGTTCAGATGCGACAATCTCGCCGTCGCCGGCGAACCGATTTCCCGTCCGGCGATCGGATCTTCATCGTATGCAGAGAGAGAGAACAGAAAAAAGAAAAAGGGGAAGAGAAAACACCCAACGAGATCAAACCCATCGCCGTAGATAAGACACTATGCACAGAGTACATCCCGTTCTAATCAGATTTCGCTTATTGGTCGTTCGTCAAACATCAGCAAATATCTACAATCCGATCCGCCCGGGGACCGCCGGCCGTCGAGATCGCCGATCACGCGTCCCGAGTCCGGCCCTCGTTCTCTTTCTCGTCCTCGTCCTCCGGATCTTCGAAGTTGGGGTCCTTGGCGTCCACGGTCTCCTCCCTCGCGAGCCCCATCTCGGCCGGCGAGTACCCGTCGCCAGACCACGTGAACTTGCCCCCGTGGCCGCCCTTCTTCGGCGACCCGTTCACCCCCGTCGCCGACTTCCGGCCCTTCCGCGCGTCGGGCCTCGGGTTGGCCCTCGGGCTGGTGCTGCTGCTCTTGGCCGCGTTCTTCATCTCGCGATCGGTCGATGGATCGATGATGAGGTGGTGGTGGTGGGAAATGGGTGCGAGGCGGAGCGTGAAATGGGGTGGGGATTTATACTGGACGGAGAGGGGACAGAGCGGCAGGGCTAAGAAGAGAAAACATGGAAAGAGAGAGAGTGAAACTGTGGGAGATGGAAAGGTGTGGGCATGTGATTCGAGGAACATGGCGAAAAGGATAAGAACGAGCACTATCGTTGTCATCATCACTATTGCCATTACTGTTATTTTAATTTATTTGATTCAATCCATAAATTTTAATATAATATTTAATGTGGTATATAAAGTTTTAAATATTTTCGTATGATTTAAGGATTACATTAAATATTGGGATATGTTCGTAGAAGTCCAAAAACTTCGAAAGTGCAATTGAGTCCTAAAACTTACAAATGCGCAATCAGTCAAAAACTCGATTTGGTTCAATTAGTCACTAAAGCTAACGTCGTCAAGAAAGTTAACGGAAATTCTTGACGTCGTGCTTGACGTCATATTTTAAATGAATTTCTATTTTATATATGGCATTTTAAAATTATTTTTTATTCAAAATCTTTAAAAATTATATTAAAAACAAAAAAGGAAAAGCTAAATTTATTTAAAAAACAAAACCGTTAAAAAAAAAAAACCACCGGGGAGCTTTCGCCGCCGCCCATCCGCCGCTCATTGCCAAAGGGGCCGGCGATGGTCGCCGGCCCTCGCCCGAGCGAGGACTCGCCGCCACGGAGGGCCGCCATCCCCGCTAGGTTGGGTGAGGACGCCCAGATCTGGGCACGCCGGCCCTCGCCCGGGGTCGGTAATGCTCGCCCGATCCGGGGAGCAGCGTCGTCCGCCTTGTCGACGGGTCCAAGGGGGAGGAGCAGCCCAGCTCGACGAATCGGTCAACGAGGAGGATGAGGAGGAGCTCGAGGCCGTCGCCCGCTCTGCCAGCTCTGCTAACAAGGACAACGCCGCCCCTGTCGCCAACGACGACGCCGACGAGAATGGCGAGGCCGAGGAGAAGGAGGACCCACTTGACAGGGCCTCGTCCGTCGAGCTCCTCGTCGGACAACGCCCGCCGCCCGGATCCGGGGGAGCATTGTCGACCCCAAGCGAGGGCCGCGAGCATCGCCGATTCCAGGCGAGGTCCGGTGAGGCCTTGCCCAAAGGGGCCGGCATGCCCAGATCTGGGCGTCCTCGCCCGACCTGGCAGGGATGGCTGGCCCTCACCTGGGGCCGGCGAGTTCTCGCCCGGGCGAGGGCCAGCCACCCCGCCTAGGGCCGGCGATCGTCGCCGGGCCCTCCGGCGATGGGCGGTGGCGGAAGCTCCACAAAGGGCCTTTTTTTTTTTTTTTTTTTTGAACAGTTTTTTTAAAATAAATTTAACTTTTCCTTTTTATTTTTAATCTAATTTTTAAAGATTTTGAATAAAAAATACTTTAAAAATCCATATATAAAATACAAATTTCATTTAAAATATGACGTCGGCGTGACGTTAGCAATTTCCCTTAACTTTCTTGATGGCGTTAGCTTTAAAACTCAATTGAACCAACTTGACAAGTTTTAGAACTTAATTACACTTTTTGTAAGGTTTATGACTCAATTGCACTTTCTTGATAAGTTTTAAGACTTCGGCTGAACATATCCCTTAAATATTTATCGATAATTCAGAGATGTAGAGCAAATTAAAAGTTTAAAGACAACATTACATATTTAGCCAAAATCGAGATATATAATTTAAAGTTTAAGGTTGACATTATACATTGAATTGAAGTTCAAGAAATTATTTATGCTATCATTCATTGCTTCTCCCACAGTTTAATTATAGATCCGGAGCATTCTCTTACTTGAGGATTTCAATTGATCACGTCCATTGTGCATTCGGGGGAACTATAAAGGTGGGGATGAGGCGATAATATTCGGTTTTGGATTTGGAATTCAATCCTTCGACATAGAGGAATTCAAGGGAAAAAGTCAACTCGATTTATTAAATTGAAGTAACGTGAGTAGTTTTTCTTTTTTGGTCGAAAGAAAATTGTATTCATTATTCAAAATGCAGCTCATGATAAATCAAATTGAAATAGAACATGAATACTAAAATACAAAGTCAAAATCCAAAACACAATGAGGATCGATGGAGCATTTACAAAGTTAAACACATACTTGTTCCTCATGAATAGATCTATCAAACAAAATGGACGGCCGATCACTAAATCTCGTGTGTGATGAGTACATGCCAAAAATTCATTCTTCAATAATTACGACATTGTTGATTGACGATGCACACTAAGTTCGGCTTCCTTTATACTATCGTTATACGGGTACAATTATAATAGGTTAAACAAACACAGATTTAGCATGTGGATGAATAAATTTTTATAATTCAATAAGATGCTGAAACTCCTACGATCATCATTAGGACTAGAGGCAGAGAACCTATACATGAATAGATCGGGAGAGCATTAAATCCTCAAAAGCATATTTATTAAACTCTTAGATCTAAATCGAGAAAAGATAGCATCCAAATCTATAATTAAATCGAGAGAGTTCAAATTCTCAAATTGAAAACTAAACTGGGAGAAGAAAGCTCCCAAATCTAAATCGGAAAAGAAGAAAAAGTAAACAAAGAATGATAAATCGCAAACAAAATCAACTAAAAAGAGAAGAAAAGGAAAGTGAGATTAGATCAAACCCTCCTTCATTTCCCCCATGGCCAAAAGTTGAAGAAAACGATGGGGGGAAGAGAGAGAAGAAAGAAAAAAGACTTTTCGGCTCCCTCGGTAATGTGAGTTGTTAAAAATGAAGTCTTGTCACTTCAATTGCTTTATACTAGTCATGAGCCCTCCTCCTGGGCAAGAGGCTAAACTGCCAAGTCCAATGCAGGGAAAATCTGCCAGGAGTGAGAGTCCTCAATTGGGCTAGTGCTAGGAATGGGGCACGAAAAATATCCCATCCCCATGGGTTCTCCGGCCAACTCCTTTTATAGGAGTACGGACCCTCCTGGATCCCCGCGACGCCGGTCTCCTAATATTATCTAGGCAAGTACAGGGAAATGACAGGTGCCTGGTTGTAGCTAACCACTACAACCAGGGTGGCCGGCCGTGCAACAAAAAATAACTCATGCACACGATGTAACCGAATCACAACTTGCGTTTTTTTTTTTTTTTTTTTTTTTTTGATCTTTTTACCTTCAAAGTACTCTATAGACCAACACTATGGAGAATCTAAATTGACATCTCCTTAAAAAATAAAAGAGATTTATTTTAATAATACATCTTGATAAACCTTTTCATGTATATACAATCAATTCATTGTGATTATATGATAATCGAAATTGATAGATCCTATTGAGTAATAACATATTTGGTAAAAACTACAAGTTAATTGTTGAAAATTTAAGTAGGGAGTTTTAAAAAGTGTTAAAAATTAATTAAGATGATGTGTGATAATGATCAAAATTAACTGTCGGATATTATTAACCTATTGCTGAAATAGAAAACAAATGCCATTGTTGGTAGCTTTTATCAATATATTTGATAATATTCTAATTACCATTAATTATTTTTCTATTAACGAATTGAGCAAATCCTCCCTTAAATACCATTTTTAGTTTATTTATTACTCAATTGAATCATTTTAGTCAATTTTATTCAAGGTCAGATGAAACTAAGCCTACTTGCCCAATATTGCTAGATTAAAAGAAATTAAGTCCCTGAATCACAGTCCACCTTGATCTTTTCTGTTTTTGAGAGTGTCCCAGTTTTTCCAGTGCATACATTTCTTTGAATCTGATTGCCTCCACCAGAACTCAGCTATTCTTTTCTCAATTGCCTTGCAGATTGATACAGGGATCTTAAAAATCGACATGGCGTATTGCGGCAAGGCTTGCACTATTGTCTTGACCATGATCTCCTTACCAGCTTTAGACAGGTACTTCTCCTTCCATCCTGCCATCTTCGTATTAACTTTGGCCAGTATCCATGAGAGCATCTCTTTTTTGGTTTGCCCCTAATCTGATGGTAGTCCTAAGCACCTCCCTGTTTTGTTAATGGTGGGCACTCGCATCTCATAAGACAAATTTCTTTTGAGAGTCTGTGGACAGTCTTTGCTAAAAAACATGCCTGACTTGTTGAGATTAATGGCTTGGCCTGTGGCGTAGCAGTAGTGGTTTAATATGGCTGCTAGAGCCTGACATTCTCGGATTGTGGCTTCCATAAAGAAAATTGCATCATCAGCAAACATCAGATGAGTTAGAGTGGGGCAGAACCTGTTTAGCTTGATGCCTCTTAAGGAACCATCTACAGCTGCTCTATTTATCATCCATGATAATGCATTAGCCATCAAAATGAATAAGTAAGGGGATAGGGGGTCGCCTTGCCGTATGCCGCGAGTAGGTCGAAAACACCCTGTGAGCTCACCATTTACTTTGACATTTAGAGAGACAGAGGTAACACAATGCATAATCAGTTGGACCCATTTCTCTAAAAACCCCATCTTTAGCATGTACATATTAAGGAAGTCCCATTCAACTCGATCGTATGCTTTTTGCATGTCCAATTTCAGAAACTACCCAATAGATTACGTCATACTAAAGTTGAGTTCGGTCGATTTTAACCACGAAATTTAATTCAGTTTCGGGAATCGGACGTTTGAGCGTGTCACGATTTATTTATTGGATGTCGTCTCATCTTTCAGCGAATTTTCGTCGAGTCCGAAATTTTGCGGAAAAACGATTTTTGGACAAATAGAAAAAGAAAGGAAATTCGGATGGGTAGAGAAATTAGAGTTTTTCTACCCCAAAAAGGCCATAATTGTGAGAAATTAGAGGAAAAATGGTGATTGGGTGACCAAGGATGAGCTTAGGACTTTTGAGGCATGAAAACTTTGTGGCTAGGTGACGATGATATTAGATATTTCTTCAGGAGTTTTAATTGGCCACTTCTCCTTCTTCTCTCTCTCTCTCTCACGCACATCCCCCCTTCATTCGACCATCTTCTTCTTCTTCCTTTATTTCTTTTCCCTCTCGCTCATTCTCCCTCACGTTTCTTTCTTCACCTGGTTCTATTCCCCCCATCTTTGCTGCCGCATCCCATCCCTCCAGCACCATCACCCACCACCTTCATCACCTCATCCCATCTTCATCGCTCCATCATTCCACCCCAGCCCACCGTCCAACTCCACTCTCCACCGCCAGCTTCACCACCTAATTACTTAATCATTTTGTAGCTTTTCGACCAAATATACGTAGATTTATGTATATCTATAGTTATTGGACATTTTTGACTAATTTTATCCATTGAGTGTATAATAGGATTAACCCTATACTTTATTTTTTCAATTGCATTTAACCATTTACTTATTTTCTCAACCAAAACAGAATAAATAAATGTAAAGGAATGGGAGAACCAATTGGAGATGTCCATAAGAGCCAATGAATCGTTTTAAGAGTATGATTAAGTCTCTCATTAACCATTCCCATTATTAAATTATGTTGACATTCAAAAAAGATTAATCAAACAATTAATGTTTTAACTTCTATGGAGGTTATGACTCTTAACTTGGAGTTTAATTTTCCACATGTTTTCAGTGTCGGGAAATCTTAAGAGGACCACATCATGACATTCGAAGAAATTAAATTTTTAGTTAATGGGTATTATCTATTCATTTTGTCTTATAGTTTTCAATCCTTAATCAAAATTAATAGCTCACAATTTAATGCAAATATAAAGCCAAAAAAATTTTGTAGGCATTGGGGATCGGCTCCACGGACCCACTCGGGAACCAGACCAGAGCAATCCAGTTCCCGAGTGGATCCATGGAACAAACGAACGGGTCTTTGTTTCAATTCTTTAGAACCGGTTCTTAGTGAGTAGTTCCTAGTTCTAAGGTGGAAATTGCCCACCCGAATCATGCTCGTCCCTACTAGCAATGGGAGCTCGAAATCAATCCTCACCAACTTGTATTGTTAGTGAGTTGGAGTGATCTTGAGACTCGCAACTTCCCTCCAAAGCTCCTAGCGTGGAGAGGATGAAGAGTGAAAAGCTAGGAAAATAAAAAGAAGAAAAAGAAATGTCTTTGACAAAAATGTCCCTACTCATGCTATCAAAATAAGCATATGCTAGCTGGCCGTTGAAAATTTGGCTAATTTGGTGAGTTACTTAAAATTAAATCGCCACTTTAGATTCTTATTTGAAATTAAATGGTTACTCTAAACCTTTATTTGAAATTTTCCCTACAAGAGAGAGAGGGAGACCACCAAACATGTTTGGAGATCTCTAGGTCTATAGACTGTAAACATAGTTGAAGACAAGATCTTCCCCTAAAATCGAAGAATCTGATTCAATGTCGAGAAATAATAAACAACCATTGCGAACTAAGATAGAAATACTTATGATATTTTTCACCCAACTTTACCTATGCTTTTCCAAATTCTATTCTCTACCACCTTCATTATCTTCATGCCTTTCCAAATTCTATTCTCTAATGTCTTTTCCCCCATCTTTTCGCTGCCTATTCTAGCCTTTTTCCAAACAAAATGGTAAAGAAAAAAAAAAACAAAGAAATGGGTGCCACCTTGGGGTTGCTGGCTCTCTCCTTGCGACGATAAAGGATCCACAACCCACCCTACCCTTCAATGTTTAGTCACAATAGGATTTGCTCAACACTCCCCTATCGACAGTAGAGAATCCACGACCTTCCCCCCTTGGCATAGGATGGTGCGGTCCACTCCAACCGCGACAAAGGGTCGCCTAACCCTCTATCAATGCTTGCACCGGATCACGTCATCTCGGGCCGTAAATGGCGGCAGTGCCCTTTGCGATAATGGTAAAGGCTCCTTAACGCCCTCGTCGGAGGTGGGGTGTAATGTTTGCTTGCATCCCTTTCTTTTTTCCCCTATGATACATATATATTTACGTTTAAAGAATTTATAAGTTTGTTTTAAGGGCCGACGTGAAGTTTGCTCGGACAAATTTAAAGCAAAAAGTGAAAGCTCGGCGCACTAAATAACAGAGATCAAAATTAAGTGACCCGATTGTAAATCCTGCCTAGGCTTTACTACCGTAAGCAAAGTTTACTCCCATTTCCTTTAACCGCCACAACAACATTTTCTAGAAACGAGCCAACCAAAATATCCACCTGGACCGCATCCGCTGACGTGTCGCCGCTTCATTGGACGGGCCGCGAGCCAGCCGAAACTGCGGCCTCTGCTGAAAATACCCTAGCGACCAGCACCGGCGCCGGCGGAAAAAGCACGCATTTCGGCCTGTGCCTCCACCAGCGAGAAAGCAGGGGGGAATAATAAATAGAGAAGGGGGCCGTTATGAGAGGTGGTCTCGCGCTGCTCTCCACCGTCTCTCCTCCTCCGCCGCCCCCGCCTCCTCTCCTCTGCCTCCGCCGCCTCTGCCTCCGCCCCCTCTTCTCGTCCGGTGAGCCTCTCTCCGTCTCTCTCTCTCTCTCTCTCTCTCTCTCTCTCTCTCTCTCTCTATGTCTAGGTTTGGAGTCGTTTCGATTCTTCAGCTCCCGCGCGCGCTCCGCCGCTCGTTCCTTTCTACTTTCGCCGCGGGCAGCCGGTGCCGATTTGCCGGCGGCGATCGAGAGGGCTTGCCGCCTCCGCGCGCGCGTATATTTCGAGACGCATTGTCCGCTTAGCTTGCCGTTTGTTCTACTGAGGCCGTCCTCCTCGGGTCGGGATTGCCGAACTGGCGTAGTTCGCCTGCGACTGAGCTCGTTGTGCGGTTTTTTTTGGTAGTCGGAGAGTGTGAGGTTCGGAGGTTGGGGGTTTTCGGGTTGGTGGTGCTGTTGTGGTCGGGCTTTGGTGGAGATTCTGTGGGAATTGCGGTGGTTTGTGAAAGGAATTTTGGACTGTGATGATGCGTCCGCCTTGCCGTTTGTGCTTTTAGGGATATGTTTTGTGACTGATTTTATTATGCATGTTCCGTGCGATGTTTGGTGGTCGATTTTGTGTTTGTCTCTCGTGCGAGTTCTTCCGGTAATTTCTTGCAATCCTTGTGAAACTAGACAGATATCTTGAGAGTGAAATCTAGGAGATCGGTTTGGACCATAAGGACGCAAGCAGCAACAACAATGGCGAGTGTAAGTAAACCAAGATTGTCACTTTTCTTCGGGATTCGGCTTTTGCCGCTGCTGCCAGCGCCGATAACTGTTCTATTGAAATTGTTTTTGTGACGGTCTTGCTTGGCATTTCCCAGGATCAAGAAAACATTGGCAATGTGAGGAAACAGCTGGCAAAGCTGTTTGAGACATCTCTTAGGACAACGGTCCCTGAGGAATCAGATGTTGAGCCCTTGGTTGCTGCTTGCACCGCCAAGTTTGGCGATTACCAATGGTAGTTTTTTAATCCACCTTCTGGTCATTTGGAAATCAATAAGTTTGCTGGAATTGTATGAATTTATCGCTGTGCATTTTCCAAACATGAAGGTTTTTTTGGCCTCATCATGTTTTTCCTCTTTTGATTTCTTAATACTAATTTGTGACGTCCATGTGTCGTAGCAACAATGCTATGAGCCTATGGCCAAGGATCAAAGGTAAAAAGACTGAATTCAGGGGTCCCCCGGCAGTAGGACAGGTGCAAACTATGTATGGCAGAGTTCTTTAGTCCATGAATTTTCTGGCTGAGGATCTTCTAACTTGTCAACTTTATTCTCTTTAGGCACTTATGAAGAACCTTCCTTCATCTGAAATGGTAGAGGCGTGCTCTGTTGCTGGACCTGGATTTGTGAACGTCACATTATCAAAGAATTGGATTGCCAAGGTGATTATGTCTTGAAAAATTCTGTTTGCAATTGAATGCCATTGATACTGTTGTGGCAGTTGAAATAGATCTTATGTAGGAGGCCAGATTGAGCACCATGATTCACCTAGTAATAAATCTTTTATTGGTACTCCAGAAAATTCAGAAGATGCTGATTGATGGAATTGAAACATGGGCACCTGGGCTCTCAGTTAAAAGGGTGGTGGTCGATTTTTCTTCTCCTAACATTGCGAAAGAAATGCATGTTGGACATTTAAGATCTACTATAATTGGAGATACACTGGCCCGCATGCTGGAGTTTTCAAACGTTGAAGTTCTTCGTAGAAACCATGTTGGTGATTGGGGTACACAGGTGATTCCTGAAATTTTGCTTGTTGTGTTGACTATTTTCAGAAGTTGGAGACTGATTTGTCCTAAAATTATAAGGGGGCATAAAGCTTATTTCTTGTGCTTCACTGGGAAAATGAATCTTTTACCATCTGAATTTTCATCCTTCTCATCAGATTACACATCCTAAAAATGAAGTGCTAGCTGCCTTTTCCACTTTGAGGGAACATAGGCCTGCTTAATTTTATTGTATTGTTGATGACTATTGATGATGCAATATGCTCTTTTGAACAAAATTCAAAATTTTGTTTTATTGTATTGTCATGCCATAAGTGACTTCCCTGCTGTATGGGTTTTGCAGTTTGGCATGTTAATTGAGTTCCTTTTCGAGAAGTTCCCAGATTGGGAAAGTGCTGGTGAAACTGCCATTGGAGACCTGCAGGTTAGAGATGTTTTATATATCTGACTACTGAAGCGTCAACTGATGACATGCTGTTTAGGACCTTGTAAAAAATGCTTTTTTCTTGTCTGCCTTTGATCTGGGGAGTGCTTGTTAAATTCCTATTGGCAGTTAGTAACTTTCTTTCATTCAGATTCAGACATTAATGCATGAAGTTGACACCTGAATCTAGCATTCCATCATTTCGATAGTTACTCCACTAACCCCTCTCCATCTCCCTGGGTTAAGATTTTGCAGTGGAAGGTTTTCAACCCCCAATGTTCTTCTCCACTTGAACCCCTTGTGCTTGCTTATTAAGTATGGTAGGAAATAACGGAGTTGGTGAAGAAGAACTAGCTATTCGATAATAGGCTTTTGATGTGACTGATTGCGGTTCCTGTGCACTTCAGTTTGTTTTTGTGTAAATGGGGTGAGGTATGTGCAAATGCCTAATTCAATCAATTTTTTTTTTGGTTTTATTTCCTTTCCTCTAGTTATTATGACAGTGGACCTATTGTGGCAAATTCTCTTTTCCGGTCTATTTGATTTTCTCTTGTAAACGGTTCTGTATAGGGTTATATTCCCTTGTAATATCAGGTGATTTTTTTTGTTGAAAATTAATTTGCAACTAATTTAGGAAATTTCTTGTAACTCTGGATCGATTTGACAACTATTTAGGAATGAGAAAATTGAAAATAATGGAGATAATCCGTTTAGCTTTCTGCTAACTCTAGATCGATAATTTTTCTCAGTCATTTGTTATTTTCACATAATCTTGCCCTTGACATCTTATAATTGTAGGCCTTTTTAGGGCTCCATTATTTGATTATATCAGCTTTTTGTCTATTTGACAACTTATTTTCCTAAAGAAGTTTTCTTTTCCTACAAGGGATTCTCGAGTTTTCTTAGCATGCATCGCGAAAAGTTTCAGGCGTTTCAATTCCTTATACTTTTGAGGGTTGTTTTGGCATGTTGATGAAATTATTTTTGCAAAGTGCCTTGATTAGGAAGATTTTAGCGAAACTTCCATGGGAGACCTGCAGGTTACGGTATTCTTTTTTTTTTCCCTAATACATTTCTGAGTGCTGTTTATATGGGGAATATGCTGTTTGTTTGACTGTTTATAAGGGGCATAATTATGTCTTGATGTGTGCTGTTCTTTTTTCTTTTCTTTTTTTAATGTCTAACTAGTTTTATTATTTTATCAGAATTGGTCATTCATATGCAAACTGACACTTGAATCTAACATTCTCCATTTTATACCACACGTATGACATCATCCCATCAACCCCCATGTTTCCATTCCCACCCCCAGTCAATTGCCAAAAGGATTCTGGATCTCTAACCATTTGTTGCCACTCCAGTCCTTCTGGCCTTTCTTATATAGCATGGAGAGGGAAATAATGGAGTTGGTGAAAGAGAAGTAAATGTTAGGTTCAATAGGCTTACTACTTAATTGGTTGTGCGGTCTCTGTGTAATTTAGTTTGAACTGGAGTGAGGATATTTTCCAATGCCGAAATTGGTTATCTTTGATTTTATTTCCTTGTCCTCTAGCACGTGGAAGGGGCATAGGCCATACCAGTGGCCAGCATGCGTTTTGGTGAATGTTATGTTTAACTGCTTTAATTCTTATAAGACAGCAATTTGACTTTGCTTTTTTTTTTTTTTTTTTTTTTTTGGGAGATGCAATTTGACTTTCTTATTTGTTTGTAGTGATTATGAAGAAAGAGAAGGAACCTTTTATGATGGATTCTCTTTTTAGACATATAATTGTAAATATTCTCTATAGCGCTGTTCATATTATTTCCTGGTCATCTCTTCAGTGATTTTTCTTTTGTAAAAAATGAGGTTACAACAGCTGGGAAATTTCTCATATGTAGGAATGGGAATAGATAAGAGAGGAAACTATTTCCCACCTCTTGATGGCTGTTTTACCTTGTTCATGTTGTTCTTTTCTCAATTTCTCTTTCTCCTTGATGTCGCAGTTGCCGCAGGCTTTTTATGGCTTTATTATCAGCAACGTTTCTTCTTTATTTGACAACTCTTTCTCCGATATAAAGAAACTTTATCGTTTTCTATTGTTAGTTATTTATTGTTTTTCGCATGTTTATAGCTTAAATTTTGGAGGGTTGCAGTTCTATCCATTTGTGATGGAGGTTGTTGTTGTTTCAAGTGGATTTTTTAACATAAGTTGGGTGAAATCTCACTAATTTCTATGCACAGTAGCCCTCTCTGTGTAGTCAGATTTTCTGTGCTTAATGCCTTTATCTTCCAGTTGCTTTTGTCTTTCTTTGATGTTTATTTTTTCAAGGATCCAAAATACAAGCAACACATTGAACTTTAACATTAAGCATGATAGCTTAAGAAATCTACATGGGATATTCAAATTCTTCTCTGAAACAGAATCGACTGGGTTTAAAGATTTGCTTTACTAATTCAATTGGTGTATTCCAGGCATTTTATAAGGCATCAAAGCAGAAATTTGATGAGGATCCTGATTTTAAGGAGAGGGCACAGAAGGCTGTGGTTCGCCTCCAGGTTAGTGTCGTGTACTTAGGACAGCTGCAATTTCTATATTCCTGTTTTTTTAACTGCCATTAGGACATGTAAGTCTTTTGTTGGGTGACCATTGAACTTGTGTTCAGGGTGGGGAACCAAGATACCGCAGTGCATGGGCACAAATTTGTGATATTAGCCGAAGGGAGTTTGATGGGGTTTATCAGCGCCTTGGGGTTTCATTGGAGGAGAAGGTACTGTACATTGTGGAATTCCTGCCATTAGTCAGCATGTGGTTTTTATTTTGTAGAGATGTCTAATGATTTAAGAACTATTTTGACTCATGTTATGCTCGTTCCTGTACATGAGTGATCATTGATCACTCAGTTGAGATATATTTAATCTACAGGGTGCATTTTGACTTAGTAATCAGTTTGAGGAAGTCATGGTGATGGAATACTTATATATTATCCATAATATTAGCTCCATGGAAAATCTTCTTATTTTGAATGCTTTACTTATCCTTTTTAGCAGAGAGAAAGATGATCCTTTCTGTGGTGTTGAAGATTTTAAGAACATCGCTATATGAGCTTTGGGTCCTAATTTCCTCTAATTTTGTTTTCTGTGACATGGTGTTGGAGATATGTATTTCTATTTGACTTTAGTGGCAAATGTTTTTTCGTACATGGTGGGAATAGTGCATTTCCACAACTAAGCATCTTAACTGGCAAATCTTACTACTTTTTTATGCATTGCCTTTTGTCAGGGAGAAAGCTTCTACAACCCGTATATTCCTGGTGTACTGGAGAAGCTGAGCGAATTAGGGCTAGTAGAAGAAAGTGAAGGAGCTCGTGTGATATTTGTTGAAGGTTATGAGAGACCTGTTATCGTGGTGAAGAAAGACGGCGGTTACAACTATGCCTCAACTGATCTCACTGCTCTTTGGTTAGATTTCCTTAAACTTGGTCATCGTCTTTTCTTATTTTACATGACCATCCTTTAGGTTAATTTCTTTAAATGTTTCTTTAAAATGATTTATCCTTCTGCTTAACATGTCCACTTCATGTATTGACATTCTAGCCTGTAATGCAGTCCATTCCTTTGATTTGACAGTATATTTGGGAGGCATTGGCTAAAGGTTTTTAGTGAAGAAGGAACTGGGTATAGTGTATGGTGGTTTCAATTGTTATTAGAACTGATGCAGGTAATCAAGGTTTTCACAAAAATAACGAAACATGGCAAATATATTATAAGCTGTAGATACGAAAATGTCTAGGGTTAAGAAAACTGAGAACTCCTAAAAGTGTAATCTGCTGTAAAGAATATTAGAAAGAGGATGGCTTACGCGTTACGGATAGGGTTTAAGGACTATCTATAATTGATTAAAAAAAAAAAAAAAAAACTAAAATCTCAGCCCTTTATCTACTTTAAGATTTAATCTCCATCACTGAACCTTATTAAAAATCACATGCTGGTGGTGCGACTCTTTAAACTCTAGAGAGACAAATAAGTACTAAACAGAAAATGGGGAAATTCCTGTAAAACATCCAGCATCAACAACTCTTATTCACACACTCCTCTTGTCTACCTAAGTTGCTCGGCGTTACAATGTTTTCCTCTATTTGAGGAGGGGCGTTAATGGTCATTCAGAAGCATTATTGTTATTCTGGATTCACTTTATGTTTTACATTGGTGTTCTACTATTGTAACTTTTAAGCGATAAGGTCTCTCCTGACAATGGTGCAGGTATCGCCTGAACATAGAAAAGGCTGAGTGGATTATTTATGTCACTGATGTTGGTCAGTCCGAGCACTTTCAAATGTTTTTCAAGGTGAATATTCAGGGCTGTATGCCTTTCTGTTTAATTTCTTTCCCTTGTTTATTGTGCTATGGAGTCTAATGATTCATTTGTAAATTCTCTGCATTCGATCTTTATGAACTCATTGACTTGAGGATTACATGCCGGCATTGGCTTATACATTATGGGTCTTCTTTACAAGTCCATATGATTGGTTAGTGGCATGGAACTAAGCTTACTTATACCCTTGTTTCTGTTTTTTCAGGCTGCTAAGCGTGCAGGTTGGCTTCCTGATGATGATAATGCATACCCTAGGACCAACCATGTTGGCTTTGGTCTTGTTCTTGGTGAAGATGGTAAGCGTTTTCGAACTCGCAGTTCTGAAGTCGTTAGACTTGCGGATTTACTGGATGAAGCCAAAGCTCGCAGTAAAGCAGCGCTTATTGAACGTGGTATGTCACTGTTCTTTATTTGGGTTTCATCAAACTCATTGGCTCAGTTTAGAATGTATACGTTGCATTGATGCCGGAATTTCCTAATTGAAATTATTGTTTGATTTGCACCTTTTGACTACATAAATATTGTTATCAGCATTTCATTTAGAAGCCTTTGAAATTTATGATGAAACTTTCATCAGGCAAGGATAAGGAATGGAGCGAGGAGGATCTTGACAAAATTGCACAGGCAGTGGGTTATGGAGCTGTGAAGTAAGTCCACTATCCTGCTAGTGAGCTTGCCATGGTTTTTGTTATGTTGGTTCCATGCTCAGAAACAGCTCTGATGAGATGCTTTATGTCATTAAGTGGGTCTATTACCAAAATTCAAGTTAGACATTAGTGCATTGAAGACGGCCTCAGTAAAGCTTCGGGAAGCACAAGCTGAACTAAACCTAGACTCTAGCAACTGATAAACAAGAAAATTTTCGGGAGCGATATACTAATATATAGAAACTGTGATGGTTTAGAAAGATCCTCAGCATATTCTTCTATGCTTTTGCTTTTTGATAAGATGTCATTATATGCTCTTTATCTAGAATTGCTTAGAGCATTTTCCTTGCTATAAGAGAAATGGTTGAGCATTTTTTTGTGAAAATTCATTGCATGCCTTACGAAGTAGTTGTCTGTTCTGTCCTTTATATGGATTTTGGAGTAGAGAGAATTGATATCCTGATCTGTCCTTTATATGGATTTTGGAGTAGAGAGAATTGATATCCTGAACTTCTCTTGTAGGTATGCTGACTTGAAGAACAATAGGACCACCAACTACACCTTCAACTTTGATCAAATGCTTAATGATAAGGTGAAGATTTATGTTCTCCATCAGTAGCTCTGTCAATAATTGATGAGTGTAGCTGACATTATTGTCATGATTACAAGAGAAATAAAGTCCTCTCTACTCTTTAAATTTTTACTGTACTAGGTGAACAAAATTACTTTGGTTGTGTTGACTGGATTTGGTGGTTAGATTTTTTATTATGTTCCACTCAGTTCATGAATTTTATATCCCATTTTTACCTGCTTGCACATGCAGGCACGTGCTCCTTATTTCTTTATCTGTCTTTTCTTGATTCCTTTTTGGCTAAGTTGTTATTGATGACAGGGGAATACTGCTGTCTATCTGTTGTATGCCCATGCTAGGATCTGCTCAATAATCAGAAAATCTGGTAAAGATATACAGGAACTCAAGAAAGTAAGTAGTCTGTCTGTTATTTATGTTCAATTGGATATGGGCATATGGATTTATAATGCAGTGATACCACCCCCCTTCTTCTCTCTCTCATTCTCTCTCTCATTCTCTCTCTCTCTGTGGGAGATGGGAGATAATAAAGTATTGCACCTTCATTTTGCTATATATTATTGTAGTAAAGTTTATGGAATTTTACAACAACTCAACTGACGATGTCATCTCTTATGAATGCTAACTAAATTAGCTCCTGGTGATTAATTTGGGACTTGAAGCTAAAAATAACTATTCCGTGGTGCTACAAGTTCAACATTTTTCGTTTGTCTTTTAACTCATGTTTCTTGGCTCTAGACCGGAAGCATAGCATTGAATCATCCAGATGAACGCGCTTTAGGGCTTCATTTGATCCAATTTGCTGAGGTAGGACATGAATTGACCATGATTTTGACAATGTCAGGATATTCTCTGCTGCAAAGTGGGATATATATTAATATTACTTTCTTGATCGTCACTTTGCAGACTGTGGAGGAGGCTTGCACTAATCTGTTGCCCAATGTGTTGTGTGAATACCTGTACAATTTGTCAGAGAATTTTACCAAATTCTATTCGAACTGCCAGGTACTATTACATCTTTTGCCTTCGTTTTGCTTCCAGATAGCAGGACCTGAACTACTTGTTTCAAGCATTCATAATTTCATACCATGTGCACTTGTTTCATCTCTTCACTGATTTATCCTTGTCTGGTTGTCGTGTTTGCTAAGGGCTCAAATCATTTTCTTTTTTTTTTCTCTTCCTCTAAGATGTGAGGTCCGGCGACCTCATTGGAGCCTTGCTGGCCTTCAGTGAGGGTGGACCTCCCTTGTCTAGCCGGTCACCAGCTACAGGATGAAGAAGAAGATAAGGAAAAATGAAAAGAAAAAAAAAAAGAGAGAGAAATGTAATAAAATTATTAAAAAATTAAAAGAAATTCTTAGTCACAATAAAATTTGAGGGTCATACAAAACATATTTCTATTCCGGGAATAGAATCTTTGTGCAGTTACCAAACGCTTTCGAATGTTAAAAACTCATCTAGGGAACAAAATCAAGAAAATACCATTTCTGAGCAGAAATTGTTCCTTGGAACAAAATGGTTACTAAACGCGTTCTAAGAATCTCAGTCATATATGTAAAATGGTATGATTTTAGTGCAGGTTGCTACTGAAAAATAATGGTGTAATTTCTGGCTCTCCTCAATCACTTCTGAGAGCAGATATACAACTGCCTCCTTAGAAGTGCTAAAATTTTAAATTTGAGTTTTGAATTGCATCTCTCAAGTGGCCAGAGTACTCCTTATACTTTTGAGAAACGTTGTTATTTCTGGATAATCTCCCTGAGGTCTGGGCGTTGCCTCTGCACATTCACAGTGATATGAGGTTGAGAGGTTACTTCCTTTTGATGGCTATTTCCGTGATTCTTCGTTTCCATATTTGACCCTATTCATAAGTGAGGGAAGTGGCTATATCAGGATGCATATGGATGAATTACATTATGTTTATTCCCTGCTTACCCATAGACTTAAGCTATGCTTAATGCATCTTTATGCAGTTTAGCTGCAATGTTACTGGAAATTGTCCTGAAATGTTGAAATTACGTGCAGGTGGTTGGATCGGCAGAGGAGACCAGCAGGTTGCTGCTGTGCGAAGCAACCGCAGTGGTCATGAGGAAATGCTTCCATCTCCTCGGGATAGTGCCCGTCCACAAGTTATAAATACATTTAAAAGAGGAAGCGTTTTTCCAAATTTTGTGGGTTTTACCACACTGATTCACCCAAAGATTGGGTGGATTATAGGAAACAAGATATGAAAGTGGAAATTTACGTGTTTAGCTTGGAATGCATGCCGGGGCAAGAAGATTTTTTGTTGGGATGGCCTCAAATCTTCTCTTTGTTTTCCATGTATTGCGTTGCACGGGATTTGTTGTATACCAGAGAACACTGGCATGCTATCACGGGTGGAAATAGATCTGTTAGTGCATATCGAATCTAATCCTTTTGTTTTGAAATCGCAGTTATGTGCTTCGCGTTGTGACTTGCGTTATGAGTTTCAATCTGCTCTTTTTGATTTCCTGGC
This sequence comes from Eucalyptus erythrocorys, assembly GCA_014182555.1. Lineage (NCBI taxonomy): Eukaryota > Viridiplantae > Streptophyta > Magnoliopsida > Myrtales > Myrtaceae > Eucalyptus > Eucalyptus erythrocorys. The sequence continues at coordinate 49,596,475 of CM024599.1, read as the reverse complement.
GAATTTGAAATTGTCGAGATCAAGTCGAAGCCAATAAACGCTAATCAAAGTAAGAAAGTGACCCTAATCGACCCTGATTTAACTGGATGACCACTCCCGTCGTTCCTCTCTTGCCACGATTGCAACGTGGCATCATCAATGTCATTATCATCCTATGCTATTGGCGTGAAACATCTTTATCTTGACGTATGCATTATTGATCTGGTACGAGATACGAGAATGCTATATGCTTATCCATTCTCTTCGATGGACAGGATCGTACAGTAACATGTGAATCATCTTTATCTCGTAGTATGCATTCTTGATCTAGTATGAGATACGAGAATGCCATTTGCTTATCCATTCTCTTCGATGGAAAGGATCATGCGATAACACGAGAAGATGACGATGCTTGCTTCGTGCAGATCATTTTTGCCCCAACGAGGCCTCGACAGGTCGGGAATAAGAAAAACCTCTTCAAACCACCTCGCGACTACGCTCCACCAGCATAAGCGACTGTTATGCCGATCCAGGCGGGGCTATTTTCCGACAGAATAAGCAAACGTCTTCAATTTTACTTAACACATAACTTGTTTAGTGCCCCATCTCATCGTACAAGTGTTGTTGAATACATATTACATGTTTCTTTTCGACAGTCGATTTTGAACATTTTATCCTTCTGTAGATGCATCGATAGACTAGGACTAACAATTGGAAAAAAAAAAAAAAAACCGCATCAGGTACTCCTCCAAAATTACCGGCTCCTTGATCATTCACCCTAAACTCTTCCCAAGTCATACAAAGCAAAAATGGAAAAAATAAAATAAAATAAAATAAAATAAAAAACAGATTACAAATTATCCATGGAATGGAAGATGTATCGAAGACTAAGTGCTTATGCATATAGAGCAAAACTCAAAAGGTCTTGAGTATCGGAACGGGCGGTCTATTGCCGAGCGAAGTAAACCTCTTCCCTAGATGTGAAGCAGCAGAAGAAGAAGAAGACGATGATGAGAAGGCAGATCTTGATGACGAACCCTTCTTCGATATGATCGCTTTGGGACTGAACGACTTGCCTGGACTGTCCAGGCCTCCTCCGTAGCTCTTGCACAGCTTCAATCTCTTTATGCAAGGCCTCTCCTTCTTCACCAGATCCTGCAGGCTCTCGCAGCTCGCCAACGACGTGAACGACTGCGACTTCCCGTCATAATACCTCGAGAGCCCTCTCCTGCACCACCACGAAATCAACCAAATTAATCATCGAATACAGCTTTGTAGCTGTTGTTTTTAGGGTTTTATTAGGAAGTTCAGCTCCACATTCGGCATGATCCCAGTTCGACTAATTTAGTGGCCTTGAGACAAACCATCTCTTTCGTTTGTCGAGTCGGAATTTTTCTTTCTCATGCAATCCGAATGCTTCAAGAACTACCGTACCATGATTTTTCCTAGTTCTTCTCTCGATGAATCAAAACTAAGAGCGACCATTTTCGGGTTCGCTCTCGTGCTCGTGCCTTGATTCGTGCCGGCCCTATGATGTCATGAAACACTAAGAAATTCTCTAGATGACTAGCTTATCAACACGAGCGTGAGATCAAGTTTGAGTTAGGTAGGATGACATTTTATTCTCACACATCTGATCGAATCGAATCGAATCGAATTGAATCCTAGCTATAATAGCAGAACTAAGTACTATGGATCGCGCTCGAAATGCGGGACAAGAAATGATCAAACTTACTTTATAGGAAGCTGAGCCATGAGGTCCGATAACTCGTACAGAGGTCCGTGCTGGCCCGCAAGAGACGACGAGGAGGAGGAAGATGAAGGAAACGAATAAAGGGTCGACTTGGAAACCGAAGGCGAAGAAGAAGAAGCATCCTCTAGGAGATCGGACGAAGACGACGGCGACGACGGCGACGAGGAGGAGGATTCTTGAGAGTCTCTCGAGCCTTGATCTTCCATAGACGTCTCTCTCGATTCCGAATCACCGCAGACATTATCACCACCACCACCACCACCACCACCACCACCACCTTCCGTGATCCTCCAACCCTCGTTCCTCGGACAATCGTCAAGAAACTCCAAACCCAGATCGCCAAAGCTCCGGTCTTCTCCACCCATTGATGTCATGTATAAGAGAGAGAGAGCGAGAGAGAGAGAGAGATTGTTGTAGTGTGGTCTTATCTCTGAAGACTTTCTGTGCAGGATTGGATGAAGTGATGATCCGCAGGGTCGCTCTTAAGGAAGCATCTGGGTGCAGCATATAAATACACACGTACTCAAAACAACGGCAGCAAAAGGATAAGGTAACGTGATGTGCTTGAATGCGCAACGGAGAGAGAGAGAGAGAGAGAATAGTAGTCTATCTCCACATACCAAAACGGCAGCGAGGTGGCACATGGGCAGGATAGGAAATGGACCCCATCTTTCTAATTCAATCCATTAATGATGTAATTATCTAATCTTTCCTCTTCCTTCGTCCGGTCAGGATATAATTATCCAATCTATTATTTGCTTATTATCTATTTATTTTTCTTGGTACGTTATGGGCTTTATCCTCAAGCAGTTGTCGTCATCGTCGGGCTTCTTCCCCCCCGATTCTCATTCCTATTCTCGTTCTCCAATAAATGGTCCGAATTTATTATTGGAAGAAAGCCCTTTTCCCCCCCAATCTTACTGGGAATGAGGATAAGGCATGATTATCTCTCTCTTTTTTTCATTTTTCTTTATTTTTTAAAATATTTTTTCGAAGACATCCATACAGATATCCGAGTCACCAGTATAAAACGCATCTATCCCTTTCTCCATTGATGGGTAACTGATCAAAAAGAAGAGCCCCCTTATCATTTTGGCCTTCTTTTGCCTCGTAAAGCAATAGCACACCTGCGTCCGAATTTTGACCTCTCGCCTTTGGAAATTTTATACTTCCCCAATTTCCTTATCTAGAACGAGGGAGTCCCGTTGAAAATAAAATGGGTTTAGGTCACGGGTTTGGTCATCTCATTTAGGTGGATAATTAGTCATGATCCCGTCGTCAGCCGCCGATGATTATCCGTTTAATTGACAAGCACTGATCATGGGTATATCTATTGTTAGGAACACGACTATTCTCGTTCATCTCTGTATAATACTAAGTATAATGTGATTGACTTGCCGGCCAAAGTCAAAGTTATGTGGAGTTGCCTTCTGGGTTTGCGTTCTTTGCGGGGAGTCTAAGATTTGTTTTTTCATTTTATCTTCTAGAGCTAGTCCATTTCAAAATTGACGGGTCTTAAATGTTGTCCCTCGTTAGGGCTCTAAGTCCAACCAAGACGTCCCTATCTTGAACTCTTCTTACCCCGCGGTGATTGGACTAGTAAGTAGCCTAGGGCTAATTTTCAATGTGAGGGTTTGGAGTCCAATGGTCATACGTTCATATCCCCAAATTGCTCCTTGGCCTCAAGAAGCATTGATTCATTCAACGGCATAGATTTGAATCATATCATGGCGCAAGATAATCTCGACTCTACTTCTACTAATATCATAACAGATTCCATGAAACAAGCAATAGAACATGGCTTGAAGAAAGGTCCATCAACACCAATTACCCATTTTCACCCTATTATTCTTAAAAATGAAAAAAGAAGAAGTTGGACAATTATCTCTGTTTTGCACTGTTTTTCTTGACATGAAATCGTTAACAAACTTTCAATAGAACCCGGCTGCTCATCGCCATTACATTCTCCAGACATCGAGGCTATTGGAATAAACTAATCCACAAATGGAAAGCACAGCTACCGACAAGCCTCCCAAAAAAATATTCCCCCTGTCCCTCTTTCTAACTTAGCCAAAACACCAATCCCAACTCGTCAAAACCCCGAATCCCCAAAGACCAAAAACAGCGTCGTCTCTCGTCGCATTGCCAGGTAACGCCCGTCATTAAAAGTAATCGAATCGAATCGAGAGAGAGAGAGAGAGAGAGAGAGAGAGAGATAGAGACCGGTCCAGTCCACATAACCCGCGAATTAAAAATGAGAGTTTCATTACTATATTATATCTGCAAAGATACCTTCTAATTAAAAGCCATTCTCTTTTTGGGTTTTCAAGGCATGGGGAGTTGGGGGAGGAGGAGCTGGCAGCAGGAGAGGATAAGAAGGTTGACCTGGGAAGGAGTCATCATTGTGATTTGAAGGAGGAGGACAGAGAGGATCCTCCCCTTTTCCTTCACGGGTTACCACACGTTTTTGTCTGTCCTTTTGGGGCTGCTCTTCGCCCCCACTCCCTCTTACCCTTTTTTCGATTCTCATCGTCATCTTATCCACGCACTTTTTTTCTCCCTCCTTGCCGCCTTTACCTAATTTCATTTCCATTGACGCCCATGGATTGTAGATTGGACCCCCACGAAAAGTTCCTTATCTATATTTTGATGCCTACCCTTCATTTATTGGTCTTTTTTTTTTTTTTTCCTTTTTCTTTTTCCCTTTTTTGCAAACCTCACCTTTCTTCTTCTTATCCTTCCTTTTGAAGAGCTCAGAGAAAGCGAGGACGGCGGGCCGGAAGGGGACGGTTTCGAGAGGACCGATCCCGTTCCAAAACCCTGTTCCGGTCGGTCCCCAAGTATAATGTGACGTCGCTCGAGCCCAAGATGGGTTTTTTAAGTGGAGTCTCAAAGCCATCCCAATTAAAATTATGGAAACTTGCGCAAAGCCCCACAAATATATGATTTTTAAAAAAATCCTAAATCTATTGTTTGATGGTCAATTTAGCCATAAATTTTTTTATTTGTTCAATTTGATCAATTTAGTCTTAAACTTATTATACGAGTGTCAATTAAGTTCTAAACTTTCCAATTTCATTAATTTAGTCTTAAACCATTTAACGTCTTTTTCATAAATTTTGGCAAAAAATCATTCACATGGACACCACTTGTGTTACGTAATATGACCAATGCTAATGTGACAATTTTTTTAATCTTACGAATTATTTCCACTTTGCACTGGCGAGGGTTGTGGATTGACCCTCATCAACCACAGGCGAGGTTGGCGACCCTTATTGATATTGGGTGAGGGCTTGCGGTCCCTTGTCGGATTTGCGTGTCGAGGCCACAACACCCAAATCCGACGAGGGCCCGCAAGGGCATCTCGACTCTCACCTTTGTGTAGGGGACCTCTACCAACCACCATCAAGGCCGTGAACCAATAAAGAGAAAGAAGGATAAAAAAAGAAAAAGAAGAAGCAAAGACAAGAAAAAAAAAAAATCTCCTTTACCAAAAAAAAAAAGACAAGAAAATCAAAAAGTTCGAAAAGTTTTAAGAAAATGCAAAATTGCCCACATTAACATCAACCCTGTCATGTAGGATAATTGATTCACATCAGTGATTTCTAGCTTAAAATTGGCTGGAATGAATACATTGTCAAATCATCAAAAGGTTTAAGGCTAAAATGGCCATATCAAAAAATTTAGAACTTAATTAACATCTATAGAATAGATTTATAATTTCATCTTTTTTTGTAATTATCCCAAATACAATGTGGAGCATTTAAGGGCAACAAAGTCCATAATTCCAACATTATAATTAGTCGCGTTCAGGTCGTAGGGGTGCCCACCAGCTACTTGCCATTGTCCCCCTCGAATCCACCAGGATTGATTTGGAAGAAAGGTTGCTCCACCCACCCTTTTGTCATCCAAATTTATTGACCTCGCCTTGTCCACACGACTGAAAATTTGCGATGTTTCATAGTCGCACGCGATTCACGCATATCTCCGTCAATTAGTCCGGGTGGGGACCAAAGGGGTGGATCTTTTTCCCTTCTAGAATCCCCTGAATTATTCAATTTCTACATGGTCAGACTCCAACGATTGACTTGGTTGGAGGAAATAAAAAAAGAAGTTTAGACCGGGTATATAACTATAACTAAGAGGCAATGTCTGTGCTTGCGTGTGAATATAATCGTAATCTTTGATTTGCAGAGAATGTAATTGCGCCCCCTTGACTACTTCACTAACTTAGAATTCAATTGTGGATGCGAGGGTACAGCTGTGAATTCGAGATGGACACAAAAGTTCGAAAGCATTATATATAATATAGATTGGGAATGAGAAATAATGACCGAACTAGTTAACACGTACGCAAGGCACCGTGTTGCAAGAACTAGTCATCACCTAGTTATTTGAATATAATTAGTGAAACTATTATACTAAATGATTGGATTATCATCCCCTAAAGATGCACTTATCTTTAGCAAACGAATCAACTAGTAGCCTAGTTCCGACGATAATACTTGTTTTTATTTTTTAACCTGACAAATGCTACAACGACAACGACAACGAAGTGATATGTCAAGGGCCGATAAGGCCAATGCACGATCCTCGTCGCCGTTTCTTGCAAATCAAGCGAAGCCATTTGTTCCACCGGGCAGTTCGGCTTCGACCTGCTCTTTGTCGACAGGGTCCAGCTCGTGCAACTTCTACTCAAGGTTCCCAAGGACTTCAAGTAAAGAAATTTTTCAAAATACAAATTACATTTGATAAATTATAATCTAAAAGTCCATTGTGAAGTACATTTGAGCAAAATAGTATTTGAATAAATTTATATTTATAAATAACTTTTATGATTAAAAGAAAAAAGAAAAAAATAGTTACTCGGCGAAGGGCAAGCAGTCGCTAGCGATCGAAATTTGTTGCTGGTGGCCGATGTCTCAAGTTGCAAGATCTCGAGTGGAAGCCAGAGACCACCGGCAAAGGCCGCCTGGGGTTAGGCCACCCCTGGTGAGGGTTGCGCGACTCAGGTGAAGGCCGCCTAAGGTTGCATGACCTCGGCAAGGGCCACCTAGTTGTGCGCCAAGGTCATTTGACCCTCGCAACCCCTCAGGGTGATTGCGTGACCTAGATCTGGTTTGTTGTGACCTTCACAAGTCGCAATCGGTGGCCCCTCGCGATAGTTATTGTGACTCAAATCTAGGTCATTGTAACCTGTAGGGGGTTGGGCAATTTAGATCGTGCGCCGCCACGACCGACTTGTGGTGGTTGCAACAACCCAGATCGAGCCCCTCGCAATGGTCATGCGACTCAGATTTGGGTCGCCGCGACTCGCTGGGATTGTGCAACCTAGATCGCACAGCACTGCGACTTGCGAAGGTCACCTAACCCTTCAGCAATGGTCGCCTACGTCGTTGCAACCACACCGACATCTCTCTAGTCATCAGCCCCTTGCAACTAGGTACAACCATGTTGATTGACTTCAATGGAGAAGATGAATAGTGTCATGTAACATAGGACCTACCTTGGGCTTTGAGCTTTCTAAATGCCCACTTTTCTCTAATTGGGTTTGCAAAATATTTGTCAAATACCCAATATTTGGCCCACTGCGTTTTGGGGGTCCAAAATCCCTTTCAAAGGCCACGCCTAAATGCATCCTTAGTATGCAGTTAAGTTTTTGGCTATCAGATATATCAAGAGACGCATCTTCGAGGACGATACAAACCGCGCCGGCATCCTTAGAACGTCTTGAGTCTGCCTCGTGCGAATATGGACCCGAGACATCCGAATTTCGCCGGTGTCTCTTGTCTTCATTGACTTGAAACGCAAGGTATGCACAGTGAGATGAGGATGGTCTCAAGACGCGAATTGGCTTTGGGAAATTTTGGATACAGGGTTGAGGAAGTTGAAAATCTTGTAAAGTTGAACTTTACAATGATCTCACCACAAACAAAGGAGCGCAAGAGCCCTAAAGACAGTAAGGGTGTCGTACCAAATGTCTTGGTTCGAACCTATGTGATTCAAAGGTCTCTCGAGTTCACAGACCTTATGCATGCCGTTCATGTTGAGTTTGCGGGTGTTAAAAGCCCAAAAAAAGAATTGAAAATAGAAGGAAAGGACAACTTGAATGATGTGGAAAAGGATGTCAAAAGTCCAACCCTAAGTTAACAAACGAAGAGTAACACATGTATGTAAACAACATATTATGTTATATTTGATAACGTTTTTGTTCTAGAGAATATTCTTTTTTCAAAAATGCTTTTTTTCTGTTTTTATTCTTGAGAACAATTTTTGAATATTTGAACATATTTAATAACTATACAAAATTTTTATTTTCAGAAGAGAAATGCATTTGGTACTACTCCATATATTTTTAGGACTTAATTTTTTTAATTTATTAATAATTTTATTACATTTTCTTTTTTTTTCTTTTCTTTTTCTTTTTCCTCTGGTCGATTCTTTGGTCGGCAATCGCCCAAACAAGGGCTAACAAGGTTGCCAACCTCAAGGGGCCTCGCGAGCCATCGACAAGGTCACCTCAAGCCTCACAAGATCTAGGCAAGATCAAGCCTCATCCAACAATCTTGACGAGACTCGAGAGGGGGGGGCTCACCGATGGTCGGCGAGATTTGCGGTGACCAAGCAAGGCTTGGGGGAGCCTACCAGCCACGGCGAGACTTAGGGGGTCTTGCTAATGGCCAGCGAGCTCGGGGTGACTTTGCCAAGCGTCGTCTAGCCGGTCACCGGCCAGCAACCAACTAGGGGAAGAAGAGAGGAAGAGAAAGGAAAAAAAATGAGGAAAAGAAAAGGAAAAAAAAAAAAAAAAAGAAGCTTGATTCTTGATTCTTGTTTCTTGAGTAGCTCCTAGGAATAAGAGGCAACTTTTTTTTTTTCTTATTTCTATTCCAAATCTATTTCCAATACAAAATAACTTACCAAACGTGTTTCCGTTCTATTTCTACTCCCGAAAATAAATGAACAAAAATACTTGTTTCCGGGAGAGATTACCAAACGCAGCCTTAACCATGTAAATAAGCAAGGATACTTTCAAAACCCTTCCATCGTGCAAGACGACACATGAGGGGCCGAACATTCAATGTCAGAATGTTCAACCGCTAAACAAGAAGAGAAACCACGTGTATGTAAAATAACATAAACTTTGAAGACAAACAACGTGGGAATTGTTCAAGGGCAATATCAGAAAAGGATCTGCCTCTCTTCTCGCATACATGAGCAGAAAATGTTAAAGGAGATGGATTATGAAGGCTAAGCATGGATTATAGATGCCTGTCTTCTTGTTTTTCTTGTTTTTTCAGGAGTCAGCTCTTTAAGGTAATGGAGCCAAAACAAGTACATCTCTGGTAAGCTCACTTAAGCTGGTAGGATTAAGTAGAAGGCAGAATTTTTTCAGTACAGAACCTTGGCATGCTGCTCTTTCTCTAAGTAAGAGACTTCTATCATCATTTGCTCAATTGCTCAAGCGAAGTCACTCTGCAAATCCTCAACCACGCACTGGAAGGATACATATGGATTTTACCCCATAAACACCCACAGCTTAACATCTCGGAAAACTTACGGGAGGTTCCAAGCTACCTACGAGAATCCCAAGATCGATGTCTTTGTCTTCAAACTTTTTGATGAAAGCATGACTCTGAAAGACGAAAGAATTCATTGTCAAAAAACCATCAGGCAGACTGTTAGATCTGAAACAGATAGTTTGCATCACATATCACTTACCAAAAGGTCCAAAGACGAAGATCTTTGTTGAGGGTCCTTTTGTATGCTGAGATTCACAGAGGAAAGTGCACGTCAAAAAACAATACTGAGTTCTGATTCTACAAAGAGAAGATGAGGAGAAAGTTAAGGGAAGTATCGTGATTTGTCTTTTGCATTTGTTTTGGCTCGTGCCCAGCACCAACAAGCACTATGGGTCATTTCCTAATTGATAGATCTAATTTATGTAAAAAAAAAGGATAGCATGATCTCTTTGAGTTGAACCTAACTTGTTTCTTTAGGGTAAAGGCATATCATTTTGCCACACCACTTCAGAGAGGATCATGTAATTGTCTCAGAAGAGCAGCAAATGCTTTCCCCTGTTCTTTTTTTTTTTTTTTTTGGACGAATGCTTTCCCCTGTTCAACTAGTTTCAAGAGACATCTCTCCTATTCTCAAATTGATATATTCAATCCCACATAAGTTACTGTGTTACTGATGCAATCACAGAGAATGTGTTCCAGCTGGGAATTGATCGCGAAGTGACTTGTGATGGATAAAAAAAAAAAAAAAAACAAAACAAAACAAAACCAATGTCTAGGCCGATAAAGATCACAATTTAGATGGGATCAAACACCAGTTTTGAGGGGTGGACATAGCTTGCTGTCAATCCAGTAGGAGAGAAAGAATGTGCTAGATAGATTTAATATTGTGGAGGAATTGTGCCAATATCCAAACCCTGGGAGCATGAATTATGAAACTGCCAAAGAGGTAAAGGCACGAGCTCGGCTTCACATGAGGGCAAAAATGAGGATACATGGTAATTACAGCAAACAAGTAACGAGAAAGTGCTTTGTCCTTACCAGGAAGATACAAATGAGCAGAACTCTGGGGAAAACTGATCTGCCGGAGCAGAAGGTGGTGGACTTTCGACAATTGCCTCCAAAAGCTCATAAAAGCTTGGCCAGCTTTGCTGATCTTCAGATTGCATGTAAGGAAAGCGTCCTATAGCACATTCAAGTACTACCATGCCCAAACTCCAGATATCACTGCTATAGTCATATGTGCTCCCGCTAATCCTCTCAGGCTAGAAGTAATAATGAGAGTTAGCTGAACTTTCATAAACCTGTTCCATGCAAAAATGTTTGTTCTATGTGCATACACAACTGGATGTTATGACTCAGGACTGGAAAGAGTTTCAGTTTCACAAAGGTAGTTCAAAAGCAGTGGCATCCACATACCGACATATAATTGTAAGTTCCAACAAATGTATCTCGTTGACCCATTGAGCTCGCTAGCATAGCACTGACACCAAAATCTGTAATCTTGACTTCACCTCTGTGGTTCACAAGCAGATTGGATGGTTTTATATCCCTGTGTATTACATGTCTCTCATTGTGCAAATAAACAAGACCTTGTAAGACCTGAACACAAATAATCAGCCTTTAGTGTCAAAAAGCTTCGTTGGTACTCTTCATGTTTTATGAGAGATTTTTATCCACATGAGAACTCAGTACCTGCTTACAGACCACTGCTAAATATGGTTCTAGAATAGTCTTAACTTGTCTGATCACATCAGCCAGGGATCCACGGTCCATGTACTCTAACACCAAGGAGAAAGCTCCATTGTGGTAGAACGAGTGGTAGCAAATCACAACATGTGGACATTGAGAAGCTTGATTTATCTTTAGCTCTTGTACAATCTGTTTACGGATCTCTTCTTGTATATTCATCTGGATGACCTACAAGTCCGAAATACACCTCTGATCAAGCAAAGACCAGACACCTCGCAAAAGAGACTCAGAAGTAATAGTAGAACCTTCTACTTCTACGCAGTAGCTGTCAATGAAAAATTGTCAGCAGAAATGCCATTGGTATATTCAGCATGAAGCTCTACCCAACACAGAGAGAAACTATGGAAGCAAATGCAGAAATGCAGGTCACTCAGCAACATATTCTGAAATTTTGATTTTGAAGATAATAGACTAACATCTAAGCTGCATGTGTACGGATAGTTCATTCAGTATGCCACTGCTCTTCGAGCTTGTTGATAATAATCACTTTCTGTTGGAGAACCCGAACTTAGTCTAACCATGAACAGTTTAACCTCTGAGGTTTTAGTGCTGTGTGACATAGTTATGAGATTAATATACAAACCATGAACCTCTTAGGTTTAAATGTGAATTGAACTCAATCTAAAGATCCTGTGAAGTCCTATTATCATGTTCCTTATTATAGACATGTGCATATTAAGCAAAATATATTGCAAAATAAGATACTTTGGGCGATAGCAGTTGTATCATTACTAGTGAGAAATGCCCTAATAACTCCAAATAGACAATCCTGACATCTACTTTGAAAGTATTGCTATCAGATATCTTTTCTTACAAAATTGTGCTGGTAATAAATATGAATGCGCACACAAATAGCATGTAAATGCATTAGAAGATCATGATGCTAGATAGCAAACTTTCGCTTAAATTGTAGTAAAACTACTAATTTTTATTTAGATTATAGACCAATAATCAAGTTATTATTTCGGCAGGATATGATAAATCATGATAATTAGGAACGTTCATTTGTATTATACATATATTAATGCAAAATCAATAAATCTGCATACAATTTTGTGTTCTACGAATTTCTGTTCCTTAAGTTGCCTGAGCCTCAATCTAAACTATATCCTAATCAAGTCAAAAGGTGATAGATGGATTTTGATTACTGCTCCCATTGGTCATTGACACTGGAATATATCCTCCTTTGCAATCCTACTCCTGCCCCTTTGTCATATCAGAAATTTGCTTGATGGCAAAGCAATACTTAAATAAAATTACTTGCATAAGGGATATCTTACAGATTGCATGGACAAGATAGATTATAGACCAAATACAACATAGAAAAATATTAAATAGGAAAACCTGCTGAGCAACAGAGAAGCCTTTCATGTTATCATAATTACCTTTAGAGCAAATAGTTTTCCAACCCATTTATGGCGAACAAGCTGTACCACACCACCACTTCCCTTTCCTATGACTTTGATAGTCTCAAGGTCTTCCAATGAGAAGTCAAGATCAAGTTCCTTACCATTGGAAAGCTGTCCATGTGGAAAAAGAACAGCAAATCTCATGAGCTCAAACTGGAACAAATTAAGAAAGAAGTGCTATGAAATCAAACATCCAGTTATGTCGACCATATTGATTGCCGACAGCAACAGCGACAAAGGAAAAGAAAATGCGAAAATCAAGTCTAACGCCGTAGGAAGTTCAAGTGGACAAGGAACTGACTTTCTAATTGGCGAAGGTTCTAATAAGAAACACTAATCATCAACAATTGCAGATTCTCACTTAAAAACATTTATGTTGATGTTTTCTACCAGCATTGGTGAAGTTTACACCACTCAATAGAGCTCAAATGCTACATCTAAAAGTCAAGTAATCTGGAAAGTTACTAGATGCAGAGAACAAGGGTACAAAGGAAACTGAATTTGGTGAAGTAAGGAGAGAACAGGATAACGGTGGGAACAGGAAAATCCGATGGTCAACGTAACAATACTTGAATCAAGTCCTCGACATCTTAGAATACAAAATTCAGGCCAGCAAGCCATTCATGGAGGAGGAGTCACATGCTGCTTCTAGTTTGATTTGGGCATTTTAGGCCATCATCCATGACTTCTTTCTTGGGCACTTATCTAATCGTTCCACCACGAATCATAGATCTAACAGCGTAGCACACATGTTTTATGTGGCAATTCACCACATTTGAGCAGAACTAGGCAACTACACTGGTTTGGTCGAATCAGCTTCCCTGAAAAACTTCCCACAATCCAACCATGTGACAAATACCTATCCTTTGTAGGAGGACAGAGAAAACCTCTCTCACGGTGAAGTGAACTTAAAAATCAGACTTACGCAAGACTCCTTTTCTTCAGACTTGAGCCGCAGACCTTTATGGTTCAATAGCAAATCACCATCGTGGAACGTGCCACTCGCAGTCCTGCACCAAATTGCGCCCGTTTAGATTCGCCACAAGTCGAACAAACTCAATAGGACCAAATCAGTAAACTTCAGCTGCTAACTATGGACATAATAGAGTTGCACATCGACTACAACAGCTCAAGCTGTCAAATCACGATGCCGCCCCAATCTCAACTCAACACCGAGTGAACACCACCAAAGGCAACCTCATCCGCCGCGACGCCTCAACTCCATGCCCTCATTCGTCCATCCGGCACTTCCCGAGCGACAGACACAGTACCAAATCCTATGGGGCCTCTACTACGCGGCAATCGGAACATGCATCGCCGGAGAAACCGAAAGGTCCAGGTCGATTTCGGAGGCAATCGGAGCCGGCGACGACGAGGGAGCTCAAATCCGAGGCCTAAAAAAACGGGCGAGAGCTTACAAGAAGGAGGCGATGGGGGCGTCGGGAGCGGGGACCGCGAGCTTGAGGGGCTTCAGCGGCTTCGTGCTCCTCATCGCCTTCATGCCTCTAGGGTTAGAAGCTCTCGCGATGGGGCTTCGCGACGCTTTAATGGCGGACGGAGAGTAAGAGAGAGAAAGAGTAGAGAGAGAAGCGTTTTGGACTCTGTCTGTCTCCTGTTTCGAGGGAGATGGTGACGAGAAGTCCGTTGGAGGAACCAAAAATTCAAACCGGAGTGGCCGCGCAGAATATCATAAAGACGGTGGAGAACATTTTTTGTCTTATTATTTTTTCGAAACGAGAAATATATAATTATTTTCACTTTATTTTTAAAAGGGATTTTCTTTCTTCTTTTCAATATATTAACCTTATTCTAGTCACCAGAAAGTGTCCGCCGGCAAATATTTGACCAATCAACTTGATCAGACCTTTATTTGAGATTGATTTGAGAAAATGGTCTCACTTTTTACATTTGAAATTTTCCTATAAATGATTTCAATGATAAATTGATTCCCATCTTACTCTAACGATCTAATTTATTGTGTACGAAATTTAACTTCCTTCATAATTTGTCATCGGGAAATTTTCATAATTCGGAAAAAGGAAATGTCATGTATAAGTCAATTAGGCTTAATTCACATGTATTGGCCAAGAAATATATAGGGCTTCATTCAAATAGACCAAAGATAAAGGAAAATTCGAGTAATATTTTGGGTTATAGCGGAATTGGTTAACCAGTGTTTTTATTTTATTTTGCTTTTTTGGCTTTGAAAATTTCGAGACATAAATATAAAATTATAAATAGCTCTTTTCTCAGAATTCAGCTCCCTCCTCTCTCGATTCTGAGCGCCAGTCCTCTCCCTCGATAGCTACCTCATCGCTTGCAGGTGAGTTCCTGAACCGGCCCTTCATCTGCAGATGAATTTCCGACATTTTCGCCCCCTACCCATTTTCGCTCGTCGATTGGAACTCGCGTTTCCCCTTTTGGGTTGCGAGATCACTGCTGAAAAATCAGAGCTTTAGCGGTTGAGTTTCCTCCTCGGTTCTTAGCTCGTACTGTTTCGAACTCGACGCGTTAGTAGTTGTGGGTTTGAGTGATTCGAGATGTACGCCATTCAGATCGCCCTCGCACGTGAAACCCCCAAAATACCCCCGGAACGAGAGCACCAGCCACATGCTTAACTGGGGTTTCGCTGGTTGTGCTCTTTTGGTTGTATTGATGCTGTTCGTGATTTGGTTGGCAATGCTGTTGGTGGATAGCAGTGTGGAAAGATCGCATCCGCTGAATGAGATTTGCCCATTTTACGAGTTGTGGGAGTGATTTTTAGGGAATGCGAATGCAACCGCAGAGTGATGGAGGCTTGGCTTGAATAGAATGAAACTAACCTGCATGAGCCACATAGAATGTTTAGAACATTGTGAATCGATCATCCCATGGTGACATCGGCCACTGGGTTTCTTATGTAAATTGGGAATTTTTATGAGGCCAAGTAGGGTTAAAAGGAAATGAAAGATCAAACTATCTTCCCTTACATGTTCTAGGAACCCAGTAGAATATCCTTTGAGATAACTAATGTGAATGTTCATATCTTCGTTGTGCTACTGTGTTTCATGGATTTTGCATATCTTTATTATATGTCGTCTACTGCACAAGTAAACATCATGGTTGTTTTTGTTTTCTCGGTTTTGCAGAAAACGAGGATGAAAGTCAAGCTTTTGAGTATCCTTCACACGATGCCTGGCTGCGCTTCTTGCTGCCCAATATATACATAAACTGGCCAGTTAATTTGTTTGTTGTTTTCATAATGAAAATAATAAACAGTCCAGTAATGAGAGCTTTGTTAGTGTTTCTTTGTGTCGTCGGGCTGTCAGTCAATTCTCTGTGCTGTCTGACCAAGATTTGATCTATATGTACCTGTTTCCTGGATATTGCATTGGTGTAATCTTTAAACCTTTTCTCATTCAGTAATGGATCCTTGCACAATTGATTTCTAATACATCTTTCATTCTTTCCATTTTAATTGGCCAGTGATCATATATATCCTTCAACGCATGAGTATCAAAATCAGTTATTGTCATTTTCTTATCCGTGAAACAGCAAACTTATATATGATCAGACATATGACTTAGACGAGAGATTTAACTTGTAGTAAGTCCTATGCTCCTGATTTTCTCTCTACTACTATTTTGTCCTCCTGCTATTACTCTTTTTTTTCTTTCTCATTGCTTCTTTTGACGCCCATTTATCTGTCTTTACTATTTGCTTTCATTCTTAATATAAAAAAGGAATTGGTGATATTCTTCACATTATGAATCATTTCAAGGACAACAGGAGAATTTGTAAAACGGTTCTCTTTAGTTTGCAGAAATTCATTACTCAAACACATGCATGCACAATTCATGTGCATTTGTTGTGCAAACTAAAAAACACACCTGTGTGCATGCTTGTGCACAAGAACAGAAGCATGCATGCATGCGGGCACACACATACATCGACAATAGCCAGTAGAAAAGGAGGCTTGAATTTTGGATTTATCTGCTTATTAGTCCCACATAGATCTTGCCATGATCAATGTTTTGATTCATTTTCACAGAAGTGTTTGGAGACTAACATCAACCAGCAGCAAGCATCTGCTTCATTCTTTTGTTACAAATGTTCTACTCTGTGGGGACAGTTTTCCTTGACCTATTCCTTCCTGAATTCCTGCTGGTATTATTGAACAGAGTAAGTACTCACCTTTAGCAGATAGCTGCAATAGGCATTTGTAGATCTGTAATAAAGAGGGAAGGACTTGTTCATTTGTAGTGGCTGCGGAACACATAATCTTCTGTTTATCTGAACCACAGATGGCATGCTGTTGCTTCATGGACTTGGGATGCCCAGGATGAAACGTGTGGAATTTGTAGGATGGCCTTCGATGGCTGTTGCCCCGACTGTAAACTCCCTGGGGATGATTGTCCACTGAGTAAGTTTTTACCATTCCCCACTCTTTTCTTAGTAAGGTATGATGTTATAGCTGATATTGCCTCTTGAATATAGATGGAGATTTCCTGCATTTCTCATCTGAGATGTTTGCATTTGAATCTGAAGTATCTCTACATAGTCAACCAGGCTTCAAGCTAGGCTGATGCCCTGGGCTTTATTAGCAATTCAAGCAAATACTAAACAGTTGCTGTTTAACATAAAATGGTTGTTTCTCTTCAACATGTGCAGAAGGTTAAAAATGAATTTGGGCATCTAATTTCTTTGCTTCACTATGAGAAGGTCCCATTTACTTGGCTTTTTATTTCTTTTTTTGCTAGAAGAGGAGCAATCTTGGATATAGCTCTTGTTTCGAAATGTATGCGGCATTTGTCTGAGGCCAAATCATCCTTCATATTCAAAGTTCCAAGCTGAGCTTTTGTTTCATGCCTTTTTTCAGCTGAGTAAGCTGAGCTTGGATATTCTAAGTTGAGCTTATTGCAATTAGTTAAAACTTGAATAGGAACTGGATGTCTATAATGTCAAATAACATGGCTTTTTTCTGAAACACGATGTGCTGTCATTTGCGGTCTATGTAAGTGAACTCCATTTCTTGAACCTGTGTCATGGATGTTTTGATATCTCTAAAGATATGGTCACTTCTCCTTTCTTCCCAATTTGCCCTTCTCTCCCCCTTCTTGAAGCCACAAAAAAGCAGAAAAAGGAAGACAAGTGTGCTTTCTAAGAACAGTCATATTGATTACATTTTCTGTGATTGTTCTGCAGTATGGGGTGCATGCAATCATGCTTTCCATCTTCATTGCATCTTGAAGTGGGTGAACTCACAGACTTCTCAGGCACATTGCCCCATGTGTCGGAGGGAATGGCAATTTAAAGAATGATGGGTCAAAACTCACAAATCCTCCCATCATTATTGCATCTTGAAATGGGTGAATACACAGACATCGTGGCCCATGAGTTAGGAAGAACAGCAATTTATGGAATTACAAGCCAAAGCATATGAAATCCTCCAACTCTTCCTTCTTTGCACTTGAGTGTTTTTTAATTCACTGAAAGGTATGTGCAGTTGATTTGTGAAGAATTATGTCACTTTAGATAAATGTTAATGTGAATGGAAAACATTGCTTGGTGTTTGGCCCTACCCACCATGTGATAGCCTTATTGTCATGAATGTCTGATTTATTAGGGGGGTAATGTAATCTTTACATATGCATTAATTCAAGGGATTATAATGATACACAGTAGTCCTTAACTACTGTCTAAAGATTCCAGATTTGCATGTTTTTCATGCCTTGCATTAAACTACATCTGTTCTGGTGATGAGTTTTACTTTTTTAACAATTGCCTTTTGCTGTCGACTAGTTTGGTGTCTTAGGACTTATTTTTAGATGTCTCCTGACCTGTGCAATTTGCTGAAACTGGGCAATGCCTTGAGACTTTCTAACCTATTGCACGGACATCTTCCTTGGGATCTGAAGTGTTCTCAAAACCAGGAAAGACGAGGTGGCTGGATTGGTTTCTATTCAAAGCAGGCCTTGATGATACCCAGTTTTGATCACAGATCATTTGCTCAAAAATGGGCGGGCCTTGCTTATGCGCTGCCTGCGCGTCATCCTCTTTGTATATAAGCCTGCATATATTGCCAAGTTGCTTTCACCTGAGGGTTGTATAAAACAGTTTAATAGAATACCAAATTCAGCTACCCGTATATGAAAACTTCGTCCTCTGTCGGTGTCGCTATCACCAAGACCAGTTCCGTTTCCGTTTCTTGTTATCGAAGAACGAGATATCCTTATCCCACCTGTCATGCTTGAGATATGCCAGAGGGACTTCCATTTTGTTGGTCATTGTGAATGAGTGAAGTCGAGAGACGTGGGTCTCAAGCACTCTATGGTTGACAAACTTGGTTTATTCACATGTCTTTGTCCGTTCTTCTGATCTGCAATTTGTCTTCATTTAATTCATGAAACTGGGAAATAGATCTCTACTTGTACGCCACATCAAATTGAACACAACCAACTGGCGCTCTTTCCAACTGCCGACCAATTCCTGAGATCGGGAAATCATGCTTGACGTATCCCGCAATCACCTCAATTAATTCGCAGACTAGTGGCTTCCTTTATCCCTCGAGGCTTCATACTTGGACGGCTCTCTCTCTCTCTCTCAATATCAAAAGGAAAAATCCTAATTTTTGTCACTATCCTTACATGTTTTTCCTAATCGAGTCTCTTTATTTTTAATCTCTATTTAAGTCTTTATACTTTCACGAATTTTATAATCAAGTCTTTGTGGCGCAAAATTTGTGAGCTCACCTAACCATCATATTATGTTTTCCTCCAACGGGCAAGTCAACTAGATTTGTGCAGATTTTTATGTTGGAAGGTGGGAAATGAGTGAAAGTTAAAAGTACGTCAACTTAATTAGATAATGCATGAAAAAAGAGGGATGTGACATAAAGTTTTTATTTTTGAAGAAAGAAGATACATGTCGATTGCATTAATTTGATATGTCACTTCTCACATATTATTTTCATCTCTCTACACAAGCATTAAGCAATTGCCTAAGAATAGTTGCTCAATTCATGGACTATTGTTGCGTGTGTTCTTATCGCCGCCACCGCTATCTGTCCTTGTCACTTACCATCCCCACAACATAAAACAAGATCTTTCTCTCGAAAACACCCCTTGAGAAAGCATCCTGGACCCAGAAAACCAACTACATCGAAGAAAACAATTCCTTCAAAGGACTATCTTTTCAAACCAAAAGAGTAGACATTCGCTTCATTATTAAGCTTTAGATTTCAGATGGGCTGGTCCATGGTGGGACGGGGCTTCGTTAATTGAGAGGAAAATGCCAACTATGCAGATGTTGATGGTTTAGTACGTGCGTGGGTCCTTCGCCCACATGGGACCATCACCAACTTGTCCAAAGAATCCTAGCATCTTCCTCTCTTGTTTCCGTTATGGCTAAGAAAAGCAAGTACTCTCTAGCCTTTAACTCTAGCTAGGGTTTAGAGCAAGACATCGTTTTGTACGAAACCGTAAAAAGATAATTAAAATAGGGTTGGAATTGTCGTGATTTGTTACTGTAATTCAATGTGTGGTTGAAGATAGAGACATTAGATGGGAATTCAGATAAACTTACATACGAGTGTCACGCATACCCCTAGAAAATGGTAGGAAGATGACAAGGAACGAGAGTGCAACTGGAAATAAAGCTCTTGTGATTTCTATTCTATCTTTCAATTTGTAGATTGTTACAATTAGGGTTGCGACAGTCTTGAATGCACTTTTTTTTTTTTTTTCAAATTTCATTGCTTAAGATTCGAACTAGGAGAAGATTATCACGATTAATTTGATCATTTGACATTAATAAGAAGAAAAAGGGATGGCATGTGAATTGGCAACTCCTTACGAAATGAATGAATGAATTATTATGATTATCACCGAAAATGATTTCATCTTTATATATGGCATCGATCGTGATTTCTTACTTTTTCAAGATGACACAAGTATATTTTACTTTTCATTTGATTAATTCCGACATATGTATTTGGTAATCGACTATGTCAAATGTTCATAAAAGCTATTGAAATTTGGGTATTCTCAAAATTAAATTAATCTTTGGCATCTTTTAAAATGCCAATTTATTTTCTCGACTAGAAGTCATTTATTAAAGCAAGGATATGTTGGACCAACCTCTCTAACGGAAGCCTAATTCTCTTTCTCATTGTTCTTTTTTTTTTTTTTTTACGTTTTTGAAATCGGTTCCCAATCTCCAATTCCCGTTCTAACTGTCATTCAACGCGACCAACGTGAGCTTGCTTTTGCATGATTATCTGGTTATTTGAAAAGATAGAAAGCGAAGACAAATTCAGGATCTAATTATTTCAAAAAAATTATTTTCCAAAGATAACAAAAAACTAAACATTCAAATGGAAAACATTTTTCATTTATCGAAACAACATAATTTAAATTGGGGGTAAAAACTTCCTCTTTTGATGAGTAAGAAATCACTTTTTCTAAATCACTAGATAAACAAAGACTAATCATTTTTTTTTTTTTTTTGGTAACAACAATTTCATGGGAAATCTATCTTTTACTATGAAGTTTTCAAAGAAACAAACGTATCACAACTCCATTTATTTTGTGAAAAAATGAATTATACGAAAAAACTTTCCAAAATAAAATAATTACTTGTATTGCTTGATAAAATCAATCAATGAATAATATTTTCATTATTGAAAATATTTTCCATTAATTCATTTATGTAAATTGTACAAACAATGATTTATAATAAAAATATTTTTGAAATTATTTATTTATTGCGAAATAAATGCACTAAATGTCTTTGCATTCATGGACGTTCAGCATATCCTCATTTTTTTTTATTACGAAAAAATTTATGAAAAAAATCCTCAGTGAGGGCAATCAAAGACATGAGATTAAAAGCAAATATCCGAAAATCTGCCGACGATACAAAAAATCATCGCACTACAGACAAGACAACTAAAGACAAAATATGAAAAAACGAAGAGAAGGTCTCCCGACATGTTCGAGGATCAAATCACCCCGAAATCAGCGACTGCTGGACTGGAGGGCCCATTAGCCTCTCACATATCTCCACCTGTCAAGTAAAAAATTTAAAATAAAAAAAAAAAAGTCAAAAAAAAAAAAAGTCAGATTTTGTTTGGAAAAATGCCTTATTTGTGAATTTTTTATCTACTTATTATTTTATGGAGTAATAATCCTTTTTTTCCTTTTTTTAAATTTTTTTTGAGTGAGAGAGAGAATGGGTTGCTTCAATTATTTTAGTTATATATATGTACAGAAAGAGAGAGAAATTGGTTGATTGGTTTCTTGGTGATGACATGGATGGCATAAATGATACCAGGAATAAAGCCACACGGATCTAGAACCCCACGTGCAAATATATAATCAAAATTGAAACCCAAAATAAAAAATGATTATTTTTTTTCATTTCTTTCTTTTGCCAATCTCAAAATTATACTTTTTTTCTCTTTTTTGCTTAATAAACAAAACGCCCCCCAAAAAAAAAAAAAAAAAAAAAAAAAAAGAAGAACTTTTGCCTTCAACATTCAAAACAATTAAACCTTCCACCTTACATGAACTGACAATATCTTTTGACCAAAATAAAAGAGAAATAAGAACTTTTGTCTTCAACATGCACATGCATCTGAAACAATTAAATCTTCCACCTTACATGAACTCTTTTAACCCCAAAAAAAAAAAAAAACTGACAAAACTTTGCATAGAAATTAAAGATGAATGGTTTCAGATTTCGTACAAATTTTACTTTAAAATATTCATTGGAATAAGTTTTCTAATTTTTTGAATTTGGAGCCTACCTCACATATTTAGGAACCTAAAACCTATCACGTTCAATAACTAAAGAGATAGTAGTGGCCGACAAAGCTTAAGATTTGAATAGTATAGTTTGACTTAGTTTTGGGTAGGTATGAGAATTTAGGATTTCTTTATAGGTAACACTTTTGCATATAGTCACAAAGATGATTGATGTAAAGGTGTGAAGTGATTTTCAAAAAAACTCAAATATGTATTGAAATTTTCAAAAATAGTGGTGTGTAAGTGGTCTTGAGTGAAATTTGAGGTACGTTTGTGGTCATCTTCATTTCGGCTTCATATTGAGGGCTCTTCTTTGTTGTTATGGACTTTTCCTCAGTTAATCTTTATCAATGCACATCTGACTCACGTGTAGCGTCTAAGGCTTTGCTCACATGAAGGCGACACGATCAAACACGAAATTTGCCCCATCTGAGCTGGGCGCTTAACGACTACGTACATTCTTTCTTTAATTGGTAATATAATTATCATAAACCTGCAATCAAGTCCCATGCGAAAACCTGGCTAAACCAGGTTGGTTGTTGACTAAGGTTTCGTTGCTTGCAAGCATCGTTGCCTCATTTTAAGGGATCACAAGCCGGCCCTCCCCCTTGTATTTTTCAATTTTTTATTTTTTATTTTTTTAAGTTTTAGCCTCAGTTTCTTTTTTCAGCTTGTCCTTTTTTGGGGAAAAAAATGAAAAAAAAAAAGGAAAAAAAAGGAAAAAAAGTAAAGGATGAAGATGCCATTAACCAGCGGTGAAATCAAGCCCTTCTTCAAGACTAACATGGTCACTTTAGAATCTATTTGAAACAAAATCAACTTCTAATTCTTATTTGCAAAAATGAGGGTAGTAGGCCCTTATTTGAAAAAAAAATGTAAAATTTGGGTTTTTATTTGAGAAAACTATGGTACATTAAATTCTTATTTGAAAATTTTTCCCAAAAATTTCGTGCTAACCCAATAGCATTCATGAGTCTCACAATGCCATCACATTGTCTTTGAATGGTTGTTCCTTTAAAATTGTGCATTAGTTGATCCACAACCTCCATCGCTTTCTCTTGTTGCCTTAATCAATAATCTACTAAACTTATACAACTATCATTAATCATTTGTCGTCATATATCAACAACCGATTAGTAATAGTCATCAAATGTGCATCAATATCAATAATAATGCTTGTGGTTGTCAATAATGGGGGTACGTGCTTAATGAAACTTTACATTCTTGTTAAGCGCTTTTATTCATATAGACAATTCAGCCATTTTTTAGTGCAAACGACAATATCGATCCCAATTTAATGAAAATACATGCATTCAATTGAATAAAACACCACAAAAAAATCTCAAATTATGCCAACTATAACACAAATATCCTGAACTTTTTTTTTTTATATCACTAAAAATCCAAATTTGTCCATGATGACACTAATAATCCAATTTTTTTTTGTGTCATAAAAATCCTCTAACTTAAATCAATGTGATAAATATACCCTCAAATTTATATATCACACTAATATAAGTCTGGGTAATTATGTTACGGTGGGCAAGTTTAAGGTTTCTGTTATACAAAAAAATTGGGTTATTTGTATCACGGTAAGTATAGTTTGAGCTTTTTGTGATATTTTCCTTTAATTAAATTATAAGAGTTTAATTTTATATGATGAACAAGATCCTAATCTAAGAAGGGAAATGTGACAAACCATACATCCACCATATCTCTCGCACATATTATATTTATAATAAAATTTCTATGTTCCTAATAATACTTATCTTCTCTTACTACTCACATTCTTCTAATATTTTCCCTTCATATAATTACTCAATCAGTTTTAAATATATTGTATGATGTCGATTTGGTTATAAACTTTCTAATTTTATTGATGTAGTCATAAACCTTTGTACAAAACTCTAACATAGTCCTTCCTATTGATTACTGTCGAAAATTGCTAATGTGACGTCTAACCTTCACTAACTGTCCTACGTGGTACATATATAGGCAACTCTTGGGACAATATATTAGCAATATATATTCTCAAGAATATATTGGATTTCATGGAAAATGAATTATTCAAAAGAAAATTTTGAAAAAAAACAACCTCTCTTGTCAGTTGATATAATTAGTTCATAAATAATGTTTTTGTCATCGATAATGATTTATGCCTAAAATAATTCCGTGAATAATGAAAATATTTTGCTTCAATTTGTTATCATAAGCAATTCAAACGGTCATTTTTTAATGAATATTTTTCTTCATTTTAAAATGTCTTTGCAAAATAAAAATGTCTTTGCGAAAATGACTGGCGTTACTTTATTCGGCAAATTAAGACGCTGTCCCTCCATTCACGAACGTTCGAGCATATCATTATTGCAGCATTG
Source organism: Eucalyptus erythrocorys (assembly GCA_014182555.1). Lineage (NCBI taxonomy): Eukaryota > Viridiplantae > Streptophyta > Magnoliopsida > Myrtales > Myrtaceae > Eucalyptus > Eucalyptus erythrocorys. The sequence continues at coordinate 49,571,905 of CM024599.1, read as the reverse complement.
GGAAAACTTATAAAACTCTAGTGGGATCAATTAAAGAAATGAGATTAAACAATCCGAAAATCTACCAACATATCGAGAACGCCACTTCATACATAAGAAATGAATACAACAATACGACAAATAATCACACTACGGACAACTAGTGACAATTACAGGAAAAAACCAAAGAGAAGAAAGGACACATTCGACGAAGATGACATCCCACGAAATCCGCGACCGTTGGATGGAGGCGCATCGGCCCATCACGCCTCGCCACCTGTCGGAAGAAGAATCCAAAAGAAATATAAAACACAAAAAGATCAGATTTTTCGTTAAAATGCCTAAACTCGCACGTAATCTTCCTCACGTGTTTATTGAATATAACAGCGAAATCTGCACACTTAGAAGCCAGCAAGTACTGGACACGTGTCATTAGGTGCCGTGGTCTATAATATCTGATTTAAAAATAATAATAAAAGAGGCCCACTTAATTAGCCGACTGCCCAAGTATGACTCATCATATGAGTTTATCTACTAATTACTTTGAGAGTGATAATCCCTTTTTAATTATATTTTTAAGAGAGAAATTGATGGGATCCTTCTAATAATTATTTGGAGTAATAATAATTTTCATAATTATATAAATAGAGATAGAGAGGTTTACACAATGAAGTTCAATTATTTGGTAATGGCATAGATGGCATAAATGACACCAGGAATCCAGCCAAGGATAGTGAGCAACACACAGATCCAGAACTCCACCTGCATACGCACAATAATCAAAACCAAAATCAAAAAGCCCTCCCAAAAAATCATATTCTTTTTTTTTCCTTTTTTGCTCAAACACTAAGACACCAGAAAACTAAAAATAAAAATTCGCCTCCGAAAATAAGACTTTCACCCTCCTCATAAAATCAGCAAAACCGTTAGGGCAATCAAATATTAAATCACACTTTCTGTCTAACAAGTTTAAACTTTCAGAAGAATTGCTAATAATTTCACAAAATTTTACATGATATTGAAACTGGTAAATACTATTTTAAAAGTTTAGACGATTAACAAAAACCCTACTAAAGAGACAAAAAACCAAGAACTCCCAACTTCAAGGCACATTAATATTTTTCCCCCTCTGAATTTATTTATTAAAAAAAAAAACACGATCATCACCTGGCAGCCATATTTGAAGAAGACCCCGAGAGGAGGCAAGATGATGGCGAGTAGGATGTCGATGCAGGTCATGGTGCCCTCGTCCGCCATTTTTCCCTTTCCTTTTTCTTTTCTGCTAAGCTCTCTCTTTACCCAAGGGAAGAAGTGAATTTTGAACGAGCTTGAGAAACTGGAGAAGAAACACTGAATCGGGGGTCGTACTTATAGGCGGCCTGGGGTGACACGCGGCGGCCATGCCGGGGCTTTGCTTCCCTTGGGCGTTTGCTTGCTTCTGTGTGATTTTTTTTTTTTTTTTTTTTTTTTTGCCCATCGTCCTTTAAAAATGACTCGAATTTGAAACGTAGACGGTAGAAGAAGCAATCTTCTTTTAGGATTGACCATGAATCACGTCCAGCTCAGGATCACCCAAGAGCCCCCATGTGCATGGTTGCCAGCTCCTTACATTGGATTTAGGGTCTGCCTGGACCACATCATTAAATTGTCATCCCTTCCATCTTCCGGAGTTTGACCTCGTGAAGGTATCCCGGTCCAACTTTTTTAATAGTTCGGATAGTTTCCTAGTTTAAATAGATAGTTTTAGGAGCACGTTTGATGACCACCCAATTTTTCTATATTTATATTCCTTTATTCTTCGAAATATAGAAATTCGTTTAATAAAATCTTTAGTGGGGGCAATTCAACGAGATGAGATGAAGAGCAAATAACCGAAAATCTGCCGACGACACAAAAATCAACGCCCTACAGACAAGACAACTAATGATCGACCAAAAAAAAAAAAAAAAAGACAAGACAACTAATGACGAAATTTGAGAAAACGAAGAGAAGGTCTCCCGACATGTTCGAGGATCAAATCACCCCGAAATCAGCGGCTGCTGGATTAGAAGGCGCATTAGCCTCTCACATATCTCCACCTGTCAAGTAAAAAAATTTTAAAAAAAAGCAAAAAAATAAGATTTTGTTTGGAGAAAGGCATTGTTTCTTATTATTTTGCGGAGTAATAATCCTTTTTTTCCTTTTTTATTTTTTTTATTTTTTTGGAGTGTGAGAGAAAGAATGGGTTGCTTCAATTATTTTTTAGTTATATATATGTCGAGAAAGAGAGAGAAATTGGTTAATTGGTTTCTTGGTAATGACATAGATGGCACAAATGATACCAGGAATAAAGCCACACGGATCCAGAACCCCACGTGCAAATATATAATCAAAATCGAAACCCCTAAAAAAATGATTATTTTTTCATTTCTTTTCTTTTTTGCCAATCTCAAATTTATACTTTTTCTCTTTTTTTGCTTAATAAACAAAATGCCCAAAAAAAAAAAAGAACTTTTCCCTTCAACACGCACACGCATCAAAACAATTAAACCTTCCACCTTTCATGAACTGACAAAACCTTTTGAACAAAAAAAAAAAAAAAAAAAAAATAAACTTTTGCCTTCAACATGCACACGCATCAAAACAATTGAACCTTCCACCTTACATGAACTCTTTTGACCAAAAAAAAAAAAAAAAAAAAAAAAAAACTAACAAACTTTCCATAGAAATTAATATCAACAGTTTCAGATTCTATACAGATTTTACTTAAAAATATCCACTAAAATAGGTTTTCTCAATTTTTGAACTTGGAAACTACTTCCCATACTTAGAAACTTGGAATCTATCATGTTGCGAGAACTAGCTATGTATTGACAAGACAAAGAAGCGGCCGACGGAGCTTAAGGCTTGAATAGTCTAGTTTGACTTAGTTTGGGTGGGTGTGAGAATTTAGGATTTCATCATGGGTATTTTTTAAAAGAAAATGACACTTTTGCATATAGTCACAAAGATGATTGATGCAAAGGTGTGAAGTGATTTTCAAAAAAACTCAAATATGTATTTGAAATTTTTCAAAAATAGAGGTGTGTAAGTGGTCTTGTGCGAAATTTGAGGTATGTTTATGGCAATCTTCATTTTGGCTTTATATTGAGGGCTCTTCTTTGTTGTTATGGACTTTTCCTCAGTCAATCTTTATCAATGCACATTCGACTCGCGTGTAGCAACTAGGGTTTTGCTCACATGAAGGCGACACGATCAAACACAAAATTTGCCCCATCCGAGCTAGGCGCTTGACGACTAAGTACATTCTTTCTTTAATTGGTAAAATAATGATCATACACCTGCAATCAAGTTCCATGCGAAAGCCTGGCTAAACCTGGTTGGTTGTTGACTAGGGTTTTGTTGCTTGCAAGCATTGTCGCCTTGTTTTATGGTTCCAGAAGCAGGCCCTTCCGCTTGTATTTTTAAATCTTTTGTTTTAATTTTAGCCTTATTTTCATTTTTGAGTTTGTCCTTTTTTTAGATGGAAAAAATGAAAAAAAAAAAAAGGAAGGAAAAAAATGAAGTAAAAGACGAAGATGCCATTGACTGGCCGGTGAGATCAAGCCTTTTTCGAGACTTACATGGTCACTAATTTTATTTAAAATGAAATCAACTTCAGATCCTTATTTGTGAAAATGAGAGTTTTCAGTCCTTATTTGAAATAAGGTCAAATTCAAATTGGTATTTATTTGGAAATTTTCCTCAAAAAGTTTTGTGTAGCATTGTCTCACAATGCCATCACATTGTCTTTGAATGGTTGTTCCTTTAAAATTGCGCCTTAGTTGATTCACAACCTCCATCGCTTTCTCTTGGTACTTTAATCAATAATTTGTTGACCTCATTGTTCCATACTTTTGTTAACTATCATTAATCATTGGTCGCCGTATATGGACAACTGATTAGTAGTAGTCATCAAATGTGCATTAATATCGATATTAATGCTTGTGGTCATCAATAATGGGGATACATGCTTAACGAAACTCTACATCCTTGTTATGCGCTTTTATTCATATAGATAATTCGGCCAATTTTTGGTGCAAACGGCAATATCGATCCCAATTTAATGAAAATACATGCATTCTATTAAATAAAATGCCACAAAAAATCTCAAACTATGCCCACTATAACACAAATATCCTAATTTTTTTTATATTACTAAAAATCCAAATTTGTCCAAAATGACACAAATGATCCAAACTATTTTTTGTCAAAAATCCCCTAACTTAAATCCATGTGATAAATATACCCTCAGATCTATATATCACACCGATATAAGTCTGGATAATTGTGTTACGATGGGCAAGTTTAAGGTTTTTGTTATACAAAAAAAATTGAGGTATTTGTATCTTGATAAGTATATTTTGAGCTTTTTGTGATATTTGCCCTTCTATTAAATTATAAGAGTTTAATTTTATATGATGAACAAGATCCTAATCTAAGAAGGGAAATGTGACAAACCATACATCCGCTATATCTCTCACACATATTACATTTATAAAAAAAAAATTCTATCTTCTTAATAATACTTATCTTCTCGTACTACTAACATTCTTCTAGTTTTTTCTCTTCATATAATTACTCAATCAGCTTTAAATATATTGTATGATGTTGATTTGTTTATAAACTTTCTAATTTTATTGATGTAGTCATAAACCTTTGCACAAAACTCTAACATAGCCCTCCCTACTAATTACCGTCGAAAATTGCTAATGTGATGTCTAATCTTCACCAACCGTCCTACGTAGTAGGTACATAGACAACTCGTGGGACACTATATTAGCAATATATATTCTCAAGAATATCTTGAATTTCATGGAAAATGAACTATTCAAAAGAAAATTTTGAAAAAATGACTGCTCTTGTCACTTGTTATAATTAGCTCATAAACAATGTTTCATTATTCATAACAATTTATGCCTAAAACAATTTCATGAATGATGATAATATTTTGCTTTAATTTTTTACCATAAGCAGTTTCAAACGATTATTTTTAACTAATATTTTTCATCATTTTAAAATGTCATTGCGGGAAGGAAAGAAAGTCTTTGCGAAAATGACTGGCGTTATTTTATTCGGCAAATTGGGACGCTGTCCCTCCATTTCACGAACGTTCGAGCATATCATCATCGTAGTATTGGGAAAACTTATAAAACTCAAGTGGGGTCAATTAAAGAAATGAGATTAAAAAGCAATCCGAAAATCTGCCGACATAATGGGAGCGCGACATCATACATAAAAAATGAATCCAACAATACAACAAATAATCACCCTACGGACAATGAATGACAATTACAGGAAAAAACAAAGAGAAGAAAGGACACATTCGAAGAAGATGACTGACCAAAAAAAAAAAAAAAAAAGAGATGACATCCCACGTAATCCGCGACCGTTGGATGGAGGCGCATCAGCCCATCACGCATCGCCACCTGTCGGAAAAAGAATTCAAAAGAAATATAAAACACAAAAAGATCAGATTTTTCGTTAAAATGCCTAAACTCACACCTAATCTTCCTGACGTGTTTATTGAATATAACAGCCAAATCTGCACACTTAGAAGCCAGCAAATACTGGACACGTGTCATTAGGTGCCGTGGTCTATAATATCTGATTTAAAAATGATCGTAAAAGAGGCCCACTTAATTAGCGGAGTGCCCAAGTATGACTCTCATCATATGAGTTTATCTACTAATTACTTTGAGAGTAATAATCCCTTTTTCTTTATATTTTTAAGAGAGAGATTGATGGGATCCTTCTAATAATTATTTGGAGTAATAATAATTTTCATAATTATATAAATAGAGAGAGAGGGGCTTACACAATGAAGCTCAGTTACTTGGTAATGACATAGATGGCATAAATGATACCAGGAATCCAGCCAAGGATAGTAAGCAACACACAGATCCAGAACTCCACCTGCATACACACAGTAATCAAAATCAAAAAGCCCTCCCAAAAAGTCATATTCCTTTTTTTCCGTTTTGCTTAAACATTAATAAACCAGAAAACTAAAAAAAAAAAAAAAAAAATTACCTCCGAAAATAAGACTTTCACCCACCACATAAAATCGGCAAAATTATTAGGGTAATTAAATATTAAATCATACATTAGTCTAACAGTTTAAATTTTTATTTTTTAAAACAAAAATCTTTTTTTTTTTTTTTGGTAAAGAAAATTTTGGAAAACACAAAATCTTATATTGTATCAAAACTGATAAATACTATTCTAAAAATTTAAACTGTTAAATGAGAACATAGTTAAATATCTAATTACGTTAACAAAAACCCTACTAAAAAGACAAAAAACCCAGAACTCCCAACTTCAAGGCAAATTAATATTTTTCCCCCACTGAATTTATTTATTTAAAAAAAAAAAAAAGGATAGGGAGCACGATCATCACCTGACAACCAAACTTGAGGAAGACCCCGAGAGGAGGCAAGATGATGGCGAGTAGGATGTCGATGCAGTTCATCGTGCTCTCGTCCGCCATTTTTGCTGTTCCTTTTCTCTCTCTTTACCGAAGCGAAGGAGTGAATTTGCTCTCTGCAAGAAAGCCCTTTTCGAACGAGCTTGAGAAAATGGAGAAGAAACACGGAAGAGGGAGAGAAAGAGAGAGATTTCAAGGGATATTTGCAGGCGAAAGTGAGCAAGGGATGCGGGATCGGGGGTCGTACTTATAGGGGGGGCCTGGGGCGACACGCGGCGGCCATGCCAGGGCTTTGCTTCCCTTGGGCTTTTTGCTTGCTTCTGTTTGTTAATTTTACTCTTCAGATGGATGGCGAATTGGGCCCCCTTTTTTTTTCCTCCTCGTCCTTTAAAAAATGACTCGAATTTGAGACTTAAAAGAAGCGTCTTTTTATAGGATTGACCAAGAATCATGTCCAGCTCAGGATCACGGATGGGGATGAGAAGATGTGCTCTCGGTTCGTGATCCTAAGAACCCCCCCCCCCCATGCACGGCTGCCACCCCTCTTACCTTGGATTTAGGGTCTGCTTGGACCACATCATTTAATTGTTGTCATGATCTGTCCCCTTCCATCTTCTAAGTTTGACCATGTGCAGGAAATCTGATCTAATTTTTCTTTTTTTTTTTTTGGTAGTTCGTTTAAATAGGTAGTTTAAGGGCACGTGTGATCATCATCCTTTTTTTTTTTTTTTTTACTATTTTTCCAAGAACAAAATTGAAAAAAAAAACACACTATTTTTGTTGTGAGAGATATTTCTGGATTAAAGAAATACTTTTTGGATAATCATTTTCCAGAAAAAATGTTTTCCCTCATTAAATTATAAAATTCTTGGTCCTAACTTTAAGCATGCATTTTTTCTTTAACCGTAAATGATTTTCTATTAACCGATCATTTTTAGCAAACCAAACATAGGATTGTCAAAAAACCCAATCCACCGAAAATTCTTTCACTCAAATGAATAGACTCTTGATTTTAGTGAATTTCTTAAGAAGGGTCCTTATGGCAATAATGAATTGTGCAAGGCGCTTGTGAATTACGTCCTAGAGAAATTGCAAGTGTTTTGAAACCAATAAATCTTGTGCTGAGATCTTGTAAATCTCTTTGTGAGATTGAAAAACTATTTTGTGAGAGACAAATAGCGAACATCATGTGAATTATTGGGCATAATTATAATTTGGGAAATACTGAGAATTTTTGTGTGTGTGAGAGAGAGAATGGGACACTTCAATTCTTTTGTGGTTATACATATTTAGGGAGGTAGGGAGAGTACTTGACTTTTTGGTAACGACATAGATAAATGCAAAAATGCTACTTGAAATAAAACGATGGATGAGAGAGTTTGACTAAAAATAATGGTGAGGCCCGGCTCAACATGGAGAACAAGTCACATCTTGATTGGCCAATGCACAGCAACTTGGTCTGGCTGGCTCACTCGATATTTTCTCCTGATTTAGAATTCCACGTCCAAATATATAATAAAAATTGAAACCCCCAAATGATAAGTATTTTTTTTTTCATTTCTCTCTTTGGCCAATCCCAAAATTATATTTTTTTTCTCTTTTTTTTCTTAATAAACAAAACGCCCAAAAGGAAAAAAGAAAAAAATTTTGCTGTCAATATGCACACGCATCAAGAAAATAAAATTTTTCACCTTCATAAACTAACAAAACCTAATGTAGAAACTATGGATGAGCGATTTTAAATTCCATTCCGTTCGGTTTTACCTAAAACTTGGAACATACCCATTATAACAGATTATCTAATTTGAGAATGTCACGTCCCGAACCTCGAGCGCGCGCATCCCTCGATGGTTGATGAAATTATGACGTCCTAGGACGCGTCGCCAACCCATTCATTTTGATGCACATGCGGAAGCAAATAAACAAATCCCCTGACAGCAAATAGCATGGGATAGAAAAGCAAGAAACAATTTCACAATAAAACCACTTTTATAAACACACTAGTTTATATACAAAAGCCTACAACCAAAAGCTTACTACAAAAAAGGAAGTGGTCAACAAGCCATCTAGGCACATGAATCCTCATCCGAAATCTCCGAGGCCTATGGGGGTTCTCGGGTCCTCCACAACCCCATTAGGAGGGTCACCGCACCTTCTCCATGAGTGGCGTCTACCACCACAGCTGAGATCTCAAACCCTAAGGAGACTGACTCGGTATCCATTGAGCTTGTAGCGAAACCACGCCTTGAATTGATGAGGTACCCTCTGAGGTAGACCCTTATCGATCCAGATGGTGGTCACTACAAGCTCATAGGCCGAGTGACCTCCGGGAACAGGGAAGTCAGTAATCAACTCGATCACCTTCCTAGGTTGACCATAACATACTAGAAGGGCTGCCATTTGAGGACATGAAAAGATTGAGTGAGACAATATCTCAGCAAATTCACCTCCTAAACTCGACTAAGAAGGAAATATGCCTAGAGGTAGTCTAATCACAATCACAGATGACTCACCTCACCTTAGTTCCTTCCTACATGTTAGTGCAGTTCCATATCACATATGCATATAACCGATGCACACATCAATCAGAACGTCTAACTCACTCTCAGACAATCACAGGAGTCCTAATTATAGGGTCAAATTGTTATGACACGTCCCATATCGTGCCACACAATTTTGTCACATAATCCAACACGTCTATTTCAATCAATCACATGTTCCAATTGATTACGGCCCCTAGGGCATGACCTACTCAACATTCGGCGATCTTCTGGCGTAGCCAGGCGTCATTTCACCCCATTGAACACGGCAACGTCTCTATTAGATGGCAATCCCGAAGGAGCATTGGTCTAGAATCTATTGCAACCGGCTTCCGTTGTCCAGGGGCATCTCATATAGGGGCAACATCTGGCGTAAACGCTCGAGATTTTCTTTGTATTAAAAACAACCGGTGAAAATAATCGTGTGTGGGTATACGGTCAGATCGAACCTAAAAAAGTGATATCATTCCTTTTAAAATATCACTATTTGATATAGTATTTAAAATCATTTTTGGTGTCAAAACCCAACACCCGGGATTTTCTAATTAAATAGAAAAATTTCACAATTTTGGAATAAATAACCAAAATTCCAATCACCACTCAATTTGCACAAATTAACACTCAATTGAATAAACTAAGCACACCACCGCAATCGCACGAAATTCTAATCACCGACTATCATAGTATAATTTTCGAAAAATAATTAATAATTAAATAAATAGCAAAAATAATTAAATAAATGCAATTAAATACAATAAATGCTAACCTAGGCCGAAAATGCTTATCTAACTACCTAAACGGGCCTTGAAAATTAATGCATCTATCTAGATAAATAGCACATGCTATCTAGTCCTTAATTGATCTAATCTAACCACCTAACATGTTGCTTAAATCACTAATCTAATCTAACTAACCACCTAATCCATACTTATTTTAAACTAATCACCCCTTAAGCATTATTGACTTCATAAGCAAAGTTTAGTAAGTAAACTCATTGGTTTTGCGATCTGGTGAATTCACGGTGACGGCGACGTGGAGGAGAGCGACAACCAAGCCTGCGACACACCAACGAAGGTCCAAACGGGCCTTAAAATGGGCCACAAGCTCTTAGCTAGGGGCTCACTTTGGCCTCTATCCTAGGGCTAAAGGGCTGGGCGGAACGGTTGAAACAGCACGCGACGGGGCTAGGCGGCTGCAGCGGGGCTAGGCAGGCAATTGCGGCGGCTGGACGACAATGGTGGAGCTTCAGCGGGGCTTCAATGGCGACAAGGCACGGGGGGGACGACGAGGGACCGCGGGACAAGCAAGACATGAGTAGGGGCAGGCGGATGGCTCGTGAGCGGTGTCCAGGCATGCGACAGGTTAGTCAGCTTTAGGTGACGGTATGGTGAAGGGGGAGGCTGCTAGTTGTTTTATGGTTCTCTCACACTGTCAAATGCCTCAACAATGGGTAAAGGAGGTCAAATGAAGAAGAAGAAGCTAGCTAAAGCTTGAAGGGGGCCTAATTGCCTCAAAAGTCCAAGAAAATATCCCATTGTGCCCATTGCTTACCCCCACCAACCAAGGCTGTCATCCTCAGCCAATTTCCCCTCCATGGCTTCCTCAAGAAGTCTCCCAAATGGTCCATAAAGTTGTAGCACCCCCTAGCTACGAATTTGGTGGCATTTGGTCTCCAATTTCACTCAATTCCCCTCCAATTGGACTCAAATTGGAGTCCATAAAATCAACCAAGGTGCCATCGTCCATCTCATGATTTTTCCTCGTCAATTGAACAAACTTGATAGCCAAAAACACGACCAAAAATGGCCCTCTAATTTTCCTAGTCCAAAACGGCCCAACTTTGAATTTTCGCCAAAAATCTTGATTTGCAGAAAAATATTTGGAGGATGAGTCAATATTCCTAAAATGAATCGTGACATGAAGAAACTTATCTGGCGCGATTTTAGCGTGACCTAATTTACCGAATAGTTTTTAGGAATTTTTAGCACATTTGACCTGTGGTCAATTATTTTCAAGCCACACTATACATCTTCGACACATTGGCGACTTTCGGTTGTCGTGAAAATATCGAGATTTCACATATGGCATAGGATACAGAAATGATAAAAAATCGGTCTAGTGCCGTTCAACAGAAATTTTGCAATCAGGTGGAATCATCCACACACTAATCACATACCTTTGTTGAATCAACCTATCTTCGATCTCTGATCGATTTTGATTGTGCCGTAATGATCTTTGCAGATTAGCACGGTCGAGTAGTCGATTCCTAGTCGAATTCTCAAGTCTATTGCGTATAGATTCCTTAATGGCTTCACTTGATAGACTAGTTATCCCGTGAGTGATCAGCTTAGAGAAAAGAACTATAGGCACGTCAATGAAAAACCCAACTTATTCAATCGAAAACATAATCTGAAAATTAGGATGTTATAGAGAACCTAAAACCAGTTCTGCATATTCAGGAACCTGAAATCTACTATATACCTACATTATGTATGTACTTTTAATTGAACGATTACAATAAATCATTACCTCTACTGACCATCATTTGTTGTAATCCATTGATGTTTAAATACACGAAATTTATGAAATATTAATAAAGCAAAAGTCTCGGTCATGTATATCGTTAAAAATGGAAACTCAAATTAGTAGCTTCAGATTACACACTTATCGTTGGACATTATAGAATGTCGCACAATCACTCAAATTAATCGACGACACAGATCTGGAAACTATAATTAAGAAACACGTCAAATTTTAATCAACAATATGACTTTAGAAACTAAAAATGCAGTACATGAAAGTAAAGGTAATTGAACAATAATAAATTTGTTTGTTCACAAACATGGTATTCTATAGAGGAACGATGTTATTTTAATGGTTATATCATAATCGCGTGTTAATTGCTCCACGACCTCCATCACTCTCTCTTGATGCCTTCATCGATAATCTGTTGAACTTTTTGATCCATACTTTTGTCAACTATCATGAGCCATCCACCGTCATGCATCGACAACTAAACAATATTGGTCATCGATTTGCATTGATATCGATAATAATCCTTGTGATCGTCGACAATGGGTACATGCTTAATGATACTGTCAACATTCTAGTCACATGCTTTTATTCTTATAGACAACCTGACCATTCTTCAATGCAAACAACAATTAATATCAATTTATCTTTTGTTTCTCATGAGGTACATATAAAAAAATAAATCCCAATTTCAAGGAAATACATGCATTCTATTGATGAGGGTTACTATTACAAAAAATCTTAATCGTGACACAAATAATCTAATTTTGTTTATCATTAATAACCTTAAAATTGTTTATTATGACACAAATAACCCCCAAATATTTGTTTGTGTCGTAAAAACCCTTGATTTACACTAGCGTGACAAATTAACCATCGATAGGATTGAAATAGACACTAAGTTTGGGTTTTTTTTCGTCATTAAGAAAAGAATATATGGTATTTGTGTCATGCATACCCTTAACATTTTTGACACAAATACCCCAAACATTCTGTGTCGTAAAAACTACTAATTTATACTCGCATGACAAATTAACCATTGATAGGATTGAAAAGAGGCTAAGTTTGGGTTTATTTCGTGATTAAGAAAAAAATATAGGGTTCTTGAACTATGCCGGGCAAGTTTAGGGTTTTCTTTACATAAAAAAATTGGAGTCTTTATGTCATAGTAGATAAAATTTGAGGTTTTTTGTAATATTTATCTTTGAGTTAAATTATAAAAGTTTAATTTTATATGATGAACAAGATCCTAATCTAAGAAGGAAAAAGTGACAAGCCATATGTCCTCCATAACTCTCACACATTTTACATTTATATAAAATTTCTATCATCCTAACCAAACTCGCGTCTTCTCTTGACATGACATTCTTCTAATATATTCTCTTTTGATATAACACTCAATTAGTTTAAAATATATTGCATGATACTATTCATTCCTAAATTTTTCAATATTGCTAATGTAGTCATAAACTTTTGCGCAACACTCCAATGTAATCATCCGATCAATTACCATGAAAAATTACCGACATTACTTTCAATATGGTCACCATCAGGCGTCCTACATGGCACATGGCATAGTTTCATAGACAATTTATGGAACATTGTATCAACAACATATTTTCTAAAAACTAATTTATGTCTAAAATAATTTCATGTATAATGATAATATTTTACTCTAATTTACTATCATAAGCAATGCCGACAGTAATTTTTGAAAAAAATATATATTTTCATCATTTTAAATTCTCTTTGCAAAAATGACTCTCGTTACTTTTTTCGGTAAATTGGAATGTTGTCTCTCCTCCGTTCATGAATGTTTGAGCGTATCTTTATTTTTATTAGTAGGAAAACTTATAAATCTCGAGTGGGGTCAATTAAAGAAACGAGATTAATAGTAATATCTGAAAATCTGCCGACAGATCCAGGGCGCCATTTCATATATAAGAAACGAATCCAACAATACAACAAATCATCATCACGGGACAACTAATGACAATTACAGGAAAAAAAACGAAGAGAAGAAAGGGCACATTCGACGAAGATGATATCCCTATGACCCAAAAAAAATAAAAAAACAGAAAAAAGATAATATCCCACGAGATCTGCGACTGTTGGATGGAGACGCATCGGCCCATCATGTGTTGCCACCTGTCGAAACACAAATAAAAAAGTACAAAAAATTCGTTAAAACGCCTGAACTCGCACCGTCGCACGTACGCTTTCGTGATCCTCTTATTAAATATTTTGCGCATTCGAAAGCCCGGAAGTACTGGACGCGTATCGTTACGCGTCGTGGTCTATTATACCTGGTTTGAAAAATAATAAAATAAAAGAGACCCGCCTAATTAGGGGAGTCCTCATGCATGACTCATCATATAATTTTATCTACTAATTAGCGAAGTCCACTAAAAAAAATATAAATTAGCGAAGTCCCATTTTTTTCTTCTGTTTTTCCTTTTTTGGGGAGAGAAGGGGAGAGAGAGTGGGGTCCTTCTCACAATCATATGAACTAATAATATTTTTCCAAATTATATCCATATATACGTACATATATATATATATATATATATATATATATGTATATATATACACACACGCAGAGAGAGAGAGCTTACTCAATCAAGTTCAGTTACTTGGTAATGGCATAGATGGCATAAATGATACCAGGAATCCAGCCAAAGAGCGTGAGCACCAAACAGATCCAGAACTCCACCTGCAAATACAGATACATAAGTCAAAATCAAAACCAACTCCTTTCCTTTTTTTATCTTTTTTTTTTTTTTTTTTTTTTTTTTTTTGCTTTTGCTTATATATTAAGAAACCAAAAAAAAAATTCTTTACCAAAAAAAAAAAACCAAAAAAAATTCAAAATAAAAAAATTTGCCTCCGAAAATAAGACTTTCACCAGCGCATAAAATTGGCAAAACCCTACTAAAAAAAGAGAAAACCCAGAACTCTCGACTTCAAGGCAAATTACTATTTTTTTTTTCTCACTCTAAATTAAAAGCAGAGTAAAAATGGAAAAAAAAAAAAAAAAAAAAAAAAAAGGAGAGAGAGATCAGGAGGGCGATCATCACCTGGCAACCAAACTTGAGGAAGACCCCGAGAGGAGGCAAGATGATGGCCAGGAGGATGTCGATGCAGTTCATCGTGCCAGACATTTTTCCTGTTCCTTTTTTCTCTCTTTACCAAAGCCAAGGAGAACCGGAATTTCTCTCTGCACAAAAACCCCTTTTCGAACGAGCTCGAGAAAATGGAGAAAAGATACAGAGAAATCGAAAGCGAACGGAAGAGGACACGAGAGAGAGTGACTCGAGGGATATTTGCAGGTTCACAGTAAGCAACAAGTGGATCGAGGGGTCGTACTTATAGGGGGCGGGGCCGACGCGGGGCATCTCGAAAGAGGCATCTTCTTTTCGGCTTTGCCCCCAAAAATAATGTATACAGCTCAGGATTATGAATGACCACGATAAGATGTGCTCGTGGTGATCCTACAGCCCCCGTGCATGTTCCCCTCCTCCTCCTCCACTTCCTCCCTCCCACCGACTTGGGGTTTGATTGGACCACATCAATCGTGATCTGTCCCGTCTCATCTTTTTGGAATTTGGAACTCGTAAAAAAATTTCGATTTAAATTCTTTATAGTTTCCGATAGTTTCCTAATTTAAATAGATAATTTAATGACGTGTTTAATAATCATCTTGTTTTTCTACTTTTTTATCTTTTATTTCCCGAAACGAAAAAAGAATGGATATCC
The DNA here is from genome assembly GCA_014182555.1 of Eucalyptus erythrocorys. Taxonomy (NCBI): domain Eukaryota; kingdom Viridiplantae; phylum Streptophyta; class Magnoliopsida; order Myrtales; family Myrtaceae; genus Eucalyptus; species Eucalyptus erythrocorys. The sequence continues at coordinate 49,556,653 of CM024599.1, read as the reverse complement.
GTTTGATGATGTCTATTAATTTTTCTATACCGAAATAAAAAATAACTAAGGAATAGATTTGGCATAGAACTAATAAGTGAAAATATATATAATTATTTGTTCATAGGAACATAAATAGAAAAAAATTACTTATGAACAAAAATTATTATCAAAATGTGTTTGTTTTGAGAGAAATTTCATGTTTAAAATTCTTTTTCTCAATTTTAAGCATGCGCATTTTCTTTGATTATAAAAGATTTTCTGTAGATCAATCATTTTTAGCGAACCGAACGAATTCTTTACAAATAAACAAATATACTCTTGATTTTAGTAGACTTCTTAAGAAGGGTTCCTTATGGTAACAATCAATTGTGCAGTGCGCTTGTGAATTATGTCCTAGAGAAATTGTAAGTGTTTTGAAACCAGTGAATCTCATGATGGGATCTTGTGAATCTCTATTTGAGGTTGAAAAAAATATCTTGTGAGAAATTATAAATGTACATTATGTGAGTTACTGGATGTATTAGAAGTTGGGAAATGCTGAGAATATTTGACTATAATTCAATTGTGATTGTGATTTCCATGAAGTCACTTTATTTATAGTGCAGTCTTGTGCTAATCTCCCCATGAGACAAGTCACATCAACCAATTCATGTAATATACAACATATGATTTATTTTTCTGTTTTATTTATTTTATCATTCATTCGCTTATTTTTACAACAATGACGACGAAGAAGTTGTCGAGTGCAATTTTTCAATAGTAAAATGGAGACGGTCTTGAATATGTAATATCCTTTTACCTTTTGCTACTCGTGAAGTACCCGCAAAAAGTTTTCGGTCTCAATTTCATGGAGATACATGCATTCTATTGAAAATTGCAAAATTTAATGTTAAGCGATGAACAGCATCCCAGTCTAAGAAGAGTAATGTAACCAACTATGTATCCTCCATACCTCTCACACATTTTACATTCATCATAAAATTTCTACCATCCTAATAAAAGTCATCTTCTCGTAATACAGGGCCGTTCTAATATTTTCTCTTGATATACCCATTAATCTTAAACGTATTGTATCAATATTGATTTGAATTGTAATTTTCATTTTTCTCTTCACATGCTCATTCATTGTTGTATTTTCTTTGTCCATACTTCGAATGAGTATGTGGATTACGCAATAAACAATATAATTTCAGTGTTATCAATCACTTGCAAAAATGAATTGAAAAAGGCTATATGGTGGACTAGTTACTAGTTAGGATCTATCATATACAGTTGCAAAAATGAATTGAAATGCCACCTCGATACAACTAATCAGGTCAATCCTGATGAGATAATGATAAAATATATATATACTATTTGTTGTCATTTACACTTGAGCCTTATATCCGAAAATTTAATTAAGAAAAAAACTCGATCCCCGACACAAGGTGTCCGAATATAAACCGTTTTCTGCAAAGAGAGAATCGACGTATAAACCACAAAGAAAGCTGATTTCGTGATGCCGATTCGATGACGGCAAAAGCATGGAGCGCCAGCAATATTTGAACTTTTATAAAATCAGGGTTTTTGAGTCTTGACGAAGTTCGAGCATAAATTCTTCTTTTTAAACCGAGGGAATCGTTGAGGGAATCATTTGGATGCTTCATGAGTATGCTTCATCTCTCATGCGCGCATCTGAGGTATGAATTTGAAAAAAAGAAAAGGAAAAAAAAGGAACATTCACATTAGACGCGTACAAAATTCGAAAGGAGTAGCTGATGCGTACTTCGATTGGTCAAATTGAATTAAATGAAATGAGGCTTCACCCTCTTATCTTCGGAGTGTGTCGACGTTCGTTGCAAATGTCACAAACAAAGCATTCTGAATCTTTGACCCAAATGAGTGATCGGTTTCGAGATGGGTCAATTTCCACCTTGAAACCCGGAAGCAAGTTGAGCACTTGAGCGGATTGATTCTCAATTTGTGAAATCTAAAATTGCCCCACCCGCTCCAACAATGGAATTTTCGAAACATAAAAAGAACAAAATGATTACTAATTAGGGTTTGCTTTACAATAAACAATTAAAAAAATAAGAAATCTTAATCAGGCCATCAATCCGGTCTGACCCTCGGAAACCACCTAGAATTGGCTGATTTTGTCCGGTTTGCAAATTGGGATCGATTCACACTGTACCAACCAACCTTGGCCGAAAATGGCTTGAGGTTGCATGATATCAATCTCAACTTGATTGAATACGGATAATTCTCGCAAAACATTGGTTATGCAACGTCACTAGTGGACCCTAAATGCCGAGCTCATACGGAATTGTGTGATATCAATAGTATCATAGAGAGGGACGAGCAACGTGAAACCAAACCCATCACAACTTTGTCAATCACATAATTTTATTTTCGCGTGATCGAGTTCGATTGGAGTTACTTTAGGCTAAAATTTAATTTAATTATTTATTTTAATTCATTGACTTTTATCAAATTCACACGTACCCACAGAAATTATCCGATTCGCCCTTTGTTATGTCCAAAAAAAAAAACGATTCTCGACAAAGTGAAGTCACATGAACTTGGTGCTTGGTGCTTGGATAACGGTGGCTACGGAGGCCGACGCTCTGGACGGTGGAGATGAAATCCACGGCTCAAACGCGGAGGACGTGCTTTCTCCTGTACGTCTCCCTTTCGTGGCTTCCAGAAGACATTCGAATTAAAAAAAATAAAATGTGTTTATTAAAATTATTTTGTCGACCGGACAAAATAAGGAATTTGCAACCGACCTGACCTTCCCACGTGTGCCAGTTATGTCACGTGGGATTTCAACCGACCTGACCTTCCCATGCGTGCCAGATATGTCGTGTGGGATTTCCTTTTCTTTTTTTCAGCGATGAATTAGTAAGGAGCACCGTGATTAAAGGGGAAACAGAGGTGGCGGCTTGGGAAAGGGTGATTAAATAGTTGTTCAAGGCACTTAATAACTAATTAATTACACCGATGGTACTTTTCGAGATCATGGATACGTGCATCTAGATAGCTCCACAATGCTGGTGCATATGCTCGAATTTCGAAGGTTTGTTTTATTAACTATTAGAGGTGATCGAATTCAAGGTAGGTAGGATCTAGACCTAAATCCTACACCCGACCCTATTATAACCGGTTCCCCTTTTTTGAATCATGTATCAGATCATGTTTATATTAGATCGTGTACTTGATCCATCATATTTTTCCGATCCGGTTCAAACTTCAACTCTGTTTCCACTGGAACCTATTTTGTAACATTTTGATATCCTGTACGATTTTAAATTTTACATTAATAGCGAGAAAATAATATAATTCTCCTAATTTGTATTAAGATATTAAACACTCGTAATAAATAAATATATGAACTTTTTGACTAAACGAAAAATTAATGATCCATATGGCTAATTATCATAAATAAAATCATAATGGAAAGCAAAAGTTATAACATTGCATAAACATTAGTAATAAACATGGATTTAATATTAGTCTTATTTCTACAATTATTACGTTGTTCATTTGTACAAGTGTAACTCTTCCTACAAAGAGAAATTGGGCGAGCCAATCCACGTGGTACGCGGCAACGAATGTCGTCCCATTTGTCGGACGGTGCGAGAGGGAGCCAGTGAGGGAGGGAAGAGGATAAGGAAGAGGAATGATGAAGGAGGAGTGCCGGGCGTGTTTGAGAGAGCCAAAAAGAAAAACGTTATGTGATTGCGAGAGTAAAAATAGAAATCGGGAGAAAAAAATATGATTTTGGACATTTACTTACAAAACTGGTTCCAAAACCAATCTGGGAACCGGTTTCTAGGTAAGTAATCATTCAGAACTGGTTTCCAGACTGATTTAAACCGATTTCGAATTTTGGAAACCGATTTCAACAGGAACCGGTTCCCAATCCTGTTTTTCGGGTGGACTTATTCTGTTTCTGGGTATACCTGATCTGATTGCACACCCTTATTAATTACAGTGCAATGGATGTAATGACTCGATCAAAAGGCCCAAAGAGAGGGAAATAAATGGTACAATTACTTGATCGGTGTAACGACTTGAGGCCTTATGCCGTTGGAGAAAGATGCACAAAAGAGACTGTTTTGGGTTGGTCTTTTTTTTCGAGCTTTTGCGAAGCACATTTGGAGCTAATTGATTGGTTAATTAATTTTGCAAATGTTGATTTTATTTGTTTGGGATGAGGTGGGAATGCAAAAGAGACTATTTCATTGTTGGTCTTTTTTGATCTTTTGCAAAGCTAATTTTGGAGCGTCAAATTTATTAAATTAGGATGAGGTATTGATGCAAACGAGACTGCTTCATAGTTCATATTAGTATTTGTCAGCCTTTTCAAAGCTAATTTTGAGTTAATTAATTAATTAAATTTGGAATGTCAACTTTTGTATGTTAAGATGAGATGGTCACGCAAAAGAGACTGTTTCGTCTTGGGTCCTATATCCAGCTTTTCCATAGCTAATTTGGAGCTAATTAATCAATTAATTAATTGTGATATGACAATTTTATTTGTCTAGGACGAGGTGGGGATGCAAAAGAGACTATTTCATTGTTGGCCTTCTCGAGCTTTTGTAAAGATAATTTGGAGCTAATTAATTAATTAAATTTCGAATGCCAATTTTATTTATTTAGCACAAGGTGGTGATGCAAAAAAAAAAAAAAAAAAAAAAAAAAAAAAAAAAACTGTTTCATATTGGTCATTTTTGAGCTTTTGCAAAGCTAATTAATCAAATTTTGGGATGTCAATTTATTTGTTTTGGATGAGATGGTGATGCGAAAGGGACTATTTCACATTGGTCTTTTTCAAGCTTTCGCAAAGCTAATCTAGAGCTGAATAATTAGTTGGTGAATTTTGGATGTCAATTTTACTTGTTTTTTTTTGGGTCGAAAATGATACGTATTTCATTACTAGCTTAACGCTTTTGAAGATAGGTTAGAGTCTACACATAAGAGAGAAAACAGAGGGGCAGGGATATTGTGTAACCACCGAGGGGGAGGGAATAAGTGCGATATTCCTTTGCAATCCGTTTGTCACTTCGTTTGCTTCCCTTGGGCACCAGGTGATTTCTATGCCGGTGGAATGGGCCATTGAATGTCGATCTCTTGCATTTGCTGCTGAATGGGCCAAGGAGTTTCTTGTCGGCCCATCACGCACTCAACTAGTTGCCGACAGTCACTCTCACATATAAGTCTTCTCGTTACGAACCGGTCATTCCCCACGTGCGTTGTCGAGTTCTCTCCAAACTTTTTCATTCCAATGGCGAGTGCTAGGGTTTCCGCCTGAAGGGGGGATTCAGCGTGGATCTCCTGCACGTAGCCATCGATTATCAACCCGTCAGTGCCGCGGAGAACTCCAGCAGCCGAGCTTCTCAATTCCGACCAAGAGCTGTCCACATTGAGCTTCAGATCTGTCGTTCTTGGTGGTTGCCAACGCTTCGTTTCAGGTTCGCGTGCGTAAGATCCCTTTACCATCGATTCTTTTGATTCCATCTCGGATATTCTTTTTCTGCGCAAGAGCTAATTCAACCAAAGCAACGATTTTGAAAGGGTAGTGGCGAAATATAAAGTTGTTACGCCGTTTCCACAATTGCCACAAAATCTCCGACACCCGCCGGGTCTATGGGAGAGTCCTTGTTTATCAGGTACTCGTCCACCCACTTGTCAAACCTCTGCGCAGCTTCAGTGGCTTGGCCAATATTCAACCTATAATCTGACCATAGCTGCCGGACTTTTTTGCAGTGAAGAAAGAGATGTTCCACCGTTTCAGGATATTGAGAACAGAGAGAGCAGAGCGGGTCGGGTAAACTCTTACGCCCGTATAGATTATCCTTTGTGGGAATTGCATTCGACATAAGCTCCAAATAAACACCTTTTGCTTTGGTGGAATTAGCGATTCCAAATTCCCGACCGAGGCGGCGAGGTGGACCGTAGGACGAGGATGCACGATGCACTGTCTTTAGGTATGATCGCTGCTCTTGCCTTGTTATAGCCCCCTTTTACCGTGTACTGTCCTTTGTTGTTTCCCGTCCATAGAAGTGAGTCTGCCTTCCTTGGAACGGGGATAGGGATAGACAGAACTTCGTTAATAGTTGTCAGTCAAACAGTTGATTCAAGACATTTTCCTTCCATGTATTACTTTCCCCGGTCAATCAATTCGACACGCTTGAGGTTCATTCCGATTTGCGGGGCCGTAGATTGATCCTTGGTGTAGCCAAGGGTCTTGACGGATTCGATTGATTGGCCGTCGCCTACCCTCCACCCGATATCCGGAAGGATGTGGTCACGGCCTTGAATGATGCTCGCCATCCCCATGATGGTCTATGTCCCGTCTTTGCTGACCGGATGTCACCTTCGGGAAGTATAACCCTTTGAGTACTCTACTCCGAGTGCGAGAGGATGATTGGGATAATCGCCACGCCCGCTTGCCTGGATTGCTAAGTTGAAGGTAATTAGATCCCCGAAGCCCAATCCGCCTTGATCTTTTCTTTTTTTGAGAGTTTCCCAATTTTTCCAAAGTGCGTACATTTCTTTGAATCGATTGACGCCACCAGAACTCAGCAATTCTTTTCTCTATGGCCTTGCATATTGATACGGGGATCTTAAAAATCGACATAGCGTATTGCGGCAGCGCTTGCACCACTGTCTTGACCATGATCTCCTTTCCAGCTTTGGATAGGTAATTCTCCTTCCACCCCACCATTTTCATATTAATTTTGGCCAATATCCATGATAGCATATCTTTTTTCGTCTGTCCCCAACTTGATGGTAAACCCAAGTACCGCCCTATTTGATTAATAGTAGGCACACGCATCTCATAAGATAGATTGTTTTTAAGAGTCTCGTGGACAATCTCTGGCCAAGAACATACCGGACTTGTTGAGGTTAATGGCTTGGCCTGTAGCGTAGCAATATTGATTTAAAATAGCTGCTAGAGACTGACTCTCTCGGATTGAGGCTTCCATGAAAAAAATAGCGTCGTCAGCGAACATAAGATGAGTTAGCGTAGGGGCGTAACCTGTTCAGCTTGATTCCTCTTAAGGACCCATCTTCCGTTGCTCTATTGATCATCCATGATAATGCATTAGTCACCAAAATGAACAAATAGGGGGATAAGGGATCTCCTTGCCTTATGCCTCTAGTGGGCTGAAAACTCCCCTGTGAGTTCCCCATTTACCTTGACATTTAGGGAGGCAGAAGTGACACAATACATAACCAGTTTGACCCATTGCTCGGAGAAACCTATTTTAAGCATATACAATTTAAGGAAGTCCCATTCAACTCGGTCGTATGCCTTTTGCATGTCCAGCTTCAGAATTGCTTGGAACTGTTTCTTTCTCTTTCTTATTCTCATTTGATGCAACACCTCCTGAACGATAATTATGTTATCCCGAATTTGGCGGCCATGAACAAAAGCACTTTGTTCTGTGAGATTATCTGAGGCAGCCACTTTGTTTCACCCGGTTGGCCAATATTTTTGAAATGATTTTATAGTTAAAATTGCGAGGCTGATCGGGCGAAACGGTTAATGTATTCGGGGTTGCTGATTTTGGGGATGAGAACAACATGAGTCGATTGAGGGCTGGGTCAAACGTACCGAGAATGAAAGAAATGGCGGACTGTCTGGACAATATCTAGTTTGATCTCCTCCCGAAGTGTTGGTAAACGGCCATTCATACCATCCGGACCGGAGCCTTGATGGACCCCAACCGGAAGACCGCAAGTTTCACTTCCTCCTCGGTAACTTCGTCATAAGATTCGATTCATTTCTTCCGTTATCATCTAGGCCGACCCAAAATGGGTTGTAGATTTCTGGATCCATTCGTCTCGTACGGCTCTCCGGAAGTAACTTTTGACATGTTGATGAATAACTGCTGGTTGTCGAGTCCGGGTTTGATCATCTATCTTCAGCATAGTCAATCTATTTCTCTCGTCTTCTACGAACAGTAGTTGCGTGGTAGAATTTTGTATTTTTATCCCCCACTTAAGCCATGAAATCTGGACCGAATCCCCCAATACATCTCCTTTTGTCGCCATAATTGTTGGATTTTGTCTTTAATTAGCCGACATTGCTCATGGGTTTTTGTTCCATAGTGGCTGTTGGAGATTTCGGTTAGCCTCTCTGCTTCAATTGTTTTATCCGAGTAGCGGCATTAGAGAATTTCTGTTTTGCTCCGGTACAAAGCTCCCCTTTTACTTTCTGAATTTTCTGCATAAAATTTGGGTTTCGTTCTGGCTGGTTTTCCGGACCTCTCTTACAATTCTCTACAATCTTCCTCCTCAAGCGAATGATTCGAATTTGAACTCATTTTTACTTTTTCCTTTCATGGTAGGTGCTAAAGCAAGAAGAAGGGGACGTGGTCCGACCCCACCGCCGGCAAAGCATAGATTTCAGCACTCGGGAAAGTGACGCGCCGAGTCCATTGTACACACACCCCTATCCGAGTCTCTTTCGATTAGGTCATCTCCCCTTCTATTGTTCGCCCGGGTAAACTTACAGCCTTTACTTTCAATGTCCATGAGAGAACAGTCATTCAACATATCACGAAATGCTTTGCCATTCTATAATAATCGATTCCTTCCTTCCTTCTTTCTCCCAAGGATAAAGCGTATCATTGAAATCCCCAAGACATATCCACGGTATTGATTTGTCTTCCCGAAAGTGTCCGAGCTGTTGCCATTGCCACGGGATACGCTCGGGGAAGTGCGTTGGGGCATGAAGGAAGGTTATCCTCATGTGATGTCCACTCGGCGGGTCTTGGCACGCCACATCAATAAAGAGGTTTGAGCTATGTCGTATTTGCACCTTCGTTTCCTCATTCCCGAGATAGTGCGAGGCCTCCCGCTAACCCTGTAGGTTCCACTAGATACATCCCCTGAAAATTAAGCCTCCTCCTAATCTTTTCCAGCTTGCATTCTTTATTTTTTGTCTCCATAAGGAAGACTATAGTGGGCCTTTCCTGAGCCGTTAAGGCTCTTAGCTCTTGAACTGTCAAGGGGTTACCCGGCCCGACAGGTTCCGGCTAATACATTCATGAGTTGGCTGGTGGCTTATTAGGGCCAGCCACCGAGCCCATTCATTCCTTTCTGTCACTACTTGGATAGGAGCATCCATCTGTTCCATGTTCTCAATCATAATTGCCTGTGAATCAGTGTTCTTCTTCAATTTTTTCGCACGATTGATCCTCACCTGCTTAGGCTGACATTCCCCTGTCTCCATAATGCTGTCTGCAGGTGCGTTCAGTAGGTAGAGAGGTTGTTTACCTTTGCTGGAGCTTGAGTTTGGTATATTACCATCATCTACCTGGTGATCTACTACTAGGGAAGTAGCTGCTCTTTTTTTGCAACCAGTTACATCCATGCATTCTTCAGGATTTCTCAGACGGTCAACTGGAGTCTCAGGTATGATTTCTTCAAACTGAGCATAAGGGTCTATATCCCCGTAGAAAGCCTCCCAAAATGGACTTGAATCTCTTACTTGACTTTGAGCCATGAGCCAAAATTGCCTTTCTTGTTTGGTCCCCGTCGACTTGTTGTAGGGAATTTCCTTGCGATCTGCAGACAAAATGGCCCATTCGTCCACGGGAGAAGCGAGAAATGAGGGAGATGGGCATATTTAAAATCAACCCAGAATTTTTGATCCCAATTGGACTAATGTACCAGCCTTCGAGAGGTTCCCTCGGGTCCAACTCAACCCTTACTTTTCCGGGTTTTGTAAATAGGTTGTCCACCCATTCCATCGAACCTCTTTAACTTTCCCTATGTTCCCCGCTATATCCTCATAAACATCTTCCGGAATCCGGGCGGGAGGCAAGCCTATTATGTAGACCCGGAATTCATAATGGTAAAATCATAGCAATGCTCGGGCACATCGGGCTCACACTTTGCTTGAGAATCGGTAGATTGTTGGAGTACGACCATGGACCCGTATTTAACACCCTTTCTTTTTCATCATTTGATTCGAACGAAAAGAGAAAAACCATGTGTTTTTTGAGAAATAAGAACATTTGTTACTTTCCGGGACCTTTTCATCGTGGTGCTTTGAAGGCCGGAAGGTTAACATTTGGACGAGACAAGTAGCTTACCATAGAGGGTAAGGCGGCATTCACTAATTTTTTTTCTTACGGTGCTTCTTCCGGATTGTCACTATGTCATTTTCAGACCATAGATGACCTAGTCTTCTACTCGGAGCGACCACTCGAAGTTGATTTTCTTTTCGGATCCATTCTCGGGAAGAGCGAGCAAGATAATACCTGGAAAAGGCCGGAATGCCGATGAATGATTGAAGGGAGCTCAAGATAAAGGCCGACTCGCCACTGATCCACAAGCCAGGGTCACGATCTACGAACGGAAGGTTGTGGATCGAAGATGGACTACTGCGATTAGGGTTTTGTGGGTTTGTTGTGCGTGGGTATGGGAGGGATCTGCTATTTAGGCGGGATGGAGAGAGATGTAAGGGACAAAGTAACAGAGCTAGGGTTTGAGAGGAGGATCACCCATTTGGGTAGAGCTGATCCGCCATTGAAGGGAAGGGGACTCTACCACAGTAGAGAGCACACTCGCCTACGCGAGAGAATGATTTTCAGGGACCGGAACATTGGCCAATTTTACTTGTTTAGGATAAGGCAGTGATGCAAAGGAGACTATTTCATATTGATCTTTTCGAGCTTTTGCTAAGCTAATTTGGAGAAAATTAATCAATTTTTGGAGTGTTGATCATCTTCGGTTTGGGATGAGGTGGGGATGTGAACATCGGTTATATATTTTTATGATGTGGCGGTGGTGCAAAAGAGACTATTTCTCATCGGTTGTTTTTAAGCTTTTGCAAAGTCATTAATCAATCGTGTGGATGTTGATTTTATTTGTTCAGAACAAGGTGGGGATGCGATTAGATTGGGAAAAACAATGATGTTAAACATGATGTGGGAAAGCCCATTCACAAAACAATTTAGCCTCAAAACACAAGGGCGATTCCTATTTTCAGCTCAATCTTTTCTTATGAAAGAAAGTTTTTCATTTCAATTTACAGAAAAGTAGTGTGATCAATAGGCTGGTTGAGAGGAGCTTCATTTGTCGAGCCCAGCCGAATTGGGCCTAGCTTCGAGTTAAATTTTGTTGGGGCCTCATACAAATTTGAAGAATCAGTTTTTGATTCTTTTGAGTCTGGTTGGGTTACGATCACGTTCATCAAGTGGCTGGGCTTGAATAAGTCTTGAGAGAATCCCGGGCTTCATTTTGGGCCTTATCTGTATTCGATCTGTACTATATGATGAAGAGATGTTGGGCCCATGTCGGCCCTCACGCATGCGTTCCGGAGAAATTAGAAGGTCACGATCTTTTGACGGACATATCTCTCGACCCCGGCATACGAGAATTGTGTTCGGAAGAAATTTGGAGTTGATTCCCTTTCATTGTCTCGTCGTTCGCTCGTTGTCTTATAATTCCAAGCAATCGGATGAGCTTGGATTTGCTTTGTTCTTCTATGCAAACTAAGATTGATGCATGAGGGCACGAGCGGGAAAATTATGACCAGTTCTAAATTTATGCATGAATGTTAATTTACTCATAAATTTCTCGATTTTATCAATGTAGTCTTAATCCTTTACATAAAGTCCAATGTTCTCTTTCTTGCCAATTTCCACTTGAAAATGTTGAAACAGCGATCTAGTCATCACCGATTATTTTACGTGGCGCGATTGATGTCTAACAGGTAGAAGAACTACATCAAAACCTTGTTATTTCGTAGATTTTTCTAAATTTCTTTTCCTTCCCTTTTCTTTCCTTTTTCCGAGCTACTATCCATCTCCTTGATGTACTCTTCGGTTGTCGATCAATGCCAACACAAAGCCGTCATCGCCACCACCAAAAACTTCATTGCTATCGAAATCAAACTCAACCACAGCTACCAGAACCACGGTCATATAGTAGCTGCTATCGCGTTTCCTTCTCTCTCTCTCTCTCTCTCTGGGTGGCCAAGCTCTATTAATGGAGCTCCCTTACCATGAGGTTTTTGCCCGTCTTATGTATGAGGTAGCGCAAACCAGAGCTGATCTATCTCGGGTGCCCCCATTAATGGACGTCGGCAGGCTTGGGGATCCTAGTAAAGGTGGACCTGGCCTTCTCAATGGGCCCGACCACGTCCAGCCTCGACGTCTTCTCTGTGCACATAAAGAACTGCGACCTCTGTTCCTGACCCCTGTCTCCTCGTGAGGTTCTCGCCCTTTAACTTAGACCTATAGATCGACTCCCCATTAGTGGTGAAGTCGCCGCCTAAGTAGCATCGACATTGACACGCTATACGCGACACAACACGACACGATACAACAAGACACGCCGACATATCATTTCTAAAAAAAAAAAAAAAATTATGACACGTTGGAATACGTTGTAATTAAATATATATTTTTATATATGCATAATAAATTATCATTTTGAAATCAAATTAATTTGAATCAAATTCATAAATAAATGTAATTAAAAAATCCTAGGATAAATATGCACTAAAAGCATTAATCCGCAATTTATTAATATCATTCATTGTTTCAATTTGACAAATTCAAATCTATTTCAATAATTCATAAAACTTGGAGAAAAAAAAGCAATCCATATTCTGAACTCGCATGTTAGATATGTTGAAAGAGGAGAAAAAAACTTAAGGGATGGATTGTGTATCACGGAAAGTGGGAGTTGGGAGAGAATAGAAGACTAGCTTTTTATTATTTCTCCATTTATTATTTTTATTATTGTGTTTTATTTTTTAACATTTATATATTTTGACCTCTTATTTATTGAATTTTAGAATTGACTTCAATATTGAAATCAGGTGTCGGAAACTCGTATGTCAGAATTCCGACTCGAGTGTTAGAGAGTATCAAAAAAGTTGACCAAGTGTCGGAGAGTGTCAAAGAATATCGGACACGTGTTGAAGTGTCTGACACGATATGAAAGCTCTTAGACAGTATCGGTGTTTCATAGGTCGCCGCCTTGCCACATGAACCTAGGATCATGCGGTGGAGCATTGACCTCTTGGAGTGGAGCGGCATCCTGTTGCAGCCGACACCCTTCTCCCTAGTGTAGAGCGCTAGGAAATTCTCACCACGCTACAAATTATACTAGATGAGACACATTTAGCCTAAACTTTTTTTCATTGATATTAGAAATTTCAAATTTGTACAAGTGTGACACATTACCCTCCATTAAGATTCGTTAATGAACACCATTAGAAATCTACCTATGCAAATAGATTCCGTGTGACTGAAGTTAAATAAAAAATGACAATATTTTGACTAAGAAATCATCTGACTGAACATTAACAGAAGTTAAATGTGTCACACATATGTAAGTTTGAGTTTTTTATGTTGCGAAAAAAACTTAAGGTAAATATATCATAATGGATATAGTTTGAAGATTTGGATATCACAAAAAAATAGAGGATAAATGTGTCATTGTATTCATCATTTGAGATTTTTCATTATTTTTTTCTTAATGAAAAACATGAATAGTGGCGTAAAAAATGAAAGAAAAGAAATAAAAGAAAACTAAAAAAAAATCTAGAAAATCTCAAAAAAATATCAATATGTCAAGTATCCCATGACTAAACTATTACGTCAACATTTTTAAACGTAAAATGATTAGAGGGCCGCATTGAAAATTGACAGAAATTTTCAGGACTATGTTGTTATTCGTTCAATAATTTTAAGTTTCGATTCGGTAACTTTCCCGATTACAACAATTTATACGCCAAGAATATTTTAAAAACAACCGACAAGGCTGTTGGATCATCTATCGGGATCGAGATTAAATCGCTTCCTTTGAAGATGGTGCTCGAATGGGCTTAACACGTGTGGAGTTTGCTTTTTGAATCGTCCAATTTCTGTTGGAGGATCGTGGATAAGCGAGGAATAAAGTAACGAAACAATAGCATGGAAAAAAGCATCGATTTGCTGCCTTTTCGGACCGAAAGATGAGTGCGAATGCAATGCAGCCCGTCCCAAAGGAGGAATGCATTGTGCAACCTCCCCTTAAGTCTCGTTGACATGTGTAAAAATAGAGCTCATACCATAAAAAAAACCCCTAAGTTGGTATATATATAAAAAATTTATCCTAATACCTATGATAAATTTATTATTCGTTAGTTTCTATTAAATTTTGTCGTCAAATTGTTAAGTTTGAAGATTTATGGCAATTAATGGGTGTACTAATTTGAGAATTTACCTTCCGCTAGTTTTGTGATTATTTGTAAAATTAATCAAATTTATCGCAAATCTACTGGTTTGAGGTTTTTGGTAGAATTTGTTACAGATATATCAATTTGTGTTTTTTATAGTAAAAATTTAGTATAGGGTAAGTTTGTTACACGTATACCATTTTTGGGTTTTTCGTTTTATTATCCATTAAAAAAAGAGATTTTTGGCACTTTTTTTTTTTCTCTTTAGACCCCTTTGTTAAATTTTACTTTATTGAGCGATTGATTGGGATATCATCACAACTAGATCTAATTTTGAGATTCGACCCAACCTGACCCACCCCTATGTTTGACCTAGGACATTGTTTTTCAAAGGGAAAATTGTGCAAATGATACATAAATTTTGATCGGATGTACAATATTATTCTAAACTTTTAATTTATTCGATATGTTCCCTAAACTAAAAGTAAATATTTAATGTAGTCATTTTGTTTACTTAAATGATAAATCACATTACTTGATATGAGTTGGACTTTTAAAAATGATGAGTTGACATGATTCTGATTTGAAATGAATATTTCCGTTTTTCTACCTATCATTTAAGCTTAATGGATTTAAAGCCGCTTAATGGAAAAAAAAAGGATAAGTAATTCAATAACTAAATTAAAACATTCATTAGTAGTTTAGAGATTATAAAAGGATGAAATTGCATGTTTAATTGAACCTCAGATGGCATTTGTGTTATTTTTTTTTAGGGTTAATATTCTGAAAAACCCCAAACTGATACACTTATGATAAATTTATCCTGACTGACCATAAAAAACCCTAAATTGATATATTTATAAAAATTTACACTAACCTAATCTATTCGATTGCAAAAAACCTCAAATTGGTAAATTTATAACAAATATACCATTTGCTAAATTGAATGAATACCACAAAAAAATCACAAAAATTGTAAACTGTAACAAACAATGCGTAATATCTCAAATCGGTATACCAATCAACTATCATGTGTCATTTAACTTAATAATTTGACAGTAAAATTTAACGAAAACTAACAAAGGGTAAATTTGTTACAAGTGTACTAATTTAGGGTAAATTTGTCAAAGGTATACTAGTTTTGGGTTTTTGGTAGTCAAAAAAATAGTTTGAGGTAAATTTGTCATAGGTGTACTTGTTTGGGATTTTTCAGGGTATTAACCTTAAAGGAAATTAACACAAATGCCCTCTGAGGTTCAATTCGACATGCAATTTCATCCTTATATATTATGTAACGTACTAGTTTGGCGCATTTGATTAAATTTGTTTTTGTTCCTCGGAACACAAATTTTTGTTCTTTTGTTCTAGGGAACAAAAAAAGAATAGAAACGCGTTTGTTTACACTTTTGTTTTCGGGAACAGATTTGAAACAAAAATAAGATGTAGAAAAGACTTATTTCTTGTTCTCGGGAACAATTCCAAGAGACACTTTTTTTTTCCTTTTTCTTCTTCTTTTTTCTTTGGCCGATCGCCAACCTCGGGCATGGCCAGCGATCAGCCGTCGAGGGTCGGTGATCTCGTTGGAGCGTCGCCGTGGTTGGGCAAGGCCATTGGCCCTCGTTAGCCGGTTGTCGATCATGGTTGAGGTCGGCGACCGGCCAAAAGGAAGAAAGAAAAAAAAAAAGAAAGAAGAAAAATAAATAAATAAATTTACCAAACATGTTTCGGTTCTTTTTCTATTCTAAGAACAGAAATTCTGTGCAGTTACCAAACGCGTTCTTTTGTTTAAAAATTGTTCCCGAGAACATTGTTTGAATAAAAACGTTACCAAACGCACCCTAAACTCTATTTTTTGTTTAACTTTCACCTAGAACTTGGAACATACTTGTTATAACAGATAACCTAATTTTAGAACCTAAAACCAGTCCCGCATACTTAGAAACCTGAAATCTACTATTTACCCACATTTCGTATATACTTTTAATTAAACGATTGTAGTAAATTACTATCTCTACTAACCATCATTTGCTATAATCCATTGATATTTCAATATATGAAAATTATGAAATATTAATAAAGTAAATGTCTCAATCATGTATATTGTTAAAAATGGAAGTTTAAACTAGTAGTTTTAGATTATACACTTATCATTGGACGCTATGGAATGCTGCACGATCACTTAAATTAATCGACGACACGGATTTGGAAACTATAGTTAAGAAACACGTCAAAATTTGATCGACAATATGGCTTCAGAAACTAAAAGTGCAATATATGAAAGTAAAGATAATTGAAAGATAATAAATTTGTTTGTTCACAAACATAGTCTTCTATGGTTAGAGCCATGTTCCCTTATCTTTGAAAATTTTGTGCCTACACTTTCACGATGTCATGACCTTGTTTCCAAATAGTTGTTCATTTAAAATTGTGCGTTAGTTGCTCCACAACCTTCGTCACTCTCTCTTGATGCCTTAATCAATAATCCGTTGACCTTATTGATCCATACTTTTGTCAACTATCATTAGCCATCCACTGTCGTGTATATAGATAACTAGACAATACTAGTCATCGATTTGCATTAATACCAATAATAATCCTTGTGATTGTCGACAAAGGGGTACGTGCTTAATGATACTCTCAACATTCTAGTCACATGCTTTTATTCATATAGACAACCTACCATTCTTCGGTGCAAACAACAATTAATATCATTTTATCTTTTGTTTCTCATGAGGTATATATAAAAAGTTTTTTATCCCAATTTCAAGGGAATATGCGCATTCTATTGATGAGGGTTACTATTACAAAAAATCTTAAATCATGTCCATTGTGACACAAATAATCTAATTCTGTTTTTTTTTTTTTAATGACCCGGGAACCGCCGTACAGCCAGCAGCTGGTGACGTAAACTCGGGGTGACGCTAGTGCGGGGACCCACCTTTCACGGCGCCGCACTTAAGTCACGCAAATGCGACTACGGTGACTCAAACCTCCCTCCAACCGGAAGAGGGGGGAACGCTAGAACCAACACGCTAGTTTTGTTTACCATTAATAACCTTAAAATTGTTCATTATGACACAAATAACCCCAAATATTTTTGTGTCATAAAAACCCTTCATTTATACTAATGTGACAAATTAACCATTGATAGGATTGAAATAGATGCTAAGTTTGGGTTTTTTTTGTCATTAAGAAAAGAATATATGGTATTTGTGTCACACATACCCTTAACATTTTTGACACAAATACCTTAAAATGGCTTGTTATGACACAAATATCCCAAACTTTTTTTTGTGTCATAAAAACTCCTAATTTATACTCGCATGACAAATTAACCATTGATAGAATTGAAATAGAGGCTAAGTTTGGGTTTTTTTTTTTTTCATGATTATGAAAAGAATATAGGGTGTTTGTGCTATGTCGAGCAAGTTTAGGGGTTTTTTTTTTTTTTTTTTTTTTTTTTACATAAAAAAATGGAGTCTTTATGTCATAATAGATAAAATTTGACCTTTTTTGTGATATTTACCTTGGAGTTAAATTATAAAAGTTTAATTTTATACGATGAACAAGATCCTAATCTAAGAAGGAAAATATGACAAGCCATATGTCCTCCGTATCTCTTACATATTTTACATTTATATAAAATTTCTATCATCCTAATAAAACTCGTATTCTCTTGACACAACATTCTTCTAATATATTATCTTTTGATATAACACTCAATTAGTTTCAAATATATTGCACAATACCGATTCAGTCTTAAATTTTCCAATATTACCAATGCGATCCTAAACTTTTGTGCAAAACTCCAATGTAATCATGCCGGCCAATTAACATGAAAAACTACTAATATTGCGTCTAATTTAGTCACCATCAGCCGTCTTATATGGCACATAGCACAATAACATAGACAATTTATGGAACCTTATAATGGCAACATATTTTCTAAAGAATAATTTATGTCTAAAATAATTTCATAAATAATGAAAATATTTTACTCTAATTTACTATCATAAACAGTTCCAACTGTCGTTTTTAAAAAGTACATATTTTTCATCATTTTGAAATGTCTTTGTGAAAATGACTCGCGTTACTTTATTCGGCAAATTGGGACACTTGTCCCTCCTCCACTCACGAACGTTCAAGCGTACCCTCCTTTTTATTTGTAGGAAAATTTATAAATCTAGAGTGGGGTCAATTAAAGAAACGAGATTAAAAGCGATTTCATACATAAGAAATGAATCCAACAATACAACAAATCATCACCACGCTACGGACAACTAATGACAATTACAGGAATAAAAACGAAGAGAAGAAAGGACACATTCCACGAAGATGATATCCCTATGACCCAAAAAAAGAAAAAGATGATATCCCACGAAATGCGCGACCGTTGGATGGAGACGCATCAGCCCATCTTGTGTTGCCACCTGTCGAAACAAAAATACAAAATGTACGACAAATGAGTTGTTTCGTTATAACGCCTAAACTCGCACGTCTTCTTCGTGATCCTTTTATTAAATATTTTGCGCATTCAAAAGCCCGGAACGACTGGACGCGTCTCGTTACGCGTCATGGTCTATTATATCTGGTTTGAAAAAATAAAATAAAAGAGACATGCCTAAAGTCCTCATGCATGACTCATCATATAATTTTATCTACCAATTAGAGGAGTCCCCTTTTTTTCTTCTTTTTTTTTTCCTTTTTTCGGGATAAAGAGGGGGAGGGAGAGAGAGAGAGAGTGGGGTCCTTCTAACAATTATCTGAACTAATAATATTTTTCAAAATTATATCCATACATATATTATCTGAACTAATAATATTTTTCAAAATTATATAAATATATACACGCACAGAGAGAGAACTTACTCAATCAAGCTCAGTTACTTGGTGATGGCATAGACGGCATAAATGATACCAGGAATCCAGCCAAAAAGCGTGAGCACCAAACAGATCCAGAACTCCACCTGCGAATATACATACTTAAGTCAAAACCAAAACCAAAACCAAGAGCAAAACTATTAAGAAACCCTCCCATAAATTATATCTCCTTTACTTTTTTTTTTTTTTTTTCTTTTGCTTATATATTAAGAAACCAGGAAAAAAACAAAATAAAAAATTTGCCTCCGAAAATAAGACTTTCACCCCCGCATAAAATGGGCAAAACCCTACTAAAAAAAAAAAGAAAACCCAGAACTCTCGACTTCAAGGCAAATTACTTTTTTTTTCCTCACTCTAAATTAAAAGCAGAGTAAAAAAGGGGAAAAAAAAGGAGAGAGAGATCAGGAGGGCGATCATCACCTGGCAACCAAACTTGAGGAAGACCCCGAGAGGAGGCAAGATGATGGCGAGTAGGATGTCGATGCAGTTCATCGTTCCCTCGTCCGCCATTTTTGCTGTTCCTTTCTCTCTCTTTACCAAAGCGAAGGAGGAGCGGAATTTCTATCTGCAGAAAAGTCCCCTTTGAACGAGCTCGAGACGATGGAGAACAAACAGAGAAATCGGAAGGGAACGGGGAAGAGGGCAAGAGAGAGATTCGAGGGTTATTTGCAGGTGACAGTGAGCAGCAGATGCGGAATGGGTGGTCGTACTTATAGGGGGCGGGGCCGATGCGTGGCGGCCAAGCCAGGGCTTTGCCCTTCATGGGCTTTTTTGCTTGCTTGTTTTTATATTTTTATTATCTTTTGGATCTGTTCATTAATTTATTTCTTCGTAGGGATGATGAAGAATTGAGGCCGTTTTTTTTTCCCGTTCTTCTCTATAAGATGATTCGAATTTCAAACTTGAAGGAGGCATCTTCTTTTCGCCTTGTCCTAGGATCATGTACAGCTCAGGATGATGAATGATCATGAGAAGATGTGCTGATGGTGATCCCACAAACCCATGTGCATGGTTTCCCCACTCCCCCTCCTCTTCCCATTGGACTTAGGGTTTGATTGGACCACATCCATCGTGATCTGTCCCCTCTAATCTTCTGGAGTTTCAACTCAATAAAGAAAATCCAATCTAAATTATCTACACTTTCCTGATTTAAATAGGTAAGTTAAGTGCATGTTTAATAATCATCCTATTTTTTTTCTCGGAACAAAAAAAAACGAATATTCATTTGATAACATCTATTAATTTTTTCATTTCCCAAAATAAAAAAGTAATAAGGAAATAGATTTAACATAGAAACAATAAGTAAAAAAATTAATTATTTGTTTTTTTTTTTGGTAAAGTTAAGAAATGGATAGATTTTGCAAAATATATACAAGGGAAGGAGGCCTGACACCTAGGGGTGAGTATGGTCCGGACCACCCCCTAACCCTAGGACCAACCCATACAGTGTCAGTCCTCAATTTTTAGGATCGAGGACCGACCCTATTGAGCCTGGGACCAAGGACCGGACCGACCCAATGGGTTCGGTCCGATTCCAGGGTCAACCCAGGACCGATTGATAATTTTGTTCGTCTTATTTTTTATACTCCCTAAAAAAGTAAACCTACAAATTCAAATTACACATCCATCGACAATGCGGCATTGTGCAACTAAATTATAAATACCAATACATATTTAGCAAATTTAAAATGACACAATAATAGAAATTTTGTACCTGCTAATATGAGACAACTTGGAAAGTTCTTGTAATCATCTATCTTTAATATTCATAACACCATATGCAAAAGCATTTTCCTGCATTTGATCATGTAGAGTCCACTTAACTAAAAAATGAGCTTCACACCACTTGACTAGCAAATCACCATAGCAACTGCAATACTACTCTACTCTTCAAAAACTTATATCATTTGACACAAATTGAAAAGAGAATCGACGTATAAACTATAAAGAAAGCCGATTTCGTGATGCGGATTCGATGACGACAAAAGCATTGGGCGCCAGCGATTTTTGAACTTTATAAAGCTGGGTTTTTGAGAATTGAGGAAGTTCGAGCATAAATTCTTTTTTTTTTTTTTTTTCTCAAACCAAGGGAATCGTTGAAGGAATCATTTGGATACTTCATGGGCATGCTTCATCTCTCATGCGCGCATGTGAGGTATGAATTTAAAAAAGAAAAAGAAAAAAAAGGAGCATTCACATTAGACGCGTACAAAATTCAAAAGGAGCAGTTGATGTGTACTTCGATTGGTCAGATTGAATTAAATGAAATTAGGTCTCTTCACCTTCTTATCTTTGGAGTGTGTCAACATCCCTTGCAAATATCGCAAACAAGGTATTTTGAATCTCTGACCCAAATGGGTGATCAGTTTTGGAATGGTCAATTTTCACCTAGAATCTCAAAAGCGAATTGGACAGAATTGATTCCTAGTTTGTGGAACTAAAAATTGCCCCACCCGCTCAGATCCAGTTCTAGGGTTAGACCCGGAACCGGTCTTATCTTGTTCTTCTTCTTTAGCTTCTTTTGTTCTCTATAAATGTAATTTTCTAAACATAAATAGAACAAAAAGATTACTAATTAGGGTTTGCTTTACAATAAAAATTTTAAAAAATGAGAAATCTTAATCGGGCCATCAATTTGGTCTAACCCTCGGAAACCACCTAGAATTGGCCAGTTTCGTCCGATTTGCAAGTTGTATTGAAATCGATTCACACCATACCAACCAATCCATGGCTGGAAATTGCATGAGGTTGCACTACACCAATCTCAACTTGATCGAATATGGATAATTCTTGCAAAACATTGGTAGACCATAAATGCCGAGCTCATACGGATTTGTGTGATATCGATAGGATCATAGAGAGGGACGAGCCACGTGGAACCAAATCCATCACAACTTTGTCGATCGCGTGATCTTGTTCTTGCATGATCGAGCTCAATTAGAGTCACTTTAGGCTAAAATTTGATTTAATTATTTATTTTAATTCATTGACTTTCATCAAATTCACACGTACCCACAAAAATTGTCCAATTTGTCCTTTGTTTTGTCCAAAAAAGAAAACAATTATCGACAAAGCGAAGTCACATGAACTTCGTGCTTGGTGCTTGGATAACGGCGGCTACGGAGGCCGACGCTCTGGACGGTGGAGATATAACCGACGGCTCAAACGCGGAGGACGTGCTTGAGCACGTGACCAAATCATCTTCTCCTATACGTCTCTCTTTTGTCGGTTCCAAAAGACACCTAAATTGAATAAATAAAATGTGTTTATTGACATTATTGTTTCGACCGGACATTAAGGAAGTTGCAACCGACCCGACCTTCCCACGTGTGCCAGATATTTCATGTGGGATTTTTTTCTTTTTTCTTTTCATTTTCCAGCGTTGAATTAGTAAGGAGCAACGTGATCGAGGGGGAAAATGAGGTGGCGGCTTGGGAAAGGGTGATTAAATAGTTGTTTGAGACACCTACTTTTCGAGATCATGGATACGTGCATCTAGACAGGTCCACAATGCTGGTGCGTATGCTCGAATTTCTAAAGTTTATTCTATTAACTACAGTGTAATGGATGTAATGACTTGATCAAAAGGCCAAAAGAGGTAAAGAAACGGTACAATTAGTTGATCGATGTAATGACTTGAGGCCTTATGCCGTTGGAGTAAGATGCACGAAAGAAACTGTTTTGTGTTGGTCCTTTTTTCGAGCTTTTGCGAAGTATATTTGGAGTTATTTGATTGGTTAATTAATTTTTCCAATGTAGATTTTATTTGTTTGAGATGAGGTGGGGATGCAAAAGAGATTATTTCATTGTTTGTCTTTTTCGATCTTTTGCAAAGCTAATTTTGGAATGTCAAATTTATTAAATTAGGATGAGTTGTTGATGCAAACGAGACTTCTTCATATTAGTATTTTCCAGCCAATCCAAAGCTCATTTTGAGTTAATTAATTAATTAATTAAATCTGGAATGTCAACTTTTGTATGTTTAGATGAGATGGTCACGCAAAAGAGACTCTTTCGTCTTGGGTCCTTTTTCCAGCTTTTCCATAGCTAATTTGGAGCTAATCAATCAATTAATTAATCGTGATATGACAATTTTATTTGTCTAGGATGACGTGGGGATGCAAAAGAGACTATTTCATTGTTGGCCTAGTAGAGCTTTTGTAAAGATAATTTGGAGCTAATTAATTAATTAAATTTCAAATGCCAATTTTATTTATTTAGGACAAGGTGGTGATGCAAAAAAAACTGTTTCATATCGATCATTTTTGAGCTTTTGCAAAGCTAATTAATCAAATTTTGGGATGTCCATTTATTTGTTTCGGATGAGATGGTGATGCGAAAGGGACTATTCCATCTTGGTCTTTTTCAAGCTTTCGCAAAGCTAATCTAGAGCTGAATAATTAGTTAGTGAATTGTGGATGTCGATTTTACTTGTTTAGGATAAGGCAGTGATGCAAAGGAGACTATTTCATATTAGTCTTTTCGAGCTTTTGCTAAGCTAATTTGGAGAAAATTAATCAATTTTTGGAGTGTTGATCATCTTCGGTTTGGGATGAGGTGGGGATGCGAACATTAGTAATATATTTTTGCGATGCCGTGGTGGTGCATAAGAGACTATTTCTATTTGGTTGTTTTCGAGTTTTTGCAAAGTCATTAATCAATCGTGTGAATGTTGCTTTTATTTGTTGAGAACAAGGTGGGGATGCGATTTGATTGGGAAAAACAATGGAGTTAAACATGACATGGGAAAACCGACCAAAAAAAAAATGACATGGGAAAGCCCATTCACAAGACTATTTATCCTCAAAATACAAGGGCGATTCCTATTTTCAGCTCAATCTTTTCTTAGGGAAGAAAGTTTTTCATTTCAATTTACAGAAAAGTAGCGTGATCAATAGGCGGGTTGAGTGGAGCTTCATTTGTCGAGCCTAGCCTAATTGGGCCTAACTTCGAGTTAGATTTTTTTTGGGGCCTCATACAAATTTGAAGAATCAGTTTTAGATTGTTTTGAGTCTAGTTGGGCTAGAATCACGTTCATCGAGTGGCTGGGCTTGGATAAGTCTTGAGAGAATCCCGGGCTTCATTTTGGGCCTTATCCGTATTCGATCTGTACTATATGATGAAGAGATGTTGGGTCCATGTTGGCCCTCACGCATGCGATCCGGAGAAATTAAATGGTCACGATCTTTTGCTTTGTTCTTCTATGCAAACTAAGATTGATGCATGAGGGCACAAGCGGGAAAATTTTGATCGATTCTAAATTTATACATGAATGTTAATTTACTCATAAATTCCTCGATTTTATCAATGTAGTCTTAATCCTTTACATAAAGTCCGTTTTTTCCATCTATAAATGTTGAAGTAGCGATTTAGTCATCACTAATAATTTTACGTGACACGTTTGATGTCTAACGTCTAGAAGAATTGCATCAAAATCTCCTTCTTTTGTAGATTTTTCTAAATTTCTTTTCCTTCCCTTTTCTTTCCTTTTTCTAAGGTACTATCCATCTTCTTCTTGACGTATTCTTCAGCTGCTAGTCAATGCCAACACAAAGTCGTCATCGCCATCACCAACAACTTCACTGCTATCGAATTCAAACTTGGCCACAACCACGAGAACCATGGTCATATGGTAGTTGCCATCGGGTTTCCTTCTCTCTCTCACTGGGTGGCCAACCTCTGTTAATGGAGTTCACTTAACCATTGGAGTTTGCCCCAGTGGCCAACCCTTCCAAAGTGGAAGGGGGGGTGTGGGGTTTGAATTCCCACATTCTCAGGGGGATTGGGGTGGGGACGAGTAAGTTTCAGGAGTGGGTTTCGACTCTCACGTCCTGCAAGAGGCAAGGTAAAAGAGTGAGTGTTAGAGTAGGACCAAAATAATAAAATAATAATAATAATAATAATAATAATAATAATAATAATAATAATAATAATGGAGCTCACTTATTATGAGGTTTTGGCCTGTCTTATGTATGAGGTAGTGCAAACCAGAGCTGATCTATCGCAAGTGCCCCCATTAGTGGAGGTTGGCAGGCTTGGGGATCTCAGTAAAGTTGGACCTGGCCTTCTCAATGACCCCAACCATGTCCATCCCCTTAGCCATGTGCTTGTCGTCCGGCCTCGACGTCTTCTTTGGAGAAAATATTAGGTGCTTCGGGAGCGCCATGTCAGCGTGGTCTTCAACCACTCACGAGGCGCCACCTAGAGACGTGGGCCCGCTTGATGTATTCTGCCCTCTTCCCCTCTCTTCCGAGAAAATATTGCATACTCTCAAAGGACCACGTCATTTGTGCTTTGAACGATTCACGCTTCGACAATTGTCTAGGGGCAGGTCCACGTCTGCTCTCTCTTCTCTCCCACGGAGAAAATATTGCATACCCTCAAAGGACTGCATCATTTGTGCTCTGAACGATTCATGCTTTGACACCTGTCCAGCGGTAGGTCCACGTCGTCCCTTTTCACTTTTCTCCCAGACGAGACTTGACCAGAGCGCGAGCGGGCATTCTCTCTCTCCTGTGTCTTCTCTCTCCTCCTTACCTTCTCTTTCTTCGGACGATGACGATGCTCGACGCTCTTGGCGCCCTCTACCCAACGCACTAAACTACGCTGTCTAACACTTCCTCCGACGACCGTCGCTCCCTCTCAACGACGGCCTTTCTCTCTCCACTTGATGGCCTCATCTCAGATCTATATTCTCTCGGCGCACTCTACCTTAATGCATTGGCGTCATCCTCAGATATGCATTCTCTTGGCGCACTCTACCCCAATGCACTGAACTGCCTTGTCTAGCGCTTCCTCTAACAGCCGTTGGTCCCTCCCAACGACAGCCCTTCTCTCTCCACTCGATGGCGTCATCCTCAGATTTGCATTCTCTTGGCACATTCCCGCAACGTCTTCCTTTCGAAATCACGCTCTCTCCTGATGGTCGATTTCTCTTGCCTCTCTTCGCCCCCCGACTCACCGAGAAGCAATCGATTTGCCCTCTCGTCTAATCTTCCGTTGACGACTTGCTTTCCGCTCCGCTTGAAGCGGTCCCTCGAGAAGCCCTAAATTTGCGACTGCAAGACAGGTTCTATTTTTTATTTGCATTTGCATCAGACTGGTGACAAATGGGTCCAAATTAGTGGATTTTTTTTAATTATCCTTAGTAAAGGCAAGCATGCGGAGGAAATATTGTGAGCTCACCTTTAAAATATTCGAATCCAGGAAAATTTTATTACGATCTCGAATTTTTGCTAATGTTCGATCAATCTTGAGCTGATATTTGGAAAAAGGATTTTTTTTTTTTTGATCTTGTGATTATTAATGTGCGGGCAAAGACATCAAAAGGGCAAGAAGGATCAGCATTATTCATGGATAGGAAGGAATGTTAAAAATATATATTCTCATTGAATATATGGATCCGCAGTGCATACAAAGGAAATATAAACCCTCACAAAAGAGGGAAGTCGGTATGTGGACTTCTTTCCTATATTCAAATTTCCCTTTTTGAAGTTCAGATTGGGCTAGTATAATAGCGTAACTTTCGAGGAAAAAGGAGAGGCGACAATTCAGAATACACGGCCACAAATCCGATTCACGAAAGCGGAGAGAAAGGAGGCTCGAGATTGGAGAGCTTGGCCACGATTGCCCCTGCCCCTGCGTCATCTCGCTCCCTGATTGGCGCTGTGTCTGTGTTGCTACCGCACGTTTGTTCGAAGGTTTGCTTCTTCCCACGTAGTGGAACACTGCCACTCGACGCTCCTTATCGCACATCTAGTTTCCAGTCCTCCAACGAACTCCCACGACATCAACAACGCGACGGGCAGGACATTCCTCTTGGAGCCCCCTCGGCGAAGTCCAATCTGATCCAAGCCCCGACGACGAAGCCTGTTGTCCCTTGAGACGAGCCCAGTCCATTGACGCCAGCACCCTTCTTTCCGAGACGCCTGTTGCTTCCTGACGAGTTCCCGCGAAGATCAACATTGCGCGCTGTCTGCTCCTCTCTTGCTGTGCCGTGTCGCGGCCCCTGACAACAAGGAGTTGCTGCAATTCCTCAACGTCACCTGCCCGAAGCCACTGCCATCTTCCTCCTGTCGGCGGGCTGAGTAGTTGTCCAAGGAACATCACACCGAGAGCACGTGAAAGAAGGACAAACTAAAAAAAGTGGGGTTGTCATTTTCTAGTGGGGGTCTTCAAGCGTGAAGTTCAGCGCCTACAACTTCGACGCCCGCGGCTGCCGATCCCTCGTTGACCGCCACCTGCTGCTACCCCAAATGTCGCCGAGCACCACTTGAAAGAAAGACGGCCACGATAAGCACGGAGAGAGACCAAAATTTTTTATCTTTTCTTGCAGGTTACAAGGAGGGACGTCTCCACTAGTGTAACGCATCCAGGAGGAGACACGGAAGAAAAGGAGGCATGCAATAAAAAGATTCACAAAAAGATACTCTAAAGCCAAGACTGTCCCAACGCGATCTTCTCTAGCTTGTCATCCATAGGCTCGCATCCACACAAATTGCCACCTCGTTGTTCTGAAACTCATCCACGATAGCCCATGGTGATCTAAATCATCGCTAAATTGGTGCTATCTATGAACGATTGCTGACCTCCATCAGATTGTGTGCTCCTTCCAACTGCTCGTCGAGCATCCGTGAGACAACACCACCTATTCACCGTGTCGAGTCTATCCAATTTTGACAAGCAAGCGTTTGAACAAGGTAATAATTTTATCTTAGTCAAGATTCATATATTTCGTTGCCTTGCTCGAATTATTGCATTCTTGATTGAACTCTCAAATGATGTTATAATAATCTCAAATATCTGTCACAACGTGCATACAACTGACGATTCGATTTCACGCTCGAAATACGACCCACAATCGCATGGAAAAATCGCCAATTCGATTTCACGTTCGAGATACGATTCGTAATTTTGTTTAAAATTGGCCAAATCCAA
Organism: Eucalyptus erythrocorys; assembly: GCA_014182555.1. Classification (NCBI taxonomy): domain Eukaryota; kingdom Viridiplantae; phylum Streptophyta; class Magnoliopsida; order Myrtales; family Myrtaceae; genus Eucalyptus; species Eucalyptus erythrocorys. Next base: position 49,528,677 of record CM024599.1, on the reverse strand, counting down.
TCTCATGCGCGAGATACGATTTGTCAATTTATGGATATCAATCTTATCTTGCCCAATTTGCTATCGTGTATCGTTTATCTTAGGATAGTTTGCATGTTAGGAGATTTATTTATTTCGAATTTCTTAAATAAAAATCCAAAAAAAAAAAAAAAAAAACAAACATTAGTTTAGGATGTTAGTGTTTTTAAGTTGCACGTTTAATTATTTGACAATTTTAATTTTGAATTTCACGAAAAAAAAGGGGAAAAAAGAATTAGAATTAGGGCATTCTTTGCACGTTATTGCATATTAGGGCAAATTTGCACATAGTTTAATTCTAGAGAATATGTTTCTTAATTTATTATAAGTTTTGGTATTTTCTTAGATAGATGGCGTTATAGGATTATATAGGTTAAGATAATATTTTAGTTTAAATTAGGATTTTGGCTCAACCTAATTCCTAATATAAATTAAATGGGATCTTAACCTAGTTAGATAACTTTCACATTGACCTAATTTCAAATTTCATAAAAAAAATAAAAAAAAAGTCTTAGGATAAATTACTTCGATTTTTAGGATAAATTGCAATTTTCAGGAAAAAGAAAAAAAATCATATGCACTTCAATAGGATTAGATTCGTTGAGATGCACGTCATTTAGTTTTTAGGCCTATTAGAAATCGCCCGTTAATAGAATTAGGTCATTTAAATTGCATTTAATTATTTCTTTAGAGTTTACTCTATTCATGTCATATAGTTTGAATCGTATTGCCATTCAAGTTATGTTGCCATGTCATATTAGATTATTTAGCTTGCATTGCATATAGATTAAGTTCTCATTAAATAAAGTGAAAACAAAAAAGAAATTGCGTGTTAATTAGAAATCATATCTAGGGTTGATAATGTAAATTCTGATCTAACAACGCAGATGCTTTCGTTGCTACAAGGTAAGCCCCGTAACTTTATTCATTGTTTTATTGGGTGTTAAATTGGTGGTTTGCGTAGTCACATGATCACCTCACATGTTAGGGAGATAATTAAAATTAATTCAAGTTGCTTGCCAAACATTTTTTAAAAAATAAAAAAAAGAAAGGTACTGAAAGGGCGAATCAAGTCCCCGTACCTAGAATCTCTGATTTGTAGGAGTAAAGTAAATTTTCCATTACTTTACTTGGGTTTCTAATCGTTCTAGATAAAATCATTTGCATGTTAAAAACTTGAACCTTAAGTCGCGAATTGGTATGGGCTTTGGAGAGTCCGAATTAACTCTAGGCTTAACAATCCATTAGCCAAACCCTAGGTGGTTCACCCGAAAAATTGGTCGCGACATGCTTTGTCTTACTTTTGCTTAGGGAGCAGTAGCACTTCTCTAAGGGCTAATGCTGATATTTGTTTTGCCTGTGTGCAGGTTGAGTAATACACTGAAGTCAGGAGGAGCCTAAGGTCGACTATAGGTTGTTGGGAGATGAAAATTCAGCCAGTGCTGAGCATGAAATAGAAAGGGTCTAATCTTTACTTGGTTAAACTTGGTGATTGAGTTTGACATTCATCCACTCATATGATATAATCTGATGTACTGATTTTTAAAATTTTTTGGGTGACTTACTTTCAAGAATTGGGAATTTTTCGTCAACCACATGAAAAAATGGCTCTCACTTTTCACTTGTTACATCTTTCATTTAAAATGTGTGTAATATCATCAATTTTTTTGTCCTTTGCCTCTTTGTAAGACGCATTTTCTTCCAAATGCTTCTCTCTTCAGACTTTCACATTTTTAAGCCTAGGGTAAAATGCAATAAAGGTGACTCGATTTTCAACCTTTCTTTCATTAGCCCGGCACAACTTTTTACTTGTTGAAAATTTGAGGTAGTTGTCTATGTGGTTTATTTTAATATTGTTTTAGTTTTAATTGACGTGGCATATTATATGTGCAGCGATACAATTGCAGCATCACATAGTATCTATTGAATACTACAATTGCAGCAATAAATGATGTTGCCGAGAATTACTTGCAACTGTCTTGATTTTGAGATAATGTCTTATAAATTATCATTACAATGGTGAAATAGTACCCAAAAAGAGAAAGGAGGGACCGAGTTTTCAACGATACAAGTCCCAAAATTTGATGATGTTGCTTAATTAGGTCAGTTGGATACAGAATTGGCAAGGTCCCGTGTTGCATGAGTGCATGAAAAGGCCACGGTATGGACAACTATGAAAAGGCCACGGTATGGACAATTGAGAGTTTGCCATATCTGGATTGGGGTGATGGTGAGGAACTAGAATTTGGAAATGTTTGTATGTAGTGCTTGATTACAGATTATAAGTTCAATTTTGATTTGTGGAAGTCTGGTAGACCAAAATGAGAAAACTTATGTTTTTTTTTTCTCCGTGGTAGATTTATTTTGTGGTATGTTAAGTCGCAACAACCTTTAAGACAAAATAAATGATATTGGTTCTTGGCTCGCGGGATTGGGGCTCTTTAAGGAAGCTGAAAGCTTGCTGCCTATTTGAGAAATGAACATTTAGATGGCTAAATCAGAGGTAATTTTTCACGCATACTATGTGAAACCTATTTTACTTTCTTAAGTAATGTGTTAGATGATATCTTGCTTGTAAAAGTATTACATTACTTACTTTTTATTTTTTAACTTGCAGCATGAAACTTCCCATCTTGCACCCGTAATGCGTGATATGGAAAAAGATTATGAGTTTGCGATAGGAATGATTTTTTCAAATGAACTTGAAGCATATCACACGTATGTGGCTTACGCAATTGGCAAATTATTTGGAATGAGGAATGATAATTTGTTAAGAAATTGTAAAGGAGAAATAACTCGACGGACTTTCGTATGTAATTATGAGGGGCATTCTATTAACCCAACTGATCAAGAAAAGAAGTTTGAAAGGTTTGAAGTTAGATGTGGTTGTCCTGCTCGTATCAAATTTAAGGTTGACAATGGTGTTTATAAAGTCATAGAGTATGTTTCTGAGCATAATCATTCATTTATTCCGGAAGGTTAAAAGCATTTGATTAAATGTAGAAGAATGATATCCGATACTTGTAAGGGTGTCATAGTTGATATGATTAAAGCCAGTATTGAGGGACTTCGACATACAAGTTTTTAGCAAATGAAGCGGGAGGAAGCAAAAACTTGGGTTTCAACTTGCGTGATTGTCAAAATTTTTTGCAGACCAAAAGATCGAATGACATAAGTGGGGGAGATTGTTAAAATCTTCTAAATCATTTTCATCGCATGCAAATAAAAAACCCGATGTTTTTTCATGCTGTACAAATAGATTAAGATGGTAGAATGACAAATATATTTTGGAAAGATAGTTTATCTAAATATGATTATGACTGTTTTGATGATGTGTTTGTGTTCGATACCACGTATTATCTAAATTTTGTTGGTGTTAATACCATTGGAAGAATATTTTGTTTGGTTGTGCATTATTGCTAAATGAGACTGCAGAGTCATTTATTTGATTATTTGAGGTATTTTTGAAGTCTATGGGAAATAAGGCTCCAAAGACTAAATTCATTGATCAAGACCAATCTATGACAAAAGCTATTAGAATTGTGTTTCTAAATACACAACACCGATTATGCACTTGGCACATTGGGAAAAATGCCAATCAAAACATTCCAGATTTTTACCGTAAGCTGGGTTTTAAAAATAAATATTTCTTGACGCTTATATATAGATGTGAATAGGAAGATGAATTTGAATTTACTTGGAGGGAAATGGAAGACAAGTGGGGTACTAAGAATAACAATTGGCTTCAAAGATTGTACGACATTAGACATAAATAGAGTTTAGCTTTTGGTCGTGATACATTTACATGTGGTATAATATCGAGTCAAATGAGTGAAAGCACTAATAATGTCTTCCAACATATGGCGACACAAGACAGTGTCTGTTGTAGCAATGGTTCATCACTATGAAGAATAATCGAAGCACATGAGAGAAATTGAAAGACAAGATGATTATAATTCTCATGGGAAGCCTAAGTTGCAGGTTCTTAAAAATGGAATCTTGGCACATGCTGCTTCGACGAGACTTTGCAAAAATTTTACATTAAACTTCTTAAAGATGGTACGAGTATACACTGAAGTAGCATGATGGTACGAGTATACATTGAAGCAACATGTGCCAAGATCCCATTTTTAGGAACCTGCAACTTAGGCTTCCCACGAAAATTATAATTATCTTGACTTTCAATTTTTCTCTCAATTGTTCTTCATAGTGATGGACTAATGCTACAACAGACAATGTCTTGGTCGCCATATGTTGGAAGACATTATTAGCGCTCTCACTCATTTGACTCGATGTTACACCACATGTAAATGTATCACTACCAAAAGCTAAACTCCGTTTATGTCTAATGTCGTACAATCTTTGAGGCCAATTGTTATTTTTAATACTCCACTCGTCTTCCATTTCCCTCCAAGTAGATTCAAATTCATCATTCGATCTGCATCTATACATAAGCGTCAAGAAATATTTATACTCAAAAGCCGGCTTACGGTAAAGATTTAGAATTTTTTTATTGGCATTTTTCCCAATGTGCCAAGTGCATAATCGGTGTTGTGTATTCAGAAACACAATTCTAATAACTTTTGCCATAGCTTGGTCTTGATCAATGAATATAGTCTTTAGAGCCTTATTTCCCATAGACTTCAAAAATACCTCAAATAACCAAATAAATGACTATGTAGTCTCATCTAACAATAATACACAACCAAACAAAATATTCTTCCAATGGTATTAACACCAACAAAATGTGCACAAATCAGGTTATACTTGTTGGTACGATGCGTGGTATCGAACACAAGCACATTATCAAAACAGTCATAATCATATTTGGATAAACTATATCTCCAAAATATATTTGTCATTCTATCATCTTAATCTACTTATATAGCATAAAAAACATCGGGTTTTTTATTTGCATGCGATGAAAATGATTTAGAAGATTTTAACAATCTCCCCCACTTATGTCATTGGATCTTTTGGTCTGCAAAAATTTTTGACAATTGCGCAAGTTGAAACCCAAGTTTTTGCTTCCTCCCGCTTCATTTGCTAAAAACTTGTATGTTGAAGTCTCCTAATACCAGTTTTAATCATATCAACTATAACACCCTTATAAGTATCGGATATCATTCTTTCACATCTAATCAAATGCTTCTGACCTTCCGGAATAAAAGGAAGATTATACTCGGAAACATACTCTATGACTTTGTAGACACCATTGTCAACCTTAAATTTGATACGAGCAGGACAACCACATCTAACTTCAAACCTTTCAAATTTCTTTTCTTGATTAGATGAGTTGATAAAATGTCCTTCACAATTACACACGAAAGTCCGTCAAGTCATTTCTCCTTTACAATTTCTTAACAAATTATCCTTTGCCAATTTCGTAAGCTACATACGTATGATATGCTTCAAGATCATTTGAAAAAACCATTCCTATCGCAAACTCACAATCTTTTTCCATATCATGCATTACGTGTGAAAGAGGGGAAGTTTCATGCTACAAGTTAAAAAATAAAAAGTAAGTAATGTAATGCTTTTACAAGTAAGATATCATCCAACACATTACTTAAGAAAGCAAAATAGGTTTTACATAGTATCCATGAAAAATTACCTCTGATTTAGCCATCTGAATGTTTATTTTTCAAATAGACAACAAGCTTTCAGCTTCCTTAAAGAGCCTCAATCCCGTGAGCCAAGAACCAATGTCGTTTATTTCATCTTAAAAATTTTGTGACTTGACATACCACAAAATAAATCTACCACCAAGAAAAAAAAACATAAGTTTTCTCATTTCGGTCTACCATACTTCCACAAATCAAAATTGAACTTATAATCTGTAATCGAGCACTACATACAAACATCTCCAAATTCCAGTCCCTCACCATCACCCCAATCTAGATATGAAAAACTTTCAATTGTCCATACTGTGACATTTTCATAATTATCCATACCGTGACCTTTTCATACTCTCATGCAACTTTATAGACTAAAAAAGCCATGTTAGCACGGGACCTTGCCAGTTCTGTATCCAACCAACCTAATTAAGCAACACCATCAAATTTTGGGATTTGTATCGTTGAAAACTTGGTCTCTCCTTTCTCTTTTTAGATACCGTTTCACGATTGTAATGATAATCTATAAGACATTATCTCAAAATCAAGACAGTTGCAAGTAATTCTTGGCAACATTATTTATTGCTGTAGTTGTAGTATTCAATTAATACTCTGTGATGCTGCAATTGTATCGCTACACATTTAATATGTCACGTCAATTAAGACTAAAACAATATTAAAATAAACCACATAGACAACTACCTCAAATTTTCAACAAGTAAAAAGTTGTGCTGGGCTGATGAAAAAAAGGTTGAAAATTGAGTCACCTTTAATGCATTGTACCCTAGGCTTAAAAATGCGAAAGTCTGAAGAGAGAAGCATTTGGAAGAAAATGCGTTTACAAAGAGGCAAAGGACAAAAAAATTGATGAGATTACACACATTTTAAAGGAAAGATGTAACAAGTGAAAAGTGAGAGCCATTAGTTCATGTGCTTGACGAAAAGTTCACAATTCTTGAAAGTAAGTCACCCAAAAAATTTTAAAAATTAGTACATCAGATTATATCATATGAGTGGATGTATGTCAAACTCAATCACCAAGTAAATATTAGACCCTTTATATTTCATGCTTAGCACTGACTGAATTTTCATCTCCCAACAACCCATAGTCGACCTTAGGCTCCTCCTGACTTTAGCGTATTACTCAACTTGCATATAGGCAAAACAAATATTAGCATTAGCCCTTAGAGAAGTGCTACCGCTCCCTAAGCAAAAGCAAGACAAAGCAGCATTCAAACCCTAAAATACGCGAGAAGGTAGATGATACCCATAAAAAGAAAAATCAAAGATTTATCAAAGACCAACCACTCGGGATATGAAGTGTCTCATGGTGCTTGTAGACTTAGGGAGATTAGGTTTATGACATTCACATCTGAAGGCTCACCTGTAGGATAGGCTTTGAAAAATCCAGACCCCTCACACACCTATACACATAGTAATCACAAATCAAAGTATGTTCTATTGCAGAGAGAAAACAAAATATTGATGAAGAAAACATCATAAAGAAAGTTTCATATTGACACTACATGTGAAAACTGAGAAAACAATGATAAGTTGGGATCACTGATTCAATTCACCCTAAAAATATATACATATTCACGTGACAAGGATATGTGTTGACTGCTGGGTAATTATGATGAGTTCGTTTGTAATTGTGGTGAAAAGCTTTCTTTGAGTCCTACAAGGGAAATCTCAACTCAAGACACGGGAGATGTGAGGTTTGTTAGGAATTGGTTGGACTGTGGCTGACTGGTTGACAGTACATCGTAACGCATTGATAGACCTTCTTGGAAAGCATCTAGCTTCCCCATGTATTTCAAACGTATATGAAAAAATTAAGCTTTGATTTCTCAGCCAACCAAAGTATCAATTTGGCTACAATGGCTTACCAATTTAGTCCCTGAAAAAGGCCATCCCCTTTAATAGCGAAAGTTTTAAAGATAGCCCATTGGCGACTTTTAATCTTATGCAACTCCAATGCTTTAGTTATTGCAGCATCATTAAGCGCTCCAGTAAGATCCTGAGAAGACCAAAGCGAATATCAGAAGAATCCCAAGGGCAAAAGAAAGAGGAAGACGTGCAAAAAAAAAAAAAAATTCAGGCAATGTGAAAAAGAGCAATTCATTAAGTAAACTCTAGCTCATGAGTAAGAAAAATGTTTAGATGTTGATGACTGCTGAAATCACATGGTTGCATATCAGTACACATATTATTCACAATTGCAATTTGCTAGAAGATAACCAAAGTAAGTACTTGCTCGTTAGCGAAAATATGGCCCTTTTAACTCTTCTTCCTGCCAAAACACTTGAACTGTTAGAAGACATGCGAGAAGTTGGTAACATCCTAAAGATCAGTACTTGAGGAGTCATCCAAATCACCAATATGGACAAAAATAAAATGGCATTGGATAATTGAAATTCATTGTTCTAATGTCTAGGGTCTAAGCTACAACTTTTCAATGGTAAACTCTGCACATTTGGTAAAAAGAACTTCTGAGACCTCGAGCCACTGCTAAGCTGTTAAAATGTAAGAGGACTAACTATAAGCTAGATTTCCCATGTTTTGAATTATCATAGGTTGCAAATACAAAAACGCTCCACGAATGATCATTGTGACTCCTAACTGTCATAGAACAGCAAGAGAAAAGTGAATACACTTTTGAATTTTCCATCCTAGCAACTGAGACTTTACTTTTTCCAAATACCGTTAATGAACTATCAAACCATAGTTAATCATCTTTACAACAATCAAAAAGTATGAAATCCAACTTTCTAGATATCATAACTCTCCCTACAAACAATTAGCACCACAAAGATGGCAAATGTCAAAACTAAAACAAAATTCACCCGTAATCAACGCATGAGATGGACAAAAGAGCTACTGAACATGTAGTATCACCAGATTATGTCAGTTGACAAAGCTAGATTTAGGGCTCGGGAAATAAAATAAAACCTGTCTTGCGGTCGCAGATTTAGGGCTTCTTGAGGGACCGCTTCAAGCAAGTCGTCGACGGAAGATTAGACGAGAGGGCAGAGTAGTTGCTTCTCAGTCCAGAGTCGGGGGACGGAGAGAAGCGAGAGAAATCAGCCGTCGAGAGAGAGCGCGATTTCGGAAGAAAGACGTCGTAGGAGTGCACCAAGAGAATGCAGATCTGAGGATGATGCCATCGAGTGGAGAGAGAAAGGTCGTCGTCAGGAGGGACCAACGGCCGTTAGAGGAAGCACTAGACAAGGCTATTCAGTGCGTTAGGGTAGAGTGCGCCAAGAGAACGCATATATGAGGATGATGCCAATGCATTGGGGTAGAGTGCGCCGAGAGAATGCAGATCTGAGGTGAGGCTGTCGAGTGGAGAGAGAAAGGCCGTCGTCGGGAGGGAGCGATGGCCGTTGGAGGAAGCGCTAGACGGCGCAGTTCAGTGTGTTGGGTAGAGTGCGCCGAGAGCGTCAAGCGTCGTCGTCATCGGAAGAGAGAGAAGGTAAGGAGGAGAGAGAAGACACAGGATAGAGAGAATGCCCGCCCACGCTCTTGTCTAGTCTTGTCTGGGAGAAAAGTGAAGAGGGACGACATGGACCTGCCACTGGACAGGTGTCGAAACGTGAATCGTTCTGAACACAAATGGCATGGTCCTTTGAGGGTATGCAATATTTTCTCAGAGGACTTCCTCTCTCCTAGCTTGCACGGAGCCTACATGCCTCCTCTGCAGTACATTTATTACAGCATGGAAGAAGGAAAGAGAAGCAGATGCTTTTCGTTCTTTTTCAGCAACTATGAACCTCATTTCTTTCTTCTCACAAAGATTTCGAAATTTTGAATCTCAAATTCTCTCTCCACGCTCGTTACTACTTTGCCTTGTGTCAAGCAGCCGTACCCCCACCGTTGCCAATGAACCACATTATGGCTGCCATTGCTCCAGCTTTCGCTTGCTTCTCTCTCCGTGCAACTCCAGCCCTTGTCAAGCAGTTATTTCCAACTGACATGCAAGCCATCTCTTTCGGGTACATATGCAAGGCAACGTTCCAGAGGCCATCGCCGGCCACTTTGCAAGTCACCCTCATCGGAGCACTTGGGAGCAAACTCGACAGCCATGGCGTCAATATCATGGTGGCGCCCTATGAGAGCATGCTAGTCACCAACATCACCAAGGGCTAAGTGTTGTCCAATGAATTTGTCGTTCGGAGGCTGGAGAAGCTTTGTACTGTCAAGGGCGTGTCGGCCAAGAAGACGGTCTCGGGGACTGTAAGCTTCCTGTTGTGGGTGGGCTTCAACAGTCGCAAGTGTGGCATGGCCGTCTTTGTCTAGAATAGTGGTCATCAAATGTTTTCAAGCTTATTGTTGCCGCATAATGTATGTGAGAGAGAGAGAGATTGGATCGATCATTCGTTTGTCATTCATTTGGTTCTTTAAATGTGTATGGTCTCTCCGGCTGACCATGATTCCGACCATTATGTATAGTATATGTTTTTGATTTTCTAGCGCAATCCCTTTTCCTTCTTTTTGCTTTTCTCTTTTCTAGTAGCTAGAACAAATGATAGCCAAATTAAGATCTAGGGGTTTTCTAGCAAAGTTGTTCGGGGCAATTAGACGGCTGGCAGGAATTCATTGTCGATCCGACAATAATAAACATCATCAGCCATATGATACCTCTTAAAGCTCTTGATAATTTCACGCGTCCAAGGTCTTGTGACACGTAGAAAAGGCCTAAAGGCCTAAAATTTGTATCCCTTCAAGAGGAGTATATACGTATGATATATAAAATTATATATAACGATAATCTTGAGTCGTGACTGTTTAACAAGTTAATGTTGTTAAAAAATGGTATTGAAGTTAAAATATTACAAAATAACAAATGTGCTTCGTCGAAGATGGTGGGGGAACAACCGCTTGACGAACGTCAGAGCAGCAACGAGCACGAAGAGAGAAGCGAGTGAGCACCGAAGTAGGGGCGGCTTTAACTTGCTTCGTTGGCGACATGAGGAACCACCGCTTGACAAGGGCCGGAGTAGCAATGAGCGTGTAGAGAGAAGTGAGTGAGTGCCGAAGCAGCGGCGGCCTTAATGTGCTTAGGCGACAGCGAGGTGTTGACCCGTGCTGGGACCTGCTTAAGGTTGGTGCGGAGGGTGTTGGCGGTGGCCTTGTTGGCCTGGGCGAGGTTCCTCCAAATCTAGTTCTCCACGCCCAGCAACTTCACCCTCTCCTCCAGCGCCTCATTGAGCTTTCTGATTTTTTGGATCTCCTCCTCCTTGGCCGAAGCAGCAACGAGAGTGTGGAGAGAGAAGCGAGCGAGCACTGGAGTAGGGGCAGCCATAATGTGCTTTGTCGGAGACGGTGGGGGAACAGCCGCTTGGCAAATGCCGGAGCAACAACGAGTGCGGAGAGAGAGAATTTGGGATTTAAAATTTGAAAGCCTCCCTCAAGGAGAAAGAAGTCATTTAAGTTATCTAGAGAGGAAAGGGCAATGGTTTGCTTCTCTTTCATTCTCAGGTTAATGCATTGCTGAGGAGAGAGAGAGAGAGAAGGCAGGGGTAAGGTGCAGGCTAAGAGAGAGAGGGGGAAGAAGGCTAGGGACAGGAGAGAGGGAGGGAGGAAGCCTACTTTCGTGCAGAACATGGCCAGTGAGCTCACGCCTCCACATGGTATTTTTTGTGATTTTTTTCCTATTGAAAAACATGAATAGTGGCGTAAAAAAGGAAAGAAAATAAATTAAAGAAATTAAAAAATCTAGAAAAAATGTAAATATGTCATGTACTCTATGACTAAACTATCACGTTGACATTTCTAAAGTAAAATGATCGGAGGATCGCATTGGAAATTGACAGAAAATTTCAGGACTATGTTGTTATTCGTTCAATAGTTTTAAGTTTCGATTCGGTAACTTTCCCGAACACGAACAATTTATAAGCGGACAAGATTTTCAAAAACAACCGACAAGGCTATTGGATCATCTATCGGAATCGAGATTAAATCGCTTCTTTTGAAGATGGTGCTCGAATGGGCTTAACACGTGTGAAGTTTGCTTTATGAATCGTCCAATTTCTGTTGGAGGATTGAGGGGAAGCGAGGAATAAAGTAACAAAACAATAACAAAGGGAAAAAGCATCGATTTGCTGCCTTTTCGGACCGAAAGATGAGTGCGAATGCAATGCAGCTCGTTCCAAGGGAAAAATGCATTGTGCAACCTGCCCTTAAGTCCCTGAGATGTGTAAAAATAGAGTTCATACCATAAAAAACCCCTAAGTTGATATACATATAATATGTATTCCAATATCCATGACAAATTTACTATTCATTAGTCTCGTTAAATTTCATCATCAAAATTGTTAAATTGGAAAGTATATGACAATTAATGGGAGTACTAGTTTGATAATTTACCTTCTGTTAGTTTTGTGATTATTTGTAATATTGATCTAATTTAATAGAAATTAACCAAGAGCAAATTTATCACAAATATACCTATTTAAGATTTTTGGTAGAATTTATTATAGGTATACTGATTTGTGATTTTTTTTAGTTAATATGAGGTAAGTTTATTACACGTATACTTGTTTTTGGTTTTTCGTTACATTATCCCTAAAAAAAAAGATTTGGCACTTTTCCTTTTCCCTTTAGACTCCTTTGTTAAATTTTACTTTATTGAGCGATTGATTAGGATACCCTCACAGTTAGATTTGATTTTGAGATTCAACCCAACCTGACCCAACCCCTATGTCTGACCTAGGACATTATTTTTCAAAGGAAAAATTGTGCAAATGATCCATAACTTTTGATCGGATGTACAAATATTATTATAAAATTTTAATTTATTCAATATGAATCCCTAAACTAAAAGTAAATATTCCATGTAGTCATTTTGTTTACTTAGATGATAAATATTTTGTGATGAGCGTACAGGAAAACCTTCTTTGGATTTGCCAAAAATTTTTGGAATTCATTTATTTCTTTCAGGAGTGGCTTGCTTTGGGTTTGGCGCATTTCATGTAACAGGATTGTATGGTCCTGGAATATGGGTGTCCGATCCTTATGGACTAACTGGAAAGGTACAACCTGTAAATCCAGCGTGGGGTGTAGAAGGTTTTGTCGTCGGAAGAGAGAGAAGGTAAGGAGGAGAGAGAAGACACAGGAGAGAGAGAACGCCCGCCCACGCTTTGGCTGGTCTCGTTTGGGAGAAAAGTGAAGAGGGACGATGTGGACCTGCTGTTGGACAGGTGTCGAAGCGTGAATCGTTTAGAGCACAAATAACGTGGTCTTTTGAGGGTATGCACTATTTTCTCAGAGGACCCCCTCTCTCCTAGCCTGCATAGAGCCTGCATGCCTCCTCTATAGTGCATTTATTATGGCATGGAAGAAGGAAAGAGAAGCAGATGCTTTTCGTTCCTCTCCAGCAACTACGAACCCCATTTCTTTCTCCTCACAAAGATTTCGAAATTTCGAATCCCAAATTCTCTCATCACGCTCGTTGCTGCTTCGCCTTGCGTCAAGCGGCCGTACCCTTGCTATTGCCGATGAACCACATTATGATCACTATTGCTTTGGCTTTCGCTTGCTTCTCTCTCCGTGCAACTCCAGCCCTCGTCAAGCGGCTATTTATGACTAACATGCAAGCCATCTCTTTCGTGTACATATGCAAGGCAACGTTCCAGAGGTCATCGCCGGCCACCTTGCAAGTCACCCTCGTCGGAGCACTCGGGAGCAAAGTCGACAGCCATGGCGTCAATATCATGGTGGTGCCCTACAAGAGCGAGCTAGTCACTGACATCACCAAGGGCGAGAACAAGGGCTGAGTGTTATCCAGTGAATTCGTTGTCCGAAGGCTCGAGAATCTCTGTACTGTGAAGGACGTGTCGGCCAAGAAGACGGTCTCGGGGACTGTAAGCTTCCTGTTGTGGGTGGGCTTTAACAGCAGCAAGTGCGGCATGGCCGTCTTTGTGTAGAATTGTGGTCATCAAATTTTTTCACAGACTTATTGTTGCCGCACATGTATGTGTGAGAGAGAGTGAGAGAGAGAGAGAGAGAGAGAGAGAGAGAGAGAGAGAGAGATTGGATCGTTCGTTCGTTTGTCATTCATTTGGTTCTTTAAATGTGTTTTATGGACTCTCCGGTTGACCATGATTCCGACCATTATGTATGGTATATGTTTCTGGTTTTCTAATGCAATCTCTTTTTTTCCTCCGTGTCCATGGTTTCTTCATCAACCTTTCTCTTTTCCTTCTCTTTGCTTTCTTCTTTTCTAGCAGCTAGAACAAATGACAGCAAAATTAAGATCCGGGGGTTTTCTAGCAAAGTTGTTCGGGGCAATTAGATGGCTGGCGGGAATTCATTATCGATCCGACAACAATAAACATCATTGGCCATATGATAGCTCATAAAGCTCCTGACAATTTCATGCATCCAAGGTCTCACGACATGTAGAAAAGGCCTAAAGGCCTAAAGGCCTAAAATTTGTATCCCTTCAAGAGGAGTATATACGTATGATATATAAAATTATATCTAATGATAATCTTGAATCATGATTGTTTAACAAGTTGATGTTGTTAAAAAATGCTATTAAAATAAACATATTACAAAATAACAAATGTGCTTTGTTGGAGATGGCGGGGGAACAACCGCTTGACGAACGTTAGAGTAGCAACGAGCACGGAGAGAGAAGCGAGTGAGCGCGGGAGCTTTAACTTGCTTCGTTGGCGACATGAGGAACCGTTGCTTGACGAGGGCCGGAGCAGCAATGAGCGTGTAGAGAGAAGCGAGCGAGCGTTGAAGCAGGGGCGCCTTAATGTGCTTAGGTGACAGCGGTGTGTTGACCCGCGCCGAGACCTGCTTGAGGTTGGTGCGAAGGGCGTTGGCAGTGGCCTTGTTAGCTTGGGCGAGGTCCCTCCAAATCTAGTTCTCCATGCACAGCGACTTCAACCTCTCCTCCAGCGCATAGTTGAGCTTCCTGATCTTTTGGACCTCCTCCTCCTTGGCCGAAGTAGCAACAAGAGCGCGGAGAGAGAAGCGAGTGAGCACTAGAGTAGGGGCGGCCGAAATGTGCTTTGTCGGAGACGGTGGGGGAACGGCCACTTGACTAATGCCAGAGCAACAATGAGTGGGGAGAGAGAGAATTTGGGATTTAAAATTTGAAAGCCTCCCTCGAGGAGAAAGAAGTTGTTTAAGTTATCTGGAGAGGAAAGGGAAAGGGTTTGCTTCTCTTTCCTTCTCAGGTTAATGCATTACAGAGAAGAGAAGAGAAGAGAAGAGAAGAGAGAGAGAGAGAGAGAGAGAGAAGAGGCAGACAGGAGAGGGAGGGAGGAAGCCTACTTTCGTGCAGAACATGGCCAGTGAACCCACGCCTCCACGTGGTATATCATGAATGGTTGGAGACCACGCTGACATGGCGCTCTTGGAGCACCTAATATTTTCTCGCTCTCGCAGTTCTTCATATGCACAGAGAAGAGCGACCTCTGTTCCTGACCTTGTACCCCGTGAAGTTCTTGCCCTTTAACTTAGACCTATAGATCGACTCCCCATCAGCAGTGAAGTCGCTACCTTGGCACATGAACCTAGGATCATGTGGCGGAACATTAACCTCTTGGAGTGGAGCGGCTTCCAATTGCGGCCGACGCCCTAAGGAAATTCTCACCACACTACAAATCATACCAAATGAGACGCATTTAGCCTTAACTTTTTTCATTGACATTAGAAATTTTAAATTTGTAAAGGTGTGACACATTTATCCTCCATTAAGATTGTCAGTGAACATTGTTAAAAATCTATCTATGCAAATAGATATCGTGTGACTTAAATGAGATAAAAAATGACAATATTTGGATGGAGAAATCATCCGATTAAACATTGATAGAAGATAAATGTGTCATGAATATGCAAGTTTGAGTTTTTTATGTCATAAAAAAAAAACTTAAGGTAAATATATCATAATTGATATATTTTGAAGATTTGGATGTCACTAGAAAATAGAGGGTAAACATGTCGCTGTAGCCATTATTTGAATTTTTTGTGATTTTTTTCTAATGAAAAACATGAATAGTGGTGTAAAAAAGGAAAGAAAAGAAATAAAAGAAATAAAAAAAATCTAAAAAAAATGTAAATATGTCATGTACCCTATGACTAAACTATCACGTTGGCATTTTTAAACGTAAAATAATCGGAGGATTGCATTGGAAATTGACAGAAAATTTCAGGACTATGTTGTTATTCGTTCAATAATTTTAAGTTTCGATTCGGTAACTTTCCCGAACACGAACAATTTATAAGCGGACAAGATTTTCAGAAACAACCGACAAGGCTATTGGATAATCTATCGGAATCGAGATTAAATCGCTTCCTTTGAAGATAGTGCTCGAATGGGCTTAACACGTGTGAAGTTTGCTTTATGAATCGTCCAATTTCTGTTGGAGGATTGAGGGGAAACGAGGAATAAAGTAGCAAAACAATAGCAAAGGGAAAAAGCATCGATTTGCTGCCTTTTCGGACCGAAAGATGAGTGCGAATGCAATGCAGCTCGTTCCAAGGGAGGAATGCATTGTGCAACCTCCCCTTAAGTCCCGTTGAGATGTGTAAAAATAGAGTTCATACCATAAAAAACCTCTAAATTGATGTACATATAATATGTATTCCAATATCCATGACAAATTTACCATTTGTTAGTCTCGTTAAATTTTATTGTCAAATTGTTAAATTTGAGAGTATATGACAATTAATGGGTGTACTAGTTTGATAATTTACTTTCTGTTAGTTTTGTGATTATTTGTAATATTGATCTAATTTAATAGAAATTAAACAAGAGCAAACTTATCACAAATATACCTATTTAAGATTTTTGGTAGAATTTATTATAGGTATATACCGATTTGTGATTTTTTTTAGTAAAAAATTTAATATGAGTTAAGTTTGTTACACGTATACTTGTTTTTGGTTTTTTTTTTTTTTTTTTTTTTTTTTGTAACGGTAAGAGATACTTGTTTTTGGTTTTTCGTTACATTATCCCTAAAAAAAAAAAAAAAAAGATTAGACACTTTTCTTTTTCCCTTTAGACTCCTTTGTTAAATTTTACTTTATTGAGCGATTGATCGGGATACCCTCACAGTTAGATTTGATTTTGAGATTCAACCCAACTTGACCCAACCCCTATGTCTGACCTAGGACATTATTTTTCAAAGGAAAAATTGTGCAAATGATCCATAACTTTTGATCGGATGTACAATATTATTCTAAACTTTTAATTTGTTCAATATAAATCCCTAAACTAAAAGGAAATATTCTATGTAGTCATTTTGTTTACTTAAACAATAAATCACATTACTTGATATGTCGAGTTGGACTTTTAAAAATGACAAGTCGACATGATCCTGACTTGAAATGAATATTTCTGTTTTTCAAAGCCACTTAATGGAAAAAAAATGATATATAATTCAAGAACTAAATTAAAATATTCATTAATAGTTTAGAGATTATATAATGATGAAATTACATATGGAATTGAAGTTCCGAGGCCATTTGTGTTAATTTTTTTTTGGGTTAATACTGAAAAACCCCAAACCCCGATACGCTTGTGACAAATTTACCCCAAACTATTTTTTTGACCACCAAAAACCCCAAACTTGTATACCTTTGACAAATTTACCCTAAACTGGTACACTTGTGACAAATTTACCCTATGTTAGTTTTAGTTAAATTTTCTTGTTAAATTATAAAGTTAAATGACACGTGACAATTGACCGTTATACCAATTTGGGATTTTACACTCTATTTTTCACAGTTTATAATTTTTGTGATTTTTTTTGTGGTATTAATCTAATTTAGCGGGTGGTATATTAGTCACAAATTTACCAGTTTGGGGTTTTTTATGGTCGAATAAATTAGCTTGGGGTAAATTTATCATAAATGTACCAATTTAAGGTTTTTTATAGTTAGTCGGGGTAAATTTGTTACAGGTGTACTAGTTTGGGGTTTTTCATGGTCAAAAAAATAATTTGGGATAAATTTGTCACCAAAAAGTATGCAGGTTTGGGGTTTTTCAAGGTATTAACCTTTTTTTTTTTAATTTATGTTTTCCACATTTTAAAATTTCGGATTCCACGGAAAACGAGCGAAAAAGGACAGACATGCCAAAAAGCCCTGGGGGCGTACCCGAGGAGCGTCCGACTCAAATCCAGTTAATAAGACCGTCTGAAGTCCGGTCCCCCTCGCTACCGCCTTTCCCGTACGGTCCCGAATTTCACCACTCGCCACCGTTCGTCTCTCGTCTGCCGCGACTCCTGTCCCCGACCCATACGCATCGGCCTTCCAGCCCCTCCTCCACTCCATATATTTACAGAAACAAGCCAACCCACGATCGGACGACGCGAGCAAAGTGACAAAAACCGCACAGCTCAGCTCACTTTCGCGATTCACGCTCCCCTCCTTCATCACATCATCGTCTCTCGCTAAGTACAGTGTGGAGTCAAGACTCTCGACCCTCGAGCTCCCTGCATCTAAAGAGCTGAGGTTAGCTTTTCTTTTTGGCACAGAGGCGGACAGGGACGCGGTTCTCAAGAAGAGGAACGCTGGAGCAGCATTTTTGCTGAAGTGGGTCTCGGGAATAAAGTGAAAAGCCTATCAAGAACTCTCTCAGTGACAGAGAGAGGAGAGAGAATAGAGAGAGAGAGAGGGAGGGAGCAAATGGGAAGAGGGTTCAGGCTCATCTTTGCCACTTCGCTGTTGCTCATGCTTCTGGGTTTGTCTTCCTTCTTGAATCTGGATTCCTTTCTGTTCTTTCTTACTCAATCTTCAATGGGTTGGCTTTTTCTTCTCAGCTGTGTCTGGGATTGATGCGCGTACTGTTTGTAGTTTCTTCGCTTGCTTGTCTGAAGTGTTTATCTTTCTACCTCCTGCCATTTCTAAACCATTTGAAGACTTGAAAAAAGGAAAGGGAGTCGCTACCTATCTTGGACTTATCTGCATTCGGCTCTTGAAGTCGCTCAAGTTTGCATTTTTCCCCCTCGTCTTGATGCATTTTGTGTTTGGGGACGTACAATGCGCGTGCGCTGTCTCTCTCGCCATTCAAAATGATGGCTTGGTTCTGTCACGCTTCATCGTGACGTGTGCCCGGGGAAATTAACTTGATCTCTTCTCTTGCTTTCGATTACTTGTTCTAATCAGTTTCGATGCTATGCTCTGCATTTATGTTTATGGTGCGTAGGCAGACTCTCATTCTTGCGTACACTCAGAAACGCAATTATTAACTTAGCTGACCCACCTTATAGATTGCATACAATCTCATGTGGACCAACCTACCTCCCTCCGCGAGAGAGAGAGAGAGAGAGAGAGAGAGAGAGAGAGAGAGAGAACAGGCTCATAGACTAAGTGTATTTCTTGAATGTGAAAGGCATGGGCAAATTTTGTGGAAGAAAGGGGGAAAATTATTTAGTAACATCTGCAGATAACTAGAGTTCATCTACTCATGCGCACACTGTGTTTTAGGAGAAACAAGGGATTTACAAATATTGAAGGCAGTAAGGAATACTTTTGGGAAGACATTGTTTGGTAGCGTGATGGACAAATTAATCTGAATATTTGTCTGAAAATGGCAGTCTGGTAATGTTCGAACATAACCACCAACCCCTTGAATAAGAGCAACGCTAGGCAAACAAGGATCGATCTATAAAATGGGTACATTCTCTTAAGTGTCAGACTGGAAGTGGGCATTTGAAGGACTTTATTGTATTCAACAAGCAATAAGGATTTGCCACATCACTTAGTACAACGATTTTATAAAACTATCTTAGTGTATTGAGCAATTCTCCAAAAACAAAGTCTCAAGTTTTTCTATTTGAGATGGATGCTGAAAAATGAGTCTCGGAGTCTACGGTGCATGGAATGTTTTTCTGTAATAGAAATGCCAAAGAGAGTGCAGAGTGGAGAACGGACTTTCTAATTGGTCGCCCCATTTATTCAAGCTAATGATTGGTCAGTAGAGGATTCTTTACTATGTACTGGACAGAGTTCAGTTGATTTCCATTGAATTTCTTACTGTAACTTCTGAATGGTTGGCCCAAGTAGATCAACCATTTCTCAAGTATTCTCAAACATCATCCCCATACCTTGTCAAATTTATAGTGCACAACATGTATGACCATCGTCAGATATTTAAAATGCTTAATATCTTTTGGCCAATCCCTGACACTTAATTTGGGTGAGTAACTTGGATCCTTTTTTCACGTGGCAGACCTGTGCAGAGGAAGCACTATTGGTATATGCTATGGTAGAAATGCGGATGACCTCCCAACTCCTGACAAAGTGGCACAATTGGTTCGGCTTCACAACATCAAGTACCTCAGGATTTACGACTCTAACATTCAGGTTCTCAAGGCCTTTGCAAACACAGGAGTCGAGCTCATCATTGGTATTCCAAACTCAGACCTATTGCCATTCTCTCAGTTCCAATCAAACGCCGACACTTGGCTGAAGAACAGCATCCTCCCATATTATCCTGCCACAAAGATCACGTACATCACTGTTGGCGCCGAGGCAACAGAACTTTCCAGCAATGTCACTGCCCTTGTGGTACCGGCAATGCAAAACGTCTTTACAGCCTTGAGAAAAGTCGGTCTACACAAAAGAATCAAAGTCTCCACGACCCATTCTCTTGGAGTTCTATCTAGATCCTTTCCGCCTTCAGCAGGTGCTTTTAATAGTAACTACGCATCTTTCTTGAAACCCCTTCTGATATTTCTCGCTGAGAACCAATCTCCTTTCATGATTGACATCTACCCTTACTATGCCTATCGAGATTCGCCAAACAATGTCTCTCTAGACTATGCCCTATTCAAGTCGTCCTCGGATGTGATTGATCCAAACACTGGGTTGCTCTACACCAACATGTTTGATGCCCAGATAGATGCTCTTTACTTTGCCCTCATGGCTTTGAACTTCCGGACCATCAAAATCATGGTCACTGAAACAGGATGGCCATCCAAAGGTTCTGCTAAAGAAACTGCTGCAACTCCAGATAATGCTCAGACTTACAACACAAACTTGATCCGTCATGTGATTAATGACACGGGCACTCCTGCAAAGGCTGGTCAAGCGTTGGATGTGTATATCTTTTCGCTTTTCAATGAAAACAGGAAGCCTGGTTTGGATTCTGAGAGGAACTGGGGGCTATTTTATCCTGATGAGACGAGTGTGTACAATTTGGACTTCACTGGAAGAGGCTCTGTGGATGTGATAACCGGAGCTAATATCACTAGTTCTAATGGAACTACGTGGTGCATTGCTTCGGCTAATGCATCAGAAAGTGAATTGCAGAAAGGCTTAGACTGGGCCTGTGGACCAGGAAATGTGGACTGTTCTGCGATTCAACCCAGCCAACCGTGTTATGAGCCGGACACCTTGGTTTCTCATGCCTCGTTCGCCTTCAACAGTTATTACCAGCAAAATGGCGCTACAGATGTTGCTTGTAGCTTTGGAGGGGCAGGATTAAAAGTTGACAAGAACCCAAGTATATCTCTTCCTTGTCACCCATTAAAAATCATAATCTTTTTTCCTGCTTCTTTATGTTCATCTATGCTGGAATTCAAGTGGCCTTTATGTGATTTGAGTTGGTCGAACAGGCATTGGTTCAGGGATAATAACATGAGAACATTTAACCTAACTAGTTGTTGAACTTCCATGATTTAAACCTTGTTTTAGGATAAGTTATCATTTTTCCTCCAACATGTATGTTAGTTTTCTCTTGACGATGATCATACCTGATTTAGGATGCTAGTGCAACTTAGCTTCTACTTCCTAATGTTTTCTCTTAGTAGCTAACTGAGTTTCTGGCAATGCTAATTGGAGCTTTTGGTTGCTTCTGATGTATCAGGTTATGACAAGTGCCTTTATATGACTGCCGGGTAAATATTCATTTGCAGTTACAACTCCCTAACATTTTAAGCTTGATAATCCTTGCACCAGTGCTTGATTTCTTTGTCCTTTGTATACTCAATGCAGGAGCAACAAAACTGCTACAAGCAATGCTACGGCCATTTCTTCAACTTCTTCTTCCCAGGCAGGTGAAGTCCATATCTTGGCATTAAGCTCCACTATTATGACATTTTTCCTGTCATTTATTTTGATCATCGGCAACATCTAAAGAATCATGGGGAACTCTGCAAAGAGGCAGTGACGCGAAGGTGGAAGCCTTTCCACTTTATGTAGATGGATCTGTGCGGGAAAAAAGAATTCCCATTTTTGTTCTTCTGTCCAAATGACGTGGTCCGTTGAGGGCAATGTGGGCTGCTAGTTTTTCATTATCATGTTAATAGAGGTAGTTTCAGGAAATCCTGTCTTCATGGAAAATTTATCTGTACAAATGGCCCAAGCTGGTTCTGCTTTGTTAGGATTTTGGTGGACCATCTAGTAGTCATTTGGAATTGTAAAAGTGAAAGGGGCTGTGGTTGCAATCCCATGTAAGTTGCAAGATGTGAAAATTCAAAAAAGTTTAAAGGATTTTGTCCTTTGTCTTTGATTTAACTGAAGTAAGTTTCAAAATGAGAAGACTCAAGGTTTGGAGGGCTTTGTCCAGTGTCTTGGATTCTCTGAGGTGGTCTTTTGTCGAGGCTCTAAAACGGTAAACAGCAGTTTGTCGTTTTGGATCTATTTTTGGTTATCAGATGATTGTCCTCAGAGAAGACCGTTCTACACACCCCGCCCTGGTCCCATTCGAAATTTCATGTGAAGCCAATTTCTTCCATCGTTAGCTGATTTTTCTTTTTTCCATGGGGACCAAATGTTGGTCTCCTTGAGTGACTGGACTTAATGAAGCATCCTCAATGTACTCTCTCAATGGGAAATGCCAATGGGAAAAACGAAGTAGATGATAATGAGGATACGATGAATTGAATATCCAAAAAAGATGGCGGAATCATTTTAGAAAAAAAGGAAGGACTGAAAGAACTAGTACTTAAAGTGGCACTGAGTCGCAGTGGGGTGGAACGACATTTATGCTTGACAATTGACATGATGAAGCTCTTGAATCTGAATTCTGAATGGCTGATGGTTACAAGAGCATTTGATTTGAATTTTGCTTTGCTGAAAGTATCGGTTGGCATGTACAAACGAACTCGATCTCGATCGGTAGACGAAATCAAAAAGAATACGGTCATTTTCACAAGTCTTTGCAATTGCTTCCATTTGTTTGGAGTCTAGGACCGAAAGTTATTATGCATCATTAACAGTCGATAATAATTTTTGTTGGGAGCAGTGTTCTGATCCAACTTAGAGGGATAGAGGAACGAATTGCCAAAAGAATTGCTAGACCTAAAGGAGTTCCTTGAATAGAGCACATTGATGTCTTGAGTTCGACAACATGAATGTCAATCGCATTCAACACATTGTCAAAACTTGAAATCTATTGCCAGCACCATAAACCCCAAAGAGGATAAGGTCGATACATCATATGTAGTAGTGTATGCTAAAAGTCAAGGTAAATAAGCCAACAACACTCGGGGAATGAAATGCCTTTACCGCCACACGGTCATTTTACGCAACTTGTCGATCCAGGATGCGCAAACTCGGATGCAGAAGATGAGCGAGAAGCTAGACCTCGTGGACATGGGTACTGGATAGATGGAGTTGAGCAGAAGCCTACAGGCCCTGATCGATCAGGTAATCTCCGAGCCTCTCGACAATCATGTTGCACTGTCCTGGAGTCACGGGTTCCTCGTAGACCCCGAAAACTAGAGCTTGCGCGGTTTTCTTGATCGTAACGCCTCCAGATCCCTGCCATATCAGAACGCCCTTAATTAACATAATAGAAGTGAGCAAAGCCATTTCAACCCTCCGAAACAGCTAACATGACTGAAAAAACATCGACACGGCGCGATAAAAACGAAGGGTCTGCGGTGTGCTGCAAGAACAAATTCACCCTTCTAGTCCAATATATCCCCACAGGATAGCTAGCCCAGTAACTGGGGGAAGGACTGGCCTTGTGAATGCTAGACAGACACCTAAAACAGCCTTTGGGGAATCCTTTGGAGCACCCAAGAAAGAGCAATGCATGATCCTAGGAAGAACTTGTCTTGACAAATGAAAGTCAAATCAACTAACCCAGTTACTAATATTCAAATCTGAGCCCTCTCGATCAAAGTTAACCTTCCACAATGCTCCTCAATCTTCGAAAGAGGAAAAAAGATCGAAGATGCAATACAATATGAACAATTATATACTTCACCTTCTTTCCGCGGATGACGACGCCAGGCTCCCCCTGAATAACCATGTACTTGGTACCGCCAAGAAACAAACCCGTCGGGGCGAGATGACCCGGTTGCTCAAAATCTTTCAGAATGCCCGCAATTTCTGGAGCCTTGAACTGTTAGGGGAAACAGAATGCCAGAAATACTCAGAGCAGCTCGACAATACCAACGACGATTTAAAAAGAGAGACGGTCGAATGGGATTCGAGCATGCGTAAAAAGACGATCTTCTCAAATGGGTTGATTCTACATGACCATTTCAAGCAAATTAGCAGTTCACACGAGCTCCTTACGCTGGCTCTGTTGGAAAGCAAGGGCGGCAAATTCAATTTCCGGTTCCTCGCTATCAGAAAGCTGACGCGACACGACATTTTTCGTAACGTTTAGAACGAGTCAACGCAGATCGATCCGATCGTGCCCAATGCAGATCATGCATGCAACTGCATGAACGTCGACAGATGATCGGACATTGTTGCCGGGGGGGGGGCGATCAGATCGGTCCGACGGGATAAATTTCAAAAAAAAAAAAAAAAAAACCGCGGGAAGAAAAGCCGCGAGAGATCCGATCAACCGAGCACGCAAAAGCACGAGCCGCAATACAATGCATGCAGAGAGAGAGGGGCAGACCTGGGGAAAGTAGAGCTCTGAGCCCAGACGCTGCCGTCGTGGCCGACGATGGCGGCGGCGGAGAGGTGCTGCCCCTGGCCGTCGATGTCGCCCATGAGGTGATCATCGACGTAGGTCTGCCACGACATGGTGGTTACTGGTGGTGGTGCGCGGGGGCGTGCTTGCGTCGGTCCAAGGATCAGCAGGATTGCCGCTTCACTTTAGTCTCTCGGATTCGGGAAGTGGGGGAAGAGCTTCGGGCTTTGAATTTGCAGAGCCGGAGCTGGAGAGCTAGAGATAGAGAGAGAGAGAAAGGGGATCCGAGCGGCATGGGATCAATGCTCTTCTCCACCGCCCGTTCTGGCGGCGATTTCTCCCGTCCGCCCTTGACGTTCCGACCTTGGAGGGAGGACCCTCCATTTCTCTGTCTCTCTGTCTCTCTCTCTCTCTGCAAATTATCTTTAATTAGGTCATTACTTTTTTTAGATAGGCCTTTTTTTTTTTTTCACCAGGCTTATATTCACTTTTGATAGAACAAAATTTCCCACTTATTATGGTTTATGCATGTATAATAGATACTCGAATGATGAGATTATTCAGAAACACATGTCGAATTTCCGTGTTTAAGTTTCACATTGATGACGTTGGTGACACGTCATTTTAGAAATTACCATATATCATTTTTAATCATCTTCCTAAAAAGTTCGATCTCTTGGTGAATTATATGCAACCCAATACCGCATGCCACCCTACAATAACTACACATGAGTAATTAGGAGATGGGTATTTCGTAAAGTAAGATGAGGAAAATTGACCAAGGAAAATGGTCACTTACTTTTCTTATACGTTAACAAACTAAGTACGGTTAATATAAGGTTCAATCGATTTATGGCGATACACGTCACATATGCATATAAACTTAAAAGAAATTTTGAAGGAGAATGTTAGTAGATATAAGTGTCTTCTCAATTGGTGAAAAAGAGTCACATCCAAGCACTTCCTAAGTTAAACTTCATTTTTCCTCTTAGGCAATAGGGGAAAGGTGAATCCGACAATGCGATTAGTTGGGGCTTGGAAGATTTCCAATTTGGGAATTGGAAGCAATCTGTCTAAATTCCACCAACCACGTACAAATTGCTTGAGTTTGAGCCATGTGACAAGCCAAAGTCCAAGTTTAACTGGTTCATAGGGCATGCGAGGCGTTTTACGGGCTATCAAGTAGTTAGGTTTTCACGTCCTTGTCCCTAAATTATCAACAAAATAAAAAGAAAATGGGAAATCGACTCAATCATCTTATATTTTTCTGAGCAATTAATCGAAAACATTTTCTAAAAAGTTGAATTGCTCCTCCAAGCATTGTAAGGAGAAGAATGAGCCTGTGAAGTAAACCCACCCACTAATCGGCCCAAAGACAAAAGCCCATTGATTAGAACTTGTGGGCATCTCCTTTTTTTCCTCGAGGATAAGAAAGATGTTAACTCATATGCATACACACCCATGTATGCATTTTTTTTTTTTTTGGGGGTCAAGAATGTTAACTTATAAATAAAGAGTACTTCTTATGCATTTTTTTGTTATTGTAAAAGACCAAGAGAAAATAAAAATCACTTTGATATATTGAAAATTATTATGTCTACTCTTTCAAAAAAAGAATAAAAATAAGAAATATTATAATAATCGAATATTTCTTCCTTTTCATTTCTATCAAATCTGTTTTCTTTATTGATACTAATGGTTAAGCGGGAGAACTTGTTTTACTAGAACTAGGTGTACGGCACCCTTTATCAAGTCTAAATAATAAGATTGATTGGTTTCCGATCCGGTCCGGTGGAATGGGTAAATTTTTCTGTTTTGGGCCGAAAATAAAATGAAAAATGGGAGAAATTGGGATGAATTAGGGTTTGTTTATTAAAAAATTTTAAAATATATAAAATTTTAAAATATATATTATATATATGTAAAACTAATCGCCTCGGTCCGGTCGGTTCGCTAATTGGTTTCAAAAGTGGGAATCGGGAATCAAACCGTCCTTTTTGGGAATCGCCCAAAACCGGCTAGTCTAGTCTAGTCTAGTCTGGGCGATTCCCAGTCCAGGCAGTTCCTGTTGTATCGATGCTCATGCCGTCCCTTTTCTTATGGTCTTCTCGAGTTAAAAAGACAGACCATGCTTTCGCATTTCAGCTGTAAGGGCACGCCGCGTTCTTAATGGAGGAGGAGCCTTACTATTACACAGCGAATTAAACCGCAGGAAACTGGTACATAAATGCCATAATTTAACTATCCAAACGCTGCCATAGATCTGAAAAGTACATATAATAGAACTATAGAGTGAGGAGAAGTTCCTTCAAAGGAGATTCGTTCACTGTCTATTCCGACAGAAAGGGAAAAGTGCTGTCCCTCATTTCACGGGAGAGCAAGAACACCAAGCATGGTCTCCTAATTCTGTTGCCCAAGTCATGTGAAAAAAGAAAAAGAAATCTATTGCCTAAGACCCCATCTGAAATGACTGATTTACGCCAAGTCTAATAACGTTGATTACCCCGAAAAGCTCCTTTCATTTCTTTTGCTACAGGCATAACAAATCGCCCAAACGAGAATAATCATATGAGTCCCATTAACGAGTGTTTTCAAAATACTTATTAAGTGTATCAACTACAAAATATTTTGCTTTCCAAAGCATGATTATGCATAACGCAAAGCGGCTTGTGAATTGAAAATCGTAAAATTTTCTTATTTAGTTGACTTAGGATCTTGAAAATACTCGTTAACGAAACCCTAATTATTCATGCGAGGGACCGCACCAAAAGCCTTTGCTCCTAAAGAAAACATCCACTTGGGGGGACAGTCAATGAGAACATCAATAATTCCTTTCACCTACATTATTATTATAGCATTGACATGCTTTGGGGGAGGTCTTCCCTACTTCATTATTAATCGATCAGGTTTAACTACCACCAATTCTAGGGTTTCTTTGTGTAGTTTAATTAATTTCGTTTAGTACAGATTGATTGTGATCATTAGCATCATAATTAGGGGGATTGTAGGATCCACATTCATGAGGTTTGGGAGGCTTTTTGAGCACCACAGTAGTTGATTCTAATCACGACAAAGTGCTGAAGTTGCCCCCACCACAAAAGCCATGCCTTTTTATCAAACTTCATGGTCATGTCATGCTGGCGTTTGCTTGACTAAGCAGCCATTCTTGTCTATCCAGCTCATTAGTAAACTTGACGTTTAGTGCAAAACTTGATTAAATTATCTTTTGTCCAGTTAATAATTCTAAAAAGCTCGTTACCATGTTAAGATTACATTTACATGGTAAGTCTTCATGGATTAAATCATTCTATACATGACATCATGAGAGACAGTACAAGCGGGGGCAATATCCAGGCTCGAATAAGCGTTCAAGCATGACGCTTGATTCATCATTATAATTTGCAATAAGGTCCGAAATGTATCAATATCCAACTCAAGTTAGGTTATTTTGAGAGAGAGAGAGAGAGAGAGAGAGAGAGAATTTCTTCTCCACATGATATCAAAAATGATTTAGGAGAAAATCAAAAGGGTATGTTAGGATTCAAATCCTTAACATGTGCCCTGATACGATATCAAATAAATGGTTTATCTATAAACTTAAATTGTCAAGAAACGGCCAGGCCAATCATACACTTGTAACAATATCTTTAAGCATAATGGGCGAGAATCTTCATATCATGTATAGTTCATTCATATCCTGTCAAAACTGTTCAAGGATACGTCAACTGTCACCTCTTCGTCTCATCATCTCCATGGAAACCCTCATGAGGGGAAGAAAAGATCATGTCACACCACATGTGGAACAGGAGAGAACAACCATTAGCAGACGCTTTCGCTTCACGTGAGAACTGGGAAAGATGTTCCCGATCGGGTCTTGAATTGGGTCCACACAGAGACAAGCAAATATTGAAACGGATCTATAATCTTTTTTTGGACGTACTCGGGGTTCTTTGATTGACGTCGCTCTTGCCAACGTTAGAGAGAAGACATGAGAATATGTGATGTTATGTTGGTCACGACCCACTTAAATACAGTGTCTCGTTGTCTTTGGACGGAACAATAATAAATGCGAAACCCTACCACCCATTCATACGACGTTTGTGTCATTCGGCTCAACCTTAAAAGGAGATATGATTCGAGGGTGTGAATAGCCTTATAAATTTTCTAATTCGGAGGAAAACATTAGAAAGAAGAAGAAGAAGAAGAGGAGGAGGAGGAGAATTATGAGAGATGTAAACTTTAGGGCTAGTAGAAATCCGGCAATTGAATGCCCTCATGTAGCTGAAGTTCTAAAAGAATGGTGTTCAATGGGATGCTATCGTACTTGATTACTTTGCATTCGAGAAGATTAAACTCACCAAAAATTATATCAT
Source organism: Eucalyptus erythrocorys (assembly GCA_014182555.1). Lineage (NCBI taxonomy): Eukaryota > Viridiplantae > Streptophyta > Magnoliopsida > Myrtales > Myrtaceae > Eucalyptus > Eucalyptus erythrocorys. The sequence goes on along the minus strand of CM024599.1, from coordinate 49,499,824 downwards.
TTATGTCTTAAGAGATTTCGATGTGACTTCTTGGTGATCTTTAGCTCAAACCATACAGTATCGTTTGGCTATCTCAAGGTGCGATTAGGACTTAAGCGATGCAACTTACATATCTTATTATAATTGATGTAAAAATGAGCTTAAGCGAGAGATTTATCAGTTGATTCTTGACCGACCAAGATTGAGCTAAGGCGGGAGGTTTGCCGCTTCCCCTGTTTCTCCCTCCATTCTCTTCTGGCCGATAGTCACCATCGCCGACTATTGATAAGAAAAATGCTCACTAGTCTTTTTCAATGATTAATGCTCCGTGTTATTCATTTCTTTCCGTGTTCATTCTGTGATGTCGTCGGTCTAACAGAATATACCGGCAGTAGGCTTATTCAAGCTAGGTTTTCAAAAATGACAATGTAAGCACACATACATTTTTTTCGATGATAGGGAGAGACTTTCCTTCTCACTTTACCCCTTGATTAAATAATTAGAGAAGGCAATAGATGCACAATGAATATAGAGTCATCACTACGCAAATCTTTCCTCGGTGTATTTACTGAAACCCTACTCATGTACATCCATGAAACCAGAGGCCGACATCATTAAGCTCTTGCAATAGTTGAAAAAACCTTAGACAAGACGATATCCCATTGGGGCTTCCAAGGGCCAAGACAGAAAATTTCTTCTCATTTTGCTGCAATTAACGGCTGCATTCTCTAATATCCAAGAGGGTGTTCGTGTACTTTTTCACTAAGCTCAAATTATAAACTCTATAAACCGAGATGTCTCGTGAATTTTAAAACCCTAATAAATTATCGGTCGCACAGCTCATTTTCTCATCAAAATCATCTATCCATGAAGTGTCCCACCAGGGACACCGACCCACATAACGTAGCAATTCAACAAAGACTCCAAAAGAAAAAAAAGAAGGCATCGATGCATGCTTTTGTATGAGACGGTTGTGTGGATATCAAACACACTTAAATGGGGGATGGGCAATTGCATGCTCCCCACGCTCGGATCATAGAGAATTCGGACCCCACCATTTCCAATAAACTATCAAGAAGATTGAAATTATTAAATGAACAGATAAACAAAGTAGGTTGGGGTTGGAGACTATAGTATATTCATGGTAATTTGATGCCGTAAAGGAAAAGGATAAGGTCAGAAAAGTGAACAGAAAAAGGTGCATGCAAGTAATTAAATAAGGGCAACTTTACGATAATCATGGCCTGTGATGTCGAATGGGGTCCCGGCTTCCTAAGTGTAGAGATTGGGTAGCATATTCTTGACTATTAGGGGCTGGGGCTAAGATGATTGAAGATTCTTTTAATTGAACTTTTTGAATATGCGTCCTCTCTGTAGATACCGATGGAGGCAAAGTATGCGTAAGCGACAAGAGAAGCCGATAAGTTTGGGGAACCGGTTGCACATTAATAAAGAACTCAAATAAGAGTCAATAAAACAAAATTAGTGGACGACTTGATCAAGAACTTAGTAAGCCACCCAAATAAAGATTAGTAATTTCATATGGTTGTCGGTAAACTTAAGGTTTGATAGGTAAATAAAGTTAGTAAAAGATTAGAGAAGATTTTTTTTTTTTGTCGAGATAGGAGAAGTCGGTAATAAAAAGGGTATAATCAACTCAAATAAGAGTTGATAATGCAGAACTGGCTAGCTGGTAACTTAATTAGAGAGAAGATGGTAGTCACTATACTTAAAGTTGATAATTTAAAAAAAAAAAAAAAAAAGAGTCCGTAAATTTAATGGGTCAATAAGTAGGGCAAAAAAGAGTTGGTAACTTAATTAAAAGTTAGTACTTTTTCTATAGAAAAAAAGTTGGCAAATAACTCAAACGAGAGTTGATAAACCCAAACTAGTAATAAACAAATTTTAACAGACGTGAGTGTTGACAAATTTAAAGTTTTTTTTGTAAGAAATACAAATAAAATTTGGTAAATGATATCAAAATTTGATAACTAAAAATCAGATGAATTAGTAATTGACTCAAATGAGAATTGGTGACATAAACCATGTTGATTATTTAATAAAAAAAATATTGGTTACTCATTCTTAAAAATATTAGAAAATTCTTATAAGAATTGTTAACTTGAAAACTTTGGTAAGAAAGATGAGTAAAAGTTGATGAAAGATAAAACAAATTTTAATTTACAAATTGTCAAAAAAGAATTGGAGACTTCATAAAAGTATTGGTAAGTTATGAATAAGGTATCGCGAAATCAAGTGACTAATAATCATTTTTACCAACAGTTTTATGATAGTACCAACTAGTTCAACATTCTACAAACATGAAAAGAACATTTCCATTTTTTTTTTTCCTTTAAAGCACAAGCAGAACCGTCCTTCGTTAGATATAAAATTCCACTTTTCACATTTTTTTCATCAACTACCCGATAGAAGCTAAAATTATCATTGGGGAGCTAAGGAACTTTTACCTTTTCTGATTTGAGATTTTGGAGATAAAATTATCATTTGCATTGGGGTTTCAAACATCTAATTTGAATACTTGAATCAAAAGCTTGAGAAACAAAGTAGTACGAGGAGCCAAAGTGCCCGGACAGAAAGTGCCATCTACCTTAACTAAAGTGAAACATTCGATTGCACATCACCTCCTTTAATTTGATTAAACTTGATTTGATTTATATCCTTCAAGAGCACGACGTATCGCCTCTAAAAATCATGTCAATATGCCATCTATTTTTTTTTTTTTCAAATAATTGATATAAGGTAAATCAAATGCCCTTTGAAAATCCAACCCCATCAAACTAATACACCACCCATCACAAAAGAATAATTATGGTCTGTTTATTTTGCGAATAATGAGTGATTTTGAAAAATATTTTTTAAAAATAAGTATTTATAAAATTCAATGAACAAAAAATATTTTCATCATCTTTGATACTATTCAAACATAAAATTGTTATCGATAATGAACACTCTCCAAATCATTTTTTCTCCATGAAACAAATAGTGGCTGGATAAATATATACATTGAAAGGAGAGAATAGTCTCTATGCTATATGGCTTAGCCAATTACTGAAACATGAAAAAACAAATAAGACTAAGGGTGATTGTTTCAAAGGTAGAGACAGAATTGGTTCCTAGTCTTTGGAACCGAGAATCAATCATATTCACCCTAGAATCGGACCTAACCGGAGGTAATATATATATATATATATCATTTCCCCAAATACTTTGTAGTTTTTACCCTTACTACTTTGAGTTGATTCGGTGAATCGGAAATTGGACCGGTTTCCCAGTTCCAACTTATTTCCACACGAACTACCTAAAATTGGCCGATTCAATTGATCCGGTTCTCCAGTTGGACCGGGGATGGATGCATACCCCTAAATAAGACCTTATTGTAAATACGATATATAACATAAAAGGATGGATAAGCTTTTGAATTGGATGACCCATTTCCATGATTAGCTGTTTCATGATTCTACCAACTCCTCTGTCTGTTTGTCTCTCTTTCTATCTCTCTGTGTATTAAAGTAGTTTGGTTGGCTGTTTGGGTCGTTTCCATAGAAGCCATTCCTCATGTTAGCTGGCTGTTCTTACAAACTTAGCAAGAGTCATTGTATTGATATGATAACACAACTGTCGGATATTTCGGATATTCCTTTTTGCCCATAAGCAATGCTACTAAAAGTTATTATTTTATTTTATTACTTTTTTCCCAATAATTGATAAGAAAAATATACGATAAACTCTCCTGTGAGAGCACAATTTGGGAGTCGAGACAAAACGTGAACGATTCTATTGGTCGTTTCCTCCCATGAAAGATCAAAGGATTACCTAACTAAAATTTCTATATTTTTTCTTCAAATTACTTAAATAAGTTAAAAAGAAGGAAGGAAGCCCACTGAAATTATCCATGGTAGTACCCATTTTGATCTGATATATCACTCGCAATTTTTACTAAATGATGTTTGCACTCGCCCCACTCCAATTCCAACCTATTTCTCCTTATCATAACATAAGGTTACATTTTCCCAATTAACGTTATAAATGTGGTTAATCTTTCAACCTAAAACAAAAGAATTATTTTGTGGTTAATCAGCCGCCAAATGTCGTTGTCCAAAGAACAATCGGCAAATTTGTCAGCGAATGCCACGTGAACACTTGATTTTGATCATAGCCATATCATATTTTTCGCACATTAAGAATTTCGGGGAAAAATTAAACCCAAAATATAGGAAAATAGTCGGGAAAATGTGTACATCCCTGCTCGTTTTAATACGAAATTGGATGCTTTGGAAAACAATTTTCTAATAATAATTAGTTATATCTTTTGGAATAATTAATTAATAAAAATATTTTTATTATTGATAACTATTTGTATTTAAATAATTTTGTGAATAAATTATTTTTGATTCATATATTTTTATAAACATCACAAAATAGCATGTTTAAGAGCATATTTTATAAATTATAATATTTTCGACAAAATCAACCGACGGAAAGATGCAACAAAGACTCTTTCTCTTCAATCTTCCATGCAAAATCTTTTCTTTCCCCATCATCACAACGTGGGTGACAGCCTGAACTTAGCTGTGCTGGCCCCGCCATGCATAAAAAGTGGGGTCCGGATTTTTCGCGAGAAAATATTTTCTCGCCAGCTTATCTGCCTTTGCGCTTTTTCCCGCAAAAGGAAAAATTTTCCCACCACCCCCCCCCCCCGCCCCAACCTTGCATGGGCCCCTCCCCTGGGGTCTTCTCTAGTAATGCATTGCTCAAATTTTGTGCATAAATGCTGGATTTTAGGGTTATTGTGACTGGAAATCGAAATCATCTGGAAAATAGAATAAGAAAAGATAAGGATTGAAACGGGTCTATAAAAGAAAGAATTTGCAATTAGTGTTTTACCTCCATTGCCTGGTTGGAAATTTAGAATTCTTAGTTGTCTGGAACCCCTTTGGAAAAGGGGGAGAAAAGCAAATGCAGAAATCTAAATCTTCACTATTGTAATATAGGGAAAAAAAATTTAATTGTGGCTATATTGATAGGGCCTTAATAATTGGACTAATGTCTTGGTCAATGCTTGAGTTTGGCGTTTCCAATACTTAGCAGAACAAGCCAAAATTAATCTAACTCGGGCTATTAATGCACTGGCTTTATCATTTCCAAAATTAAAAGTATATTGTGTGTCATCCATATCGCAGTTTTCATCTTGTCAATTCGAGAAAAATGACAAAAGGGGTAATTTCAAAGACGATACTCAGCAAATTTGAGAAATCCAGAAAAATAAGAATCTTCCCATTTTTCGTATCCACCTTTTAAATTCGCATAACTCTCTATTTAAATCATATTCTTTGGAGATTGCGGACATAAAGAACATCTCTCAGGTGGGGTTTTTCCCCTAAGGATATTTAAAGTGAAAAAGAGGAAAAACAGTTCAAGCTGCGGCGCAAAAGTCAGTATAGACCGTGGAATGTTTCACTTAGTTTATTTATTATTTATATATATTCATCGGAAAGTCTCTCCATGGTCACCTCTCCCATCCATCTTCCCGCGAAATTAGGAGGTAGGGAGGGGGAGATTAGATTACCAAATAAACATAAAAAATAAAAATAAAAATAAAAAGGGGGATGATACAAATAATTTTAGAAATGATATATATTTATATATATCCATAAGAATTAGTTGAGTTGAATTATTATTTTATTAATTATTATAGGAATAAGTTTATTGAAAATTCTACAACTTGTTATGAAAGTGCAATTGAGTTTTCAATTTTTTTAAAAAATAATCAAGTCTTGAAATTCGAAATAAATATAATCAAGTCTTAAACTTTTTTCCAAAAGTGTAATTGAATTTTAAAACTTAAAGAAAAAAATACAATTAAACCTTAAAACTTATTTAGCCGGTGCAATTAAGTCATTTCTTTCATCAGTTCCGTCCAACTTAGCAAGTGAAAAATGTTAATAAATTTTCAGATTCGACTACACGAACTTGATAAGTTCAAGGATTTGATTATAGTTTTTGAAATTTTTAGGACATAATTATATTTCTCGATAAGTATCGAAACTTCTCATCACACTTATTCCATGACGATATAAATTTTGGTAACTATTGGGGCAAGGAAGGAAAAATCCACAATTCTCATATTATGTATGCCAGCGTAGCATTTGTTTCCATCACATAATTCCACGGGTGTTCTCGGGGACGCCTGTTAATCCAATGTGGTAAAAGAAAAATGACAAAAAAAACGCCCCCCAAATGGACAAAAACAAACAGACAAGGAAAACAGCTACGCTAAGAGAGACGTTAAAACCGGTGAGAGCACCAGCAGACGATTCATTTGCAGTTGATGAAAAGCTCAGACGTTCACCAAGCTCTCCCTCCCTCTCTAGAATCACCGTGCTGCTTTCTCTCTCTAGAACCTCTCCCGTCCGTCCGGGGCTCTGCAGCGACCGGCGCCGGCAGCGACACGCAGTCTCGAGGAAGAAGAACCCGAGGATGGATCCCTGCCCCTTCGTCCGCCTGATCGTCGAGTCCCTCTCCCTCAAGCTCCCCGTCGACCCCTCTAAGCCCGCCGTCGCCGGCGGCGGGATCCACCCCTCCGCCACCCCCTGCTTCTGCAAGCTCCGCCTCAAGAACTTCCCCGCCCAGACCGCCCTCCTCCCGCTCTCGTCCCCCAACTCCGCCGCCGACGCCCCGCCGGACACCGCCACCTCCGCCCCGGGCTTCCACCTCGACCCCGCCGCCCTCCGCCGGCTCGCCGGGAAGCCCTTCGCCCTCCGGGTCTCCGTCTACTCGGGCCGGATGGGGGGCCGCACCTGCGGGGTCGTCGGCGGCGGGAAGAAGCTGCTCGGGCGGGTCCAGGTCAGCGTCGGCCTCGACGGGGCCCAGGCCCGGCCCGTCGTCTTCCAGAGCGGGTGGCTGAAGCTGGGGCCCGCGCCGGGGAAGCCCCCGCCGGCGCGGCTCCACCTGGTGGTCCGCTCCGAGCCCGACCCGAGGTTCCTGTTCCAGTTCGGCGGCGAGCCGGAGCTCAGCCCGGTGGTGTACCAAATCCAGGGGAGCAACATCCGGCAGCCGGTGTTCAGCTGCAAGTTCAGCGCCGACCGGAACTGCAGATCCCGGTGAGTCTCTTAGGCGCATCTTAGCGTAGCCTCACGTCTCCGTGCTAACGTGCGCTCGGGGGTCATTTATTAATTTTCGTGGGAATTTTAATTCCATGGGGGGAAGGAGTGACGAATGATGGTGATCATTATGCTACGTCTATTAATTAGAGGGGGGGCCTATCGGCTGTGAATTATTTTTCACGGTTTTTAGGGGTTTGGTTTCTGCTAATTTACGCATGTGGGGTTGTCAAATTTCATTTTTTTTTCCCCTCACTTTTGCAAGCTATTGAACTGGAAAAAAGAAAAACAGAAAATTGAAGCACATGGGATTGTTACAATTTGGTCAAGGACCCTATCTGGTCCTCACCTTGCCTTTCTTTCATGGTGGGGGTAACCCCCTTGACCTCTCTCTCTCTTTGTCGCTCTCTCTCTATCTCTCTAATTTGTACTAAATTGAATTTTCACTGTAAAAGATCCCAAAAGGTGAAAAAGCGTAGAGAGAGAAGTGGCAATCTTGGAAGATTTCTTTTCCCTTTTTCCTCCCAACTTTTTTTTGGGGATCTGCCAGCATTATCATGAGCCTAGACTGTAAGAATAGGCAATTTAGGCACGTCGCTGCCGGAACTTTGATACATGAGGAGTTGGGTCCATCGTTTTCCTGTTTCTAGGTCGTCTGAAATTCGAAAGGAATACAAAGTTCAGAACTTTCGGGAAAACAAAAATCGCTGTTCAATAGGTCCAGATCATGTGACATGTGATGCAGCAGTAAGATCTCACTCGTGCCATGTTCGGTCAGGCGCTCCTGAACAAATCTAATATTTTTCGTAAAAGGATCGATGTAGCCGACTTTCTACGAATTACAAAAGTGGGTCGATATTTAATGGATATTCTCGATAGGAGTTCGTCGAATCCGCTTTGTTTAATGATCCTCTGCTGCTGCCGCTTCTTTGTTATGTGCGACACATACAATATTGCGTCGGTTCATTGATTCAATCATCGCTGATCACGATCTGTCCTCCGTGCTGTCGTAAATGGAAAGAGAGCTTTCTAGTAGCCTCGAATCTTTAGGACAAGCATCGTGATTAGTTTAAAAAAAAAAAACGAGGGGCGGTCTTCGGCTGACGGAGCCGAGTTTGGTCAAAGAGACAGCTCCATATCTTCTCCAACTGTCATTGGCAACAACCCTCGATTCTTCCCATGTGCAGCTACTTAGGTCCCGCCGATATTAAAATTTGCAGAATCGATCATTAGGGGAGTTGATGTTTCCAATAAATTCTCTGCTGACCCTCGATTTTTTTAATTAATTCGTGTTGATTATAGAATATTTGATCGTTCAGTTCTTGTTTGGTACCTTGACTAGTGACTAGGTAGTCTTGGTCCAGTCATTGTTCTAGTTTTAACAATAATTGATTTCATCATTATGGTTTTTTGACAATTTCGATTCTTGATTTGTGGTGTTGGGAAACCAGATCATTGGCGTCGGATTTCCCCAGCAGCCGAGGATGGATGAGGACCCTGTCTGGGGAGCGAGAACGGCATAGCCGGGAGCGGAAGGGGTGGATGGTCACGATCCACGACCTCTCCGGCTCGCCCGTGGCGGCCGCCTCGATGGTGACCCCCTTCGTGCCCTCCCCGGGCTCCGACCGGGTCTCCAGGTCGAACCCCGGGGCGTGGCTCATCCTCCGCCCCAACGGGTACTCGGTCAGCAGCTGGAAGCCCTGGGGCCGGCTCGAGGCGTGGCGGGAGCGCGGCCCGACCGACGGCCTGGGGTACAAGTTCGAGCTGGTCACGGAGGGTGGGCCCACGAGGGGGATCCCCATAGCCGAGGCGACGATGAACGTCAAGAGGGGCGGACAGTTCAGCATCGACGTCGGGTCGAGCCTGAAGTCGCCCGTGAAGGGCTTCGTGATGGCGTCGACGGTGGAGGCGGAGGGGAAGACGAGCAAGCCGGCGGTGCAGGTCAGCGTGCAGCACGTGACGTGCATGCCGGACGCCGCCCTCTTCATCGCGCTCTCTGCCGCCATCGACCTCAGCATGGACGCCTGCCAGCTCTTCTCGCATAAGCTGAGGAAAGAGCTGTGCCATGACGATCAAGATTGCTACACCTGAGAAACCATACATCCCGAGGTCGAAACACATGCCCTGCTAACTGATTTTTCCGCAGTGATGACTGATCAGTGCTTGCTCAGCCCGGAGACCCAAAAAAAAAAAAAAAAAAAAAAGGCTGCGGATTTGAGCGGAAAAAAACATGGTTGCGCACTCCACAAATTTTTTCCTTGCCCGCGATCGCGATTTTCTTTTGGATTGGATTTTGATGATTTTGGTACTTGTAGAGTTGGGGAGTTTGATATTGGTGTTGTCATTACCAACACTTCTCGGAGAGAATTTCTCTTTGTTGAACACATTTTTCTTTCTTCTTTTTGTATAATTTACTTATCGAAATTGTACAGAAAGGGAGATCTGGGGTTTGCTACAGTGGTTTGTTCATAAGAATATATTAACTGATTCTTTGATTTCTTTGCTAGCTCTCTTTCTGGATTGGCGCAAGCTATAAGCTGTTGCTCGTGTTGTCTTCTTTGCTGGCTTTGACATTGCGGATACGTGAAAATGATGCTGTGTCCCAAGAAGGTTGTCTCCCTCTGATGGTGACCGGTGAAGGCCTGCACTTTTCTTGATGCATGACACTATCTTTTCTTTCGGTAGATGTATTTTGATTTTGCCTAAAATGATTGTGTCCTCTGCCCAACATAAAAGATAAGCCGACACTTTTCCTGCGCCAGAAGCAATTTCTCTTGGATCAGATTGATTCACAAGGCAAAAGCATGGACATTTCTTGTTTGAAAACTTGGAGACCTAAAACAGCACGGGTCCAGAAAACCTAGAACAGCACGGGTCCAGAGTTATTTTGGGTTGAGCCTTTTCCTTCGTTTGACGGTCGAGTCAGCTTCTAACAAGAACGGATTTCAACTCATGTTCATTGTTCGGTCTAATAGCTTCGTTTGAGAAAAGTAGATAAAATTTTCCTGAATCGGGCCAAGCGAAGTTCAAGAATCGCTTCGCTGCGTGCATAATCAAAGCAAGAATATAGAGAAAGAAAAGGAAGAGAAGAAGGAGAGAAAAACACTGCTCTTCACTTCGTACCCCGGTGTTCACCATGGAAGGAATATCAGTGTACTTAATATCGGTTTTTCCCTTTGTTGAAGACAATTTTTTTTTTTCCTCCTTGGTCTTCTTCTTTTTGTGTAATTTACTTATGGCAATTCTACAGGCAGGGAACCACCGCCTGCGGTGGCCCAATTGGATAAGAGCTCCCACATCTTACCGAGGGAGGGAGTTCGAATCCCGCTGGCCACAAGGGATCTGAAGCGCGATGTCGGGGTGGTGGGTCCTCCGCTAGCGTTGCTCCAGGGTTTATTGCTTAATATCTGATTCTTTGATTTCTCGGCTAACTCTCTCTAGATTGACAAGCTACGAGCCGTTACTCATGTTGTCGTCTACTTTGCTGGATTTGTCATTGTGGACACGAGAAAATAATGCGGTGCCCCAAGGTGGTTGTCTCCCTCTGATGGTGACTGGTGAAGGGCTGCACTTTTCTTTAGGTAGATGCATTTTGATTTGCCTAAAATGATTGTGTCTTCTGCCCAACATAAAAGAGAACCGACTCTTTTCCTCTGCCGGAGACGATTTTTCTCGGATCAGATTGATTCACAAAGCAAAAAGGATGCATATTTCCCGTTTGAAATCTTCGAGGCGGCAAAAGCAAAGCCTCACAGCAAGGCATAAAGTCTTTTAATCGTGCAAATCTGCAGCGAAGCCAGTTTTTGTGGCTGCATTCGTCGTGGCGCACGAGCACGTCGAGTGAAGAGAAAATTCTACCAGGTCTTTGCCCGAACCAGACGGGAATCCACGCCACAGGCTCCAATTCGGCTTTTCTTGGGGTGCATCTGATCGTGCGGGAGGAAACCGAAAGCAGCCGAATGCCCGCTGAGCTTCTTTCTCTCCCTCGGTTTCATCGTGAAGCCACGCTCATCGGCTCCGGCGCTCCACAAGTTAGAACACGGGAAGCGGGAACAGGGTCGAGATATAAGACCGAGACCGAAGAGAGCTTTGAAGTCCACATGATAATGGGGTGGCATCTCCTGTCCAGAATGGGCTCTGAGTAGTTTCCTCCAACTCCGTCATTCTACAGCTATGCTATAATAAATGTTTAATAATTCTCGTGCACGTGCGGAGGGCCCGCCAATCTCAGCAACGTGAGATTGTTACACGAGCGAGGGCACCGAGGTAATGAGACATGGGCTTGATCCATTGGACCTGGGCTTGTGTAGCCTACTCTGATATCGAAACCACCCGTTCTGAGCCCGTGGATGGAACTCATCGTACAACCACGCGAGGCTCCTCTTCACAGAGCAGCGAAAGGGGCAGGCCAGGGATGGCCCAATGGGACGGCTCGGTGCTGCTTGACCGTTGCTTTCTCTCATTTTTTTTTTTTTTTAAAGTTTAATTTTATGAAACTTTTTCTTGAATACCTAGGAATATCGGTAAACGGGAGACCTGTTTCGGACTTATAAAGGGTCCCAGTTTGGGACTTGAGTTAAGGTTAGGAAAATTGATTCATCAGAGGATGAGCGGATAAAAAACGAAAATTGGTCCGCTTGATGCAGAGAGATAGGGGCATCACCGACCTCCTCTCTTTGTCCCAAACGAAAATGGCGACTCTCTCTCTCTCTCTCTCTGTATTTTCTCTGTCCCGCAGTTTGCTGGGATAAGCAGCGAGATCACCAAACTGTTCTCTCGACAAACCAGGGGGCTTAGAAGCGCCGGGGATCCTCAGGGCAATTCAAGCCTCCTCCTGGGATCACCTGGCAACCCATCCGAGGTCTCTGCATCTGGCCGGTTCGGTATGCCAATTGGGACGTTCCGGATGGGAGAGCACCGTGCAATTCTTGGCTGAACCCAGAAAGGAAATTGTAGGCCACGGTGAGGTTCGCTAGGCTCTTGAGCGAGATGACAAAGGTCGGGCAGGACCCTGGACAGCTTGTTGTGTCCTGGGTTCCGGACCTCGATCTGGGTCAGGCACGAGACGGTGTCCGGCAAGCGACACCAGAGCACCTCCATGTCCGAGAACAGCCTACTCCCTTCGCGGATGCGCCCGGTGAGCCGATTGCTCAAGATATTGGACCGAGACCAAAGAGAGCTTGAAGTCCACATGATGAGCGGCAACCATTACCTTTTTTTTTTTAAAATTTAATTCGAGGGGCAGATTTGGGATTAACTCTTACTTATTTTTTCATTTTAAGTTAATTGGAGGTCCAGTTCCATAAAAATTAGAGATGACTCATGATGATTTTTGGACATAAGACTAATCGGGTCGGATTTGGGATTAGAGTTAAAGTTGGTGAATTTTTTTAGATGAAAAATATGCCATGGTGGACTTGGTTCCATATCAATTAGAGATGACTCAAGGTGATTTTTGGATAGATGACTAATCTAGGACAGATTTGGGACTAAAATTAAAGCCGATGATTTTTCCTTTTAGACAAAAAATGGTTAGGAGTAGACTTGGATTAGACCTAAAATTGGGGGATTTTCCTAGGAAATAGACCCAGGGAAGGACCAAACTTGTGAGTTGTTTGCGACTTGACTGTGCTGTGGGTACATGTGGAGGAAAGGAAGTTTTCATCTGTTGCAGAGAAAAGAACAAGGAAAAACTAAATGCGACTATTTTTTCACAGCCAGAAAATTCCAAGTCCTTTTATGATCTGAATTCTTCTTATACCCCTTCTCATCTCCATCTTTCTGCAGAATGGGCTGTCGAAGTCCGGACTCCTTGATGAAGGAAGCGACCTGCGTTGGTGCTAACATGTCCGCAAATGAACAACAACGTCACGAGAGAATCGCGCTTTCATTATAATCCATAGTTTGGCTTTATCGGCTCTTTCAATCGGAGTTCATTTCCTGAATCAGGCCAAGCAAAGTTCGAGAGAATCACTCCGCTGCATGCTTAGGTAGTTTCTGGCCGCTCGACCGGAGTCAAAATCAGTCGGGATGTCGCAATTTATATCAAAGAGATAAGAGGGAAGATTGCAGAAATCATTTCGAGATAGTTTGTGGGAAAGATTGAAGTGGTAAGGAGTAGAGAGAACTTTTGGGATAGTTACTCTGGGTTTGTGGGAACTATCTTCGTGCTTCAACTAGAAGAAGAGAGAAAAACACTGCTCTTCACTGACATCCTGGTCTTCTACTGTATGAACTGAATAAATTGATGCATCAGAGGATGAGGGGGGAAAACGATCTTAGTCTACTTAAAAGCTCTAATTTTTAACAGCGGTAATTAATGCGAAATTGAACCTGACGTTCGGGAAGGAGGGTATCGTGCATTCTTGGCTGAACCCAGAGAAGAAATTGTAGGCCACAGTGAGGTTCACTAGGCTCTTGAGCGAGCAGACGTCTCAGTCTAGCTAGATCCTGGACAGCTTGTTGTGTCCCAGGTTCAGGAACTCGATCACACACGAGACGGTGTCCGGCAAGTGACCCCATCAGGCGTTGAACACCTCCATGTCCGAGAACAGCCCAATCCCCTTGGGGACGCACCCAGTGGGCTGATCGTTCAAGAGCAGGATCTCTCCGATCTCATTGCCTAGAATGATTTTCTTCTGCCCAACATAAAGAAGAATGAGATTTTTACTATGTTGGAAACAATTTCTTTTGGATTAGTATTATTCACAGAGCAAAACGGATGCGTATATCCTGTTTGAAATCTTTGATGAAAGCAAAGTCTCATAACAAGGTATGAAGTGTTTCATCGTGCAAATTGACAGTTTAAGACAGTTTTATGGCTGTCGAGTGTCGAAAGGATTTGTCATTCCACAAGCAACGTCGAGTGAAGAGGAAGTTCTGCCGGGCCTCTGCCCAAACCAGATGTGGGAATCCACGACGCGGGCCACGACTCTTCCTTCTGGGGGCGGATCTGATTGTACAGACGAAACTGACAGCAGTCGAATGCCGCAAAGGTTCTTTCTTTCCCTCAGTTTCATCATGAAGCCGCGCTCATCAGTTCGACGCTCGACAAGTTAGAACAAGAGAATGGGAACTGAGTCAAGATATTTGACCGAGTAGTTGTTCTCCTCCTCCATTCACACGCCACAAAGTTTTTCTTTGCCCGAAGTCTGTTCACGACAAATTCCCCCCTCTCTCTCTCTGTCAATGGGGAGCTAAAGAAGCTCAGCTTGTCCCACATCGGAGGTGCACTGACATAACAAACAGTTAATAAGCCTCGGGCACCTCACCGTTGCTCGCCGAGCTTGGCAACGCGAGCTTGTAACCCGAGTGGGGGCATTAAGGTTGTGGGACGTTGCCTTGGGATCTTTGCGTCGGGCTTCGACTGGCAATCAGCTGGCCCGCCCGTTCCAAGCCGGGAGTTGGCCCATGCGGCCCGTGCGAAGGCTCGGGCCTCATGCGGCACTAGAGCGGAGGGGACCGCGTCAGGCTGGCTTCACAGAGCAGCGAATGCCTCCCGCTCTCGGCAGTGGAAGGACAACGGGCCGGCGCCGGTGAGGCCCATCAACGGCGCACAGAACAAGTCCTACTGAACCACCACCTTTTTTTTTTTTTTTTTTTTGGTAGAATCCAAAGAATATCGATAGAGGAAAATTAGGTCCACCACCACCAGGGTATACAACCAAACCCATTCTATCCAGAAATAATTTCTAGAACTCCAAGAATATCGGTAGGAGAAAAATAGGCCTACTGTCCAAGTAGGGGTGTACAACCAAACTGATTCTATTCGGAAATAATTTCTAGAAATCTAAGTATATTGATAGGAGAAAAATAGGCCCACTTTCAAGTAGGAGTGTACAACCAAATTGGTTCTATCTAGGAATCAGATCGGACCGCTTGAAAAACTGGTCTCGAAACTCGTTCTTATTAGAACCAGTTCGAGAACAAGTTCTAAGTGAATATTCATCCACCACCACCGAGTAGGGGTGTACAACCAAACTGATTCTATCTAGAAATAATTTCTAGAAATCTAAGAATATCGATAGGAGAAAAATAGGCCCACCGTCAAGTAGGGGTGTACAACCAAATTGGTTTTATCTAGAAATCAAATCGACCTACTTGAAAACAAGTCTCGAAGTCTTTCTCATCGAAACCAGTTTGAGAACAAGTTCTAAGTGAATATTCACCCAAAAATCATACTAAACTATCCTATATTGGAATTGATTTTATAAGTTAAAATGTCAGAATCCTAATTTGTTTTTCTTCTAAATTCTAACCTCAGCACTTTTTGTCCTTTGTCTTTCTTCAAAACTCCTTGCCAATCTTTCATCTTCTCCTAATTTTTTTGGATAAATGGGGAATGGACTTTTATAATTTATATTTTAGGTCACGTGTTTGAACTTTTTATTATTTATTGTATTCATCTTTTGGATTATTATTATTTTTTTTTTTTGCAGATTAAGATTTATTTTGTTCATCATTTACTTTGAATTGTTTCATCACCTATAGACTCATATGATTTTGCCGTTAAAAAATGAATAAAAAGAAAAGGAAAAAATAAAGTGGGTTCTCAGGTAGACCTTAGAATTGGATTTGGAAGAATAAAGTAGATTCCAAAATGGGTTTCATGCAAACAAGATAAGTTTCGGGGACCAAAAATTAGGAATTGATTATAAAAAGGTAGCTTTTTTTTTTTTTTTTTTTTTAAATTAACTTTTAATTTAGTTTTTTATTTTATTTGTAGAATCCAAGAATATCCATAGAGGAAAATTCGATCCACCATCAAGTAGGGATGTATAACCACGGAGAATAATTTCTAAAAATCCACGAATATGGATAGGAGAAAAATAGGTCCCAAAATTCATTCTCATTGGAACCAGTTCAAGAACAAGTTCCAAGTAAATATCCACCTAGCTGTCCTATTTTGGAACTGATTTTCTAAGCTAAATAGTTTGAATCCTTATTTCTTTTTCCTCTAAATTCTAACCTCAGCACTTCTTCGTCCTTTATCTTTCTTCAAAACTCCTCGCCAATCTTTCATCTTTTCCTAAATTTTTCGGATAAATGGGGAATGGAATTTTATAATTTATATTTTAGGTCACTTGTTTGAACATTTTATTATTTATTGTATTCATCTTTTGGATTGTCTTTTTTGCAGATTAAGACTTATGTTGTTCATCATTTACTTTGAATTGTTTCATCACTTATAGACTCATATGATTTTGTTGTAAAATTGAATCAAAAAAAGAAAAAATAAATAAAATGGGTTCTCAGGTAGACCTTAGAATTGGATCGGAAAAATAGAGTAGGTTCCAAAACAGGTTTCACGCAAATAAGACAAGTTTCAAGGTCCAAAAATTGAGAATTGATTATAAGAAGATAAATTTTAAAACCTACACCCCATAGAACCGATCATGCCTGCCGGAGTGAACAGCTTGTTGTACCGTGCTGTAAGGGCGCACGTGAAGGAAATGAAGTTTCCTCCATCTGCTGCAGGAAAAAGAACAAGAAAAAACTCAGGACGCAGACTACTTTTTCCGGCCGAGAATATTCCAATTCCTTCTTGTACCCGCCCTTTCGTCTCCAATCTTCTTCTGCAGAATGAGCTGTCAAAAGTCCTGACTCTCCATGGTGAAGGAAAGTACCTAGGTGGCACTAACATTTAAGCAAATAGAACAAGAATGCCATTAAACGGTCGGCACTATCAATCGGGAGTTTCACTGCCTGAATAAGGCCAAGCAAAAGTTTGAGAATCGTTTGGCTGCATGCTTAAGTAAGTTCTTGGCAGATCGACCGGAGTCGAAATCAGTTGGGATGCAGCGATTTATATCGAGACATGAGAGGGAAGATTGCAGAAATCATCTCGGACATAGTTTGCGACAACTTGAAAAATATAAGCGGGGCAAATTGTAATTGCCCCGAGATTTATCTAATAAATTGGTGCAGAGTAGAGGGGACTTTGGGGATAGTCACTCTGGGTCTGTGGTAACTCTCTACCTAGAAAAAGAGAGAAAAAACACTTGCTCTTCACTTCACATCCTGGTCTTCTCCAAGGAAGAAGAGCTTATGGCCACCTATTCTATGTACCGGTTTCTTGAACTGAACTAAATAAGTTGATGCATCAGAGGATGACTGAAAGAACGAAATAGTCTACCATCTTTAACAGCAGCTATTCAATGCAGAGACACCAGCATCACCGAACCTCTCTCTTCGCCCCAACAAAAATGGCGACTCTCTCTTTCTTGTCCCTATCTCTCCCCGTGTCTCTCTCTTCTGTCATGGAGGAGCTGGGATGAGATCGCCGATGGTCCCGGCGAGATCGCCAACTGTTCTTGACAAGGCCCCAAGTGCCCCACAGACCAGAGGCTCAGAAGCGCCGGGGATCCTCAGGCAACTCAAGCTTCCCTCCTGGGATCACCGAGCAATCCGGCTGAGGCCTCTGCCGGTTCGGTATGCAATTAGCCACGAAATCAAACCCAACGTTCCGGAACGGGAGCCCCGTGTATATTGGAACTGATTTTATAAGTTAAAAAGTCAACTTAAATCTGACCCGATCCCCCGTTTAATAGCTCTTTTTCACGACACAGTCGCCATGCCAAAGGAAAGGGAGAAGAAGCTCAGCTTGTCCCACATCGCCCCCAGACATACTCAATAGACAGTTAATAAGTCTTGTGCATGTGCGCTCCCCTCCGTAGCGCCAACTTATGGATCCCGTCTGCCGATCGTCGAGTCCCTCTCCCTCAAGCTCCCCGTCGACTTCTCCAAGCCTGCTGTCCCCGGCAGGGGAATCCGGCCCTCCACCACCCTCTGCCTCTGCAAATCTCCGCCTCAAGAACTTCCCCACCCAGACCGCCCTTCTCTCGCTCTCCTCCTCCAAATCCGCCGCTGACGCCCCGCTGGACATCGCCATTTCGACCCCGCCGCCCTTTGCTGGCCTCGACGGGTCCCAGGCCCGGCCCAGCCTGTCGTCTTCCAGAGCGAGTGGCTGAAGCTTGTGGCCCACGCCCGCTCGATTCGACCTGGTGGTCTGCTCCGAGCTTGACCCGAGGTTGCTGTTCCAGTTTTGGCGGCGAGCCGGAGCTCAGCCCGGTCGGGTACCAAATCCAGGGGAGCAACATCCGGCAACCGTTGTTCAGCTGCAAGTTCAGCGCCGAGCGGAATTGCAGATCCCGGTGAGTCTTTTAGGTGCATCTTAGCGTTGCCTCACGTCTCCGTGTTAACTTGCGATCAGGGTCATTTAATTTTCGTGGGAATTTTTATTCCAGGGGGAAGGAGTGATGAATGATGATGATCGTTATGCTACGTCTATTAATTAGCGGGGGGGCTTTCGGCTGTGAATTATTTTTCACGATTTTTAGGGGTTTGGTTTCTGCTCATTTACGCATGTGGGGTTGTCAAATTTTTAGGGTTTCGGTTGAGCCTTTTCCTTCGTTTGACGGTCGAATCAGCTTCTAACAAGAACGGATTTCAACTCATGTTCATTGTTCGGTCTAATAGCTTCGTTTGAGAAAAATAAATAAAATTTTCCTGAATCGGGCCAAGCGAAGTTCAAGAATCGCTTCGATGCGTGCATAATCAAAGCAAGAATATAGAGAAAGAAAAGGAAGAGAAGAAGGAGAGAAAAACACTGCTCTTCACTTCGTACCCCGGTGTTCACCATTGAAGGAATATCAGTGTACTTAATATCGGTTTTTCCCTTTGTTGAAGACATTTTTTTTCTTTCTCCTTGGTCTTCTTCTTTTTGTGTAATTTTTTTTTTTGGTCTAAAACGACACTTGATTTATATATATTAAGGGTGGTATTTACAAGTAGAGGAACCCAGTAGATCAGAACATAAAAGATTCCATAAAGGAAGTGGGGGATAAAGCCACCAATGGAGAGGGAGCTGTTTGTTTCGATGTTTTTTTGCTATCCAGTCAGCAGCAGCGTTGGCTTCCCGAGGACAGTGCTGGAGCGTTACATTCGGAGATTGGGCCAACAAATCCTTACATTTCTGGACATGGGTGGCTACGTTCCAAGCTGCATCAGCCCGGCCCATTGTCATTTCAACAGCCGATAGACAGTCACTTTCAATAACACAACTAAAGTCTTCACTTCCGTGCACGTGGGTCACTTGAAGACCATGGGAAAAGAGGATTCCGTGGGAAATTGCTTCTGTTTCGGCTTGCAGGGCGTTTGAAACCCTAACAAAGGGCAGAGAAGCCTTCAAGAGTTTTGCCCGAGGAGTCGCGCACAATTCCCGCCACCGAACCGAGGAAATCGCCGAAGTCCAGCCGCGTCCACGTTGATTTTCGTTGTTGCTTCGCCGGAGGGCACCAAAGTGAACGGGTATGCTCGTTCTCTCTTCAGTCCGTGTTTGTTCCCCCGTCTGCGACTAACGCAAGCAAGCTGTTCTTGTGCTGATATGAGCAGATCGGCTGGTTTGGGGTGTGTTCCTCAAAAGATCCAGTGATTTCTTGCCTTCCAGATGTTCCATAAGACTATCGCCGTAAGTTCTCTAGAAGGTAGAGTGTTCGTACCTTTAAAAGCTTCTCCGATCCACTGATCTACTCGTTTTAGGTATTTGTTGGGGCGGATCTCTGCAAATCTTGGATCTTGCCAAACTTTGCTTGTCCATTTGCATAAGAAGAACAAATGTTCTGTGGTTTCAGCACTATTGTGACAGAACGGGCATGATGGGTCGTTGATAATCTTCCTTTTATGCAGATTTTCACGGGTTGGGATGGCATTCTGGCAAAGACTCCATATGAAGGTGCGAATCTTGGGTAGAACGTCGAGACTCCAGATTTTGTTCCATAAGGTGCGTGGCGGTTTGTAGGAGCAGGAAGGTGGCTGTAAGTCTGTGTTTATGGCGTGTTGAGTAGCAATATTGTAGCCACTTTTGACAGAGTACTGTCATGGTTTGTTGCCCATCCAAGTTAGGGAATCTGGTTTTGGTTGTTGGCTCAGTGGTATAGCTAAAATTTCATTGGCTATGTTTTCCTCATAAAGCTGTTGTATGAGTTGTTGCTTCCATTCCCGTAATTCTGAATTAATTAGTTCAGAAACCCGAAAGGGTTCTGTTGTAGCTGCTTGTCCACCTATAAGCCCCTGTGTTAACCACCTGTCTTCTCGAATGCGTATAGATTCGCCATTCCCCACTGACCATTTGATGTTGTTTGCTATGGTTTCTCTGCCGATCATGAGTCCCTGCCATCCCCACGATGATCTGCGACCCTTAGATGCTGTCCAGACATCACCCTGAGGGAAGTATATACTTTTTAGGACACGGCTCCAAAGTGCAGTTGGAGAATTGGCCAAATGCCAGAGCTGCTTTCCAAGCATGGCCCTATTGAAAGTAAGCAGATCTTTAAATCCCATTCCTCCATTGTCCTTTCTGGTTTTTAAAATTTCCCATCGTTTCCAATGCAGCCCATTTTTAGCATCTCCTTTTTGCCACCAAAATGAGGCTATTCTGTTTTCTATTGCTTTGCAGATGGAAACTGGGAGCTTAAATATGGACATAGCAAAGGTAGGAATGGACTGCACAACGCTTTTTATCAAGATCTCCTTTCCTGCCTTGGTGAGCAATTTCTCTTTCCAACCTTCTAACTTAGAATTCACTCTAGCTAGTATCCAACCAAATACATCTTTCTTAGATTGTCCCCATTCTGTAGGAAGGCCCAGATATTTGCCTGTTTTTTCCATCACATTTACGCGCATCTCTGAAGCCATATTCATCTTTAAAAGATCCGGACAATGTGCACTAACATATATCCTAGACTTATTTAAGTTAACAGCTTTGCCCGTAGCATAGCAGTATTGGTTAAGTATGAGAGATAAATTCTGACATTCCACTAAAGTACCATCCATAAAAAAGATTGCATCATCAGCAAAGAGGAGATGTGATAGTTGGGGGCTGTGCTGAGTTAGCTAAATGCCTTTTATGATGCCATCGACTAATGCTTTTTTCATCATCCAGGTCAAAACATTGGACATCAAGATGAAGAGATAGGGCGAGAGTGGATCACCTTGTCGCAGACCACGTGAAGGTTGAAAAAAGGAGGTAGGTGCTCCATTGAATTTCACACTGAAAGAGACTGTAGAGATGCACGTCATAATCATTGAAACCCATTTTGTACAGAAACCCATATGCAGCATACTATCCCTTACAAAGTCCCATTCCACCCGATCATAGGCTTTCTTCATATCAAGTTTTAAAATTGCCTGATGCTTTGTCTTGGTCTATTTTGTGCGCAGCTGGTGGAGAACTTCCTGGACAATAAGGATGTTGTCTTGAATTTGCCTTCCTTGGACAAAAGCACTCTACTCAGGTTCGATAATAAAAGGCAGCCATTTTTTCAATCTGTTTGCAAGGATTTTGGATATTATTTTACAGCTAAAGTTGCATAGGCCGATGGGTCTGTATTGGCTGATATTTTCAGGGTGTTTGACTTTGGGGATCAATGATAAGTAGGTTTGGTTTAGGCGAGGGTCAAGGGTACTGTTTTTAAAGAAATTCTGGACAAGCAAAGAAAGTCGATTTGAGAGAGTCCCAAGATTGCTGATAGAAGATCCCACTGAAACCATCAGGTCCTGGTGCTTTCAAAGCACCCAGCTGGAAAACCGCAGTGTGTATCTCCTCTAACAAAGGCATGGCCACCAGATCAGCATTTATGTTGTCGTTGATAGGTGAGGAACATTGACTGAGAATGGATTGGTAATTTCTGGGGCCCTCAGTCGTATATAAATCTTTATAGAAGTTCTGGGTATGAGCCTGTAAAGTCTCAGGGTCCCGACACCATCTATTATCTTCTAGTTGCAACATTGAGATGCGGTTCCTCTGTCTTCTCTGTAGAGTTGTAGCATGAAAAAAACTGGTGTTCTTATCACCCCATTGTAGCCATTTAATGCGCGAACGCATCCCCCAATACTGTTCTTCCTGTTGGCGCAGAGTGTCTATTTTGTGCTTGATTTTTTGGGCTTGTTCCTTGCTGGTAGCATGAGGCGTTTGGTTGGTTATGTGAGTAAGTGATTTGCTGAGATGCTGTATCTGCACTGATGCATTGGCGAAAGTGGTTTTGCTCTATTTGGCCAACATTTGGGAGGTTTCCCATAATTTTCTGGAGAAAGATTTTGCCTGTGTTGAGTTTTGAGACCATGTTTGCTAGATCATACCTTGATAGTCTGCATGTTCTATCCAATAGGCTTCTAACTTGAACATTTTCTTGCTTTGCCTTATACCAGGATAAAGGCTAAGCACAAGGGGGCTATGGTCCAAACCAATGGCCGGTAGTGCCTGGGCTGCTGCTTCCGGAAAAGTAACTCTCCACTCTAAGGTACAGAGCATACGGTCGAGTCTCTTCTTGACCAGTTCCTCCCCTTCCCTATTGTTGGTCCATGTATAGGTGCATCCATGACTCTCCACATCCATTAGGGCTAGTCCATTTAGCATATCTTTGAACGCTGACATTCTTCTGACGTCAGCTTCTTTTTTCCCCTGTTTCTCCCAGATATACAAAATTTCGTTGAAGTCGCCTAGACACATCCAGGGGGTGGAAGCATGAGGTTTCAAGTTTCCCAGCTGTTGCCATAGATCCAGTCTTTCGCCAAAATCAGTTGAGGCGTGGATAAAGGTAATCTGCATGTCGATTCTGCTATGAGGATCAGTGCATGACACATCTATAAAATGTTTTGAGCTGGCTTGCACTTTCAAATTTAACTCCTCTTGCCACATAATGGCCAGCCCCCCCAGCAATTCCTGTAGGATTTATTAAAAAGAGATGCTGAAATTGTAATTTCCTGCATACATTTTCCACCAATGTTGCTTTATTTTTTGTTTCCATAAGAAAGAGTAAATAGGGCCTTTCTAGAGCCATCATAGCTCTCAGTTCACGGATTGTCAGGGGATTACCCAGCCCATGACAATTCCAACTTACGATTTTCATGGCGTCTTTGGTGGCTTATTAGGGCTAGCCACCAAAGCCTAGTCTTTGCCATCTTTGATCAGTTTCGCGGGAGTGTCCAGAAAGTCTGCCTCGTCTAGAAATAGCTGGGATGTGTCATAAGAGCATTTTTGTTTCTTCGGTTTCTGCACTTTCATAGGTTTCTTGCTACACTTGCCAAGTTGGGATAATGCTGGTTTTTGCACTTCGGGGATTACCACCGTTTGCCACGATCCGGGATAGCTGCTGGTACAGAACCTCAAATGCTCTTTCCTCCCGATGTTGACTACTTTCAACTCGTTTCTTGCTGCATACCACCATCTGCATCTCAGGTTGGGGTTCCTTGACTATAATCTCCAATCCGCTAGGCTGGTTGGATGGCACAGGTACAGTTTCTTTGACCACCAACTCCTCTTCAATTGTGCCATAGAAAGTCTCCCAGTATGGGCTATGATTGCTTGTCTCTGATTTCAGCCAGGGTCCGAAGGGGCCAATATTATCAGTAGCCCAAGGAGAAGTTGCATAGGGGATTTCAGGACATTCACGGATAATGGCCAATCCGGCCACAGGAGTAACAAAAATGGGGGAGTCGCTCATACTTGAATTCCACCCAAAGCCAGTTGTTGCCAAGATCCAAGATAGCCCCTGACTTCAAAGGCAAGGTCAAATCAACCTCAACTCTCACTCTTCCTCCTTTATACTGAGATGTGAATATGGGGTCGAGTTGAGCTTCTATAACTCTGCCCATCCTTTGCCCCAAATCACAGAGCACTTTCCCTGTTCTCCAACCAGGTGGGATTCCTCCAATGCGCACCTGCACTCGCTTTGGAAAACTCATAACAATGTTCCTAAGTTAAGGCGACATGAACGCAATACTAGCAAATTAGTGGAATATGACCAAGGTGAGTTCTTCAAAATGCGTTGTGTATCCTCCTCTGACTGGAAAATGAAAGTAAAGTGTCTAGTTTCTCTTTGGATACAAGTAACATTTTCAGTTTGCCAGGCTTTCTTCATTGTGGTCAAAAATGCTGAAAAGTTTACATGTGATCTGGAGTATAGTTTGTCATATAGAATTCGTCGACACTCCGCCCTCTTCTGTGGAGTGATTTCAGCAGAAGCCTTTACAATATCATCCTCTGACCACAAGTATCCCAATCGTTGACAGAGTGCAGCAACTCTCAACTCATTGTCATCCATACTCCCCTGTTGGCTAAAGCTCAGATTTCCAGGTTATGCGAGGATGGCTTTTAGTGCAGATATCAGTTAATACAACGGGACCCAACTACCCAGGACGATCAACAGAACAAAAGCCAAGGACAAACTCTATGCAATAATGGATTCCAGTGCAGATCTTAGTAAATCCAACATGGCAACATGGCTCGACCACCAAAAGGGGCAAAGAAACTAGTACTGAAAGCCATAGGCGGAAAACTATTGAAAAGGGAACTAAGAACCGACCTCAAGTTCCCTCAGAAAAACACGGACGACTATCCCAGCTCCATACGATCGTGAAGAAAATCCAAGCCTCCGGAAGGTGCCGAACGATTTTAGGTCACCCGAAAAGCTGGGCCAAAGGCTGCCGACTATCCAGCCCTAGAAAGATGAGGGCTCGGAGAATGTGCAATTTTTTTTTTTATATATATATTTTCATTGTAGAAAGCAAAAGGAAGAGAAAACAGCGAAGAGACAGTGATCAAACACTGTAGATCTGTAAGGATTTAGGGTTTTGAGGAAAGAGAGGTATAGATCTGTAGGGTTTTAGGGTTTTGAAGAAAAAGGGGGGTACTACCAAAAGGTAGAGAGAAAAGCTCGCATATGCGAGAGTCAGTAAGTTTCAAGCCTAGTTAGGGGATGCAAAAATGGCGAAGCCTCTGTGTTCTTTTTGTGTAATTTACTTATGGCAAATGTACGGGCGGGAGATCTGGGTTTTTGCTTAATGTCTGATTGTTTGATTTCTCGGCTCTCTCTGGATTAACAAGCTACAGGCTATTACTCATGTCGTCTACTTTGCTGGCTTTGTCATCGTGGACACGTGAAAATGATGCGGTGCCCCAAGGTTGTTGTCTCCCTCTGATGGTGACTGGGGAAGGGCTGCACTTTTCTTAAGGTAGATGCATTTTGATTTGCCTAAAATGATGTGTCTTCTCGAATCGGATTGATTCACAAAGCAAAAAGGATGCATATTTCCTGTTTGAAATCTTCGAGGCGGCAAAAGCAAAGCCTCATAACAAGGTATAAAGTCTTCTGATCGGGCAAATCTACAGCGAAGCCAGTTTTTGTGGCTGCATTCGTCGTGGCACACGAGCATGTCGAGTGAAGAGAAAATTCTGCCAGGTCTTTGCCCGAACTAGACCGGAATCCACGCCACAGCTCCAATTCGGCTTTTCTTGCGGTGCATCGATCGTGCGGGAGGAAACCGAAAGCAGCCGAATGCCCGCCGAGCTTCTTTCTCTCCCTCGGTTTCATCGTGAAGCCACGCTCATCGGCTCGGCGCTCGACAAGTTAGAACACGGGAAGCGGGAACAGGGGTCGAGATATAAGACCGAGACCGAAGAGAGCTTTGAAGTCCACATGATAATGGGGTGGCATCTCCCGTCCCCGAATGGGCTCGAGTAGTTTCCTCCAACTCCGTCATTCTACAGCTATTCTATAATAAATGTTTAATAATTCTCGTGCACGTGCGGAGGGCCCGCCAATCTCGGCAACGTGAGATTGTTACACGAGCGAGGGCACCGAGGTAATGAGACATGGGCTTGATCCATTGGACCCGGGCTTGTGTTGCCTACTCGATATCGAAACCACCCGTTCGAGCCCGTGGATGGAACTCATCGTACAACCACGCGAGGCTCCTCTTCACAGAGCAGCGAGAGGGGCAGGCCAGGGATGGCCCAATGGGACGGATCGGTGCTGCTAGACCGTTGCTTTCTCTCATTTTTTTTTTTTAAAGTTTAATTTTATGAAACTTTTTCTTGAATTCCTAGGAATATCGGTAAACGGGAGACCTGTTTCGGACTTAAAAAGGGTCCCAGGTTTGGGACTCGAGTTAAGGTTAGGTAAATTTTTTTTTTTTTTTTCTAGAGACAAGAAAAGTTCATATTTAGATTTTGGATTACACCTAAGGGTTCGTTTGTTTCGCGAAAAATAGGCCGTCTCCGGAAAATATTTTCCTAGAAGTCATTTTCCAGGAAAATGATAATATTTTCTGGTGTTCGATAAGGAAAATATTTTTCCGTAAGGAAAATATTTTCCGCTCACCAAATTGACGAGCGCAAGTGCCAAGCTCAAGGCTCGTCGGATTGACGAGCACGAGTTTAAGATTGATGAGTTTGAGGTTCACCTGGTTTGACGACTAGTCAAGAAAGAAAAAGATAGGAAACAAATGAAAGAAAAAGAAAAAAGAAAAGAAAAAGGAAATTAAAAAAGATGAAGAAAACTAAAAAACAATTCAAATAAAAAAAGAAGAAGAAGAAATTAGAGGAGAAAGTGAAGATTTGTATAGGTGTGAGGTAAGAGAGATCAAAAGTGAGGAAAATGTTTTCCACTTTTCAAAAGTGGAAAATATTTTTTCTTACTTTAGAAGACTTTTTTTCTTGGATGGAAAACATTTTCCCTAGGGAATTCATTTTCCATGAAACGCACACCGGAAAATCCGGAAAATGTTTTCCCGGAAATTATTTTCCGCGAAACGAACGGAGCCTAGGGGATTTTTCCGGGACTGTGATTGTGCTGAGGCCCCGTCCCACATAGGAACACCACAGCTGTAGCAAACAATTAATAAGTCATATGCGGGGGACACCGGGCGGCCCAGTCCAAGTAAGTGGGCTTGTAACCCTAACGGGGGCATCGAGGTGATGGAACGGTGGGCTCGGATCCGTTGGGGTGGCCTGCCATGGTTGGACCATGAGCGGAATCCACTTTCTTCGGGCTGCTCGCGTGCATGGGCCCCCGCGGGAGGGTCCGTTAACGTCGGTACCCCGCTCGGGCTTGACGTGGCCCAATGGCGACTCTCTCTCTCTCTCTCTCTCTCTCTCTCTGTGTATTTTCTATGTCACGGAGTTTGCTGGGATAAGCAGCGAGATCACCAAACTGTTCTCTCGACAAACCAGGGAAGGAGAGCACCGTGCAATTCTTGGCTGAACCGAGAGAAGAAATTGTAGGCCACGGTGAGGTTCGCCAGGCTCTTGAGCGAGGTGACAAAGGTCGGGCAGGACCCTGGACAGCTCGTTGTGTCCTGGGTTCAGGACCTCGATCTGGGTCAGGCACGAGACGGTATCCAGCAAGCGATGCCGGAGCACCTCCATGTCCGAGAACACCCCAATCCCATCGTGGATGCACCCGGCGAGCTGATTGCTCAAGAGCAGGATCTTATTGCCTCGAGGGATTGTCTTCTGACCGACATAAAGAAGGCTAACATTTTTCCTATTTCAGAGACACTTCATGTTGCGTCAGATTTATTCACACAGCAAAACGGATGCATTTTTCCTGTTTGAAACTTTTTGATGAGGCAAAAGCAAAATCTCATGACAAGGTATGAAGACTTTCACTGGGCAAAACTTGGGACGGTTCAAGACAGTTTTATGGCTGCTGAGTGTCGATAGGATTCGCCGTTCCATGGGCGCGTCACGCGAAGAGAAAGTTCTGCCGGGCCTTCGCCCGAAACAGACGGGGAATCCACGCAGTAGGCTACGATTCGGCTTTTCCGGGGTGCATCTGATTGTGCAGACGCAAAGCGGAAGCAGCCGAATGCCGCGAAGGTTCTTTCTTTCCCTCGGTTTCATCATACGAAGCCGCACTCATCGGTTCCGGCGCTCGACAAGTTAGAGCACCGAGACCACAGAGAGCTTGAAGTCCACATGATGGGCGGCAATCGTTACCTTTCTTTTATAATTTTAAGTTAATTTGAGGGGCAGATTTACAATTAACCATTACTTTTTTTTTTTTTCATTTTAAGTAAATTGGAGGTCCAATTCCATATAAATTAGACATGACTCATGACGATTTTTGGACATAAGACTAATTGGGGGCAGATTTGAGATTAGAGTTAAAGTTGGTGATTTTTTTTAGACAAAAAATAATTCATGGTAGACGTGGTTCCATATAAATTAGAGACGATTCATGGTGATTTTTGGATAGAGGACCAATCTGGGATAGATTTGGGACTAAAATTAAAGTTGGTGATTTTTCTTTTTATACAAAAAAAATAGTTAGGAGTAGACTTGGATTAGACCTAAAATCGGGGGATTTTCGTAGGAAATAGACCCAGGGAAGGACCAAACTTGTTGCGTTGTTTGCGACTTGACTGACTGTGGGTACACGTGAAGGAAAGGAGGTTTTCATCTGTTGCAGAGAAAAGAACAAGGAAAAACTAAACGCGACTATTTTTACTCAGCCGGAAAATTCCAAGTCCTTTTATGATCTGAATTCTTCTTTTACCCCTTCTCATCTCCATCTTCCTGCAGAATGGGCTGTTGAAGTCCGGACTCCTTGATGAAGGTAGCGACCTGCGTTGGCGCTAACATGTCCGCAAATGAACAACAACGTCACGAGAGAATCGCACTTTCATTGTAATCCGTAGTCTTTGTTCAGTTTGGCTTTATCGGCGCTTTCAATCGGAGTTCATTTCCTGAATCAGGCCAAGCAAAGTTCGAGAGAATCACTCCGCTGCATGCTTAGGTAGTTTTTGGCCGCTCGACCGGAGTCAAAATCAGTCGGGATGTCGCATTGTATATCAAAGAGATAAGAGGGAAGATTGCAGAAATCATTTCGAGATAGTTTGTGGGAAAGATTGAAGTGGTGCAGAGTAGAGAGAGCTTTTGGGATAGTTACTCTGGGTTTGTGGCAACTATCTTCGTGCTTCAACTAGAAGAAGAGAGAAAAACACTGCTCTTCACTGACATCCTGGTCTTCTGCTGTATGAACTGAATAAATTGATGCATCAGAGGATGAGGGGGGAAAACGATCTTAGTCTACTTAAAAGCTCTAATTTTTAACAGCGGTAATTAATGCGAAATTGAACCTGACGTTCGGGAAGGAGGGTATCGTGCATTCTTGGCTGAACCCAGAGAAGAAATTGTAGGCCACAGTGAGGTTCACTAGGCTCTTGAGCGAGCAGACGTCTCAGTCTAGCTAGATCCTGGACAGCTTGTTGTGTCCCAGGTTCAGGAACTCGATCACACACGAGACGGTGTCCGGCAAGTGACCCCATCAGGCGTTGAACACCTCCATGTCCGAGAACAGCCCAATCTCCTTGGGGACTCACCCAGTGAGCTGATTGTTCATGAGCAGGATCTCTCCGATCTTACTGCCTAGAATGACTGTCTCCTGCCCAACATAAAGAAGGCCGACATTTTTACTATGTTGGAAACAATTTCTTTTGGATTAGTATTATTCACAGAGCAAAATGGATGCGTATATCCTGTTTGAAATCTTTGATGAAAGCAAAGTCTCATAACAAGGTATGAAGTGTTTCATCGTGCAAATTGACAGTTTAAAACAGTTTTATGGCTGTCGAGTGTCGAAAGGATTTGTCATTCCACAAGCAACGTCGAGTGAAGAGGAAGTTCTGCCGGGCCTCTGCCCAAACCAGATGTGGGAATCCACGACGCGGGCCACGACTCTTCCTTCTGGGGGCGGATCTGATTGTACAGACGAAACTGAAAGCAGTCGAATGCCGCAAAGGTTCTTTCTTTCCCTCAGTTTCATCATGGAGCCGCGCTCATCAGTTCGACGCTCGACAAGTTAGAACAAGAGAATGGGAACTGAGTCAAGATATTTGACCGAGTAGTTGTTCTCCTCCTCCATTCACACGCCAAAAAGTTTTCTTTGCCCGAAGTCTGTTCAGTACATATTCCCCCCCTCTCTCTCTGTCAATGGGGAGCTAAAGAAGCTCAGCTTGTCCCACACCGGAGGTGCACTGACATAACAAACAGTTAATAAGCCTCGGGCACCTCACCGTTGCCCGCCGAGCTTGGCAACGCGAGCTTGTAACCCGAGTGGGGGCATTAAGGTGGTGGGACGTTGCCTTGGGATCTTTGTGTCGGGCTTCGACTAGCGATCAGCTAGCCCGCCCGTTCCAAGCCAGGAGTTGGCCTATGCGGCCCGTGCGAAGGCTCGGGCCTCATGCGCGGCACTAGAGCGGAGGGGACCGCGTCAGGCTGGCTTCACAGAGCAGCGAATGCCTCCCGCTCTCGGCAGTGGAAGGACAACGGGCCGGCGCCGGTGAGGCCCATCAACGGCGCACAGAACAAGTCCTACTGAACCACCACCTTTTTTTTTTTTAAAAAAAAAAAATTAATAATTAATTAATTAATTTTTTTTTTTTTTTGGTAGAATCCAAGAATATCCATAGAGGAAAATTAGGTCCACCACCATCGGGGTATTCAACCAAACCCATTCTATCTAGAAATAATTTCTAGAACTCCAAGAATATCGGTAGGAGAAAAATAGGCCTACTGTCCAAGTAGGGGTGTACAACCAAACTGATTCTATTCGAAAATAATTTCTAGAAATTCAAGTATATTGATAGGAGAAAAATAGGCCCACTTTCAAGTAGGGGTGTACAACCAAATTGGTTCTATCTAGAATCGATCGGACCGCTTGAAAAGCAGGTCTCGAAACTCGCTCTTATTAGAACCGGTTCGAGAACAAGTTCTAAGTGAATATTCATCCACCACCACCGAGTAGGGGTGTACAACCAAACTGATTCTATCCAGAAATAATTTCTAGAAATCTAAGAATATCGATAGGAGAAAAATAGGCCCACCGTCAAGTAGGGGTGTACAACCAAATTGGTTTTATCTAGAAATCAAATCGACCTACTTGAAAAACAAGTCTCAAAAGTCTTTCTCATTGAAACCAGTTTGAGAACAAGTTCTAAGTGAATATTCACCCAAAAATCGGACTGAACCATCCTATATTGGAATTGATTTTATAAGTTAAAATGTCAGAATCCTAATTTGTTTTTCTTCTAAATTCTAACCTCAGCACTTTTTGTCCTTTGTCTTTCTTCAAAACTCCTTGCCAATCTTTCATCTTCTCCTAATTTTTTTGGATAAATGGGGAATGGACTTTTATAATTTATATTTTAGGTCACGTGTTTAAACTTTTTATTATTTATTGTATTCATCTTTTGGATTTTTTTTTTTTTTTTTTTGCAGATTAAGATTTATTTTGTTCATCATTTACTTTGAATTGTTTCATCACCTATAGACTCATATGATTTTGCCGTTAAAAAATGAATAAAAAGAAAAGGAAAAAATAAAATGGGTTCTCGTGGTAGACCTTAGAATTGGATCGGAAGAATAAAGTAGATTCCAAAATGGGTTTCACGCAAACAAGATAAGTTTCAGGGACCAAAAATTAGAACCGATTATAACAAGGTAGCTTTTTTTTTTTTTTTTTTTTAAATTAACTTTTAATTTAGTTTTTTATTTATTTGTAGAATCCAAGGATATCGATAGAGGAAAATTCGGTCCACCATCGAGTAGGGGTGTATAACCACGGAGAATAATTTCTAAAAATCCACAAATATGGGTAGGAGAAAAATAGGTCCCAAAATTCATTCTCATTGGAACCAGTTCAAGAACAAGTTCCAAGTAAATATCCACCTAGCTGTCCTATTTTGGAACTGATTTTCTAAGCTAAATAGTTTGAATCCTTATTTCTTTTTCCTCTAAATTCTAACCTCAACACTTCTTCGTCCTTTATC
Source organism: Eucalyptus erythrocorys (assembly GCA_014182555.1). Lineage (NCBI taxonomy): Eukaryota > Viridiplantae > Streptophyta > Magnoliopsida > Myrtales > Myrtaceae > Eucalyptus > Eucalyptus erythrocorys. Next base: position 49,468,112 of record CM024599.1, on the reverse strand, counting down.
TTTCTTCAAAACTCCTTGCCAATCTTTCATCTTTTCCTAAATTTTTCAGATAAATGGGGAATGGAGTTTTATAATTTATATTTTAGGTCACGTGTTTGAACATTTTATTATTTATTATATTCATCTTTTGGATTGTCTTTTTTGCAGATTAAGATTTATGTTGTTCATTATTTACTTTGAATTGTTTCATCACTTATAGACTCATATGATTTTGTTGTAAAATTGAATCAAAAAAAGAAAAAATAAATAAAATGGGTTCTTAGGTAGACCTTAGAATTGGATCGGAAAAATAGAGTAGGTTCCAAAACAGGTTTCACGCAAACAAGGCAAGTTTCAAGGTCCAAAAATTGAGAATTGATTATAACAAGATAAATTCTAAAACCTACACACCATAGAACCGATCATGCCGGCCGGAGTGAACAGCTTGTTGTACGTTGCTGTAAGGGCGCACGTGAAGGAAATGAAGTTTCCTCCATCTGCTGCAGGAAAAAGAACAAGAAAAAACTCAGGACGCAGACTACTTTTTCCGGCCGAGAATATTCCAATTCCTTCTTGTACCCGCCCTTTCGCCTCCAATCTTCTTCTGCAGAATGAGCTGTCGAAAGTCCTGACTCTCCATGGTGAAGGAAAGTACCTAGGTGGCACTAACATTTAAGCAAATAGAACAAGAATGCCATTAAACAGTCGGCACTATCAATCGGAGTTTCACTGCCTGAATAAGGCCAAGCAAAAGTTTGAGAATCGTTTGGCTGCATGCTTAAGTAAGTTCTTGGCAGATCGACCGGAGTCGAAATCAGTTGGGATGCGGCGATTTATATCGAGACATGAGAGGGAAGATTGCAGAAATCATCTCGGACATAGTTTGCGACAACTTGAAAAATCTAAGCGGGGCAAATTGTTACTGCCCCGAGATTTATCTAATAAATTGGTGCAGGGTAGAGGGAGCTTTGGGGATAGTCACTCTGGGTCTGTGGTAACTCTCTACCTAGAAAAAGAGAGAAAAAACACTTGCTCTTCACTTCACATCCTGGTCTTCTCCAAGGAAGAAGAGCTTATGACCACCTATTCTATGTACTGGTTTCTTGAACTTAACTAAATAAGTTGATGCATCAGAGGATGACTGAAAGAACGAAATAGTCTACCATCTTTAACAGCAGCTATTCAATGCAGAGACACCAGCATCACCAAACCTCTCTCTTCGCCCCAATAAAAATGGCGACTCTCTCTTTCTTGTCCCTATCTCTCCCCGTGTGTCTCTCTTCTGTCATGGAGGAGCCGGGATGAGATCGCCAACGGTCCCGGTGAGATTGCCGACTGTTCTTGACAAGGCCCCAAGTGCCCCACAGACCAGAGGCTCAGAAGCGCCGGGGATCCTCAGGCAACTCAAGCCCCCTCCTGGGATCACCGAGCAATCCGGCTGAGGCCTCTGCATCTGCCGGTTCGGTATGCAATTAGCCACGAAATCAAACCCAACGTTCCGGAACGGGAGCCCCGTGCATTCTTGGCTGAACCCGGAGAAGAAATTGTAGGCCACGGTGAGGTTCGCTAGGCTCTTGAGGGTGCAGACGACGTCGGGCAAGACCCCAGACAGCTCGTTGTGTCCCAGGTTCAGGACCTCGATCTGGGTCAGGCACGACACGGTGTCCGGCAAGTGACCCATCAGCGAATTGTAGCTCACGTCGAACACCTCCATGTTCGAGAACAGCCCGATCCCCTCGGGGATGCACCCGGTGAGCTGATTGTTCAAGAGCAGGATCTCTCTGATCTTGTTGCCGCTAACGAGGCCGAGAGTGGCCGGGATGTTCCCACTGAGCCTGTTGTTGGCCAAATTCACCACGGAGGCCTGCGAGCTTCCCAATGTCTCCGGCAGATCGCCATCGAAGCGGTTGTTGTTGAGCAAGATCGCGTCAAGCTTGCCATTGGCGAAGAGGTCGTCTGGGATCGGCCCGGAGAAGCTGTTGTACCTGAGATCGAGATAGAGCAAGCTGGGCATGTCTAGGACCACCCTTGGGAACGTGCCGGAGAAGCGATTGTTGCTGAGGTCGAGCTCCTGGAGAGCGGCGAGGCCAGCGAAGGAGCTAGGGACCGAGCCCGAGAACCTGTTGCTGTTGAGGTGGAGGAGGGTCAGGTCCGCGAGGGCGGACAGCTCCGGGGCGAGCGTGCCCAGCAGATTCGCGCGGTTCAGGTCAATGCCCGCGAGAACAGGACCGTTGCTCTCCAGGAAACCCTCCTGAGAATCTGCACAGAAGATCCCCTTGTAAGAGCACACGTTGGGGCCGACCCAGTTCCGCAAGATCCCCTGGGGGTCTTCGGTGATCGAGGCCTTCCATGCTTGGAGTGCATTGTAGGCCGCTTCGAGGTTGGGCGATGAAGAAGAAGACCCAGGTGGGTTTGGGCTGTTAATTCCTCCGCCAATCCAGACGCCGCCACCGCCGCCGCCCCCGATGCCGATGCCGACACCGCCGCCGCCGCCGACGCCGAAAGCCTCCTCCTTGGGCATGAATTGGAGTAGCAAGAGAGCAAGAAGCCAGGCTCTGTCCATGCCTCGACGAGGAGGCGTCGACCCAAGATTCGTCTTCTTGCTGGAGGGCGTTTCTTGCAATGTCGCCCAGAAATGCGGTTGATGCACTGAAAGAGAGAGCCGGAGACGGAGAGCGGCAGCGGTAGGGTTTCTCGGTGTTGAATGTGCCCCTAAACTCTCCTCATCTCAACTCGCCGGATGGCTTCCGACGAAACATGCATCTCCTCCCTCCACGATTCCAGAACTTCCACCCTCTCTTTGTTCCCTCCTAGCTAGCTAGGCCTTTCGTCTCGTCATGCACAATGTCTGCTGCTCGACTTGTCACTACCAATTCAGTGCCGGTGGAGAAGAAAAGGGTTAGGTGAGCTTAGGAGTAATTACTCGCCGAAAGAGGCTGAGGCCTGGATTGAATCAGGGCGCCTGCAAGACAGGCAGGGGTCCGTACGGATCTTGGTTTTCGCTCGGATTTTGTCTCGGCACACTGCAACTAATGCAATGATCATCACCAAGTTTTAACTTTAAGCAAAGATCTGCTCCGGGGCTAGAAGAAGACAAAAGCGGCTGCGGTTTTGTTTGGACGCGAGGGCACCCTTTTTTGCCGAGTTTTTCAGTGCTCTTTTCCCACGGCAAAAGAGGGAGGCGGGGAATCTGCCAACGATTTCCTCATGTGATCAACCTTTCTGATGAGCTTTTCGCAGAGCGAGAAGCTGCTGGAGAAGGAGACGATGGGGTTTTTCCAATTACTGGAAATAGTCGCTGCCTTTCATTTTCAGTCCGGAGCTCGAGGATAGAAACGGAAAATGGTTCGAATTCCAGAAAAATTGTATGAAAGAATGATGTACGATCTCTCTATATATCCACAAATCTGTTTTGCTTGATCGAACGTGTTCTCGGTCCGGTCCCTTTCTTGTCGTCCCGGTACAATGTTGACGTGGCTTGATTACTATTCTCGATCTCACCTCGATAGATTTTTGTGGTGCAAAGACCGGACTCTGTATGCTTCGATTTTAGTAGATCTGCTGTATTGAAAAGTTTGAGTTAAGGCTCGACTATGAACTCGAACTTTCATATGACGACAAAGTAAGAGACATTGTTACATGTATTTTCATGATTATAACTAAATTAATGATAGTATCATGATAATTTGAGTAGGTACATGGTCTGATTGAATCTATGTATATTATATCGAGATTGAGATCGAGATCGGAGATGAAAAAATGCGAGTCCAATTCATGTGACTCATGGATTAATTAGATTCCATCGTACCTATAATCACATTATCCAAATAAAATGTAGCAACCTTAATTCACCTGCATGCCATTTTTTACATATTTTTCTTGATCCTTTGGAAAAATGAGTGCTAATTATGGCTGCCAGGTAATGGACCATGGCAGTCGACAATAATGTCCTTACCATGGTCACTTCACTTCATAATTCACCACCAAACCAAGGCCCACAGTCCTTCAATTTCTTTTCCTATCTTGTGTGGGTCGGACAAAAGGGGATTTTGTTTTACTTATTTTTTATTTTTTTACTTCCATTTAATCACGTGAAAAGTGGTCGATAGAATGATTAAATATCGGGTACATGTCAATCAAATGATTAATCACGTGAATTAGCCTCGTGATAAGGTTCGGAGCTATTCTCTTGATCTTTTTTGATCCCATTGAAATCGGAATATTTGGATTTTCTTTGAATACCCGATTATTTTTCACGCTAATTATGAGCCACTGAATAATTTGCGCGGCTAAGTTAGATAAAATTATTTATAGGAAAGTAATGTAAAAAAAAGTTATTTATATTATATTTATTTAGGGGTCAAAGTCAAATGGCCTCGTTGACTGGTCTAGCTCCTATATATAATTTATGGTATGACTGGGACGACTAATGAATCTGCATTTAATACATAATTTACGGCGGAGAATGGCCGGTGAATTATTTGTACTGCGAGAACTTCGTCCTATAAAATTTAATGAGATCGGGCTTCATCTTACCATTCAATCGATGGATTTATATTGGAACCCACTAATTTCAAACCAAAATAAAATAAAATAATGGAACTACAAAGGTATACATTTCGAGCAAAATTGAGTTTTATTAATTTTGTCGAGGATATGGCAATCCTAGAAGGAGATACATCTAGGACTTTTTTTCATATAATTAAGGATCTGATTGTAATTAACTAGCTATCTGAAAGGGTATCAGTACAGAAGAACATGCAGGAATAGGTTCTTATCATTATGTCATAATTTAATTTTTATTTTATTATTTTAAATTTGGGATGGGATATTAGTGTATCTTAGATAATGGCGTTTAATTTATTCAATAAATACTATTTTCTTTATGTTAGACGGATTGCAACTTCGACATGCTAATTTGCTATTAATTATCTGCCATCCCTATAACTTCGTTGGTCCGTCGATTTCTCTAAGGGGGTCCAATTAAATCAAACATCGAATTTTTTTAGGATAATAGAACTGCCCGGTCCTTGTGTATTTTTAATTTGTTCAATTTTATCACGATACTTTTTTTTTTTGGGCACTTTCAATTCTGTTTATTTTGTCTTATATTTAAGAAAAAAAAACTAAAAGCCACATGGAATTTAAAGCTTGCAACTTAAGGGTCTCATCAGCATTTTTGTTTGACTTTTCAACAGAAGGACTGGTTCGAACAAAACATACGTGTAAATCAAGATCGCATTAGTAAAAGGTTTACGAAAAATTCCAAACTAGTATATTTAAGATAAATTTATTCAAAATTAATCTTTTACAATAAAAAATTCTAAATTGATATATTTGTGATAAGTCTACCCTCCTTTAATTTCCATTAAATTGGATTAATACTATAAAAAATCACAAATATATACATTTGTAATAAATAGAAGGTAAAATCACAAACTAATTTATATTTGAAAGAAAGAAGTTGATCTCCTTGCTTCTCTCGTGATATAATCCTCTTCCTGCTGAGCTTGATGCATTCATCAACTACTATGTGCTATCTAACTCATCAATTTGATGATAAAATTTAACAGAGGCTAACATAGGGTAAAGTTATTACATGTGTATTACTTTGGGATTTTTGGTGATCAAAAAATTAATTTTGGGTAAATTTGTCACAATTGTATCAATTTGAGATTTTTCTTAATATTAATCCTTAGTAAAAAATTAGTTTTTTTTTTCTTTTGTTGGTCTTGCTCTACTTTTATTCTAATACTTACTCTTAGATTTTTTTTTTCCTTATCTTTTTGCAAAACGTGAAAGTTGAAACTCATATTTAAAGCTAAATTGTCCCATCCTAACTCTCTAAGAAGAGTGGCAAAAAAAACTCTCTAAGAAGGTGGTGATTCAAACTTTCCATCTCCCCATTTTCATATGAGAAGGGTAACACTGTAACAAATTAAAAGGTAAAATAAAATAAAAAAAATGGGAGAACTCATTTTTATTTCTTTTCGATTCCCTAAATCATTTTGATCAAGAAGAACAAGTAAATTGGCTTGATTGTACTTTCTTATTTGAAGCACAACCCATTCGAAAAATAAAATATGTGCCGATGCATCATATTCTCGATCAATGTAGGAACTTGAATAAATTTATCCAATTGTTATATCAACAAAGCAAATATGCCCCCATAAAAAATTGTGTAAGAAGTCATAAATTTATTATTTGGCAATCAATTTAGTTCTAAATTTTTTAATTTTGTCAATTTAATCTTGAATATTGTAACTATTTTTCAATATAATCCTCTAACTAATTTTGGCCAGATATTATTGATGAGGCCGCCGGCCGGCCGACTTACGTGACATAATTAGTGTTGATGTGAATAATTTTCATAATTTTTTTTTTACATTTTTGAAATCTTATTTGAATTTATTTATTTTATCTTTTTTTTTTCCACTATTAATCTTTCTAGAAAGCAGACTAGGGTCCCTTAGGCCTCGACTTGTCGACCACTAGACGAGACCCTACAAGCCCTCACCTCTTTCGAATCTAGCCCACAGTAGAATAAGGACTTTTTAGATAAATATCCCCGTCACGGACCTACTCTGTTTTTTTATTCTTATTTTATTCTTGAACTGCCATCGAAGGGAAAGGAGAAAGGGTCTGATTCACTTTTTATCCGCGAGGGAGAATCAAGATATTTTTTTGTTCCCCCCTAGTACAATCATTCACCAAGGTAATCTGATTCTTCCTCATGTGCCCGTCGACGTCGATAGATAATGCGATAAATTAGATCGACCCTTCTTCTTTCTTGTCTTTTTCCGGACAATCATCTTGAAATCAACGTGGAATGCGACATCTATAGATGAAAAGGGAATTAAAAAAAAAAAAACGCATCTCGAATTTCATTAGAAATTACGAACGTACACAATAATGTCAAAAATTGGAATCTACTTTGCATAAAAAAAGCATAATCGATGAAAATTAACCCTGAATTACTCCTATTAATTTGGTGGGGAAATTAGGTTCATAGTATTGGGAGTAAATCTGCTTTTTCTCTCACGGACCAGATCGCTTAAATAATTTAAGTAGAGAGTGACAAGCAAAGAGAAATGCATCATAGATGATGAACCATGAGAGCAACGATGTCAAATTAAAGGAGTTCACCTCCTAGAGCAGACCACTAGAATTTTTGGAGATAAGATGGAGGGCAAAGTTCGGCTAATCAAAAATCTGATCGGTGATCACCTAACTTGAAATGTAATTACTCGCAATCGCAAGTTTATGGGCTCAATTGATTTGATTCTCAGTCAATAGAATTTGCAATCAATTGACTTTTCTCTTTTTTGGGGGTGTATCCATCAGGTTATGTCAAGGGCAGGCAACCACCTCTGGAGTTGACATAACTGGTTGAGGGCATTGAAGGATTTTTGGCTCATAAACCAAAAGCTGTCCGTCTGAACTGTTGGGGGTTAGAAGTGCGACCTAAAGGGGATGGTTACGTCGATTTAGAAAACTCAACTATAATTCTTTGAATAATTAAACTTAAGTTTGATAGATGTAGAAACAATTTCATAATATTAGATACAATATGCTTCTATAATTGAAAGAAACAAGTAAAGTAACCAAGGACGATGCACGGGGTCTTTATAGTGGTTCGGTTAGACCAAGTTTACATCTATCCTTCTAAATTAATGGCTAGCAACATGATGGAATCCACGAGTAATCTTGTGAGTAGTTACCACAAAACCTGTACTGTTTCCACTTGAAACTAATAGGTCATGTCATTAGTAAACAAGCACTAGTCACACACTACATACTTCTCAAAATGAGGATTACAATGAGTAATGACAATTTTCAATAGAATGGAACACAAGTCAATAAAATCACGATCGCAACAAAACAAGAATGTGACTATGTTTTTTTTTTTTTTTGGTAAGGTAAGAATATATTGACTTAAACCAAACTATATAACTCGGAAACTGGCATAAAAAACTTATACTCAACGAGGCAACAAGCCAGGTCGAGTGGAAGGATGCCAAGAAAAAGAAGCCAAAAGCTACCAAGGTAGCAATAGGAAGCCAAACGACATCCACGAACAAGCCAAACAGAACGAAAAGCTACAAGAAAATACAACCAGACAAGCGAAAATAGCCAAAAGGAGGCAACAGCCAAGAACAACACCAACCCTCCGAAAGAAAAGGCAATGAGACCTTGACAAGCTAGTAGGCGAGATCAAAGGCCGAAGCACTTAGTCCGCAAAGATGGCCGGGTCAATACCCCAAATTCGTTGAGTTCTTCTATTTCTCGGAGTATCCGTCACCTGGCTAAAGGAGATGGCTTTGTCCCTCACAACTTTAAGTAGGTTGTTCTTCATGGTAGGCACAGCGAGAGTCTTGCCCCGAAAAAGAATGCCGTTCTTAGTTTTCCAAATAAGATGGCAAAGCGCAACGAAGGAAAATCTAGCAATTGCCTAAGAGAAGTCATCGTCTAAGAGAACTTTAGGGGCCCAAGAGATGGTATCTTGCCATGGTTTGGTACCATGCCATATAAGGTTGCATTTAGAAGCCCAAAACGAAGCCAGGCCAACAGTAATTCGGCACCCAAAGAAGAGATGATTAATGGAATCCGGTCTAGAGTTACAAAAAACACATGCACCATTAGGAATCCTACCAAAGGATAGAAGAAAGACCTGAGTGGGAAGACGGTTCCTCGTGATGAGCCACAAATGGAATTGGTGCCTCGGGGTAATAGATTTACTCCACACGAAGGAATGCCAAGGAACTACATTACGCTTCGCACAAATAGCCTCCCACGCCGAGGCAATAGAAAAAACGCTTGAGGTAGTCTCAAGCCACGAAAACTGATCCGGGGACTGGGACAACAAAGGCAGAATGTGACCCCACTCTTCAATAAGACGCTTAGTCGCCAGGCCTGGAGCGGAATATAAAGCAACAACTGAAGCCTGCCTAGATAGACCCGATCGGTAAATATACCATGTCAGAGAAGACCAAGTTGAGGGGGCCATGTGGTAACCAAGGATCAAACCAAAGAGAAAGCACTTTGCCATCCACTATACGCCATAGAAAGAATCGTTGAAAGTCCTTCCTCAGAGCAAGGAGTTTCCTCCAAGCCCAAGAGCAAACCGTATGCTTCGGCACAACCCAGAAGTTCTTTCTCTTTAGGTAGATAGAATGGACCCATTTATACCAAAGGGATTCTCTATCAGTAAATAGAATCCAAATATGTTTTAGCATAGAGTCAGTGTTGCTATCCCTAAGGGATCGAATTCCAAGTCTTTCCTCTGTCTTAGGGAAGCAAACTGCATCCCATGCAACTTTTGCTCCCCCACTCCCTAGAACCGCGCCTTTCCACAGGAATTGCCTGAATATTTGCTCAATACGATCGAGGACCATTCTAGGAAGCATAAATATACTAGCCCAAAAAACTTGGATGGAGTGGAGAACCGACCTAATAAGTTGGAGACGTCCCACAAAGGAGAGGAACCGTTGGGCCTACGATTAAACTCTTGCTGTGATAAGATTAACAAGTGCATTGCAATCAGCCTTACTGAGGCGGGATGAAATGATCGGAACTCCAAGATAACGGACAGGCAACACTCCTTCCTGAAACCCAAGAGTCTGGATGATTTTCGCCCGCAAGTCCTCCGTCCCACCAGCTAGGAATACTTCACTTTTCCTCAAATTGGGACAGAGGCCACTCCACGAAGAGAATAAGTCCAACCCCTCCTTAAGAAGGGCAACAGAGAGCATGTTGCCTTCATAAGAAAGGAACACATCATTCGCAAAAAAGAGGTGTGACAGGGAGGTTGGCTTGCATCTCTAAAAAAATTTAAAACCTGGTTGCTTGGACTTAAGGAGGAGAATCTCGGAAAACACCTCCATAGCAAGGGTAAAGAGATAAGGGGACATAGGATCGCCTTGGCGAAGCCCCCTACCACTAGAAAAGAAACCATGGAGTGCTCCATTGATAGAGATAGAGAACTTCGGCGATCGGACACAAGACACAATAAGCCCAATCAAGTGGTTAGGAAAACCAAATGCAAGAAGAGTTAACTCTAAGAAGCCCCAATCAAGAGTATCATAAGCCTTTTAAAAATCAACCTTAATAGCACATTTCGACAGATATGGGTCAACATGAAAGCCACTAAATAACTCCTGGGCTAACAAGATATTATCACTAATCCTTCGGCCCTTAACAAAAGCATTCTGGGGAAGACTAATGATGGAGGGCAGCACTACCGCCATGCGATTGGCAATAATCTTCGTGATGCACTTGTAAATCGTGTTACAACAAGCAATCAGTAGCATTGGGAACTTTAGGCACCAAAACCAAGATTGTGTTGTTAATCTCATGCAACAGGCTTCCAGAGTTAAAGAAATCTCTTACGGCCTCTGTAACCAACGGCCCAACCACATTTCAATTACATTTGAAAAATTCAGCATTGAATCCATCGGGACCAGAAGCCTTTCCCCCCACAAGAGAGAATAAAGAGTCATGAATTTCCAAGTCAGAGACTGGACGAGCAAGACTACCGACCTCATCAGGATCATGGGCTTGCTACAAAAACCGCATGGATCTCCTGCACCTCAGGTCACGAAGGGGGTTCCCTCAGTGAAAGCAGATCCTAGAAATGAGAAACAAAAACCCGCTACAACTCAATCGGGTCAGAAACCAAGGAACTTTGAGAATCCTCAACTGAAAGAATTCTATTGGTCAAATTTCTTCTGTTAACAGTGTGGTGGAAGAATTTAGTGTTCTGATCCCCTTCCTTAAGCCACCTAATCCGAGATTTTTGCCGGTAGAAAGACTCCTCTTGGAGTCGAAGGTCCGAGAAGGTCAAAAGCTGCTCCCTCTTTAACGTCACAAGCTAGATATTTCTAGGGTCATGCTGAAGAGCGTCTTGAGTGCACAAGAGAGCTTTCCCAACATTGACTGTCCTAACCGAGATACCTGAGAACTCCTCTATGTTAAGCTGCTTGAGGCGAAACTTAAGAGCCTTCAACTTACAAGCGAGCCTAAACAAAGGGAAACTAGTAACCGGCCTATCCCACACCTGTGAGACAATATTGTGGAAATCTGGGTGCTTCATCCAATAGTTGAAAAACTTGAATGGCTTTTTAAGAGTGGAACAGACAAAACTCTGACAACCATTGGGGAGTGGTCAGAGATATCTAGAGCCAAAAAGGAAGCTTTCGAGAAGGAAAACTCCAAATACCACTTAGGATTAACCAGGGTTCTGTCGATCTTCCTCATTTTGCAGTTAGAACCCAAGGAGGCCGACTATATTAATGTTTGTAGCTTTTGCATTTTTTGACCATATCTCCTTCAACGTGCATTGATCTTATATAGCCTTTGGTTTTCAAACTAGTCGTTGATAATATTCAAGAAGATCAATTTGCCATTGAAATGATGGACATAATTACCGGAGAATTTTATTTTCATCCCTCTCGAGGTCTAAGACAAGGTGACCCCATATCCCCTTACCTTTTCATTTTATTAGCCAATAGTCTATCACAAGTTATCACGCAAGCAGTAGCAATGGGGCATCTTAAAGGAATTCAATTTCATCGAACTTGTCCTAGGCTATCTCATTTGTTCTTTGCAGATGATGTAGTTTTTTTCCTTAAAGCCACCTTGTCTGAATGTCAAAACATTGCCAACATTCTTAATCAGTACTGTGTGGCTACAGGTCAGACTATTAACAGGAACAAGTCAGGTTTGTTTTTTAGAAAAAATTGTCCTCAGACTTTACAAGCAAACCTAGCCAGCGACCTTCGAATACCTCTACTGAGTAAGTATGGGAAGTACCTGGGCATCCCTTTTGACTGGGGTAGATCCAAACGAGAGATGTTCTCCTGGATTCTGGCCAGAATTAATGCCAAATTAGATGGGTGGAAGGAGAAACTGTTATCAAAGAGTGGGAAAGAGATCTTACTTAAGGCAGTGGTTCAGGCATTACCTCAGCATGCCATGGCTATCTTTAAGCTCCTCCTGTCTCTCTGCAAAATTATTGAAAGAAAGATATCAGCGTTCTGGTGGAGCTCAAATATGAGTAAATCAGGCATACACTGGCAGAACTGGAGTGAACTTAAGCTATCAAAAGACTCAGGCGGTATGGGCTTCAGAGACTTACTCAACTTCAACAAAGCCATGCTTGGAAAGCAAGCCTGGCGTCTCCTAACCCACCCAGATGCTATTTGGAGTAAACTATTTAAGGGCCTCTATTTTAGATCATCGACCTTCCAAGCTGCTCAGAAAGGATATCGGCCCTCATGTGGATGGCAAAGTTTGCTACTTGGGAGGGATACAATCACACCAAAACTGAGATGGTTAGTAGGCGATGGTTCAAGAATTAACATTAGGCAAGATACTTGGCTCACCTCTGCGAAAATTGGAGGTTCTGCTGCAGCAGGGGAACCGCAGCTTGTTGCTGATCTCTTGGACTCCTCCTAGGTAGCTTGGAATGCCAATCTTATAACCAGTCTGTTTGATTCTCAGGTATGCGAAGAGATTCTGGCAATGCCGATTAACCCTGCAATCTTAACTAACCAATTAGTATGGACCCCTTCTGCTTCGGGTGTTTTCTCAGTAAAAAGCTGCTATCACTATTTGTCTACAACAACACCCAAAGCCCCATCTTGCCCTTCGTCCTCCCATCAGAACACTGTTAAACTCTGGAGAAGCATCTGGCATATGCGCACTGCTCCAAAAATTCGAAATTTTCTGTGGCTGGCTTGTAAAAATGCACTAGCAACCAAAGACAACCTATTTCACAGACATATCACCTCTACCCCACTTTGCAGTATATGCTCACAGCAAGTACCCGAAACCCACGAGCATCTATTCTTCTACTGTTCCTGGACAGAGGAAATTTGGAGACATCCTTCGGTTCAAGTTTAGATCTTACCTACAACCATCAGCAGACTGGATGCTTGGATTTCGGCGAGGGCCTCTGATCCTCATGCTCATCCGTCGTTAGACAAAATTGCATGTTTGATGTGGGAAATCTGGCTTCAAAGGAACGCGGCTATATTCCGGCATCAGGCCCCAGATCCGGCTCGAGCAGTTGAAGCGGCTACTATCTCAAACCAGATTTGGTCGCTTGCAAATCCGGTAGCGAAAAGACCATCATCTTCACTTGGAAGCCCAGATTGGCAATGGATACCTCCTGCAAAAGGGATTATCAAATGTAATGTTGATGAAGCATATAAACCAGAGAGTAAGGAAGGCTCAATCGCCTGCATATCAAGAAACTATCAAGAACTACTTACTGATGTATTCACACAGACGGTTCTAGCACAGTCAGCCTTTCAATTGGAGCTATACGCCCTTCTCCTGTCGATACGGCATCTTGTCCATCAAGGTATGTGTATGGAACAAGTGGAGTTTGAATCAGATTGCCTAATACTTGTTGAGATCGTGATGAAGCAGAGACCAACGCCATGGACAGAGAGAACCCTAGTTGCGGCGCTTCGGCAAGAACTCTCCCAATGCCCTAACTTCAATCTTTGACACTGCAGCAGAGGTGCCAATTGTGCTGCTGATTGGGCCGCTAAGGCCCATCAGAGTCAAAACCGGGCCCTCGACTGGAATATTTACCCTCCGTTTGTATTGCAAGACATAATCCTTTGTGATGTTTTAGCCTATGGATGTAAATCCTTTTAGTTCTATATATATGGGTAGTTTCGATAAAAAAAAAAAAAAAAAAAAAAAAATTACCGGAGAATTGATTGCCCATGGAGAGGTTTCCCCAAATAAATTTAAATATTCTTGGTAATATTCCATTCAACCGAATATGTAACAATAGATAAAATTTTGTTTCAAATATTCCTTCCGGAGTTCCAGGCTTGAAGCCAGCCATTAAATTATTTTGACCTGTGAGATTAGTCAAGGGATTAATGGGATTTTCTTATCCAAATTTCATAATACAGTGAGTTGGTTTTATCAATATTCCCATGAATCTATCTAAGCTTCCCATTGGCAATCAAATTATGTACTCAATCCATCTAGTCTTCTTGAGTACACCGGTGTACAAGACCTCACTAAATTGTTCACATTATCATGATACCTCAAATCATGAACTTCCCATTCTTCGTGACTTGTTCACCATCTATCAAGGTCCTCTCACTTTGTATTTTGCATTCCATTAATAGATATAAAGCGTTATTTATATCAACGTTACTTGAGATAAGATAACATATCCATTTACCAATTCATAATGAGAAATATATGGTTTTAGTAACTTCAAACTATCATAGAAGGTTTTTCCAACATGATTTTCATAAATTGCATGCAGACTTACTATAGATTAGAGTTATTTGCTTAAGGTAAATGTTTGAAATTAATCTATTTATAAGACTTGCAAGATATTTTATGGGTCTCAAATTAGTAAGGATAGGTTTTGTACACCTCGATTAAACCTCCTCCCCAAGCAAGTTTAAGGGTGTATTTCGGGTTTTGCTCACAGAGGGCTCGTAACAAGACTTAAATCCAAGAGTAAAACCCTCTTAATATTTTGGGCCTTTTTTCCTTTGATTGTAATCTTGGATGATTTTTCAAGAATGCTTCCGAAAAGTGCCGTCGCCTTTAGAATCACATCACCTTCTTGACCCCTTCCATGGACATGCGGTCCCATCACTGAATAAAGTACCCGTGAGCGTTCCTATTATTTAATATTGCTCTCTAGTTTCAATATAGGGAACAGATTGCAATCCCTTTCAAGATTTAAAATATAAAGATAAATAAAAATGGATCGAGAAATATAAAAGTCTTGTGTCACCTAGTCAAGTAGTCAACATCATGTAATTAAAAAAATAAAATGAACAGAAATGGCCTTATCTTGAAGCTAGTCTGCCTGTCACTTCACACGGTTAGGCATATCATTAAACGTCTCTCAGGATAATAGAATTCCTTGCTTTTTAATTTTGTTTATTTCGCCTTTTTGGACCCTATTCTTTTTCTTTTTTGGCTCAAATATTCTCAATCACAAGCTTGTTCACAATTGATAAACCTACCATTCTTCTTGGTAATGCAATTCTTTTGTAATTAATAAATGCACATTTACTTCTTTGGCCTTCTTCGATTCTTGTAATTTTCTGTGTTGGTATGAAAGGAAAAACTTATGGACACAAAGGATAATTGTCCAGTAAACCTAATATGTGGATCAATTGTACATGTACCATCGGATCTCATAGAAATGTGCATAAGAGCCTTTGTTTTTAGTAGTATGGATTGATTTACTATAAATACCATGTCATTCGAACAATTTCCACATATGATACTCACGATCTAAGCACGAAAAAGAAAGTAAAGAGGAATTTTAACTGTCGAACCATGCTGAGGAGAGATTATTTTTATAATTTTCACTTGACGTATTCCTCTTTATATATTAGAGTTGACTCAAATTACCAAAGATAATTAACTCAATATTCAATTCAACCAATTTCATAATTTTAAAGGGGAAAAAATACCACCTGCCGTGGTGACTCCGTTAGGTAGGCTTCAGACTTCCTTTCATTGTGAGGTTTGGAGTTCGAAGCCCGTGCGATGCAAGTTACAGGGAGGCTGGCGTGAGACATTGGCAACTTACCCAGTGGCATGTGTGTGGTGGCTAGCATGTGTCACCCCAGTGGTTTATCTTCGGCTGCCGGCGGTGCAGGGTTCCCTGGGTCATCAAAAAGAAAAAAAAGGAAAAAATAAAGCACGAGCTTTATAGTCAAACCAAAATGTGGATATGAAAGCGTAATTCATTTTTCAAGTCATTCTCCTGAGTAGGTAAACCTACTACATGTATCAAATGAATTTGTACCTTCAGGTCTCATGGCACCCGCATGTGGTCTAATATTTTTATTAGTCTGGATTTATTTACTATAAATACTACGTAGATTGAATAATTATTCCCAACCTAAGCCAAAAAATGGAATACATGATACATGAGCTCCGATCAACATGTTAGGATTGCAAACCAAAAAGGGGTTTGCGAAATCAACTTTCTCATGCGATCTAGGCATGAAGATGAACATGGATTGCAGAGTTTAACTTTCGAATCATATCAGCAGGAGATTATTTTGATTACTTTTGTATAGAATATTACCATGTACGGTAGCATTAACCAAATTTCCAAAAACTAATTAAGTGAATATAATCTCATAAATTCATAATTATAAAAGAAAAGAAATGTAGCATGAGCTCGATTAGTCAAACCAAAACGTGGATATAAAGGTGCAATTAATTTCGAAACGTGATTCTCGAGATTAATCACATGGCTTGCATTGATTACTAAGATACCGAAACCGATCAAAGCGTATAAAACTTTCCATGAATATTGGAGTTAAAGAGGGAAGTTAATGCGACGGAGATTCTATGTAATGGCATATCATGAAAAGCTTTCTTATTAGTTTTTCTTTTCGATATGCTTCACTTATGACCAGCAAATCAAATTTGCTTTTCGTTTCACTGAAAAGTGAACAATTTGGAAACCATTTTCTTAAAAATAATTGGTTGTATCGTATTTCAACAGAAGATGTTTTCATTGAATAAAGAAAATATTTTTTTTTCTTTTTTCATTTTCGTAAGCAAAATAAGTGATAATTTTTAGAAAGATATTTCTTGAATTGCGAGTTCTCCGCTAAACAAATGCATATCTAGAATCTCAATTATTGGCAAATGTTACTAGGTCGATTGCTTCATATACAATGACAAATGATGATGAAAACAATCAAGAAAAAGTACATACGACAACAATGAAGTGATATAGTTCACTTAGTAATGCAGTTGATCAAATTTGATTTTTTATTTTTCTAAGAGATTAATGAGGACAAATTATTATTAACAAGTAATTACTAGTTTTGTACAGACATTTTAATTATTCAAGTGGTGACACCCTAACGCATTTTGTGTGCATCAAAAAACACATTTCATGCAATAATTTGCACAATCCCCACTTCCAAATAAAGGCCACAAGTGCGGCGATCATATAAAGAGTTGACGTAATTAGTTGGGGCGGTGAGGAATTTTCGTCTCAGGATCTAGAAGTCTTGTCTAAATTGTTGAGTTTAGCAATGTGACCTAAAGGAGATGAATAGGTCTAACTAATTAATCATCTCTCACAATTGGTGAATTCTCCAAGAAGCCTAAAGTCTTTTCGTCTCTCGTCTTTTTACCGTCTTCTTCTACCTTCAACCACGGAGAGGGTTTGAGTTAGTCTAACTCTCCCCTCCATTTGTTTTGATTTTCTTCGAGTCTTTTTTATGTACTTTTTCTCTCTTTTCTTTCTCAATCTAGATTTGGAAGCAGCTCTCCTTATCTAGTTCTAGATTTGAGAGTTTGAACTCTTCGAATTTAGTTCTAGATCTAGGAGTTATTCTCTCCCGATTTAGATCTGAGAGCTTAATAATGTTTTCGAGGATTTGATACTCCCATGCTCTATCCTTGTATAGGTTTTTTTCCTTTAGTTTTAATGACGATCGCAAGAGTTTTTACGTTTTACTAAATTATAAAGATTTGTTCTTTCAAATATTAGATCCATGTTTATTCAACTTTGGTTGTTTATGTATGGTGATGGTATGGAGAATGCCGAACCTAAGTGCGCCCCGCCAACTGGCAAAGCTGTAGTTATTAGAGAAAAAAATTTTGGGGTGTGCTCATCACTAATGACAACACAAGATCCGGTGATTGACCATAAATTATTTTGCTTGACAAATCCATTCTTTTAGAATGAGTATATGCTTAAACTTGCCGATGCTTTGTTGATCCACCTTTGTATTCTAGAATTGGCTTTGTTATGTAGTGTTCTGACCTTTACTTTGCTTCAATTTGTTTTATCATGAAAGTCTATGTACTTCTCATATATCATTTTGAGCCATAAATATAATTTTTTTAACAAAAAAAAAAAGGAGGATGAATAGGTTGATTTGCAAAACTTAACTATATTTCCCTAAATAACTATAGATGCAGGAACAATTTGGCAATATGCTTCTATTAGATAAATAGGGAAAAAAAGAGTAAAGTGATCGAGGACGAAGCACATAGATTTTTATAATGGTTCGGCTTAAATTAAATCTACTCAACTCCTCTATATCAATAGCCACTAGCAGGAGGATCTTATGAGTAGTTTTTTTTTTTTTTTTTTTTTTTGGTCAGCGATCTTATGAGTAGTTAGAACAAAGCAAAAGTTGCTTCTATTTGTGACTACTAGATCTCACTATCAATTAATAAGCACCGTTTACACACTTGTATACTCCTCAAAGCAAGGATTATAATGAGTAATAACAATTCTCAATAGAATAGGACTCAAGTCAATAAGATCACGTTTGCAATGATACAAGAATGTGGCTATGCTAATGTTTCTAGTTTTCTCATTTTTCTCTCACATCTCCTTCAACATGCGTTGATTTTCTTATATAGCCATCGGTCTCCAAATTAGTCGTTAGATAATTATCAAGAAGATCAATTTACCATTGGAAACGAGGCATATGATCATTGGAGAATCGTTCGCCCGTACAATCAAAATTTTCTTCTAATGGTGATATTTCCCCAAATAAAATTAGCTAATCTTGGTAATATTCTATTCAATTGAATATGTAACAGTCGATTAGGTTTTGCTTCAGATATTCCTTGCGAAGCTCCAGGTTTGAAGCTATTGATTAATTTAATTATGACCTGCAAGGTTACTCAAGGGATTGTTTGGATTTTCTTATATAAATTTTGTAATACAGTGAGCTGCTTAATCCATCCAGGCTTCCCATGGGTAATCGAATTATGTACTCAATCCATTTGGTCATCCTAAGTAAGCACACTAGTGTTCAAGACTTCACTAAATTTTTCGCACTATCACTCTCAAATCATGAACTTCCCATTCTTCTTAACTTGTTCACCTTCTATCAAGGTTTTCTCACTTCGTACATTGGATTTCATTAATGGAGATAGATCGTTATTTATATCAACATTACTTGAAATAAGATAACTTCTCTGTTGTAATTGAAAGGGTACGTCCATGATGGGGTGCGAGATATAATTGAAAGGGTATTAAGTGAGAGGTATAAAAACTTCTTAGAAGACAACTATTGGTAGTTAGTTGGCAGATCATTCATACCAAAATTTTCTCTCAAAATTTTTCCATCAAAGAAAAAGGCATTCCATTTCAATTTTGCAAGAACATTCGGCATTTACGCCGTGGAAATTGTGTGTTTTCCTTGTGATTGCATCTAGACTAACGTGAGGAAGTGTTGTTCGTGTTTCATTGGCAATTCAACATTCATTCCGGGGCCATTTGCTATTTACGCATCGAAATCAGGTAAGTCGTCTTCCGCCGACTCGAATTCCTTCATTGGTATCAGAGCCCGATCGTGATTTCTGCCTTGTTTTTCATTGAATTTTCTCATTTACTGTTTGATATTGAGATCAAGAGTATGAAATCTACACTGTTTGGATCTCTGATAGTCGAAATTGCCATATGAAAAACTCAAAATTGAACCGGAGCGAAGAACGGGTTCGAGGTCGCGCGCATCCGTATGGTTTTGGCCAATTTTCGAAATAATTTTTTGGTCAAAATAAACTTTTGAATATACAGGATGAAAGTACTCTTCGAGACGAGTCCGACGGTGGGTCGAGCGCGGCGAGAGGACGTTGACGCGCGCCCACACGAGCGGCCGTGCCGCTGCGCGTGGGCGCCACGCGCCTGAAGCGCCGGGTAACGCCCGGCGCGTGCGCAACACGCGCTGGTCAACGAACCAGCGGTTGCGCGTCACGCGCCGGTTGGCGAACCGGCGCGTGGTGACGTCACGGTGACGTCACCCCACGGCTTGTAACCGTTGGGATGACATCATCGCCGGCGGCAGTTGGCCGGCTGGTCACCGACGGGCGACCCGACCCAACCCGACCGAGATCCGAACCTACCCGAGACCTGACCCAGTTGACTCGATTTGACCCGACCGTTGACCGGTCAATGGTTGGACCGGTCGGACCAGCCAGGAGCCTTTTGGCTCGCTGGCATGTGCGCCACACGCGCCGCGCACTCAGGCGGCGCATGTGGGCGCGTGCGAGCTCTGATGGGAGCGTGGTTGGTGGCGTTTGGTTCGTATGGACGTTCCCGACACTGTGGTATATTTATTTTGGATATTTGAGTTTTATAAATGTCTAAAATTGGGTACGAAACCCTATGTACACATATTCTAAGGTATAAATGCAGTTTATTCATTTGTAGCTTGTATTTTCTTGTGATTTAGGAAATGCAGTAGTTAGCTTGTGTGCAAATGATGTTATACATGCTGTATAGAGCTTTGTTCAATGATATGATGTATATATTTTAATATGCTTGCAATTTTCTAATTGCTAGAAAATTAGAACAATGGTAGGAAATCCATTAAATGTTGAATTGTGATTTTGATTAATAGTTGTAGCATGATTGTCATTTGTACGTTGGTTCATATCATGCTATGTTTTTGTGTTGATGGAAAAATGTAGAAATTACATAAGGTAATGTAATTATTTTTCCTAGTGGGAGTTCATAGATTGGTAGAATTTGAGAGAGTTCTCACCTAGAACTTAAAATTTGCGCAAATTAAACTAATTAATAATAATAGAACAATTGCATATAGAAGTTGATTGGAAAAATAGTGAACTTTTGCCTCTGTCTTTTGTTGAGTTATCATTAATTTAGTTTATTTTTGCTGCAAATTAAATATGTGTGTTACTCTGTAAAGTGTGCTAGTATTGATTCTGCGTTTATTATGTCAATGTGCTACAGAAATTGATTATGGCTTCGGCATCCAAGACCATTGTGGCTGACCTCAATAAGGGTGAGAAACTGAACGGTGACAATTATGATATTTGGCACCGAAAGGTTTAGTACATCCTTGAGGAGCAAGAGGTTTTGGAAACCCTCAACCACACCATGGATGAATCTGAGCATGGAATTTCAGCTTAACACAGGAGAGATCTAAAACTTATTAAGCTTGAAAAAGAAAACTAGCATTGCTCGCATCACGTTGCTGAGTTGTATACAAGATGATCTGATGTGTGAGTTTGAAAGTTATGACAAAGCTTAAGCTATATGGGTTGCCTTGAAAGATAGGTTTGGGGGTACATCTGCTACTAAGTTGAGGAGACTCACCATCAAGTTTGACACATTCCGAAAACGCCCAAATGTAACGATGAGGCAGCACCTTCAGGAGATGTCAAACATGATTCGTGAACTGAAGTCAGCAGGTCACTCCCTTACTGATGAACAGCAAGTTCAGGCTATTATAAGGTCTCTTCCTGACAATTGGGAGCATATGAAGATCAATATGACGCACAATGGAAATATTGTCACTTTTGATGATATAGCGCGTCATTTGAAATTAGAGGATGAGTGCCTAGAAGCTGTGAGATCCTCTACCCATGCTTATGTTGCTGAATCGAGTTCGTTCAAAGCTTCGGGCTTCAAGCGCAAAAGGAATTCTAAATTCAACAACAAAAGGAAGAAGACTGATCAGGCATCTAAGAGGGCTAAGACCTTCCGACGCAAGAAGAGTGGTAAGAAGAAGGACAAGGCCAAGATGGAGTGCTAAAATTGTGGCAAGATGGGTTATTTTGCTCGTGAATGCACTGAGCCGAAAAAAGTACCTTATTACTCCATTACTTTAAATAATGCTTTTGTTTCTAGTACTGTCATGCTTGCTGAATCTCATCCAATGTGGACTGTAGACTCAGGAGCAACAGACTACGTAGCTAGAGATCGAGAAACATTTGTGGAGTATCATCGGATACCACCTGGAAGAAGATGGATATATGTTGGGAATAACTTAAGAGTTGAAGTGAAGGGTATCGGCACATGTAAATTGATATTACGTGGTGGTCGAAACTTGTTCCTGCATGATGTCTTTTATGCTCCAGATATCTGACGAAATTTGGTGTCCATAGTTGTTCTTATTAGCTTAGGTTATATATTGAATTTCCATGGTGATTGTGTTGACATTTTGTTTGGAACAGTTTATTATGGTTCAGGTCATGTATTGAATGATTTTATGGTGTTGTACATTGACTATAATCAGTACAATGTTAATGTTGATGGTTGTTTTTCTATAATTGCATCTGCTAGTAATGTTGAGATTGATGCAAGTACTTGGCATGCTAGATTAGGTTACATTGGGTTGCAAAGAATGCAAAGATTAGCTAGAGAAGGCCTTTTAGGGTCACTCACTAATGTTGATCTACCTGTATGTGAACATTGTCTAGTTGGAAAAGCAACTAGAAAACCATTCGGTAAAGGGACTAGAGCTGAACTTCCATTGCAACTCATACATTTTGACATTTGTGGTCCTTTGAATGTGAGGGCGAGGCATGGAGCCTCATATTTCATCACTTTCATAGATGACTTCACGCGTTTCGGTTATGTCTTTCTAATCTCCCATAAGTCAAAAGCATTGGATTACTTTAGACGATATATAACGATGGCAGAGAATTAGTTAAACAAAACAATAAAGGCATTGAGAACTGATCGCGGATGTGAGTATCCATCGGAGCAATTTAAGACTCTATATGATGAAAAGGGAATTGTACGACAATTGACTATTCCCGGTACTCCACAACAAAATGGGGTAGTTGAGAGAAGCAATAGAACCCTATTGGAAATGGTTATGTCCATGATGGTACAAGCAAATTTACCTATTTCTTATTGGGGAGATGCGTTATTGACTGCTGCCTATGTACTTAACCGAGTGCCCTCAAAGTCGGTCACTTCTACCCCTTATGAATTATGGACTGGTAGGAGACTAGACTTAAGTAGTCTACGTCCATGGGGATGTGCAGTTTATGTTCATGATTCTTCCCATAAATATGGCAAATTAGGCCCTAAAGGGAAGAAATGTATCTTTATTAGATATTCTGAACACTCTAAAGGGTATGTGTTCATAGGTGAACAAGCTGATGGAAGTGTGACCGAAATGGAGTTATGAGATGTCACGTTCTTGGAGAACGATTTTCTTAGTAGAGGTGAGATTGATAAGGACTTCCAATTATATGAGATGGAAAATCCTAATAACACATCCACTAATGTAGTAGAGGGAAATGAAGATTTACTTCAACATGCAAGACCTAGTGGGAGTGTTGCATCGCCTAGCGAACCGAATTCAAGAGAAATTCAGTTGCGTAAAAGTAATCATAAAAGTATTTCTTGTCGTCGTTTTGAGATTGAAGGGAAAGCATTTATGATTGCTCAGAAAGACGATGCTGAGCCAAAGACTGTTCAAGAGGCTCTCTCATCCTCTGACAAGGAAGAATGAAGAAAAGCTTTGGAAGATGAGATGGAGTCAATGAGGGCAAATCACGTCTGGGACTTGGTTGATCTACCGCCAAATCACAAGGCCATTGGAAACAAATGGGTCTTTAAGATTAAGCGAAGAGCGGATGGATACATTGAAAAGTATAAGGCTCGCCTTGTGGCAAAAGGTTATACTTAACAAGAGGGTATAGACTATGAGGAAACCTTTTCACCAGTTGTAAGGTTTGCCTCAATACGCCTTATTCTAGCCATCGTTGCACATTTGGACCTAGAATTACATCAAATGGATGTAAAGACAACATTTCTCAATGGAGAACTAGATGAGCAAATCTATATGAAGCAACCAATAGGTTTCATAGCTAAAGAGCAAGATGATAAAATATGCAAACTTCATCGCTCAATATATGGCCTTAAGCAATCATATAGACAGTGGTATCTTCATTTATATTGAGCTATAACAACTTTTGGTTTCACGATGATCGAAGAGGATCACTGTGTATATGTCAAGCGGTCCAATGATAAATTTGTGATTTTATCACTTTATGTGGACGATATTTTGTTGGCTGGAAATGACAAGGTTATGGTTATCACCATAAAAGAATGGTTGTCCTCCAACTTTGAAATGAAGAACATGGGAGAAGCTGCTTATATATTAGGAGTTAAGATCGAAAGAGATCGATCGAGGAAACTCCTTGCTTTATCACAAGAGTCTTATATTATGAAGATTCTTGAACGTTTCAATATGCAGCATTGTAATTCCATTGATACCCCTGTCATGCAAGGTGAGGGCCTAAGTGCTAAGATGTATCCTAAAACTCCTGAAGAAATTAAAGTAATGAAAACTGTTCCTTATGCTAGTGCGATTGGAAGTTTGATGTATGCTATGATGTGTACTCAACCCGACATATGTTATGCCGTGGGATTGATGAGCCGATATCAATCAAATCCCGATCAAGCACACTGGAAAGCAGTGAAGAAGATCCTTAGATACTTGAAGGGCACCATGGACTATCAACTTTGTTACCAAGGGAATGATTTACGCCTATTAGGCTATTCAGATACTGATTGGGGTGGAGACCTCGACGAGCGTAAATCGACTTCTGGATATGTGTTCTTGCTCAATGGAGGTGCAATTTCTTGGAATAGCAAGAAACAGACATGCACGGCATTATCTACTATGGAGGCAGAATTTATTGCATGTTCTACCGCAGTGCAAGAAGCAGTTTGGCTAAAACATTTCTTGGAAGATTTAGCCACTGTCACTGAGGTTCCAAGACTGGTGACAATTTATTGGGATAGTTAAGCAGCCATTGTTTATGTGAAAGATCCCAAGTATCACAGAAGGACGAAGCACATTGACATAAAGAACAACTTCATCAGAGGTGTTATAGCGCAGAAAGAAGTGATCCTGCAATACATTTCAACTAATATAATGATTACTGATCAATTTACGAAGGCTATTCCTAGAGACATATTCTTGACCCATTGGATGTCACTAGGATTGCGTAGAATGTGATTTGTGTAATTGTAGAGGATCATTGGTTTATATATTTGTGGATATATCTACTGTACTTGTTTGATTATTAGTGACTTGATATTTTATCAATAAGTACAAATCCATTATGAGACTAGCACATACACACATATATTATTGAAAAGTATGTCATCAGGCAACGATTGGCTCACTCACACGAGCAATCGCCTCAAGTGTTGTAGTTAGCACGTTGAGATGAGACGTTATGTACAAATAAATGCTGAAGAGCAAGTTTGGTACATAAAATATGTTGCCTTGATTGGAGTCAAGATGAGGTCTGTAATTTGTTTATAATAAGACCGAACATGATAGTCCCACAATCATGTATACCTGAAAGATGCCGGATGCGAGTACTTAATTGGGCGCTATAGAAAGTGAGCTGAAATAGCACTCGAGCTAAACATGAGTACGTGAGAAGCACGTGACTATGTTTAGGCTAAGATCCATATAGTGGATATATTTAATGAATGACATACGCTCTTATAGAAAGATAAATCCACTATAGCATGTAATTCATACGACATGTGCATTATACGACCGACAAGGGAGGGTGAGTGAAATAATCCCTATTTACTCATTGTGTGAGCTCTTGAGGTAATTTATAATTTACCTCATTTTGTGCCCTATGTTACTTCTAACTATGTTCTCGAAGTGAAAGATCAATGTTGCTACTTTAGAAATGGATAGAGACGTGAGTGCGAAGGAAGACTATTGTTGTTAGACATCCATCACATGTATTTACTGGTCGACCAATTATATCGCCTTATGTGGTTGCGGATGTAATTGTAAATACATGGTGTTTTGAGAATAGTTAAGTATAGCCTTTAAGGGATAGGTATACTTAGATTGATGTAACAAAATAGGTCTGGGGCACTGTAAGACATCGATTGATTATTTCTTTTCAGGGTTGTAGCCATTATGTTATCCCTAACAGATGCATAATTTGAGCTCCCAAGTGCAGGTGTACTCACTGGTCGCACGGCTTATTTGCCAATATGAATTGTTTTGTAAAGTTGATGAATGTTGAATGCTTTACATTCTTAATAGACAGCTATCAAGCCCATCATGTCCGAGTGGGAGATGTTGTAATTGAAAGGGTACGTCCATGATGGGGTGCGAGATATAATTGAAAGGGTATTAAGTGAGAGGTATAAAAACCTCTTAGAAAATAACCGTTGGTAGTTAGTTGGCAAATCATTCGTACCAAAATTTTCTCTAAAAATTTTTCCATCAAAGAAGAAGGCATTCTATTTCAATTTTGCAAGAACAATCAGCATTTACGTCGTGGAAATTAGGTGTTTTCCTTGTGATTGCATCTAGACTAACGTGAGGAAGTATTGTTCGTGTTTCATCGGCAATTCAACGTTCGTTCCGGGACCATTTGCTGTTTGCGCATCGGAATCAGGTAAGTCGTCTTCTGCCGACTCGAATTCCTTCATTCTTCATTTACCAATTCATTATGAGAAATAGATCATTTTAACAACTTGAAAATATTATAGAAGGTTTTTTCAACATGAATTTCACAAACTATGTGCAAACTACTATTGTTTGTATAAGGTAAATATTTGAAGTTAATCTATTCATGAAATTTGCAAGATATTTCATGAGTTTCGAAGTAGCAAGAATAGCTTCACGAAACTTGCCCCGAGCAATTTCAAGGTCGCATTTTGGATTTTATTTGTAGAGTGCTCTCCGCAAGACAAAAATCCAAGAGCAAACTCTTTTAATGTTTTGGTCTTTTTTTTTTTTTTTTTTTCCTTTGCTTGTAATCTTGGATGATTTTTAAAGGAGGCTCGTCAAAAGCGCGGTTGCATCACATCACCTTCTTCGCTTCTTCAAGGGGGCATGTGGTCCCATCACTGATTTAAATACCCGTGCAATTCCTTTCAAGATTAAAATAGTGTATATGAGAGAGAGAGAGAGAGAGAGAGAGAGATTGCTTTGAGAAATATAAAAGTCTTGTGTCACCGAGTCAAGTAATCAATATCATGAAATTGAAAAAAAAAAAAAAAAAAAAAAACACAAAATGGCCTTATCTTGAAGCTAATCGGCCTGTCACTTCACACAGTAAGGCATTATCATCAAACATCTTCAAGGATAATAGAATTCATTTTTTTTTTAATTTTGTTTATTTCGCTTTTTTGGACCCTATTCTCTCTCTGTTTTTTTTTGGCTAGAATATTCTCAATCATAAGCTCTTCACAACCGATAAAACCTACCATTCTTCCTGGTCATATAATTCTTCTGTGATATTAAAAAAAAAAAAGGCACATTTACTTCTTTGGCCTTCTACAATTCTTGTAATTTTTTTGTGATGGTATGGAAGGAAAAATTTAGATATACAAAGGCTAATTATCCGATAAACCTAATGTGTGCATAAATTATATATGTACCATTAGATCTAATGGAAGCCCCCATGAGATTCGCTGTTTTTAGTAGCTTGGGTTTATTTACTATAAATATTACGTCATTTGAACAATTTTTGCATATGATTCTCATGATCAAAGCATGAAGAAGAAAGTGCATTGCGGAGTTTTAACTGTTGGACCATCTCGACGAGATATTATTTTCATCATTTTTGCATGATACATTACTTTATATCTTAGAGTCCGCTCAAGTTACCAAAAATAATTAACTGAATATCCAACTCGATCAATCTCATAATTTTTAAGGGGGAAAAAATAAAGTGCGAGCTTTACTAGTCAAACCAACGTGGATATGAAAGCGCTATTTATTTTTCATGTCGCTCTCCTGACTAGGTAAACCTAATACACGTATCAAATAAACATGCACCTTCAGATCTCAAGGAACCCGCATGTGATTCTTCCTTTCTTTCTTTTTTTTAATCTGTGTTTTTTTGGTCAAATTTATAATCTGTATTCATTTATTACAAATACTAGGTAGATTGAACAATTATTCCTGACGCAAGATCGACAACATGTTAGGATTGCGAACAAAAAGGGTGTGAGAAATCTACTCTATCATGAGATTCTCGCAATTTTGACACAAAAAAAAAAAAAAAAAAAAATGGATTGCAGAGTTTTACCTTCGAACCATATCGATGGAAGATTATTTTTCATCACTTTCATATGGAATCTTACCATATATGGTAGCATTAACCAAATTTCCAAAAACTAATTAAGTATATATAATCTCATAAATTCAAAATTATAAAAGGGAAAAAAATATAGCATGAGCTCTACGAGTCAAACCAAAACGTAAATATAAAGGTGCCTTAAATTTCTAGACGTGATTCTCGAGATTCATCACATGGCTTAAATTGATTCCTAAGACACCGAAACCGATCAAAGCGTATAGAACTTTCCATGAAAATTAGTGTCAAAGAGGGAAGCTAATGCGACTGAGATTCTAGTAATGGCATCTCACGAAAAGCTTTTATTTTTTTTTCTCTATCTTCCGATAGACCAGCAAATTTCATTTAGGGTGTGTTTATTTCATTAAAAACGTAACGCTTTTAGAAGATATTTTTTGAGAAATCATTTTACAGGAAACGGTTAGTTTTCATTTGTTTGGTGATACGTAACTGAAAATATTTTATGGTGTTTGGATTGCATTTAAAAAATGATTGAAAGTGTAGAAGATGCCGATGAAGAGAAAAAAGAGGGAGCAAAGCTAACAGGAGTATAGGAGGGGCTAGGGTTGGAGGAGGTGGCGATGACGAAAGGGAGGGGGTGAAGGAGAATGAGAGAGGGGAGAGGAGTTAAGGTTTACATTTATAAGCAAAGAAAGAAAAGAGAAAAAAAAAAAAAAAAAAAAAAGAAAGAAGAAAGAAAAGAAGAGATATAATAATAACAAATTCAAAATTTTTAATAAAAAATTCTTTTTAATAATAAATTTTTCATTAAGTAAGGAAATTAAAACATTTTGAAAAACATTTTCTGGTTTTTTTAAAGAGAAAATCATTTTTCTGAATTTAAGTTTTGGAAGGAAAATATTTTCCGTTGATTCATTTTCTTAAATGAACCAAACGCTGAAAAATGAAGAAAACGTTTTTCCGGAAATTGTTTTTCACAAAATAAACACACCTACTTAACTTTTCATTTCACTGAAAAGTAAATAATTTGGAAACTATTTTCTTAGAAATGATTGATCATATTGCTTAGAAAAATCAATCAATAGAAAATGTTTTTGTCGGATAAAGAAAATATTCTTTTTTTTTTTTTTTCATTTTTTTTGGTAAAGTTTTTTTTTTTTTCATTTTTATAAGTAAGATAAACGATAATTTTTAGAAAGATATTTCTTGCATCGTGAGTTTTTTGCAAAACAAATGCATCTTTAGAATCTCAATTATCTGCAAGTGTTACTTGGTTGATTGCAGTGACAAATGGCGATGAAAACTATTGAGAAAGAACTATATACGACAACAATGAAGTTGTATAGTTCACTTGGTAATGCGTTGATCAAATTTGATTTTTTATTTCGGAAGAGATTAATGAGGAAAAATTATTATTAGCTAGTAATTACCAGTTTCATACGAACATTTTAATTATTCATGTAGTGACACCCTGGCGCATTTTGTGTACATCAAAGAACACATTTCATGCATGAAATTGCACAATCCCCACTTCCAAATAAGTAGCTTATCCTAATTTGCTTTATTCTTGTTTGCACCAAAACACGATCAACTTTCAATTATTATCGACATTTTATAGACTTTATTGATAAAAGAATAATTTGGTCATTTATGAATGAAATTATCGATAGCTTGAAGGAATCAACAAAAAGTGAAGTCGACAATCTACAATTGTTAACATAGTGAAATAAAGTAACTGTTGAGGTAATGGAGTTGAAAAAATCGTTGAGGTAATGAAATCAATGTAACCATCCATGTAATCATGCGGTAGTTATTTGCTATCTTTGTTTGTGACTTCTTTTTGTAACCAGTGTTTGTAACTTGCTTTTGTAGCCTCTGTTTGCAAACCTCCTTTATAACCTCTGTTGATAAGTGTCAATTGTAAATTTAAGATAACCATATGGTACTCTTCGGAGGCCCCTTGCACAACTCAAACAAACAAATTTTGCTAACTTTTAATTATCTTTACTTTCTAGCATTGTACTTTTATCTTTTGGACTCATATCATCAATCAAATTCCGGAAAATTTTGTAACTGTAATTTCTAAAATCATGTCATTGATTAAATTCTGGCATGTATTTTTTTAATGGGTGTCGCATTGTCAATTAAATTCTAAGGTAGCATTTTTGTGTTCTCAAGCTTTGTCGTTGATTGAATTCCAACATAGTTTATTTATGCTCAGTTCCGTTATTGATTTTGTATTTTCCAAGCATCGTCATTGATTAAATTTTGGCTTGATTTGTGTTTTTACAGTCATTCTGAAATTAAAGTTGTTAATTTCTTTATCACCTGTGATTTTTTTGTCCGGAGTCAACACAAAATTTCTATCCTTCAATTGGTGAAAGGTATTTCGTCACGAAAGAAATTCCAGCAAAATAGTTCCTCATTTGAAAATATTTTACTCTCTCATGGAAAGAAAATTCTTAGCTAAGGGCTTATGGTGCAAAATCGAAAAAATTATAAAATTATAAAATTATGAAAATATGCTATGTGATTTTTCAGTTTCAATAATTTGATACATTTGGTACCCTTATAACCGATAATAAGAAAAAAAGATGATCCTATTACTTGACGCTGTAATGGGTTGCAATTAAGGGGTATTTAGATTTTTTTTTTTTGATCAGTTCTACTCTATACCTACTCTACACTCACTCTCAGACTTTTGCCCTACCTCTTGCAAAGCGTGGGCGTCGAAACCCACTTCTGAAACTTGCGCGTCCCCACCCCATCCCTTCCTAAGAAGGTGGGGGTTTGAACCCCTCACCTCCCCCTTCCAAGTTGGAAGGGTGGCCACCGGGCGAATCCCAATGGTTAGGGGTATTTAGATTTGAACAACATGTAAAAGGGTACGAAGTAGTTTAGCTTAATTTAATAAGGAAATTAATGATCCTAAAATATAAGGAAATATCAAATAATATTTCTAACATATATATAATGACATTTGTAACGGTATTATCTTATAGGTATATAGAAATAAATTCTATGCCACAAGCAAAAGTGTAACAAGAGAGTCCCAAGGCACACCTAAACACATACTTAATAGGATATTAGTAGTGATTAATAAGTTTAGAATTAGGTAATTGTTAGGGCATCAAATTGTCTAGTTTGGCCCCACAAAAAGAGTTCGAAATTGTCTAGGAAAAAATAAAGCTTTGGCCTAAAAAATGGGCAGAAAAACCAGGAGAAAGAAAAGGAAAGGAGAAATGCTCTAAAAAAAAAAATCCTAATTTAAGTCTAATCACAACTTTATTTTGAAATTTTCTTTATTTAAAAAGTTTTATAACTCTTACTCTATTCTCAAATTTACCCAAATATCTAAAAATTTCCATCGATTTTCTCAAATTTTTAACATCACTACCAATTAGAAGTTCATTATTAGAATCGCGTCTTCGTTAACACCATCAACTTTGTATAGAGTGACAACAACCTTTTGATTTTCATGAAGAAATTGATTGCAATTTTTGGAGACGCAGACAGATTCAAGATTGGAATGAAAATCCGAGATTTCTTTTAGATAGAAAAAAAGTTCAAAATGAATTGGAATTAATCCTAAAATTGAGAGTTCTTTAGAGAATTAGTAAGTCTTTTAATTATGCATGGCTGAGCACAAGAAACAATGAAAGAAGAAAAACCACAAATTATGCCCCATTATAACACAAATATCTCAAAAAAAAAAAAATTGTATCATCAAAACTACAAAACTTGCTCATTATAACATAAGTCCTTCAAACTTATATATCGAACTGAAATAGAGAATATAGATATCATGCATGCACAAGTTTAGGTTTTCAACGTGTCAGAAAATAAAACTCAAGAGTATTTATGTTGGGCCATAGTTTAGGTTTTTGTTTTTTTTGTGGTATTTGCCCAAAAGAAAAGGGGAAAAAATCATGAAAAACCTTAAACTTTGCCCAAAATGACAGATTTATCCAAATTTTTTTTTTTGATGTGAAATCTGAATTTTGCCAACTGTGACACATTTACCCCAAACTTTTTTTTTATAACACAAAAAATCTTGAACTTTTGTCGTGTGACACATTTATCCCAAAATTATAGGGCATTTTGGTCTTTTAAAATTATTTTTTTCTTTTTTCTTCTCTCTGTCCTCTGCCGGCATCGGGTAAGGACTACCCTTGCCTAGGCTAGCTAGGGCTGCTCTCGCCAGTGTTAGGTGAGGGTGGCCCTCGGCTGGGTCGGTGAGGGCCTCCCTCGCGCCCTCGCCCAGATCTGGTGAGGGAGGCCCTTGCGGACGCAGGCAAGGGAGGCCCTCGCACGATGCCCGCAAAAGCTACCCTCGCTAGTGTTGGCGACAAGCGAGGATGGCCCTTGCCCATCGCCGGCGAGGGCCGCCCTTGCCTGCATCGGGCGAGGGGTGCCCTTGCCAAGTTTGGTGAAGGTCGTCCTTGCTTGACGTCGGCGAGGGCTATCCTCGCCCTTTGCCGACGAGGGCACCCCTCGCCGATGTCGGCTTCCCTCCGCCATGGCCAGCGAAGGGAAGAAGAAGAAAAAAATAAAAAAAAGAGATAAAAATATTCTTGATGGGGTAAATGTATTATAATTTGAAAAGTTTGGAATTTTTCACTTTATAAAAAAAAAGTTTGATAAATCTATCACTCTGGGCAAAATTTAGGATTTTAAGTAATCTTTTCCCAAGGAAAACAGGAAATGGCAATTCGGTAATATAACCATAACACGGAGGCCAAAATTCATGCGTTTTGTTTTTGACTTTCCGATTTCATCTCTCCACTTTCCAAAAAACGAGAGGAGAGAGAGAGAGAGAGATTCTGAGAGGAATTGATGGGGAGTTCTTGAATCCGCGCGGGTGGAGGAGAAAGGGCCCGAATCCGATCGCGTGCATTATCCGATTCCCTCTCCTCCTCCTTGCAGTCCTTCCCCGCATCATCGAATCTTGAGAGGGCCGCGAAGCTCTCTCCAGCTCGAAAGCGTGGGCCCCACCATCTCCGATTCATTTCACACCACCTTTCTCTTCTTTTCCTCGGATTCGAATGCCTTCTTCCCTCGGCTTCCGGTGGGTCGTGAGCCTGGTGGCGGCGGTGGCGGCGGCTTGATTGTCTGGTTTCCGGGTCGGTTTTTTTTTTTTTTTTCTCTGCCCGGAGTTGGTTGGGATTGTTGGGGTGGGTGGGAGTGGTTAGGGTTACGGGGGTGATGAAGATCGAGGAGGTGGAGGATGAGGAGAGGGAGAGGGAGAGGGAGAGGGAGAGGGGCGGCGGGGTGCAGGGGAATATGATGGTCGCGAGCTACGACACGAAGAGGGTGCTGGTGGGCGCGGGCGCCCGGATCTTGTTCTACCCCACGCTCTTGTATAATGTGTTCCGGAACAAGATCCAGGCTGAGTTCCGATGGTGGGATGAAATCGATCAGGTTGTTTTTTTTTCCTTTCTTTTTTGGGTGGTTCTTGCATCTTTTGATTGGTTTTGTATTGGGTGAAAAATTTGAGAAATTGATCCGGCCTTGTTCTGTGCATCCTTTTGACTTATGTACTGGTACATGGTATGAGGTTTGATCGGTCGGTTGGTCTTTGAGGGAGGGCTGGGAGGTGTTGAATCAGTATTGAAGTTGGGATTTTGAGTAGTTGAGAACCGTGTCTTTTGGATTGGTGTGTTTCTGTATGTTTTTGTATGTTATTTGTTGGTTTGGATGGCTGAGAAGTGCATGTGAAGTAAATGAATGGGCACACCAAGAAGCCGGAGCGTTGATACGATGGTGGGTGTGGAGGGAGTTTCTCTTGATGTTAATAATTTTGAAAATCGAGGGTCGGATCTCGAGGGAAGGTTAAGCTCATATATGGTGGTGTTCCTTGAGATTGAATTTACAGCTGGTGTTCCAGAAATATGCCACTATTGCTACTGAAAAGATAGTAGCAAAGAGCCTGTCATGGGTTATGAAATAAATTGTTTGTCCTGACCTTTCCAAAGATGCATATTGAGATCGATTTTATGGTATTCTCACAGAGTTGTTTTCTTTTGATGCTCTGCAGTTTCTTCTGCTGGGTGCGGTGCCATTCCCCAAGGATGTTCCAAGACTCAAGCAGCTTGGTGTTGGTGGTGTCATCACCTTAAATGAATCTTATGAAACTTTGGTGCCGTCATCTTTGTACCATGTGCGTATATCCTTGAGATCATATCGTGTACTTGTCTACCAAAATCATCTCCTTGGAACCCTTGTTCTTAACAGGGTAGACTATACAGAGGTTAACATTTCATGTTATGGTTCGTGACACGTTTTCATCCATGATAACCTAACACAGATTCTACAGATACCTTTCTTTTGTGAGCTGGTCTATGTATGAGTCACTTATGATATCCTATTCATTACTTAACTAACTTGTTTGGTTCAGGCCCATGGGATTGACCACCTTGTAATACCTACCAGGGATTATCTCTTTGCTCCATCTTTCATTGACATTGGCCGTGCAGTGGACTTCATATACAGTATGACATCTTTGAAGCTCTGCTTTTTGTTTTTTCTGTGTTCCTTTCTGACTCTGGCTCTATGTTGTCATCTCTGCTATAGGGGTTTCTTCAATCATTGGATTTTTTTTTGTTGCCTTCATTTCAGGAAACTCATCATGTGGCCAAACAACATATGTCCATTGTAAAGCTGGTCGTGGGAGGAGCACAACGATAGTGCTTTGCTATTTGGTAGTCTCATCTCCTACAGAGGAATAAACTCTCATTACTTGTTACTTCTGGCATGTAGCTGAAGTTATGGAAGTTTGTTACTCTCTTTTATCAGATAGAAGATTGAGCTCCTTTTTATTTGCAGGTAAAGTATAAACATATGAGTCCTGCTGCTGCTTTAGAGTATGTTAGGTCTAGAAGGCCCCGTGTACTCCTAGCCCCTGCGCAGTGGAAGGTGAAGACACGCTGGTTTTCATTTTTGGATCGTCTAATTCTAATTATTTCTTTCCTTGGTTGGAAAAGGATAATATGGGCATGATCCAGTCAAATTGAGGCAACACAATAGAATATCGAAGTTGAATCTTTTAAGAATTCAATGCTTGAGCTTGACTACTATTAACTTCTCATAAATGACCTTGACTCCAACTGCAAACTGAAATTTTGGGTTTTTTGTTTTCTTCTGCTTGCTTGTGTCAATGTGCTTGAAAGAGAGAGATAGAGAGAGGATTTTGACTTTTGGTGCCACAAAAGTAACTAAAAAGTTATTGGATATGGATTTGTTCTTTGAAGGCTAGCCCATGATCTCTATTCCTGTATTATCATATACTAGTCAAGCTGAGACCTGAATCTAATCTAGTAACATGGAAAACTATATACCGGAGTCTAGTACCATGTCAATAACGTGATGAGTGGTAGATCATTGAAGCTATCGGAGAACTTTGATTGTTCTAGCTTTAGATGTACTGGTCGATGTTGTTGGGACTTCTTTTTAGCTGTATACTTCTTATCCGGTGGGTTTCGTGCAATTGTATCCTGGTCTTAACAGTTCTAAGTTATTGTTTGCCACTTCTCAATTTATTATCTAAACAGGCAGTTCAAGAATACAGCAAGGGCCAAAGAACGATGGCACTATGTTCTCCATCAGGCTTGGGGGACACTGTCTATATAACAAAAGATGATCTCGAAGGGTACCAGTGCACCCTGGGAGATAATTATGGTAAGGTGCTGGCCATCATCCCCAAGGTGACATGGTCAAGACCCATGATTGCAAGGTTGTCTTGTCTTTTCGCTTCGCTAAAAGTATCTGGTGGTATTGGGAGTGTGCCGAGGCGGTTGCCAGTACCAGAGGCACGTGCATGCTAAGGCGTTTGTTTGTTGTGGCGACTCTTTTTGGTGTTCGTACATGAAAATAAGTTTTATTGAGTAGGAATTGTCAACGGTATTTTGTGTCTAAGAGAGAGAGAGTGATAGTGTGTGAGGAGAGTTCAAATGAGTATAAAGACACGAACAGAAGAGTTATTGTTGTGTGGTGTATTCTGCTTCATCTTGTTGTATAGATGTGTCTTTGCAATGAATTCTGACACCTTTTCTTGTTAGCAAATGGATTTCCCACTTATCGGTGATATCTGTGGTTATGGGTATCCCTGGATTACCAAAATACGTGAAGTGGGCAGTTTTTGAAATTCTTTGATCTTCAGGTATCAACTTCCGTTGTCTCCGATGTCTCGGGGCTTAGTTACCAAAGGTATGTCATCACAGGATTATCATGAGGCCTTGGTGAGTGGCGAGTCACAACGCTTCCTAAGTCACTTCGACACTTGATGGCGGCTGTGGCCGCTGCTGGTGCTTTTTTGCTGGAGGCGGCGAATTGGCGGGAGCCACTCTCCCTCCTCCCCCTTCTCTCTCTCTCTCACTAGCATTTATATATATATATTTATATAGATTGTGAGGAAAAACTAATTTTGTATCATTCAATAAAGTTTAATATATACACACATCAAAATAGGCCTTAAAGGTCTTAAAGACTATCTTATCTTTCATACTTCGAACGCTCCCTTTCAAGTTGGAGCATGCTTAGCTTGTTACAAATATGTTTTATCCTCTAACTATCCAGGGGTTTAGTAAAGATGTCTATAAGTTGTTCATCCGTTAGAATATGATTAGGAAGGAACGCTTCATTCTTCAACTTCTCTCGAATAAATGATAGTCAATTCCTCTATATGAGAGAACATGGGGGTGGAAGTTATGTGAACATGGGGGTGGAAGTTATGTCCATTGTAGCTTTATTATCGCATCATAGAGTTGTGTCACGGGCCGAGAATTTCCTTGGCTTTGGAACGACCCGTGGGCGCCTGGCGAGCGGGATTCGCCAAGCTAGTCTTCATTCTTTAGTCGAGCCTTCCTTCTTTAGTTGTTCCTGCGAACAATACGGTGAATGCTTCTTCATGCGAGATCCTACCTCGCCCAACGTCGCTCGGGCGTCTAGTCCATCGAGTGAGACAGCAGATCTCTTTAGGCACAACAACTAATTTCGGCTTGCATGGCCTCTTTAGGAGAGCGGCATCAGCTCCCGACTAGTTTGTGCATGGGAGGCCTATCCCATTTTTAGAGTTCCTAAGTGATATAATTCTTCTATCCTAGAACTCCAAGCACCAACCGTCCTGATGCCACTCCCATGGACCAGTTATGTTCGATCCTTCTGCCTCATCACTCTTCACCCGATAACCCCAAGCACCACTCACAAGGTCACGAGTATGGGAGGATTCACGGCCCGTAACACATATATCATGGGCTGGCACTTTCTTGCTTGCGGAACAGCTCATGAGGCACTTGGCGAATGAAATTCACCAGGTCAGCCCTTGTTCCATAGTTGTTCTAGAGACCAAATGGTGAATGGCTTCCTTATACAAGATCGTTCCACACCTAGTTTAGTTTAAGTGTCTAATCCATCGAGCAAGACAGCATAACTCTTTAAGCTTAACAACTGGTCTTGGCCTACTATGGTCTCATCAGGAGAGCAGAATGAGCTCCCAACCAATTTGTGCAGGGGAGGTCAATCTTGCCTTCAGAGCTTCTAGGTAATATAATCCTTTGATCCTAGAATTTCTAATATCAATAGTTTTGACACTACTCTCACAGACCAGTTGTGTTCATTCTCATTGCATCTTCACTCTTCACTTGATAACCCTAATCCTAAGCACCATTAATATAATCCTTTGATCCTAGAATTTCTAATATCAATAGTTTTGACACTACTCTTACAAACCAGTTGTGTTCATTCTCATAGCATCTTCACTCTTCACTTGATAACCCTAAGCACCATTCACAAGTTGTTATGAGTATGGGAGGTTTCACAGACCATGACATTCTCTCCCACTCAATTCCATAATGCCCTTGTTGTGGTTTACTCTGTCACTTCTTTACACCCCTTAACCATTGATGCGCCATTTTTGGGATCATACATTGAATTGTTACGCTTGCCCAATAAAATAGGTTTTGCTCCATAGGTGGCCTCTTTTAATCTTAGTTGTTCGAGCCCCTTTCGATCACCTGCACTTTCCTTGGTAAGTGTGTCATTTTTCGCTAATTGCATCTTTTGATGGCACCATTTTCGCCTACTAAGTATCTTGACCCCAGCAAACTAATGGAGGTTCTTTCCTTGTTGGAAACATGGCAATAGACTTCTTTTTTGGATTCACCGATCGATCCAAGAACGTTATCCTCATTCAGTGAGGAATCGATTCTTCTCTAACTCAACTCACTCGGCAAGGAACCAATTCTTCCCCCATGCTCCCATTTCATCCTAGAAGCTAGTGGAGAGCCATGCTTTGTTCGAGCACCTTTTGCCTCGACGATTCACTCTCTGCCCTCATAGGACTGGGTAGACCATTGGTACTCTCTAGTTTGACCCATACTGGAGAAGGAATCGAATCTTTCTCCAACTCACCCACTTACTGGAGGGATCATGTTCTGTTATCATATTGTCACGGGCTGACACTTACTTGGCCACGAAATAGCCCATGAGGTACCTAGCGAGCAAAATTCACTAGGTCAGCCCTTGTTTCATAGTTGTTCTAGAGAACAAATGGTGAACACCTCATATGAGATTGTGCCATGCCTAGCTTAGCTCGGATGTCTAGTCCATCGAGCGAAATAGCAGAGCTCTTTAAGCTCAATAATTGGTTTCGGCTTACTTGCCATGACTTCATTAGGAGAGTGGCATCAACTCCCGATCAATTTTTGTATGGAAGGCCAACCTCGCCTTCAAAACTCCTAAGTAATATAATCCTTCGATTTTAGAACACTCTTAATACCAACGCCACTCTCACGAATCAATTGTGTTCATTTCCTCTACATTCTCACTATTCACTTGATAACCTTAAGCAACACTCACAAGTAGAGGTTTCACATACTATGGCACATGGATGCTAAATCTTTAAGTTTAATTCAGTCAATAACTGTTGAATTCACATTAATTCACATGTCACTTGTGTCATGACTCTATATTATAGCTCAGCATTAGAGCAGGCAATAATACTTTGTTTTTTACTCTTCAATAATACTAGACTTCCTCCAACCAAGGTATAATAGCCAATGGTTGATCTCCTATCATCTAGATACCCTATCCAATCAATGTTAGAGAATCTTTCAACTTGTTATGACCATGGTTTTGGTAGACAATTCATTTCCCTATAGCCTTCTTCAAATTTCCCAATATCCGAATAATTGCATCCTAGTGAGATTTATGAGGGGAACACAAAAAACTAACTTGCCACACTAACTGGAAAGGCAACATCTAGTCGAGTGACTGTGAGATAATTCAACTTACCCACCAGTCTTCTATATCTCTAAGGATTATTAAGAATCTCTCTTTCTTAGCAACCAGGTTAACCACTTGTTCCTTTGGTGAATCAAGAGACTTTGATCTAAACATAGTCTCAGTGAGTAAATCCAGGATGGGAAAATTGTCCAAAAAGTTCTAAACCTATTGCACTTTTGAAATTGATGTTGAAGATGGGTCTTGAGTTCAGCCATACTAATTAAGTCATCTCCCATGAGGATAATATCACTAACATATACAATCAAGAATAGTTTGTCTCCCCCTCATTGTTTATAAAAAGAAAGAATGATCATTTCCACATCTAGACAGCCCAAAAGAAAGTATAGCGTCAAAAAATCTTCCAAATAATGCCCATCGAATGGCTTCAAACCATAGAAAGACTTTTCTAATGTGCGAACCAGTCCCCTAAACTCCTCTTGAGCAATAAACCTTAGAGGTTGCTCCATATAAACATCTTCATGAAAGGTATCATGCAAGATAACATTTTTGACATCAAGCTAAAACAAAAGCCAGTTACAGCTGTAAGAGAAGTAAGAGAATCAAAATACGAACAAAAATAAGTTTGGCACTAGGAGAAAAGGTGTCTAGATAGTTCCTATACACCAAAGCATACCCTTTGGCAACACGTTTTACTTTTAAACGAGCAAGAGAATAATTGAGATTGACTTTTACATCATATACCCATCCATGATAGGTAGTAATCAAAAGACACTTAACTGAGTCTAAGCCTAGAGATGACGATGTTGTTGATGCGCGTATTTTTGGTCAAATGTTAAATATCATGAAGAGTAATATAGTTGATCTAGTAACTCATGTTGGTATGGTTAGAGAACTGTAGGTGTATTTGAATGTGTTATATTCTACCCAAAAAACTTATCGCGGAATTATGAACTATCGCAGGAGTTTTATTGATCTAAAAGGAAGTGATGTTCTATTACGCAGTACTTCATTGACTATAAGAGAACGTATGAAGAGTTGAATGTTGTCGTCACGCTCCGAACCCCCAAGCGCTCGAACATCCTTTAATGGTCGATTAGTTGTGACGTCTGAGAATGCGTCAGCAACCCAATCTATTTATCTTTCGATTAAATGCAAGCGGAAGTACTTTATAAAACAACACCTAGTCAAACATAATAATAGGGATGGTAAGGAAAAGACAACAGATATTTCTAAGAGCATTAGTTTTATTTACATACTATTAATCCTAGAAAGTTCAATGATTACAAGCCTTTCTACGTCCACTTTCTACCGACTATCAGGGTTAATCTAAACTTCACTGACGGCAGGGCTAGCTAAAAAGTGATGCATCTTGCTAGCCGAAAAGTGATGCATCTTGTGCCCACCACCACCACACATGAAAGTTCTCCACACTACGGCCTTAAAAAACCATAAACAATGATGGATGAGATAAAATCTCAGAGAGTTAATGACCTAAGTCTTGATTAGGACGTTAATTCATCTTAGAGACAGTCCACACATGCAGTATCACATAGCCTTACCTAGCCTTGACACACCCTTGCATAATATCAATTAACACAGGCCAATAGCAATGTAGTATATATAACTTATAATCAAAACACATCACATAACTTTCCATGTACAATGCATCTACACATGTTCCGGTTATTACGATTCCTCGGGTCACGATCAATATAAGAATTGGTGGTCTTTTGGTATGACCGGGCATTGTCTCACCCCATGGGCACGGCATCGTCTAGCACTCCTGCCATAGATGGCATTCCATAAAGAGTACGATTCAGCCTTGACTACGACTCGGTATTTAAACTCCCGTGGAGCATTCGATAAAAATCGAGCATCGTCCCCAAACTCCCTTGGGTGATGGGTTCTATTAAGTGACCACTCAAGCACGCCAACACTTATGCCGATTTCATTTGCCATTATTAGCCCAATGCAAACGGGGTTCGTGCTTAAACAACAACTCTAGCAATTTTTCACACATAAAATTGTGGTAAAATAATCACACGTGATCACATATGTAATATTTACCTGTTAAACTTTGTAAACTTTCATTTTAAAATCTTTTTGCCCCATTTAATATGTAAAACATAACGTCCAAATATGATACCTCAAAATCTGCTATATACATGCCAATAGAACATTCTTTAAAAATAGTGCTTAAGGTTCATAAAATAGGCAATCAATTTCATAGCATAATAAGCTCAAACAATATGAATTATGCATAAATTCATCCAATATAATTCAAGCATAAAATTCCACTTATTGATTAATCTGTCATTAATTGACACTAATCGTCATTAATTAATACTAACCACAATTAATTAAGACTAACTATGATTAATTAAACTA
The DNA here is from genome assembly GCA_014182555.1 of Eucalyptus erythrocorys. Classification (NCBI taxonomy): domain Eukaryota; kingdom Viridiplantae; phylum Streptophyta; class Magnoliopsida; order Myrtales; family Myrtaceae; genus Eucalyptus; species Eucalyptus erythrocorys. The sequence continues at coordinate 49,426,649 of CM024599.1, read as the reverse complement.
ATTATAATTAATTATGATTATCATTAATTAATCTAACTGCAATTACTCAAGAATAACTAAAATTAGTTCGGACTAATTGTAATTAATTAAACTAGCTGCAGTTAATTGAACTAACTACAATTAATTAAGACTAATGTCATTAATTAATCTAACTATAATTAATTAAACTACTGCATTTAGCCTTAATCCAAACTAGCCATAAGTGTAGTTAACAATAAACCAACATTAACTATACAAACCACCATTATTTATAAATTAATTCTATCCATGAACGTAATTAACTCCCTAATCTAGGATTAGGATGTTAACTTGTGGTTTCTAACGACGACGAGCTCATGGCAATGTCGGCACGATGGCTATTAGAACATGGGGCTTACAAGTCAAATGGCGGCACCATGGCGTGGTGGCAGTTGCTTGAGCTCACAACCAAGCTTGGGGGCTTGACTTGGTATGGTCCGGCAATGGTGGTGGGTCGCGGGTTGAGGGACGGCATGAGATGCGGATGGACGGTGGTGATGGTGGCAGTGGACGGTGTAAGAAGAAGAAGAAGAAGAAGAAGAAGAAGAAGAAGAAGATGAAGAAGATGAGAGAGAATGGAGGGAGGGGGAGAGAGAGAGAGATTGAAGAATTTTTCCCCAATATCTTCCCTAAAACCCTCTCCTCGTTACAATTTTCCTTCTTGTCTCATCTCCATTAATGCCCAAAAATCTTCTTGAAGGGACAAAATGGACATTTTGTAACTTTTGGCATAAAATTCCATTTTTGCCCTTGGGCCCAATTTCTTGAATGGGCTTGGTGGGCTTAGCTTGGGCCCACTTGGCCAAATCCCTCATGCGTGAGGCCCATTGGGCCTTCTCTTGGCCCGACTACTTTTTCCGACTTTCAATTCTCAACTTACTAATCATTATTCGAAAATTTTAAGCTTGTTGATAAATCGAAAAATAAACAACATTCAATATGTTAGTCTTGAAATTCTCGAAAGTTTAATACCCGACATTAAAGTTCATGGTTAAAATCGATCAAATGTGACCTTAGTACGATATCAACTATTGGGTGGCTTTTAGGAGTTATCATGCATGTTACCCGTGGTCAATAATTTTCTATTCATATTTGTATCTTTTCAAATTGTGAATGACCATCGGTTGTTATGTAATAATGAGGATTTAATTACTTATCTCGAGTACAAGATTAATAGGAAATCGGTTTACAGTTCTTAGTGAATATCGTTATCGTGGGGAATCTTCCGCAAACCGATTACGTACTTCTGTTGAACCGATTCATATCAACTTACTAATTGACTTATAACAACGTATATTATCTCTTGTCGATCCTTATGGTCAAATAGTCTATCATTAATTGAATTCTCTAGTTATTTACGTTTTAATTCTTTATGACCTTTTCCAACAGATTAGTTAACTCATGAATGATTAGTTCATAATAATTTATGTATTGGTACATTGATGCACTAACCATTTCATATATTTTGGAGAGGTTCGCCCACTGTGAAAAGGCATACCTACAAGGAAAATTGATTATGGCTTCACTGGTTCTAAGTCTAAGTCCATTCACTAGTATCAGAGTCATGGCTCCGTTTCTAACCATATAAGTTCCATGCGCTTAGTAGGTGAATCCAATGCTGAGAGATCTCTTCAAACCATGAAAGATCCATAAATAATTCAAGCACCTGTTATTCTCGCCCCATCCCCATCTTCTTCCATCCTTACGGATTTTCGTGTTTCAAATACTTCTAAGATAGACTATCTTTATGAAGCCTCTCTTAGTGATGAAACCAAAATTTCTGAAACTCAACTTTCTCTCATGAATTCTTATTCTACTTTTGCCAAACCCACTTCATCATTTTCTTCCATCCATTCCATACGTTAGCTCATTCGCCAAACCCCAAAGGAGGTAAAGGAGTACGTGCAATCCTCCAATTTTGACCAACATCCTATCCTTGCTACTGAAAAGGAGTACTTTGTTACTCTTCAAATTCCTCCTGACTTTCCCAAACAATGGGCTCAACAAGGTTACTCTCATGTCCATTATGGAGCCATTCGTCTTGCTTTTACTTTTCATGGTCGAAAAGGTTTACTAGTTGTGGCAAGAATAGCATTATTGGATACTCGATTCCTCGAGTACCAGCATGCTTGTATTTGCACTGTTCAGACTACGTTGAATGTTGGAATAGTCTTTGTGACTTTGTATTTAAATTTCAACATTGCTCTTTTAGATTCACAGTTGCTTTCTTTTTTGAAGGTCCAAGTTCAGCTCACAAGCACACCTCAGACTACTGATTCTGTTGCGGCCACACTCCATTATCAGATGGTGTATCGAGTGTAAAATCATACGCTTGATTTAAATTTCAACAATGGAAATGAAGATGCTTTATTCATTTCCATGTAGAATGATCAAGCATCTTGCATCCATGTTCCCAGACAAATTCCAAAGGAAAAGTTGGCCACTCTTCTTCCATAATCATGGATTACCAACTATGAAAAGCTTCATCAGAATAACAAGGAGTTTGGGACACACAGGTGCCATAACTTGGCACGGGGGAAACTTAAGTGGCATAACTTTTTTTCGGTACACTTAAGTGCCACTTTTTTTTCAAATGGGACACTTAAGTGCCATCTCCGGCGACCTTGCCGGAAATCTTACGTGGCACGTGTTTATTATTTTTTAATGCTTGCGTGGCTCGCCGGAGAGCTGAGTCAGCGCGACTCAGCAAAAACGACACTGTTTGCATAATAAAAAAATAATTAAATTAAATTAAAAATTAATTTTAAATAAAAATACTCTAAAAAAAAAAAAAAAAAAAAAAAAAAAAAAAAAAAGGGACGAAGGGGCGGGCGGGCGAGGGCTGAGCCCTCGCCGCCGCCGCCTCCCCCGTCGCCGGGAAGGGCCGGCGACGGAGGGGCTAGGGTCGGCCGGGGTCGCCGGGCCCCGGCCGACCGGCGGCGAGGGCCGCGAGCCCTCGCCGCCGGTCGGCTGGGGGCCGGCGACCCGGCCGCCCCTCCGTCGGCCCTTCCCGGCGACGGCGGGGGGCGGGGGGCGCGACCCTCGGCTGACCGGGGGTCGGCGACCCCCCTGACCCTACCCCCTCCGTCGCCGGCCCTTCCCGACGAGGGCTCAGCCCTCGCCCGCCCGCCCCTTCGTCCCCCCCTTTTTTTTTTTTTTTTTTTTTTTTTTTTTTTTTTTTTTTTTTTAATTTTAGAGTATTTTTAATTAAAATTAATTTTTAATTTAATTTAATTATTTTTTTATTATTTTTACACGTCGGACGCGAAACGACGTCGTTTTTGTATTTTTTTGCCACGTCGGCATGCAAAAACGACGCCGTTTTGGACCTCCATCGCCGGAAAATTGCCACGTCGGCCGTTTGGCCGGATTTTCGCCGGAGTGGCACTTAAGTGTTCCATTTTACTCCGATATTGGCACTTAAGTGTTCCATTTAAAAAAAAAGTGCCACTTAAGTGTACCGAAAAAAAGTTATGGCACTTAAGTGTCCCCCCGTGCCAAGTTATGGCACTTGGGGTGTTCTTTACTCGAATAACAAGCCTTTCCAGTCTACAAACTTTGAATTTATCAGAAAAAATGATGGAACTATTTCCATCAAATTTGGCAAGAAAAAGGAAGAAAGCTCTTCTATCTTTTAAACTCTCTTTATCATTAAACCATGCGTTCTTGAGTCCATTTCGAGCCAGATCTAAAGAAGCTTGTCAAATATTTTAAAAGTGATGGACACCCTGTCCATTATTACAAAGACAAGCATAGCTACTGTTTTTGGGATCCTTTTTGTCAATGCTCTTATTGCTTAAATTCTCCCGACAAAGTAAATCCATATATGATAGACCTCGACGAAAACCCAAAAAGCCAAAGGACTCTTTGTACCAAAAGTATCTTAATGGAGATCCCTCCGTTGATGGTCTTGGCGAAAGTGATAAGTTTCAATTTATGGTCTCTTATGCACCAACCCTACCCCCACAATTTGTGGCCCCATCTTCAAAAGTATCAATCCCTCCTCCATCACCTCCTTCATCTCCTCCTCAGAAAAAGACAAGTCTTTTCCCATTTTACAAGCCAATTCAAAAGTGGGCAAAAAAACATTCTGCCCCACTTTTTACTCCAAAAGAATTTCCACCAAAGCATTCTAACCCACTTCTTACTCCAAAAGAAGTTTCAACTTCTTCCATCGCCATGTTCCATGAAGCAGACTTTTCTCCTCTTGCTCGAGAAAATTCCAAACTCTTTTTTCTTGCCTCAGAGGAATTTATTGATCCACAAGATAGATATTAGCATGTTCCAAAAATACCTACCCCTACAGATGTGGATGAGCATGGTAGGCGTAAAAAGATTCCAGTTGCTGAAGCTGTCTTAAATTGGCAATCGAAGACTCAAGCAATTGATTCCAAGCTTGGGAATGTGCAACAAGATCTTTGAAGATATGATGAAACCACCAAGAAGATGCTTTCAGATTTCCAAAAGAGGCTGCATGCCTTAGAATTTGGACAACATTTAGGGTATTATTATCTTGAAAGCCCTGATGCGGAAATACAAAAGCTTAAAAGATAAATCCAGATCATCTAGGAATGGAGACTCAATCCATTTTCAATTACCCCACGAATAGAATACCCTTCTTTTCCGACATCTCAAGCGTCCACACCCTAGACTTCTATATTTTCTCCACCACCCCAGACATTTATTTTTGCTACCATTGCAGACATCCCTGTCACACAAAACAAGACGGACGTGGCTGAAATGCGAAATCGTCTCAAAAAACTGGATCGCATAAGGAAGGAAAAGGGAAATGAGAAGAGGTCTGCAGAATCCTCTCTTGTTATAAGAGAACCAGATCAAATAATGCTGTCAAACCCATTAGAATCTTTTTTAAGAGACTTGAGTAATCAAGACCAACAGCCTAATCCTGTTACTCAACAGCCTGATCCTGTCATTCCGACAGATCAGATTTGCATTTCCAAAAAATTTTAATACTGAATCAGATTCGGTATTTCTCTCATCTTCATTATCTGTCTCAATTCCATCCATGGATTCTTCTCCCATTAGGCCTATGACTTCTTCAATTTCATAGCTGATCCACTAGATTATGATATGGAATCAAATCCTTCTGAACCAGAAGTCATCCAACTAAATAACTCATCCCAGAATATATTCACTTCATCAAAGCAGTTTTTCACTATTGATGATATTCCTTATTACAAATGGCTAGAAAGACTTGAAGAATTCCATACTTGGTTAAATACTCAAGCCATAACCAACCACGACAAGTATGATGTCCTCTTCAATTTTGTCACAAGGTTTACAAGTAGTCTTAAATTTTGGTGGGCATCTGTTTCAGAACAAGACCAACTTCATTTTTGCTCTCACCAAACTTTACGTACGCCATCACTCTTCTATATCATTTCTTTGTGGGAAAACCTGTTGACCTTATAGAATTCAAAAAAAAAAAAAAAAAAAAAAAAGAATTTTTTGAGGGAAAATGTTGCTCTTTTTAAATAAAAGATCTTGATAAGCATTATCGAGAAATGCTTAAACTTTTCTACCAGGTTGGAGCTGATGCAAATCTAAAGTATGTCTTTCTGTCCTCCATCCAAAGAATTATCTCAAATAGTAGAAAAAACCTTTCTAGCCAAATAAAGAAGAATCCAAGATGTTCCACTAGGAGAAATTCAGCAAAAAATCCAATTGTGCTTAGAAGAATTGCGTGTAAAGCGTCAAATGATCCAAGCTTATGTTCATGACAACAAAGGACTTGACACAGCCTGTTCTCGCCAGAAGCTGAAGATCAAATGCTCCAAGCGAGATTGTGATGATTCATGTGAAAAACCTTCCAAAAAAAAGAAGCACTTCAAGACACTCTAGAAAAAGAATTTCAGATATGGATCCAAGCACTTTCGAAGAAAGAAGAAGTGGCGTTATCTACGCAAAAGGAAAGATCGTTCAGGTCACAAAAAATCAAATCGATGCTTCATCTGCAATCAGAAAGGACATTCTGTAAAAAATTGTCCTCCAGCGAAAAAATGTCAAAATCATTTGATACATCATATGGAGAATGAAACCGGTCTTTCTCTTGAAAATGATGATATCAAATTCATATTTTTTGCGGATGAAGAACCATCTGAACAAACTCTTTGTGTCATTCCTTATTACCAAACTCATAATGACACTGATTCAGATTTAGACCCTGAAGATTTTTTCTATTTATCTCCCATCTCTGCAGAACAAAGCACTGATATATTTTCGAGTCAGATTTATTGTCCCCATATCCCTGTGAAAATTTTCACTTCAAAGTTTGTCAAACCAATCACTGTCATTGCTCTCATAGATACTGGAGCAGCTTCTTCAATTCTAGACACTAAAGTTCTTCCTAAAGAATATTAGACTCCTCGTGTTCGATATTTCAATTCTGCCTCAGGAGATACTTTTTCTACAACTATTCAAACTACTACAGTAACCATTTAGTTTTTCCCTTAGTGCTCCATAACCACAAAAATCTTTGCGTCCAGTCTCCCCAATAAAGATTTGATCATTGATTGGGACATCATGACTCAAATTCCTCAACTTCAAAGGTCTTAAATATAAAGACCAATTCTCTGAATTTGTCAATATACATAGACTTTTTTCCATTCACATGAATCTGTTAGACCCAATCATGCAAAAGTTGTTGAAATCATGTTCAGAATCTCATTCTGAATTTGCCCAAAAATATTATCATCCTTTATGGACAAATCCAGAATTTTTTGTTTGTCTTCCTTTCAAGAAAAATGAAAAAATTAATCCCACCAAGGCAAGTCACGTGGGAATGAAGCCAGAACATCTGGTTTTGGCGCAAAAGGAATGCTCGGAATTATTACAGTAAGGCCTTATTGAAATTTCTAATTCTCAATGGGCTTGTGAAGCTTTTTATGTCAATAAGCGTGCCAAGCAAAACAGAGGAAAGATGAGACTGGTAATTAATTACCAACCCCTTAACCTTTTCCTCAAATATAACAAATTTCCTTTACCATCTAGAGATTCCTTCTTTGCTAGATTAACCAAGGCCCACATCTATTCCAAATTTGATCTCAAAGCTGGATTTTGACAATTGGGCATCCATCTTGAAGACAGACCCAAAACAGGGTTTCTTCCTTTTGGCCTAAAAGTAGCATCGTTCTTATTCCAGAAGGCCATTTGTCGAATTTTCTAACCAATATTGGCAAGTGCGGCAATATACATTGATGATATCCTTCTCTACAGTCCTGATGAGGAGTTGCACCGTCAGCTTCTTGCACAATTCGCAGAAATTGTGAAGAAATATGGTATCATGCTTTCTCAAAGAAATATGAATATTGCCCAAACAGAAATTGAATTTCTTAGTATGCATCTTAACAAAGGTACATACTACCTAGGGCCACATATTGCTCAGGAATTGTTAAAATTTCCTAAAGGAAACTTCACGGCAAAGCAAGTTTAGCAATTTTTTGGGATAATCAATTATCTTAGAGATTTTGTTCCAAATATTGCAAAGCTGCTTATTCCATTGTAGACAATGCTGAAAAAGAATCCCCCACCTTGGGAAAAATCTCAGACTAAAGCAGTCGCTAAACTTAAGGAGATCATGAAAACTCTTCCCCCACTTTAGATTCCATCAACAGGAAAAATAATTCTCCAAACTGATGCCAGTGATGAATACTAGGCAGCCATCTTGTTTGAAGAAATTGATGGTAAGAGACATCTGTATGCCTACAAAAATGGAAAGTTTTCTCAAGCAGAAATGCATTATCATTCCACTTTCAAAGAAATCTTGGCAGTTAAAAATGGTATAAAAAAGTGTAAATTCCATCTTATTGGCCATCATTTTTTGGTTGAACTAGATATGACATCATTTCCTCAGATGACTAAGTTCAAACAGAAGCAAGTTACAAACTCTCAACTTCTTCGATGGGCTGAATGGTTACCAAACACATTGCTGGAAAAAAGAATATGCTTGCTGATTTTTTGTCAAGACCAAAAGTACCAGCAGAAATCAACATGTATATCATGAGGCGTGCTTTTCATACTTCTCATTGGAATGAGAAGTATAAAATTCAGAAAATCAAAGATTGGCCAAGTTGGAAATTCCCCCAAGAAATCATTGAATACATCCAGAATGATAGTCTCGCTAAAAATTTGAACAAACTCATGTGGCAATGCCACACAGATCTATTCAGATTCGATGGAGGTTCGATTCTTTATCCCTTTGGATTAAATGTGAACTATCCATTCATTCATCCTTTGATTTGGAAGGAAGATGATTTTTCTAATCAACTTCAATGATTATTATGGTACTTAACCAATAAGTACTTGATAGCTATTGAAATTCCAACCAGAAGATTCATTGCCAATCACACTAGGATATTTCAATTAGGCAGAGGTAAAATCGAAAAGGAAAGCGACAGGAATCTCTTAGATTTCCTTAATTGGTTTTATCCTCCCACTTACTGGAAATATATTATGCAAAAAGAACTGGCAACCACACAGCCACATCCTGAAGTCCATACCATTTTGTTCTTGCATTGCACATGAAATTTTGTCACTAACAACAACAACATAATCAAAGCTCCTCAAATTATAGGAACCATATCTTATAAACCTTGGCTAATTAATGCAGAGGCTCGAATTCACAAATCCTATCCAAAATAACTTGGATGTTGTGAACACCAATACAAAGAACTTCAAATGATTTTATGTCAAGAAAACAAAACTATTCCTCTGGATGCCTGGAATTATAATGTACCAAATGAATGGGATCATTATGACCTAACACAGGAAGCTAAGGAAGCACTCCAGGACTTCAGACAGGCCACATCATCACAGGAACACTAAAGTGATATTGCACAATCCTCTCAGGACTAGTCCACTCAAAATCCCTACGCCAAATGGGGAGGACCTCTTTCTCAAGACCCTTATGATCATGGACTATTGTCCTTATTCTAAAGCGACACATCTTTCTATGCACAGCCATCTAATTGGCCTTAGCCAAGCATTCCTACTAACACTGAAGACACTGATGACATTACAGATTGGGCACAGGAGTTAGCATCAGCAATAGCATCCCCATCACATCAACTGAACTAGATTCTCTTGCCAAAGGATCTTGAAGCACTTGAATAAAAATATGATGAACATGTTTTAGCAACAGTGCAAGTTAGACTATGACTACAATGCTCGTGACAGAAGAGACTGTTGAAAGTTTAGGTTACTGTAGCACTAAGTTAGGGAAGTTACTATTCATAGTGTGAAAATAATTCCCTACTGGGAATTTCGGTGTTTGCGTCTTTCCCAGTGCCTTTGTTGGTTCAAGGACCCGTGACTTTGGTCCTTGCTTGTTTGTTGGTTTGTGACATCTTTTGCTATATAAGGTGAAAAGGATGTATTGTGTAGGCAGAGTCCCTTGAAGTGAAGTGGGTGTTTTGTTAAATTCTCTTGTGGCTTTCTAAACTCCCCTTTCTTCTTCAGCCTAATGCACTTCGGATGGTTAGAAATGTTTCCACTCCTGGTTCTATTTGGATGTCTCTAGGCTCTGAAATAAAGGTCCAAGTGATTTTTCTGCTAAAAGGCTGTCCCCGAAGGACTTGAACGAAAGAGAGGTTCGCCCACTGTGGGAAGGCATACCTGCAAGAAAATTGATTCTGGCCTCACTGGTTCTAAGTCTAGGTCCATAAAATATCACAGTTGTTCAACAAATGCAACTTCATATAGTATAATCGACTATAACGGGATTCCCAAGAAGCCTTGGTTCTGAATATGAAATTGTTATGTCTCATATTCTTGAATAAAAGACTATTGCATCACTCACAGATACACTTGCTTTGATATCATGTGAGAAAAAACTAATTTTGTATTATTCAGTAAAGTTTAAAACACACGCATGCATGCACATCAAAATAAGCCCAAAAGGTGGTAAAGACCACTTTATCCTTCATACTTCTAACATAGATGAACATGATTAAATGAGTTGATGACCAATAGACATGATTTAATCAAATCAAGGAAAATAGAAGAGTTGACATAACAAATTAAAAATTTGAATGAAGTGCTTAAATTAGACAGTTCTGTACTAATCTCATACACAAATAAGAATTGTGTTTAGTCAGATATGATCGTATCTATACGTAAATATAATATCGACGAATAATTTGTCATAAATTGCGTCCAAAATAATCGGCCTAAGCTCTCCAGTTTAAATAAATGAAATTACAATGGCTTTGTATTAGATTGATTAGAGAGTTTATATTGATGACTGTTGACACCTAAAATTTTGACTATTTTTATAAAGTATTTTATTTTCATTTAGTATTCAATTCATCCTTAATGAAAAAATGAAAATGAAAAGATGAAAATGAAAATAAAGGGGGGGATAAGAAATAACTGATAAGATAGAATATTTTGGTTGCAAAATGGGATTTTGAAAGATTTTAAAGTTGGTTAATGGAGCTTCATCTTTAATGGTTAAATGGATTATCTCGAAAAATCTTCATAAGAAATTCTAGGTTATCTTTAGCGATTGGGTGGAAATATGCAAATCTTGACAAATCGAACAAACTGGTTCTCACTCTATAAATAGGGTACGGCTTCGTCAGAAAGGGGGGGCTTCTTTTGGGTGAAAAAAGAACACAAAAGTCAAAAGTGAAAAGGAAAAGGTAAGAAAAGAGGGAATTTTTCCCCCCGCGACTGTTCATCTTCCCCGGAGGGGGGGTTCTCTCTGCCGACACCAGCGCCGGCGCCGTTCGGCTACCGCTCGGCCATCGCCGCCGCGCTACCCCGTCGTCGAGCCGCGACCCGACCTCCGCAGCAGCCGCGCCAGAGCTCCTCGTGACGCCTTGCAGCACTCGAACTTCTGCCGCATCTCCTCCACTGCCGCTCGCCGCAACAGCCGAGATTTGCCGCCGTCTGTCTCTGTTTGAGCGCGCCCGAGCCGTCGAACTCTACAGCAGCCGCGACGCCAGCCCAAGCCGATCTGCGACTTAGTTGTGCTCGCCCCACCTCCACCGTTGCAGATCTGCACCAACGCTGCAGTCGTGTTCAACCCAGATCCGCCGCCGCCGAAGTTCCTCGCTCCCCCGTCCGCGAGACTCGAAGGTTCGCGTGCTGCCTCGACGCCTCTGCTCCGCCCTCAGCATCTCAAATCGGCCTTGCTTTGCAGCACCCTCGACGCCGCCGGACGCCAAATCCACCTCACGCCCGGACCCTCGACACTCCCGTCTCCGCGTGCCGCCCCCGGAGTCGTCTGTGCTTAGCCCCGACGCCGCGTGCCCAGATCTCGATCCGCCGTGCCCTGCCTCCCCGGCGTCGCGCCGCCGTCGCGCCGCCCTGCGGCGCCTGCCGAAGCCCTAGCCACCAGCCCCCTCTCTTTTTTTTTTTTTTTTTCGAAAAGGAAAAAAAACAAAAAAAAGTAAAAAAAGAAAAATTAGGTAATTTTATTCTTATTCTTATTTTTACTCTTTCATGTTATTTATTTTTCTGTTTTATTCATTGTTACTAATATTGTATATTATTTGTTATCTTAGGTGTAATTGTCTCTTTAGTGCTAAGTTGAAATTCCTTGATAAATTTGTCATGAAATTAGTAATTGCCAGTCCGATTTTCGCGCCCGAAATCTGACTCGCAATTACTTAAAAAATTGCCAATCCGATCTCCCGCCCAAGATCCGATTTATGATTTTTCGTGAAATTGGCCAACCCGATCTCATGCGCGAGATACGGTTCGTCAATTTAGGGAATCAATTTTGCTTGATTTGCTAGGGTTGTTTAACTAATTTTCTTTTAAAAAAATCAAAAATAAAAAATGTAGTTTTAGGGTTTGCATGCTTAGGATAGAAGTTTCATTTCTTTTAATAAAAAATAAAAAAAATAAAAAAATCAAATTAACTGGTTTAGATTGCATGTTTAGAAATTCAAAATAAAAAATGGGATAAAAAAAAACTCAAAAAAATCTTAAATTAGGATTAGTTTTTTTTATTGTCTTGCATACTTAGATTAGGGATTTTATTTAGATCGTAAAAAGAAAAACAAAATGAAAGCAAAATTCACTTAGGATGCTAGTTGAATTGCATATCAAATTTTGATTAATAAAAAAAACAAATAAAAATCATTAGGCATTTTAGAATAGAATTGCATGTCCAATTTTAAATTTAGGTCAATATTTTAGATAAGTTGCATCTTAGGCTAGAAATTGCCGAATTAAAGTAATGTCTTGGTTTAAATTAGGATTTAGTATAACCGAATCCCTAGTTTAAATTGGATAGAATTTTAATTTGGTTAGGAATTTCATTCAAATATCTTAGGATAAATTGCAATTTTTAGAAAAAAAATAAAAAAAAAAATCATAAAATCAAAAAGAAAAAAATCAAAATCTTGCATGAGCATGTAGAATTAGATATGTAGATTTAGTAAATGAGACATTTAGGTTAGTAAATTAGGTTTTTTTAGAATCACATTTTTAGGATTATATCTTTTTAGAAATCTTTTTCTGAAATAGGTTAGGGTCAGATCTAGATAAATTTGTCCTTAGAACAATTGGCATTTAAAAAAAAAAACAAAAAATAAAGAAATGATTTTCTAAGTCAGAATAGGGTTAATTCAAATTAATCCCAAACGTGAATTAGAAAATTATTCACTTTAAATAGTTCAATTAGGATTTTTATTAGTTCAAAACTTCAGATAAAACAAATCCAAAAAAACATTAGGAGCATGATTTGCATTTTAGGGCCATTTAATTAAAATCTGCATATTAGGTCATTTAAGTTGTTATTATTGCATTTCATGTCATGTAATTTAGGTCAATTTGCCATGTCATATTAGGTTATTAGCATGCATTGCATTTAGATTAAATTCCATTAAACAAAGTGAAAAAAAAAAAAAAGAAATTGCGTGTTAATTAGAAATCATATCTAGGACTTGTTGATGTGAATTCGATTTAACGACGCATGATGCTTTTGTTGCTACGAGGTAAGTCCCATAATTTCACTCATTGCTTTATTGGGTGTTAAATTGGTGGTCGTGCACCCGCATGATCACCTCACATGTTAAGAAAGTGAATTAAAATCAATTCAAGCTGCCTGCAAAACATTTTTTCAAAAATGGTACCGAAAGGGCATTAGCGTAGTCTAATGTAATGACGTCCCCGTACCCTTAGTCTCTTGTTCGTAGGAGTAAAATAATTCTCCCGTTATTTTACTTAGGTGTCTAATCAACCTACCAAAAATAGATTAGTGGCAACTCCTAAATAAAAATCATTTGCATGTTAAGAACTCGAACCTAAGTCGCGAATTGGTATGGGCTTGGGAGAGCCCGAGTTAAGTCTAGGCTTAACAATCCATTAGCCAAACCCTAGGTGATTCACACCCGAAAAATTGGTCGCGACAGCTTGGCGACTCCACTGGGGAATATGAGTTAAAACTCTTAGTGGACTTAGGCCAATTTTTCTTTTCTTTTAAAAAATGTTTTTGTTTGGCAGCGAGCATCCTAGGTACGTCCCTAACATTTAAGGTGTTAAATGTTTTTGTAGATTGGAGGTATAAGGGGAAGTGTTTGCTGACTTTGTCTTGCAGGGAGGTGTAGGAATGAATGGTTTATTTTTATGTATGAAGTGTTGCTTGATATAAACTGTTGTGCATGCCTTGCATTTAGCACTACACTATTGCACACACAACCTGCCACCAGACCTGGGCCGCATAGGATCATCTAGGATGGTATTGAGATGGATACTACTCCGACCGCAAGCTCGTGGTACGAGTCGCCCATCTCAAACCCGAAATTTCATTCATGGTGTCAAGAGTACCCACCTCGGTCCGCATGTCCGCGACACAGGTCGGCTCTTTGACCAAGCCGGAGTCATGAGGACCCGACATAGTCCACGCGCCCGTGGCTAGTCTGATCATCCTTGTGGCTCCACTTTGTTAAGCCTTCTAGAGTAGAAATCGAACCACTTATCATGCACATGTCTATGTGATTGCCTCTCATTGGTAAAGTAAGTTCTCTAAACTTTCACCCTTGAAATTTACTTACCTTGTCATATTATTTTGTCGGTCCATGGCATTAGGATTTTATTGAGTCTTGGTCAATATACAATGGGGATACCGGACCTTCGAATTATTCTCCCTCCGAAGCAAGAGCTTGGCACATGGTGGGACAAGTTAGACCAAGATGGCCGTCGATTTGTGGAGTCATACATTGGCCGACTGCTTCCATTGCTGCGTATCAACATCCATGGCGGCCTTATCCAAGCACTCGCCCACTCCTGGTGCCCCAAGACTTCTACCTTCATTCTTGGCAGTAAGCATGAGCTCACGCCCACCTTGGAAGAATATAGCATTGCCATAGGAAGGCCTTTAAAAGCTAAGTTAATTGGTCCGTCTATCGGGATAGATCCCATTATGGCCTTATCTGATTTTTTGAGAATTAAAGGGGATGATGTGAGAAAGATTTTAAAGGCTCATCGCAACACATGTCCCCTATCTTTTCTAAAAAAACATTTTGAAATTGGTCCTTCATCTCAAATGCGAAGGGTTTTTCTTTTAGCCTTCTTTGGGTTTATAGTTTTTCCTTATTACAAGAATGCTATTAACCCTTTGATGGCTCACTTAGTCAAACAAGTGTTGGAAGGAAAGAATTTTGTAAACACTGTTTTAATCGAAACTTTCCTTTCCCTCACTCGATTTAAAGGAGATGGAGATAAGACTTTCCATTCCTCTCCTGAGCTTTTGCAAATTTGGTTTCTTTCTCATTTGAAGGGATTTGGTGGTCTAATGACTATACATGATGTCAATGACTCTAATCACCCCATTATGAAATTCGAGGATAAGCAAAAACATGCACCGGATTACCACTATTCTGAGTGGCTAGCTTTCATAAAAAAACCAACTTCCAAGGGATTTCTATGGCATGCTATGTGGTTTCAAGTCCGTGCGGCAAGACTCACGTGTGGAGGCGTTGGCCCAATTCCTCTATTGGGATTTACTGGAGCTTTAGAGTACTATCCGACTAGAGTGACTCGTCAATACCAAGTCGTGCAAGAGCTTCCCCAGGCTTTGCAAGCAGATCCACTCCAAGTCAACTTCGTAGATGGAAGCCGAGACCATGAAGATTCCATTCTCACAATCAAATCAATGTGGGATATGTGCCGTCCACAAAAACTCAAGTGGTACGAGGAGGAGCTGGAGGGTAAGGAAAGGAAGTATTATGCCTCAACCAACTATATTCGACGACACAAGATTCCAGAGGAGTTACTTCCGAAGATACCTGAGGCGCCACTAAAGATCACCAACCGTGCTGAAAATAAACGCCTCAAGAGGGTTGCCGAGAAAGCTCGAGAGGAGAATAAGCGATTACACCGGATGGTGTCCCGAGTGTATATTGATCAAGCTAAATGAAGTGCTTGAATCAATCTCGTCATTCTCATTTCTAGATTGATGTTTAGGGAGTCGAGTCTTTTACTTTTCTAGTTCAATGTTTAGGGATTTCGAATTCGGTATTTTTAATTTTTAGTGCAATGTTTAGGAACATGAATTTTCAATTCTTAGTTCGTTGTTAGGAATTTATTTCAGATTTCTAATAAAATGAGGTGTTTAGACCATTGTCATGGGCCATTTTTCCAATCTTATAATTGGTTCTTATATCATCTCTTTTACCTAATTAGGTGATAACGGATCCTCCACGGTCACCCATCATTACACGATCAAGAGCAAAAATGGCCGATCAGAGTGAAATGCATGATCGCATGTCTGCCATGGAAAGTCAACTTGCGCAGTTGCTTACCTCGATGCAGTCTATGACAGATCAAGTAAAATCCCTCCAAGTGAGTCAAACTCCTGCACCGGCCCTTGCTGAGATAGTAACACCAAATCAGGCGAACAAGGCCCAAGTGGGTGATGTCAACATGCCTGATTTGGAGGATGACCCGCTGTTCGTTACCGACAAAAAGACTAAGCACACTAATAACGCCCCTAAAGCGGGCGGGATGAACGCTTCGCCAAACTTAAGGAGAAATTGAAACAATTGCAAGAGTCGCGAGAATTCGCTCCCGTTTGACTTGTCAGTTTATGAGAAGGTCAAAATGCCGAAGAAGTTTAAGATGCCGGAGTTTGAGAAGTATGACGGTACTTCCTGTTCAAAAACTCATTTGCAGATGTACCACGTACGCATGGCCCAATATGTCAAGAACGAGCCTCTCATGATCCAGTCGTTTCATGCAAGCTTGACTGGGCCCGCCCTCAACTGGTACGTAATGAAGAATATAAATCTTCTCGACACCTGGAATGAAGTAGCTGACACCTTCCTAACGCAGTATAAGTTCAACATGGATATTGCACCCTCCCGAGAGGATCTTGAGCGGATGGAAAAGAAGAGGAGCGAGTCATTTAAAGAATACGCTGTGAGATGGAGAAACACGCGGCCCAAATCACTCCCGAGCCTACTAACAAGGAGTTAATGAAGTTGTTTGTGAAGACCCTCCCGTCGAGTTCCGCAATCGGATGGCGAGCACGTATGTCGAGAGTTTCAATCGGCTTATTCTGTCGGAGAGCAAATCGAGATGGAGATAAGAGAAGGATGGTTTCTTTGAGTCATCAAATAAGAGATTCTCCGCCAAGAAGGAGAGAGAAGCGGCTGTGGATGTGAATGTAGCTTATAGCCAAGAAGGTGCCAACCGTGCCCCAGGCCATCCGGATGAATGCAAGGCAGGCAACAAACTAGTGGCCGTCAATCATTTGCCCAAGCAAATAACGAAGGCAATTCACTCCCCTCCACGGATCTCCGTCTCGGGTATTGGTGATTCTCCGGAAGAAATGTCTGCTTTCTACTGAACCGAAGCGCCCTAATCGCGAAAGCATGAGTGGCTATGACTCGACAAAGAAGTGTGACTATCATAGCGGAGAATTGGGGCATTCAACCGACGAGTGTTTCACCCTCAAGCACAAGATCCAAAACCTCTTGGACACGAAGGCCTTTTCATTTCAAACTATTCGGCCGAATGTCCAGAAAAATCCACTACCGGAGCATGAGGGTGCGATGAATGCTATCTTGGAACCCAAAGTCGGTCGAATCAAGAACTCGAAGGTGCACGTGGTAGATGCCTACAATGGACTGGTTAGAGCTAGATATTATCCAGATCATGAAGACATTCCCCTGTCACTAATGAGAGAAAGGGTTGCCCAGATGGTGGAAGACGGTATTATCGTCTATGCTGACCATAACTGCATAGTTTCTACTATTTCCCATATTATTATCGATTAGGAAGAGGAGCAGGCTGCTCTCAATGATGGTAAGGAAGAAGTAGATCCGTCACTCACCGATGTGCCCCCACTAGAAGATACGCCTGATGAGGAGATTCTGATTGAGATGCCTCAACCGTATGAGTATGTCAACAATAAGGCGATGCCTTGGTGTTATGACCTAGATGTTGACCTTGTTACGAAGTCTAGCCGAACCTATGCTCAAGCTAATGCTCAACCTGCAAAGCATGTCACTGATGAAGAGGCTAAGGAATTTTTGGCCGTGATTAAGGCGAGTGAGTATAATGTGGTCGATCAGCTGCGAAAGATGCCCGCCCAGATCTCTTTGCTAGAACTCCTGCTAACATCCCTTGTGCATCAGAAGTCGCTGATGAAAGTGTTAAGTAAAATTCGTGTACCGGAAACGGTTGAGGCAGATAAGCTGGAAGATTTTGTGGGATCAGTCCTTCTTAAAGACATGATTGTTTTTTCTGATGAGGAATTTCCTCTTGAGGGTAGGGGGCATAACAAAGCACTCTACATATTTGTTAAGCACAAGGCTTCTCATGTGTCTCGAGTGCTCATTGATAACGGGTCTGCCTTGAACATATGCCCGCTAGGCACTCTTCACTGTCTCAAGGTAGACCTATCCAGGATGCATCTTTGCGAAGACTTCGTGTGAGCTTTCGATGGTACAAGGAAGGAAGTGTTGGGGGAGATTCACCTCGATGTTCAAATAGGGCCAGTTGTTTTCAACATTCCCTTTCAAGTGGTAGATATTCCCACTGCATTTGGTTTCTTGTTGGGTCGCCCCTGGATTCATACGGCTGGAGTAGTGCCTTCAAGTCTGCATCAAGCCGTGAAGTTTGTGATAAAAGGGAAGCTGGTCACTGTCTATGGCGAGGAGGATCATCGAATTTACCATGAGACGGCCATCCCTTATGTGGAGCTTGATGCTGAATTTGAATCAAGCTATCACTCATTTGAGCTGGTATCTACCATACATGCTTCTCGGGATTCATCACCACCCCCTCCCGAAGTTTCGAATGCTGCCCTTATGGTAGGAAGGGTGATGGTTGGAAATAATTTTGTCCTCGGTTCTAGTCTTGGAAGAAATGGTCAAGGTATTCAAAATCCCATTGAAGTCTCTCAAAGGCCCCGATCTGCTGGATTAGAGTACCATGGTCAAGGTGGAGGAAGTTCTGGAAGGCAAAGGCAAGGAAGGCGGAACTCATCACCTAAGCAGGAGAGGGGAAGGCAAAGCTTACCACCTCCAAATATTCACGAGACATTCCCTGGTCCCCCTGTCATGATGCAAAATGAAGCTGAAGTGATGGATACTCTGGGGCAGCCAAGTGGGAAGTTCGATTATATGGTGAAATATTCGGCTCCCCCCAGTTTTTACTTTGACTCCCGCAAAATAGTTCCAACTGGATAAGATGACATGGACGATCCAATGCCTCCATTACCACCCCCAAGCATCCACGACACGTCCTCGGGTCCTCCAGTTATGAGGCAAAATGAAGCTGAAGTGATGGATACTCTGGGGCAGCCAAGTGGGAAGTTCGATTATATGGTGAAATATTCGGCCCCCCCAGCTTTTACAACGACCCTCGTAACATAGTCCCAGATGGATGGGGTGGCATGGATGATCCAACGTCTCCGAAGATAGAGAATGCTGATGACGCCTTGGAGGGAATCACCAACTTGTTCGATGATCTCGTCATAGGAGCTATTGACGAAGAACTTCTGGAAGAAATGGGCCCAGGCTCGCAAGAGTAACCTGTTTATCACTATTGCATATTCCCCTGCGTGGGAATTTTTATTGCTTTCTAGGCTTTGTTTTCGATTTTTCCTTTTTCCCTTTCTTATTAGGACTTATGAATCGCATTTTCCATTTAATAAATGTAATTGATCATTGAGTTTCAATGAAATTACAAGTTTTATTTTGAAGGCATGATGAGGTATACCAAACCAGCCCGGTGATGATATCCAACCGGTAAAACAAATGACAAATCCAAGGAGAATTCTGAGGCCTGGGCTTCATCATGCTTTCTTGTGTCAAAATGGTTCAAAAATCTTTCTTCAAACGCTTTTCAAAATCTTTCGAAAAAAGATAGATAATATGCTTTACCCCGTTTGTCTTTTTGATTCACCTACTTCCTGTTTCAGGGGTAATCATATAACATGCAAGGATGAAGGAATTGTCCAATCTAGTTCAAGAAATGTTGATAATGAGGATCCCGAAGGCTCGATCGAGGATTTCATCGAGGTACAACGTAGCTGGGAGCAACATGAAAAGGCCAAGTCGCTTACAACCAAACACATCGTCACTATTAATTTAGGTGACGCTGAAGAAGCTAAGGAGGTGAAAATTGGAGCGAACCTCCCAAGAGATGAGGCTGAACGCCTAATTCAGTTGCTAAAAGAATATCAAGACATCTTTACATGGACCTATGTTGATATGCCTGGTTTAGACCCGTCAATTGTGGAGCACTGTTTGCCTACTAATCCCGACGTCCCACCTAAGAAGCAGAGGTTACGAAGAACTAAACCCGAACTTTCCAAGAAGATAGAGGAAGAGGTGATGAAACTTCTGAAAGTGGGATTCGTTGAAGTCTCACAATACCCTGATTGGGTAGCTAACATTGTGCCAGTGATGAAGAAGGATGGTCGAGTTCGAGTTTGTGTCGATTATCGAGATTTGAACAAGGCTAGCCCCAAAGATGATTTCCCGTTGCCTCATATAGATGTTCTTGTGGATAGTACTGCCGGATTTGAACTATTCTCGTTTATGGATGGGTTTTCCGGGTACAATCAAATAAGGATGAAGGAGGAAGATAAGGAGAAAACTGCATTTATTACCCCATGGGGGACCTTTCATTATAAGGTCATGCCCTTTGGACTCAAGAATGCAGGGGTAACTTACCAGCGAGCTATGGTAGCATTGTTTCATGATATGATGCATCAAGAGATTGAGGTTTATGTTGATGATATGATTGCAAGGACTCAACCTGGGAAAAGCCACGTCGAAACCTTGAAGAAGCTGTTTGGACGACTCCGTGAGTTCAAGCTTCGACTAAATCCCGCTAAGTGCGTGTTTGGAGCAACATCCGGTAAATTACTTGGATTTATTGTGAGCAGCAAAGGAATTGAGATCGACCCAGCTAAAGCTAAGGCCATATGTGAGCTGCGACCTCCGTCAACAGTGAAAGAAGTCCGGAGCCTTTTGGGAAGGTTGAATTACATTGCTCGATTCATTTCCCAACTTTCTGAAACTGCCAAGCCATTCTTCAAGCTCTTGAAGAAGAATGCGCGGGTTAACTAGGATAATGAGTGTCGAGAAGCATTCGACAGGTTGAAGCAATACCTGATGAATCCACTAGTTCTTGTCCCGCCATCACCGGGGCATCCCTTGATTCTCTACCTCACCATTCATAGTGAGTCATTGGGTGCAATGTTGGCTCAGAAAGGTCCTGCCGATAAAAAAGAACGCGCTATTTATTATCTAAGTAAAAAGTTCATTGTGTCGGAACTGAAAAATTCTGAAGTGGAAAAGACTTGCGCTGCATTGGTGTGGGTATTGCACAGACTGCGACAGTACACACTACATCACCAAACGTTCCTTGTGACCGAAAGCAATCCTATCAAGTACTTACTTGAGCAGCCGGCTTTGGTGGGTAAATTGGCTAAATGGCAAATTTTGATTTCGGAATTTGATGTACAATTCATGCCACAAAAGTCAGTTAAAGGTCGAGTGATCACTGATATATTGGCTGAAAATCGAGGAGTCTCAAATAATGAGGACGATTTCTCAGATGATCGGGTTCTGAGTGTAGACGAGGACTCGTGGACAATGTTCTTTGATGGAGCTGTGAATTTTTCTGGTTCTGGTACCGGGGCAGTCTTGATATCCCCAGACGGGCAACACCATCCGGTAGTTGCAAAATTGGTGTTCCCATGCACTAACAACGTGGCTGAGTATGAAGCTTGCATCCTCGGGCTTCAAGCTGCAATCGAGATGGATGTGGCCAAATTAAAAGTGTTCGAAGATTCTACACTGATCATAATGCAGACCGTAGGAGAATGGAAAACCAAAAACGCCAAGTTGCTCCCATACCACAAGTATCTAGAAGATTTGGCTAAGAAATTCAAGGAAGTTTCGTTTGAATACTTACCAAGATGTCATAATCAATTTGCAGATGCACTCGCGACTTTGTCATCTATGTTGCAAGTCACTGACGGATTAGAAGTGGAGCCATTGAAAATAGAGGTTTTACCAAGGCCAGCCTATTGTATGATTGTGGCGAAGAACCGGATGGAAAGCCATGGTATTACGATATCATGAACTACATTAAAAAACAAGAATTTCCCGAAGGAAGCACTCATTTGAAAGGAAATACATCACGAAGATGGCCTCAAAATTCTTCGTTAGTGGCGAAAATTTGTACAAGAGGTCTTATGATTCTGTCCTATTGCGGTGTGTTGATGCAGCTGAGGCCACTCAAATCATGCAAGAAGTGCACGAAGGAGTATGTGGCCCTCATATGAACGGGCACATGTTGGCTAAGAAGATCATGAGATTAGGTTACTTTTGGCTTACACTAGAAAGAGATTGTATTCAGTATGTTCGAAGTTGTCACCGTTGTCAGATTCACGGTGATAAGATAAATGTTCCCCCAACAGAGCTGCACCAGTTTTCTGAGCCATGGCCTTTCTCAATGTGGGGTATTGATGTGATCGGCCCAATAAATCCTAAGGCTTCAAATGGGCATCGATTCATTTTGGTGGCAATAGATTATTTCACTAAATGGATTGAAGCTATGTCATTTGTAAGTGTCACCGCTCGCAATATTGTGAAGTTTATCAAACGTGACATAATCGCTCGTTATGGTGTCCCTAAAACAATCATCACTGACAACGGGACAAATTTGACAAATTTGAACAACAAGTTGATCGATGATTTGTTTAGAGAGCTCAAGATCAAGCATCTAAATTCGTCCCCTTACCGCCCTCAGATGAACGGGGCAGTGGAGGCAGCTAATAAGAATATTAAGAGGATCCTAGCTAAGACAGCTGAGAATTATAGAGATTGGCATGATAGGTTACCTTTCGCGCTAATGGCATACCGGACATCAATCCGTACTTCTACTGGGGCAACCCCTTTTGCTCTGGTATATGGCATGGAGGCAGTTTTACCTGTGGAAGTTGTGATTCCTTCTCTGCGAGTTTTATCCCAAGTGGAGTTATCTGAGGCTGAATGGGTGCAACAAAGACTTGAGCAGTTGAACTTGATTGATGAGAAAAGACTGAAGGCTCTTTGCCATGGTCAGACATATCAACAGAGAGTGGCCAAATCCTTTAATCGCATGGTACGGCCAACGCGTTTTGAGGTAAATGATCTTGTCCTGAGGAAGCTGTTGCCAATCTTCCCAGATCCCGGTGGCAAGTTTGCCCCAAATTACAGTGGCCCGTATGTGGTAAAGAAGGTGCTCCCCGGTGGTGCTTTGATCCTGGCGGAAATGGATGGTCGGGAATTTTCCGTTCCGGTGAATTCGATGCGATCAAAAAGTATTACCCATGATTGAATTTGCTATGTCATGTTTTGAACGCTATGTAAGCATTTTATGATGAATAAATTGCCTCATTAAGCTGCAAACTCAATGGTCCAAATGTGTTATAAATTTTACATGCTTTCCTTGATGAATTATGTGTGATAAATTGAGTGTGTCAAATGGGATACTTTGGAATGACGAAAGGCAAGCCTTATTCCATACACTAACCTTCGGAGAATTGTGTGAGAAATTTCATGCTCATAAGGAAAAGGGCGATCTTGCAAAGAGTATGTCAACCAAGATGATGAAAGGCAATTTTTTCTTCTATCCAAAACACTACAGGTATACCCATTGTGTACCCCTTTGAGCCTACACACATGGATAGCTTTTTAAATTATCCCTGTCAAGGATCATCCCACACTGGGACCAAATCAGAAGTAAATGACAGGAACTTTCTTACTTGCACTTGCATCAATCTTTGAATATTGCTTTTGCAGTGTAACTTATACGATAATTGAAGTGCCTTAGGAGGACGAAGAGCGTTTCTTTCTCTATCCCACACTTTTATCCATTGCTTAACCCACTTGAGCCTATGAATTCATTTCATGTTAAACCCAGTTGGTAATCATCCCCCACACTGGGGCAAGACAAAAAAAATCATTCAAGAAGCATGGCTTACAATGCTGATGAAAAATGAAGGCTGTGTGAGTCCCAAAAAAAAGTGAAAAAGAATGAGCATGAAAAAGCAGTGTGCCTGGTAAAAGCAAGGCCAATGCCCATGAAAAAAAAAAAAGCAAACATTGGTTAAAGTCATATCCTCCAATCATGTGGTATTAAAAAATACTCAAATGTTAAGATGTTGCAATCAGTGGAGTTGTGATATAAAAAATTCTCAATGATGGAGAAGAAGAAAATTGGTGGAAGTGTCAAGATGATCACCAACTTTGAACCCCTAAACACTTTTTGAGCCTAACGATCCTTTCGTTTCTCAACCCATGAACCAAGTCTACGTTACGTCCCTTGTAAAGTCTCTTCAGATTAGGGCACTTGAATTAACGTAAAAGTTCATATGTGTGAAAGCATCATTCGAAGAAGTGTGAGTAAGATAGTTCCTGCTTCATTTCGTATGATTCTTGACTTGTAAACCCCAAGACAATTGTGAAATGTCATTCTTTTTCAATAACCTTGACTCGAAGAGTCCCCTTTGTTAAGCCATTCACCAGGCCCACATTACAGTCCTTGTTAAAGACCTCTCAGATTGGTAAAGTCGTACAATTTGCGAGATTGCTCAGACCCTTGTTCGGCATGATGACAGTGAGATAGGGTGACTGTTAAAAAAATCTTGTATCAAAGGTCAGGATGAAATAGCCATTTTAATGAGAATGAGAGAAAAGTCCTTTCAGACCGAAGGATCCCTCATTTGACACATTTATGACTCTCATGTGTTCAAAATGGAAATTAGATGATGCAAGATTAATGGAAATTATCATGAACATCCATTAAATTGATGCATGTCTATGATTGCAAACGCATGTTGCCTCTTCTATAACCATGTTTTGCAGGAGATGTATCCCTGAAAATCAGAGATTTTACCAGGTAAGTATATCTTTATCCATACCTTGAATATTTGTCACTGTGCAGGTATTCCCTTTTAAGTATATTTGACACTCAATTGAGTTGTCCCCCAAAGATTTTCTCCGATTCAATTTGATTAAGGCGACCGAAGAATGGTTCGGGTCCTAGTCAGACAATTTCTGTCGCAAGGCTGGGCGACCGAAGAATGGTTCAGGTCCTAGCCAAGCAAAACCTCAGTCTAGGTGACCGTAGCATAGAACGGGTCTTAGACAGCATTTATTGCTTTAACAGGTGACCGTAGCATAGAACGGGATCTGGAAAAGTAATTTCTCCATTCAGGTGACCGTAGCATAGAACGGAATCTGGAAAAGCAATTTCTCCATTCAGGTGACCGTAGCATAGAACGAATCCTGAAAAATAAATTTCTTCGTCGAGGCGACCGTAGAATGGTACGGGTCCTTAACAACACTTATTGCTCTAATAGGTGACCGTAGCATAGAATGGATCCTGGGAAAGCAATTCCTTTCTGCAAGGCTGGGCGACCGTAGAATGGTACGAGTCCTAGAAGGTAAATCCCTGTTTAGGCGACCGTAGAATGGTACAGACATTTATTTCCCTATTTAGGCGACCGTAGAATGGTACGGGTCCTAGAAGGTAAATCCCCGTTTAGGCAACAGTAGAATGGTACGGGTCCTAGACACAGCCAAACAATGCTATACTGGGCGATCATAGAATGGTACGGGTCCTGGGAAAGCATTCTCTTGTAAAGTCATGTTACTATTCTGGGCGACCGTAGAATGGTACAGGTCCTGGGCTTGCAACACCAATCTATCTTGAGTTACTCTACCCTCATTGAAGGTAAGTTATTCCAGGTAGATTCCTCTTGACATCTCAGTCTGGATCTAGATGTCTTATTTCTTTTATTGAGCATTTCACTCTGGATGTTAGTGTTCTTCTTAGTAAGGGAAGATTTATCATGTTCCTCAACATGCTTTACCGCATTGATTGGTAAGTAATTGTAGGTACGTTCTTTCCTTTTGCATCACGTATTTGCATTGGCATTTTCATGCATCATGTAAATTGCATTTTAAAAAATTCAACGCATATGCATGGTCAAAATTTAAGTCTCAATTTATCTTTGAATGCAACCTCTGCGAGCTCACCTTCAAAGAGGGGCAGCTGTTGACACCTAAAATTTTTACTATTTTTATAAAGTATTTTATTTTCATTTAGTATTCAATTCATCCTTAATGAAAAAATGAAAATGAAAAGATGAAAATGAAAATAAAGGGGGGGATAAGAAATAATTGATAAGAGAGAATATTTTGGTTGCAAAATGGGATTTTGAAAGATTTTAAAGTTGGTTAATGGAGATTCATCTTTAATGGTTAAATGGATTATCTCGAAAAATCTTCATAAGAAATTCTAGGTTATTGTTGACACCTAAATTTTGATTTATCATTTAGTAATTAATTACATAGAAAATTAGGGATTAATCTTTAACCCCTAAAAAAAAAAGTAAAATTGCATTTCATGTAGTCGCATTTGCATCGGTACTAAAAGGCAACAAGATGCAGTGGCTCGCGATCAATTGTATGCACAAATTCGACGGACGTGCGGATTTTGGAGAAATCTTCAAAGAAGCAAAAGCAGCCCATAATATATTATTATAATATGCCCATAATATTATATAATATATTAGATGTGGTGCCGCAATGAAAATTCGTAGGCACGAAGAAGAAATCCCCTCATTAATGCATGCACATGCACGCCCGAAATGGAAGATGTAAAATAGGCGCCTGCAAGAAGATTTCCTGGTGGAGTGGTTGCCGAAAGATTTGAGATTGAAAAAAAGCAAAGTGCAGAGAAGAAAATAGAGACTGTTTTCAGCCAATTTGGACAAGTAGCCGCATAGAAAAATCCATGGACGTCCATTTTCTCCCCCCTCATTAATGCAAGCACATGCACGCACGAAATGGGGAAAAATTCTGCCGACGCCTGCAAGAGGAGGGGGCTGACATTTTTATAATATTTTCCTTGCTGCAGAGTAGATTGGTGGCCGAAAGAAAGGTCTAAAGAAAGAAAAAAAAAGAAGATAAAGTTCAGCGTAAATCCTGGAGAAGTTGCGGCTGCATCTTTTCGCTATCTTCAAGAGACAACGGATCACTTATAAATAAGACCGAAAGGAGCCGCGCAAAGGGGGAAAAAAACTGAAGAGGTTCGTGAGAGCTATTAAAAAAAGGAGAGCCCGTATAGAGACAAGCGAGTTGAGGGAAAGGGAGGAAATAAAAAAAATAGTGTGTCAGAGAGAAAATGGGGGGAGCTAAAAAATATTAATTGTGAGGGAAGCTCCCCCATTCGGAAAAAGAAAAAGAAGTCAGAGGGAGGGCATTGAAAAAGGGAAAAAGTGAACGTGAGTGAAAAAAAAAATAATAAAAAAGGGGAGGTCTTCTTCTTCGGGGGAGGACGAACAGCAACCGGGAACCCACGACCGCCCCTTTTGTCCATCGCCAAACCACCGCATCTCCGTACTTCTGACAGCCCATCGCCATACCTCCTCGGCTGCAACTGCAATGCTCGCGCCTTCCTTCTTCCGGCGAGCTACAAGCCTGCCACTGTACCTCTGTTATTCACGCCACCGTCCCAGACACCGACGCCTCCAACCCACACCAGCAGCGACCTCGCCGCGGCAAACCGACGCATCCGCTCGCAACGCTGACTCGGTTCCGGCTTCGCCTGCAACTCAGGAGGAGCCCCTCGCCTTTTTGAGCACGCTGGCCGTGCCCGCGCCATCCACCGCTGGAATCGCCTCCGCCTGCGACGACCCACACCGGTGCCACCTAACTCCGCCCACCTCTGTTCTGGAGCCTACGCCGCTGCACGACACCACGCGAAGCCGCTGCTGCCTCGCCGTGCTCACCGTCCTCCCGCGACGCCCGCAGCCACGCCTGAGCCCCCTGTGACACCAGAAGCTGCTGTTGCCGCGCCTACACTGTAGATCTCAAGCCCCGGTGTCGACGCTGACCGCCCCCTGTTGCTGCTGGAGCACCTAACGCCCGTATCTGCTCGCCTGCTGTTGCTCTTCCACCTGCAGAGCCAGCGAGCGCCGCTTCAGCTAGCCCGTCCGTCCGACGTCGTTGAGCGACAGCCCGAGACCAGAAGACACCGCTGAGTCCCACCTCACCCGACTTGCTGCGACCCGCGACGTCAGGCCCAGATCCGAGCCCCTCTGCCGTGCACCGCCAGCAGCAGCCCTGTTCCGCCGTGCTGACCATTGGCGCTCATGACCCGCGACTAGTGGGTCGTCCGCCAGATCCCGACGTCCTGCCGACCCGAGTCTTCGCTCGTCCCCCACGAAGCCACCCCGAGCGATGCCGCCTCCAGCAACCGCCACAACAGCTCGCGACTGCAGTAAATCACCGTCACCAGCAACACCACAGCCGGGCTTCCACCTGCTGACCGCCGCTCCGTCGCTTTGCCAGTGAATCGTGAGCTCGCCGCCTGCAGCCAGCCCCCTGACGTCGCAGCAATCCGCGAGCTCGCCCTGCTGCGCCTCCACCCGCCAGCCGCCGACGCGTCCTATCTCTCCGGTGACCCGCCGCCTCAGTGACCCGCCGCCTTGGAGCCCTACGAGCAGCCAAGCCGTGCATGGGAGCAAAACATTAAAAAAAAAAAAAAAAAAAAAAAAAAAAAAAAAGCATTAGGTAGTTTTATTGTTATTTTACCTTTATTTTTTTTTTTATAGTTTATAGTTTGTTGTTATAAAGATTTTTAGTGTGATTATTCATTAATGCATGATTGAAATTCCAATGTGAAATAACCCCTCGAATTATGGATTAGGAGTCCGATTTCCGCGCCCGGAATCCGACTCATGGTCCCTTGCAAAAATCAACAATCTAATCTCACGCCCGAGATTCGATTCGCGATTTAATTTAAAATTGACTATCCCGATCTCATGCGCGAGATATGGTTCGTCAATTTTGGGCATTAATTTTATCGGATTGGATTAGATATCGGGTTATTTGAATTAGCTTTTGTTCTCGCATAAAAAAATTCAAAAAAATTGCAAGTTAGAATTAGCGTATTAAATAAAATAACAAAAATCCAAAAGAGGCATTCATTAGGGATAATAGTTTTTAGTTTTGTCTTTTTTTCCTAGAGTTGCACGTGTCAACTTAGAATAGGATTTCCACTTCAAATTTTTATAACAAAAAAATCCCAAAAAAAATTTAATTAACTTAGAATGCTAGTTTTTAGGTTGCATGTTTAGTTATGGATTAATTTTTAAAATTTCGAACTTTATATATAAAAACCAAAAAAAATCATATTAGAATGGAAGTGCATGTCTCATTTTAAATTTAGATTAATTTTTAGGATAGATTGCATTTTTAGGATTAGAAATATCATGTGCACATCACGTGGGATTAAGTTCATAAAATGCACGTCATGTAGAATTAGGCTCATTTAATTAAAAATTTCCCGTCATTATAATTAAGTCATTTGATTTGCATATTTAATTATGGCATGTTCATTAAGAAAACACAAAAAAAATATTTTATTCATGTCATGTAAGTTTAGAACACATTGTCATGTTATTTCATGTCGGATTAGATGCATTGCAAAATTCTCATTAAAAAAATGAAAACAAAATTGAGAAATTGCATTGTTAATTAGAAATCATATCTAGGATTATGGATGCGAATTCTAATTTAACATTGCAGATGCTTTCGTTGCCATGAGGTAAGTCCTGCATTTTTCTTATTCGCTTTCTTGAGTGCTAAATTGGTGGATTGCACACCCGCATGATCACCTCACATGTTAGGAAAGTGAATTAAAATCAATTCAAGCTGCCTACAAAACATTTTTTTCAAAATTAAAAGAGCAAGGTACCGAAAGAACGTTAGAGAAATCTAGCGTAACCAAGTCCCCGTACCCAAAATCTCTAGTTCGTAGGAGTAAAATAATTCTCCCGTTATTTTACTTAGGTGTCTAATCGACCTACCGTAAACCGATTAGTGGCGACTCCTTTTTGCATGCTATGATATTTGAATTTAAGTCACGAGTTGGTATGAGCTTGGGAGAGCCCGAGCTAAGTCTAGGCTTAGCAATCCATTAGCCTAAAACTCTAGGTGGTGCACCTCGGAAATTTTAGGTCGCGACAGTTATCTTTAGCGATTGGGTGGAAATATGCAAATCTTGACAGATCGAACGAACTGGTTCTCACTCTATAAATAGGGTACGGCTTCGTCAGAAAGGGGGGGCTTCTTTTGGGTGAAAAAAGAACACAAAAGTCAAAAGTGAAATGGAAAAGGTAAGAAAAGAGGGAATTTTTCCCCCCGCGACTGTTCATCTTCCCCGGAGGGGTGGTTCTCTCTGCCGACACCAGCGCCGGCGCCGTTCGGCTACCGCTCGGCCATCGCCGCCGCGCTACCCCGTCGTCGAGCCGCGACCCAACCTCCGCAGCAGCCGCGCCAGAGCTCCCCGCGACGCCTTGCAACACTCGAACCTCTGCCGCGTCTCCTCCACTACTGCTCGCCACAACAACCGAGATCTGCCGCCGTCTGTCTCTATTTGCGCGCGCCCGAGCCGCCGAACTCTACAGCAGCCGCGACGCCAGCCTGAGCCGATTTGCGACCCGGTCGTGCTCGCCCCACCTCCACCGTTGCAGATCTGCACCAACGCTGCAGTCGCGTTCAACCCAGATCCGCCGCCGCCGGAGTTCCTCGCTCCCCCGTCCGCGAGACCCAAAGGTTCGCGTGCCGCCTCGACACCTCTACTCCACCCTCAGCGTCTCGAATCGGCCCTGCCGCAGCACCCCCGACGCCGCCGAACGCCGAATCCGCCTCACGCCCGGACCCTCGACGCTCCCGTCTCCGCGTGCCGCCCCCGGAGTCGTCTGTGCTTAGCCCCGACGCCCCGTGCCCAGATCTCAATCCGCCGCGCCTTGCCTCCCCGGCGTCGCGCCGCCGTCGCGCCACCCCTGCCGGCGCCTGCTTTGAAGCCCTAGCCACTAGCCCCCTCTCTTTTTTTTTTTTTTTTTCTTTTTCGAAAAGGAAAAAAAAAAAAAAAAAAAAAAAGAAAAATTAGGTAATTTTATTCTTATTCTTATTTTTACTCTTTCATGTTATTTATTTTTTCTGTTTTATTCATTGTTACTAATATTGTATATTATTTGTTATCTTAGGTGTAATTGTCTCTTTAGTGCTAAGTTGAAATTCCTTGATAAATTTGTCATGAAATTAGTAATTGCCAGTCCGATTTTCGCGCACGAAATTCGACTCGCAATTACTTAAAAAATTGCCAATCCGATCTCCCGCCCGAGATCCGATTTGTGATTTTTCGTGAAATTGGTCAACCTGATCTCATGCGTGAGATACGGTTTGTCAATTTAGGGAATCAATTTTGCTTGATTTGCTAGGGTTGTTTAACTAATTTTCTTTTAAAAAAATCAAAAATGTAGTTTTAGGGTTTGCATGCTTAGGATAGAAATTTCATCTCTTTTAATAAAAAATCAAAAAAAAAAAAATCAAATTAACTGGTTTAGATTGCATGTTTAGGAATTCAAAATAAAAAAGGAGGTTAAAAAAACTCAAAAAAAATCTTAAATTAGGATTAGTTTTTTTTATTGTCTTGCATACTTAGATTAGGGATTTTATTTAGATCATAAAAAGAAAAACAAAATGAAAGCAAAATTCACTTAGGATGCTAGTTGAATTGCATATCAAATTTTGATTAATAAAAAAAAAATAAAAATCATTAGGCATTTTAGAATAGAATTGCATGTCCAATTTTAAATTTAGGTCAATATTTTAGATAAGTTCAATCTTAGGCTAGAAATTGCCGAATTAAAATAATGTCTTGGTTTAAATTAGGATTTAGTATAACCGAATCCCTAGTTTAAATTGGATAGAATTTTAATTTGGTTAGGAATTTCATTCAAATATCTTAGGATAAATTACTTCCACTTCTTTAGGATAAATTGCAATTTTTAGAAAAAAATAAAAAAATCATAAATCAAAAAAAAAAAAAAATCAAAATCTTGCATGAGCATGTAGAATTAGATATGTAGATTTAGTAAATGAGACATTTAGGTTAGTAAATTAGGTTTTTTAGAATCACATTTTTAGGATTATATCTTTTTAGAAATCTTTTTCTGAAATAGGTTAGGGTCGGATCTAGATAAATTTGTCCTTAGAACAATTGGCATTTTAAAAAAAAAAAAACAAAACAAAAAATAAAGAAATGATTTTCTAAGTCAGAATAGGGTTAATTTAAATTAATCCCAAACGTGAATTAGAAAATTATTCACTTTAAATAGTTCAATTAGGATTTTTATTAGTTCAAAACTTCGGATAAAAAAATCCAAAAAAAAAAGCATTAGGAGCATGATTTGCATTTTAGGGCCATTTAATTAAAATCTGCATATTAGGTCATTTAAGTTGTTATTATTGCATTTCATGTCATGTAATTTAGGTCAATTTGCCATGTCATATTAGGTTATTAGCATGCATTGCATTTAAATTAAATTCCATTAAACAAAGTGAAAACAAAAAAAGAAATTGCGTGTTAATTAGAAATCATATCTAGGACTGTTGATGTGAATTATGATCTAACGACGCAGATACTTTTGTTGCTACGAGGTAAGTCCCATAATTTCATTCATTGCTTTATTGGGTGTTAAATTGGTGGTCTGTGCACCCGCATGATTACCTCACATATTAGGAAAGTGAATTAAAATCAATTCAAGTTGCCTGCAAAACATTTTTTCAAAAATTGTACCGAAAGGGCTTTAGGGTAGTCTAATGTAATGAAGTCCCCGTACCCTTAATCTCTGGTTCGTAAGAGTAAAATAATTCTCCCGATATTTTACTTAGGTGTCTAATCGACCTACCAAAAATAGATTAGTGGCGACTCCTAAATAAAACTCATTTGCATGTTAAGAACTCGAACCTAAGTCGCGAATTGGTATGGATTTGGGAGAGCCCGAGTTAAGTCTAGGCTTAACAATCCATTAGCCAAACCTTAAGTGGTTCACATCCGGAAAAATTGATCGCGACAATGACTGCAAATTCACATATTTCATTTAGCATCATGAGCATCCCCATTAATACGCACTTCGATTTATCACGAAAGTACATCCTATTTTCCACGCATGAATTAATAATCAGGAGTATCAGGTGCTTGCTTCAAATAATAGTAAATGTCAAAAACGGCAACGAGCAAAAGACGTCCGCCAGGCGTTACATAATTCATTCGGGTCTCGAGTTAAGCCAACATTGTGTTTAGGAAAAACATTATTAGATCTAAGACGCTGCACAAAATATCACGAAATAACTCGTTCAGGAAGCTTCGCGCGCTTGAGGTAGCTGTAGGATAAGCTCAAAAAGAAGATGCACCTACCAAATTACATCAGATGGGCATTGAAAAATGATAAGTAAACCACCAGACTTGACAGCACAAGGCAATCTAAGGCCTCCAACAAAAATTTCCCGCATAAGCTGCTGCTTCCCTGTTTCACTGATTATTGTTCAACAAAGAATCAAGAGTCCTCCCTTATTTTTCCACCAGAGATGTGGCAAAGAGTGCTCGAAGATATGCACTGTTAAAGAAGGATAAACTGTAAAGACAACTTCACAAGCCAGCACAGTCGATACTCATTTCGCATGGAACTTGCTGCTGATCGAATCATAAGTTGGAAGATAAATAACTGCAAAAGCAAAGGGGGAAGATGTTAGGATAGATGAAGGCACATAAGCTGAGAATCCAGAAAAGAAAACCGCAGTTACGGAAATTACCGTCCCCATGTGATGCCATTGTTAAGGGGGATTTTAGGAGCTTTTGGGCAATGGAAACAATATCCTTTGGTGTCACTTCATCAACAGCCTTGAGGAAATGCTCTACGGGTTTCCTGGAATGAACGAAGTAAATCTCCTTCAGATTACCAAGAAATTCTCAGAAAAAAGATGAGTATATAATGTCTATACACAGGATATGCAATATGCAAGTAAAAGCAACATGAGGTACAAAACAAGAATCAAAGAATGATTACTAAGACTGCATTTTGGAACAATCTAACCAGAAAATCATCATAAACTTAATGATATCAGAAGAGCTCACCAAGGACTGAAAAGTCAGAAGAATCATAGAATAGAATGTCAAGAAAGATCCCAACAAATTCCCAGTACAGACATGTGGGATCACTATGCGAGTCTCAAAATATCCAGAACAAGTTCCCAGAACCAACCCAAAGGCTCCAGAAAATCTAGAGGGACAGGCAACTTTCTGCAATATGCACTTAGCTTTCTCCTCACCTTGAAAGGGCAGTTAGCTCTGAGGTGTAATTCTTTTCTCAGTCCAGATTAGAGAAGCATATTTCCATTATGCTTACGAGTCAAAAAAGTAAACCCATAACCATCATCTCGGAAATTCCATCTAATTCCTTAAGGCAACTGAATCCCATGATCCCAAAAATCACATACGAGTCACCTAAAACTGGCAGGTAGACTACAAATTCACCCAGCCTCCAACACTTTTCCTAAAACTAGAAACTTTTTCACATGGATCTTTGTCCTGCTGCACCATCAGCAAAAGACCTCAAACTCTGTTCCACGAGAAAAACTAGAAAACATATAACTAAATAAACTAAATTTGTAATGCAACAAACAAAGCTCAGAGTTTCTTATGCAAAGATGTAAAGGTAATGTATCAGGAAATAAGCATAGTCTGTACTTAGGTCTTACCTCTCACCGTACGTTAAAATTTGTCTGGCTATATCTTCTGAGGCAACCATCTAAAGGAAAATAGGGAAGTTAATGAACAGTGCAAAAACTAACTGATCCTTGAGAAGGATATACATCAGCTTCAGTCAATGACTAACTTCATAATCCAGAGGAAATAAATAAGAGGCAATGTTCACATACTCTGGACTCTAAGTTCATCAAAATGGCAGCCCTCGTTGATTGTTTGGCACGATCCAGCTGCACCTGATCAACTGCAAGCAAAATAAAGCACTCATTAGTAGTTTTCAAAATAAACACTTGGGAAAAGCACTATCAACATAAAGGCACAGCACTCAACCTTCTCCTGGTGTTGCCACTGCTATAAGCTCCTTTGCTGCAATATCAATGGCTTGGGCCGCAAAATCAGAACCCTGAAAGTCAGAAAGAAAGTTAAGTTCCTTACGTACAGAATCAGTAAATAAGGAAAAATGAGCACAGCACCAAAAAAATAAATAATAATTTGCAATTCAAAAAAGGAGCTGCAAATGCTTAAGATAAATGGCACAATCAATCCAAGGAACTAGGGCTGAGCATCGCGCGGTTTGGTCTGATATGTAGGCCAAACCAAACAAAACCGTAAAAATATGGTTCGATAAAAACTCAAGCCAAACCATTTTCTTACTCATTGGAAGCCAACCGACCCAAACCGTGACTAAGACATTTGCATTTTACTGAAATTTTTCTAATATTGCCATTAGAGAAACATATATCAATCTAAGCACCTCGATCCAAATTGACCAACAAAAGTCCAAATTGAGCACAAAATACAATTTTCTTCAGGATGGTACTTTAAACACTAATTTAAAAAAAGGACAACAAACTTTGATAACCATGATCTATATCATATATGCAAAATACATTTTTTCAATTTGATTTGGTTTTAAATTTTTGTAAACCATACCAAACCGCTGAAATGGTTCAGCTCGGTACGGCATGGTTCAACAGGTTAAACTATATCATGCTCACCACTACCAGGAACCACTGGCATGAGATTGCCTAGGCATGTTTCTTGACAAAAGCAAAGGCAGGGCAAAGATCATTTTTTTCCTCGTATATTGTAACATCCTATTACTAGCATATTCTGGCCAATAAAAAGGACCGAGAGATGAGGAAACTTTATCGATAGCAAAAACTCATTCAACGACACATTCATCATGAAAAAGTCCTGAAGCAGGTCAATGAATATCAAAGGAAGAAGCAGGTGACCATGCAGTGTGGGAGAATGTGATGACAAGGAGAACGTGATAGAAAAGTACAACCTAAAATTTTATTCAAAGCAAATATGAATTTCCTTATTCAATAGTTCATATTCAGGATTAGGATCTAGAATGATATTACGGCGATATTATTGAAAAATTATAATTGCATATGGGAAAGCAACTCTAGGTATTGTTTTAGAACTTCCAAAATAGGCTAGTCAGAATATTTCCTAAATATGACATCCATGGTTGCACGAGACTTCCTGCTGAGTTATCCATCTTGTGGAGGACCTTTCTTGTTCCATATGCCACATTTTCTCTGAAATTTCTCAAAATTCCATGCAGAGGTTGATGACACCTAAGCTAAATGATCAATGCAGGAAGTGCCTATCTACTCCCCGCACACCCCCCCAAAAAAAAAAAAAAAAAAGAGGAATTTAAAAGGAGAATTAAATATCACATATTAACAACGAAGTTGCGCTCTACAACCAGGATAGTCCCATGAAGACAGACCTTAAGCAACAACTGGACATGTCACCCTCTTCCAAATCCATCTTGAGAGGAATATGGCATTGTCACTCTATGACATGTTTCCCACCCTAGTAATGTTACACCTTCTAACCATTGTTGTAACTCACTTTATGTAATCCACTATCCACGGGCAACTAATATGGTAAATGTTGTACCTTTTTTCGGCCATCCACAGCTACTTGTATACATGTCAGTCATATCAATAGCTGCTAATACACCTAAAATGCCATTTCAATATTTTTTCACCTCCATCGAGTCAACAAAACCTTCAGCCTATAAAAGGAATGTACCTCCATCTCTAAAGACCTTTTTGTAAAACACAGAGTCCCTGACTTATGCAGCTATCCAGTCCTTTTATCTCCGCTTCCTCTTTCTCAAGGTCTTACAGAGCATATAATGAGTTTCTCCACATGAGGGGCCTCTTTGCTTCACAACATAAGAGAGCACCCCTTGCAGGAGAAGATAGTCGCATGCATGGTGAGGGAAAAGAATATCCACAATGTCACACAGAATGAAAAAAAAAAAAAAAAAAAAATCCGAGAAGTGACTTACAGTAGTTGCTTGAATGCCAAAAATGCCAGTGTTATTGTAGATGTTGCTGAAAGCTGAAAAGGACTGAACTTGGGGATACTCATTTAAAACACGAAGATCTGCTCAATATAAATTGTGTCAATATGATAAACAATCTGAAATTCGAATGCATAATTAAACACATGGAAGAAAAATGTAGTCACTAATAAATTCGATAGGACAAGGGCTTAAAAGGATATGCACCAGATTCCAAACCGAGTTAAACGGACCAAGCACTGTTATAAAATATACAGAATAATGCAGGATTTTGACAGCCCGATGCACAAAGATCCCACAATGTGCGGGGTCCAGGGAAGGGTCGGACTACTTTGGGTCAAAAGTGCACAGGTTTGCCTTGCAATTTTTGCAAGAGGCTGCTTCCATGACTTGAACTTGTGACCTCTAGGTCACACATGCCGAGGAGCCACTTCTTCTAACACTTAAAGAAAAAGACAAGAAAGTAATGACGACTCACATAACCGAGAATACATTCCCTTCCCGGGACCACCTGCAGAGAAGGATCCACCGCCCCCCAAAAGCATCTACAAAAACACAAAATGAACAAAAATTGTTAAAAACCCATAAAAAAGGATTTTCTGTTATTTCTTCATTTTTGTTCCTATACTAATAGCAAAAGCCCACCACACTTCCTCTGAAGACATTAGAAAGATATAGCAAATCAAATAGCAATTACAAAAAGCAGTATTTAGACCTGAAGAACAGTCAAACTCATTGCTTCCTTCTCCTTATGCCATCCGCCAGGTAATTCAAATCCAACAGCAAAGTGGGTTCTCTAACATAAAAAGCAAAATAAATCATAGCTTCAAAAATTATAAGCGAAAAGTACAGCAGAGCTACAAGAAAATTGCGGGAGAAAGATAATCATACGCACCCCTGATTCACCTTGACAACGATAATCACCTCCTGTATACACAGATTTCGGCTCCTCAAGACGGGGTACACCTGGCAAGTCGGATAATAGCGGTTCGGCAACTGATAATAGTTCCTCATGTTCTACACCTGAAGCAGCAAGCACCATTCTAGGAGCAGTATAATGTTCCTGGAAATTTTGTATGCATATCACTTTTAACCGCAAAATCCACATGAAGAAGCAGTTGACTAAAAACGGAAAACTTCAGTTCTTGAGCCTCTTAGTATGAATTACAGACTGAATTCCCAAGGACTTACGGAAACGAATTCCTCTAAAATTGCACTGTTCAGTCTGTTTACAGCAGACTCTGGAGCTAGAAGGGGATTGGCCAATGCACCGGAATAACCAGCTGAATGAAGTGCTTCTATAAGCAAGCCATGTGGGTTATTTGAGACTTCAGCTATCTCCGCCTTGATCTTTTGAAGCTGGAAATGATCGATATACAAAGAAAAGCATCATATCATTTTACAACTTACTTAATTTAAAGGAAAATATAGCAGCAGTTAAACCAAAGATGTAATAAAACACACCTGTTCATTGACCTCCCAATCAAGGAATGCAGGGTTCCTCACAGAATCAATAAGCAATTCAACCATTTCAGGAACATAAGTCTTCAGGGCATCATAGGTATATCCCATGTGCTCTCTAGAAGCTGAAGCTTGCACATTGCCGCCAATTGCCTCCACTTCCCGGACGAGGCGTAAATGGCTACGGTTCTTTGTAGTCTTAAAGGCCATTCGTTCTAAGAGATGTGTGACTCCAGAAGAGATTGGGGTCTCATAAATTGAGCCACAATCAACATATAAACCTATTGAAGCAGCAGGATTCTGGTAATCAAAACAAGCAAAGACAACTTTGTCAAATGAGTTTGAGCAAGGTTGTGCCCTTTGAATGGAGAAATTGCAAAGCACAAAGATGCACAATGAGAATGAAGAAAGCCTACGTACTGTGGATGTTTCAGTGGCTATTTTGACGCCATTTGGGAGAGTTGAAATCTTGGTTTTACTCGGTTCAACATAATCTGGCAATGGTGGTGGAAGGCCAACACCTGAAAGTGGATATTCAAGGGGAACCGAAGCACTGGAGCTCCCACCAGTCAGCCAGCTCAAGATGCCCCCTGAAGATGAGGACTTTGTCGCAACAGTGCTGGCACTGGCAGATCTCACTAACTGCTTGTTGCAAGCATGGCCCTACAAAAAAGATACAACAAATCACGACATACGTTTTCATGATCAGATTCTAGACAGGCCTATAGCTTATCAGAACATACAAAATGAAGCAAGGTCAGCCAGCTAAGTAAATTTAAATGCAGCTAAGAAGGTGTCAGTCTTCTATGACCAAATTTGAAATGCCAATACAACTCAGAGAACTTCTTTTCATGAAACTGCGCAGCAACTACACCCACACTTCAAAGAGAATAACATGATCCACTCAGATAAAGCCTATAGGGAGAAGATCTCATAATGACTATTTTGCTTCCGTCAACAGCCACTACAAACCAGTTAAAAGTAACTTGAGCGAACATGCGAGGCCTAGCTCGGGAAAATGATGCCCCGCTGGTCAATAGATGCTTCCAAAAGCAAAACAAGATCATCTACTAAGAAAGATAGTATCCGCACGATATTGAATGAGAGCATGACAAGGGCTGCTACTCGCTATTGGGACCTTTGAGTGGGACTATTCTCACTCCCAGTGTGGTTGATCATCCTCTAGGACCAGCTATTCATCATCGCCTCAGAAAGCTATGCATATCGTCCGAAATTAAAAGGGAGAATTTGAAAATTTTGTCAGTAACTTCATAAGTTAAGCTTTTGAGTGGAATCAGATATGGGTGGACCTACCAACTAGATTTCGTCTCTACATCTTCACCTCATTAAAGAAACATCGGGCTTCCACAGAAATTACTAAACACCATTTCCAAAGCCAATTGTTGCGCCGCAATAAACCATTTTCATTGGAAATGCCACAATGAAGAAATTGTAAGGCACGGAAACTCCGGTTCGATGGGTCAACTTTATGTATACAGGGTCATGGTACAGTAGAAGCAATATGCTTAGTGTTGCAAGAGCAGGTAGAGGTCAGCCATTCAGGAGTGTAATCCCAGACCAGATGGAAGCAAAGCATGGACGAGGTGGGCAGTTTGCACTGGCATTGCGGTCTGGAAACATCGGAGACCGTAGTCAGGCTTCTGATCAAGGAACACGAGCCTGGAGGTGCAAGGTGCAAGATGCGAAATCGTATTCCTTCAGAGTTTTGGAAGATAGACTGATAGAATGGTCTATGCAATTGCCAACCAATCGCAAATTTCGACAAGGACTTCAACTTATAAACCTCATTATTCGCGCATTTTCTCATCCAATTCCTTCGAATTTTCACGTGAGGCCGAATCGAACTCCGATTCAAGCCACAGGGTACTCCCAAAATCAGGAGCACCTCAACCGCCCAACCTCTCGGCCACCGCGTTTCCCCGGTCAATCACACGAGAGGGATTGGATTCGCGGAGGCCTCGAATCGGGCCCAGCAATCCAATCCAACCTCACAATCCCAAACCGAATCTCGCCCTCGCCTAATCGCTAAGCTCTCCGACACCCCCGCGAACGACGAGGCGCGGTCTACGATCAAGAATCCGCATTGAGCTACCGACGAGCCCGTCCACAGACAGCTCGTCCGGCCGAATCGAATCGGGAAAATGGAACGGCGGGAACCGGGCGTCCGATCGGCGGCCCGCCGCCGCTCCTCGAAGGATGTGGAAGAGGAAACTGACCTTCAAAGCCCTAACTCTCGAAGCTGCTGCTCGGTACATTTTCGATCTCCGACGTCGCCCTCTCTACCTCGCCGCCGCCGCCGTCGTCGTCGTCGTCTTCTTCTTCTTCTTCTGTATTCTGTGCAACGCGTGAGCTCCCAGCTGCGAGGAGAAGCACTTCTACTGGTCAACCGGATTACCGCTTGGACCGGTTCACTGGCTGGGGGTTCGGGCTCGAGGAGCCGATTGAATATTCGATGGGCCGGGCTGGTCGGAAGGTTAGGAGGCCCATACGGGCGGGGCTTGGCCCAGGTGTCCAAGCCCGCGCAGCTTGAGGAATCGCTTTGATGGCCCAATGGCCCAACATGCTGTCAAACACTGAGCACCACCACCTCTTTGGACCTTGGCGCTCCTTTCTCGTTCTTAGATTTGCCTTGGACCTTCGCCGTTGGTTCACAATCGATTGATGTCCGACATTTGTGAAACGACGCACGTTGCACGCAATTTCGTCGGACGTCCTGCGGTCCGTATTAGATTGGGCTATATTTATCCAACCCAACATTTAAGCTGCATTTATTTCAAGTTTCGATGGGTTTTTGGCCGCCGAAACCTTTTTAAAAAATGCCGAAATGTTTGACAAGCCTAGTAGCTTTTGGTCAAATGCTGATTTCGAAAACCTGAAAGCCCATGGCAAGAAAGGATTAACCTTGGATGGAATGCTAAACATTTTTCTTCCTGTCTTGCCCTCATGAGCTTTCTCATATTCTTGTCTCACCCTTGCCATTTTTAGGATTTGTGGCTGGTCACCCACACCCATCACAAACAATGCTAGTGGTGCCGCTTGGGCTTGCTGATGACCCTAAGCCTTACCACCGGACCTCGACAAGGGCCACCTAAGGTCGCATGACCCCAAGAGTTTTTAAATAGAAAAATTGCAACCAAAACCCTTTGTACTTTCTTTTTTTTTAACCAAACACTACTTGAACTCAAAGTTGCTTTGTAAAGTGTTTTTACCAAACGCAATATATATTTTCCCAAAAGACTTTGGCTTTCAACATTTGCATTACATCTAAAGTTCATTTCTAAAGTCAAACCAAACACGCCCTTAGAAGGGGCAATGATTTCTTTATGATGTCGTTGGAATGGATTGAAATTGAAATTTGGGCAAATTGCCCCTTGTGAAGCATGTTCACAAATCATGTGATCAATTACAAGCAATATATCATAGTGAAATTGTGAGGTGATTCGGTTATGAATAAAATTTTAAAAGTGATCGTTCACAATTTGTGACAAATTTTAGAGAATAAAATATGAAATTAGCTAAAAATAATAAGTGTGCAAACCATAATTTCCTTCCAATATTTAAATTTAAGCTCATTCCATTAAAAGCCTAGTTTTTCGAAAAGGTGCCCTTTGAGTTTGCCAATTGCCACTTAATAATTACACAATTAGTCCCCAAACTTTGATTCAACATGCAATATTACTTTGAACTTTTAATTTAGTCAATGCAACTCCTTTATTTTAATCTAATATTCATATCATTTTTGAGCTTTTAATTTATTTAATGCAATTCTTGAACTCTTAATAAATGTTTGACTCAGTTCCTAGACTATATGAAAATCTCAAATGCCTTTTTTCTATTAATTCAAGTTCAGGGACAACATTAAATATTTTCATATAGTCAATGATTAAATTAAACATTTATCAATTCATGAACTCCATTAAACAAATTAAAAATTCCAAAACGATATTATATATCGATCAAATTCAAGGTGTAATCGTGAGAGTTTGGGCATTATATCATAAGTCAAGCTAAAGTTCAAGAATCTTTGTGCCATTTGCCCTAACAAATCGTCGTGACCTCCTTCCCTCTGTTGCATGGCGTCTCCTCGTACATTTGTTTTTTTTTTTTTTTTTTTGGTCTTTTTCTTCTTCCTTTTTTTTTTTTTTTTTTGGTTCAAACATTCGATTAATTTTTATTTGGAAGTGCTAAGTTCGGGTCAAACAGTTGTCCCCTACTTTCGTGGCGCTCGCTGCCTCTCTTTCTCTCCCTCTCTCGCCTCGGCCTCGCTTCTCTCTCCCTCTCTCTCTCCATTCGAATGGATTACATTCGCTCCGCCTCGCGCGCATCCCGCTTCGACCCATAAAAGCCCTCCTCCGACCACTTCCACCACGATGATCGCCGCGACTGATTCGACGGGCTGTCGAAACGAAGGCCGAAACAAAGGCAGAGTCTCCGCCCTCTGGTACCGGGTCTCTTCGCTGTTTGGACGTAAAAAACCGGCCAAGATTGGTTCCTACGCGAGCAGGATGGACAGCAGTTCGAAGAAGATTGTCACTGGCGACGCCGGTTACGTGCTCGAAGACGTGCCCCATTTCACTGATTACATTTCCGATCTCCCTGTACGTCGCGCGTTCCTTCTCTACCTCCATGCATGATATTGTCCATGTTCATGCACGTGTATATAGACATTGGATATTGTTCATGCTCATGCACGTGTATATAGACACCGGTAGAATCTTTCTTTCTTTCTTTTTTTCTTTTTTTTGTTGGGTTTCGTTTTCTTTCTAACACTACATTCGTGTTGATTCTCCTTGTCACGTATTCTGGCAGACATATTCCAATCCCTTGCAAGACCATCCTGCATATTCGGTCGTGAAGTGAGTTTATTTCCTTTTGTTCATTGAAGTTCCTGTGAAACTTGCTGCTATCAGACGCGAATGCAGCAAACGACTCTTCT
Organism: Eucalyptus erythrocorys; assembly: GCA_014182555.1. NCBI lineage: Eukaryota > Viridiplantae > Streptophyta > Magnoliopsida > Myrtales > Myrtaceae > Eucalyptus > Eucalyptus erythrocorys. Next base: position 49,383,777 of record CM024599.1, on the reverse strand, counting down.
TCATTATTAACATGCTGTCATGTTTCGAACCAGGCAGTATTTTGTTCATGACGACGATACTGTCACCCAAAAGGTCAGTTTATACTTTGCGAATTCTCTATTCTCTCTACTGGGTTTGCATGTAAGGTGGTGAAAGAATTTCGGAAGATCCAACCATGCCCTTGATTTTTCTGAGAGAGACAGGGTTTGGTTTCATTTGCTTTGGTAATGCCTGAAGTATTTCAACTCAATGACTCTAATCGTTGAAGGATCTATTCATCGTATCAGTGCCATCGACAGAAGGACTAGGCGTGCTGTATAGTCGTCGCCTTAATTCAAAGATTGAATCATATGTTGTGACTTTAGCGTGCTCAATTTTCATAATTTAGAGGTTGTAGGTGCATTAAGTCAGAATGCAAAAGCTCCTCTTAGTTATTATTACTTAGTCAGGATGGACTCTATTTTGTAGCCTATTGCCCACAAAAACGGTCCAAGAGGTTTACATTTTCGACGGGCTGGACCTCGTCAAAAGGTATGCCGGTGTTTCTCGTGCATAAAAATAGGTATGTGGGTCAGAGTATCTTTTGCTGGGGAGTTGACATCAATTCTTGAATGAACTTTAGGTCTATTTTGAGCCAGATGAGGTTCATGCATGTATCGTCACATGCGGAGGTCTCTGTCCAGGGCTCAACACCGTTATCAGGGAGATCGTGTGCGGATTGTACCACATGTATGGTGTGAAGAAAGTTCTTGGAATAGACGTAAGTAATCAGTGTCAATTCTCCTCTGTTGCTTTTGTAGCTCTGTTAGATGTTATCCATTAGTAGAAGCAGCATGAGGTTCAATGTGAATATCACAAGAGAGGGACAGAGAGAGGAGCAAAATCAATGTTAAATGTTAGCCACATAAACCAATTATATCTTTCTTTATTTGCAACAGTACAAAATCAATTAGCACTATGTTTGCTGACTTGCTGCACATGCTTCATCAGCGAGTCGATTCTTACACCTGACCTAACCATGTTATTTACATAAGAGACCATGAACCACAACCAAGCAGATGCGGTGGTTTAAATTTTCATATGACAGCTGGTTCTGCACCACCGGAAGTTCAATCTTCAGGCCTTTGGATGGGATCATTTATCTATGGAGTTGAGGTGGTGGCATGGCTGAAAGAATCCTCTTTATGTCCTTGTACAAATGCAAGAAAACTAGTCTAGCTTTTCGACACATGCTGCACAATACAAAGCATTGTTCATTACATTCCTCAGTTATAGCTTTTCCAGGCCCAGAGTTTTATCCAGAGAATAATTTGCAATGATACTAAGATCTACACCATATTATGCAGGGTGGATACAAGGGCTTTTATTCTCGAAACACGGTCCCCCTTACTCCAAAAGTTGTCAATGATATCCATAAACGCGGTGGGACCATCCTCGGAACTACGCGAGGTGGCCATGATACCTCAAAGATTGTAGACAGCATTCAAGACCGTGGAATAAATCAGGTCTCTTTAAGATTTTGATCGGTCAGAAAGCTGGGTTGACAGTTGCATCAGGATTCAGTTAGACCCTTTTTCTGCTTCTTCAATGCATAAAAAATAATCCCTCTAGCTCTCTTGTTCCAGGTTTACATAATTGGTGGAGATGGAACTCAAAAGGGCGCATCCTTCATTTTTGAGGTAGGATTGAAACCCATAAGTACCAATTGATGTCAATTGTTAATCTGAAAAAATATTGCTGTATCATACATGTCTTCATGTACTATTTCTTGAAGTTCTTTCAGTACAAAATAGTTATTGGCCAGATTTCTTAACAATGTTTATTATGTCTATTCTATTTTCTTAGTAATTTTTCCACTACACTGCTTCAGGAAATTAAGAGACGTGGTCTTAAGGTAGCAGTGGCAGGAATCCCAAAAACCATTGATAATGACATCCCGGTACTCCATGCGTAGCCCAATCTCTGAAATTGCTGTTGACGGATCTTGAAACCTTTGTGTGAACTGCATCCTTGTTTAAATAGGTCATAGACAGGTCCTTTGGCTTTGATACTGCTGTTGAAGAAGCTCAACGTGCTATCAATGCTGCACATGTTGAAGCTGAAAGTGGCGAGAATGGCATCGGTCTTGTGAAAGTGATGGGTCGTTATAGTGGTAATTTGCCAATAGCCCTCACTTTAGTTTCCATGACGCTTGATCAGGAAAATCTTCACCAAATTAACATATTTCCTTGGCTTAAGAGGTTTTATCGTGAAAAGAAAAGCAAAAAAAGAGCAACGTGAACTTGAAAGATAAGATTCTGGAGGTAAATTGACCTGCAATATTGTGCCCCTAAAAGCATATAGACCTACAAGTATAAACATCCAGAAAGCCAGCTTGAACTCTTGGCTACACATTTTTCAATTGCAAATGTCCAATTGTTGATGAATAGAAGTGGCTATCGAAATTTGGATTGCACAAAATTAATGCAATTTCCAAGAGTGTGTATGCTTGTTTCTCAATGAAAGAAATTGCATTCAATGTTTTATGATCTTTTATGCTAAAATAGAAATAATCTGCAGGGTTCATAGCAATGTATGCTACTCTTGCTAGCAGGGACGTCGACTGTTGCCTCATTCCTGAGTCGCCCTTTTACCTTGAAGGGCCTTGTGGGCTATTTGAGTATATAGAGAGACGACTCAAGGAAAATGGGCACATGGTCATTGTCATTGCTGAAGGTGCAGGGCAGGAGCTTCTTTCTGAGAGTATGCAATCTGCGGATAAGAAGGATGCTTCTGGTAACAAGCTTCTCCAAGATGTTGGCCTTTGGCTATCACAGAAGATCAAGGTGGCTATCCTACTTAAATTACAGTCAAGAATTTGATGCTCATATATTTTTCCGAGACTTTCCACACTTTTTGAAACTGCATGCAGTTGGATTCTGAGAGAACATTGAACGGTCTTTCAATTTAAATTTCATTCCATCTATGCTTTGTTATTTGGCTGGTAGATTATAATTCTAATTGCTCCTTTCTCGACTTTTTTATTTATTAAGGGTGACCCGATGAACTTGCTTACACTTCCTCTGTTCTCAAACATCCTAGTGGCCATTGTTCAATAGGATGATGCATGTGATAAGGGTGGAGCGTCTTGATTTTGTGATACAGCAAGTTCTCGTGATAGTCTAGAGGCATATATATAGTCCATTGGCGTAGTCTGTTGCATTATCATGTCCATGTACCACCCGTCTGTTTTCTCTACCAGCAGGATTTCCATGTGTTGACTACGGAAATTATGGTCACTCATATAGCTCATTATCTTGTAACCTATGCCTGGCTCTCATGATCTATTGCCTATTTACAACACAATGATGCTCCAATGAGATGGAGCTCCAGAGGCCGTATACTGATAATCCTATTGGCTAGTATACTAGCCAAAGCTCTGCCACAAGTAGTCTTGGAGACAGTCAAATCAGATGATACTTCCTCATTCTGCATCATCTGTTTCTGATGCTGGACTTCACACTGCATAATGAAACTCTTAAGATTTTCCATTTTGGCAGGAACATTTTGCCAAGAAGGCTAAAATGATCATAAACCTCAAATATATAGGTTGGTAATATTCTTGCTCTCTTAACCCAGAAAGGCTGGGAGATGACTATTTCATTAAATTTTCCTCTTTTTTTTGTCCTGCAGACCCTACCTACATGATCCGGGCTGTCCCAAGCAATGCCTCTGATAATGTATACTGCACACTTCTGGCTCAAAGTGCAGTCCATGGAGCAATGGCAGGTTATACAGGCTTCACAAGCGGGCTTGTCAATGGAAGACATTCATACATACCTTTCTATGTAAGTTCATTCGATTCCATTCACATAAAGGAAGGATGCCTACCTTTGTTGTTCATTTCAGTGGATAGTGATGGCAAACAGATTTTGAAAGCAACAAAGAAACATGAATAGCTGATAGTATGCAATTAGTTCCAACCAGTCAGATTTTGAATCCAGGCCAGAACCCAAAGAAAAAAAATTCTCTACCGAATGGACCCATGCTTCCTTCTAAATCTATGTTAAAAGTTGTATCAACATTCTGCCAACGAATTGCATCAGCGACTCAATTTTGTGCTGAGTATCAGTGAGTTACTCACCACCATCTAGTATGCCCTACGCAGAAATTAGCAAACCATGGTCCTGTTTGCTTTTGAGAAATTTCCAGCTTCTACATGCTCTCTTGTGTTTAAGCCGATAAGCTTTGATTCTGCGCATGCATTTACTGATCATAAGAAGTAAAGAAAACTATCAGATCATATGACAACCTGATCAATCTAATTGCTTATAAGACTGGAGACTATTACTTCTTTTAGTTAACTGATGGTTCCCTCCATTGTTCTGCAGCGAATCACTGAGAAGCAAAACAACGTTGTGATAACTGATAGAATGTGGGCAAGGCTTCTGTCGTCAACTAACCAGCCTAGCTTTATGAGCGCCAAAGATGTTATCGAGGACAAGAGAGAAGATGAGGCACCGACCCAGTCCTTTGATAACCAGTGCAACCCGGAATAAGAGTAATTTGGTCAACAATGAGATCTGCTAAAATTGACTTGGATCTTATGCTTAAACGCACTGTATTTGAAGTCATATCTCTAGGCTGACATAGGTAATATGGGCGTGGTGTCGTTGCCCAAATCAATGAGTCTGCTGTTACCACTACCATCTTTTATGTTTCTTTGCTCCACCAGTTAGGTGGACGGGATAGAAAATCCTTCCTTTGTTGAACCGTCTTTTTGAATTCATGGTTATGCTGGTGTATCGATCTGTTATTGCCAAAAAATATTCTCTGAGCTTCTTACAAGAAGAAATTCCTGATTATCCTTCATAGTTTAGTTTTACCCCTCAGCCAGTTTGTGTTTAAGAAGTCAAGATGGAGGTTGTTGAGTTTTGACGTGTTCATCATCCCTTATGCAACTGGATTAGTTCTCACTAGTCGAACTGGAAAGCCTGGCGAGACCATTCACAGATCGGCTCTACGTCATGTATTCTTGTTCCAACTCTTCGTCCTTGCGCTGTCTTTCAAATGGGGGAGAAATCAAGCTGACCTGTTGTCAGTAACCTCTTCATCACTCTTGTGTAAGTAGGGAAAATAAATAAGAAGCTACACGCATGTAAATGTGTCGTAGATCACCAAAGGAGTTCTATGACATACTGATCTATAGCACTTTTTGGTACATTTGGAAGAGAAGAAGGAACAGAAATCAGACGAAGGTAGCTCTCTTTGGCAAGCTGATACATCTGGTGTGGTTTTGAAGATAGAGAGATCACACAAGCCAGAAAAAGGTGTTATTCGGTAATGAATGGTTTCTTGTATGACAAGAAATAAGTATAAAAGCTCATTCATCTAAGCTAATTATGCACGAAGCCACTTCGTTATTTCGTGTTAATGTCATATCAAAGTAAGCCAGACATAGGGAATAACCAGAAATCGAACTTGTTGCCTCCAAATATGGCCACAAGAGCAACAGAGACACATTGGCATGAACATGATGAATGTCTCTATAGCCTCATGCTCAGCTAATGCAGAAACAACAGATCAGAGCCGGTTTGTCCAACCCCGGGACAATGACTGGGACTCGTCGGCCCGAATGCCTCCCCAACGACTTATGCCACAAGTGCCAGAGTTTCCCTGAGACCGTGACTTTTCGCAATCGAGGTTGCTTACGTCCTCATCGGCCATCTTCCACCATCCTACACGCATGTTTTTAAAGCGTTGTCTGCCTGTAAATTTCGTTGACCAGCGGTGAGGGCATGGCTTATTCAGAGCCATTGATGATCAAAGCAAGGTGGAAATGGAATGCCACAATACTCGGTGTCGAGCAAGTGTATATGGCTCCTCGTTGGTCATTCTAGGAAAAAACTTGGACGTCGGAAAGCCCTGGATGGAAGTAAATGGCATTTCCGTGCATAGCAGATAAGATGTACGTTTTGAGGAAATCGAATTAAAGGAAACCTGTCTTTTCACCATATGGGGATAAGCCTTGTTTGATATGGATGCAACAAATTTGTATATGAATCAGGCTTTTCCACTCGAAATATATTTGGCGCCATACTTGCTATTCGAACCTTCCCGATGCACATGGACATGACAATTTCCATTGCATCAATCGAGTTAGAAGTCCGAATACTCAGCATTATCCAAGAGGTAACCGATCTATACGACATGGCATTAGCATATGCAAAGTCCACCACTATATGGAAATTGAAGGTCACATCCGGATTGCGTTTACAACTTAGATTCACATCGAAGTCCGTTTCCGTGTCATAGCAATGGAAAAAAGAAAGGGCTTTGAAGGCTTTTAGTTCTAGTGCCACTAGTGCTAATTCTCATCTAATATCGGCGTGGCCACGCAGCGAGCACAGAGCATACTCTCCTGGGACAAAACATGCCGCACTAAATGTGTCATTCCATGGTAATGCTGGAAAAATGTGATTAGATCACTACCACATTGTCACAATTCGTTTTCTTAGCACTGAAAAAGGGCCTCACTGAGATTGTAAATGGACGTGCGTGTTCTCCTGTCTAGCAAGACAGCTTGCTAAAGCAATGCCATTGATGGATAGAACTAGTGCGTCCTTATGCTGCAAGTAGAGCTTTAGCTTTCAGCAATCAGCAACTGGTAAGACTCGGCCAGAATAGATAAAAGAAGAATCTATGAAGCAATTAGAACAAAAGCTAGAAGAAAGCAAACAAGACACCAAAATAACAGTAAATGAAGAACAAATCTATGCTTCCATAACCAAGACACCAAAGTAACAGGAAATGAAGAACAAATCTATGCTTCCATAAACAATGAGATCCTTTACATACATAACAATAGCGCAGTAACAGCGTACACCATCAGTACAAAGCCAAAACTAAGCCGACATGCTTTCCCAGAGCCAAGAATTGACAGACCCTTTACACGATAACACTCACCCTACAACTCAAGTAAATCTTGTGACATGATTACAATTACTTTACAACCCATGTAAATCTTATGACTAATCCTTGCTTCTCAATAAGTAAGGCAATGACTAGAGTTAGAGCACAAAGCACCTACATCATCACATCTTGTACTATGTGCCAAATCCAGAAGAAAGAATGCCTCTAGAAAGAGCAGCTTTCAGAGCTCTGACCTTTTCATTGATGAACGGGACATCAGATTGGGTCATTGTAACCGAAGAGCTGCTGCACTTAGAACTCCTTTCTCCCGTGAACCCCGCCATTTATAAGTCAAAAAGAGAAGGCAATAAAAAAGACCCTGCCCTTTTCAAACATTTGAAGATCCCCACGGAAACAAAAAGAGAAATTGTATACAATTATAGTCTCACTTGCCCAGCTAAACAGTACCTGATTAGTATGCACATTAGAACTGCCAGAACACCTCGGGATCGTTGCTGTACAGGGAGTGATCTTGGATTTCCTGATTAGCCACGTGCCAATCAATGAGACGAGCTTGTATGATTTTGCACAGCACCAGCCCAGAAGGAAGCATCCACCATTCACTTTCATCCCTATTCGCCATCGAAACAAGAACATTAATATCTTTTCTCTCACTGATGCAGTGTCCATCAAAAGAGAAGATGGCTTCAACAATAGCCATGCCATGGCAGCTGAAGGCAGATACTTACGCACTAAAATTCCAGGACTGAAAGTTTGAGTTTGAATGCTTTTTTCCACTGTGGTTCTTGTAATGAATAAATCCACAAATGAAAGCAACTACCTGTTTGAGTGTAAAGCCATAAAGATGGTTAGAATCTGCTTTCCTGCCAAAACAGAAATCACTACTTGAATATGGTGTTTGACATGTCTCATGCGCTACTTAAACTGCCATAAACAGCCGGCAGCATAGGTGAACAGGAAGAACAATAGATGCACACCTCATTCTTGCGTTGCTTCTCTATCAGATAGTACTATCAAGAAAGCTAAGCGTTTTACTATCAGATGAAAAATATGAAGTAATCATATCTCCAACATTAGCTGCTGCGTGACAGATGTGCATCTTAGCAAAGTGTACACTTGAGAAGCAGTGTGAATATAACAAGGCAAGGGAAAATGATGAAGGTACTTGAACCCCCCAACAAACCTAGGGAAAAAGTTAATCTTCCAGTTCATTGGCATATCCTAAAACTCCTGTTCCCAGAATAATGCTGTCTTATTAAATGACAGCAGCAAAACAGCAATCTCGAATCTTCATCTCATTAGTGGATACCATCAGAAATACTAGTACATGTGAGGCACATGTGATCACAAATTCTGCACTCTAGTGTAAAATGTAAGCTTAAGATGAAGAGAACTTACAACATTGATCAAGGATGTGATGTTCCATAGAGCATATACACGCGCCAGGCCAGCTGATCGCCTTGGTCCATGACTAAATAATGCACTGATTCCAGCAGGGAAAGGATAGAGAATTGCAAGAGGGAGTATAGACAATGCTAAAAGGAAGTCCAACAGAGAAATGGAGTAAAGCTGCAGCAAAGTAAGCAAGACTAAGCTAAAGTCCCCTAATAGCAGCATAGAGACCACCAAACCAACAAGATCCTGCATTAACGAGAGAATAGGTCAAAACAGTTTTCTACAAATCCATCTGGATATCAGAGAGAGAAAGGTTTATTGGCAAACTTGATGGACCTCATTAGAAGCATTTATTACCTGATGACCAGCTGGTTTGGTATTATAGATGATGAAAGATAGGGGAAAATATATAGCCTTCTTCTCTTTGAAAGTTCGCAAGCTTTTGGAATGTAGAACACCACCACACATTCTTTTATACGTCATTAGAGGTTGCTTCACTGCTGAGTGGTCCACCGGATCATCTCTGTAAGCTCGAGACAAACTGCAAACATACCAGAAACTTAAGCATAATGGTACTACCAAAACTCTGGCCTCAAAGTAGCTTGCACGAATATAGTTACCATGGTCGCTGCTCAGGTTGCAACAAACCATCTTGACCTTCAATGGCTGATGCTAAACTTTGATTTCCAACGGCACATGCTATAAGACCAAACTGGCAATATCCCGAAGCAGTAGGCTGAAAGGAAGCTAGGTTGAGATGCACATCATATGCAACTAAAGTAGGGTTTGCATGTGTTTCAAGCCAGCTAACAATACGACCAAGTGTTACTCTTAGTTGCCCACGGCGCACTAATCGCAATTGAGCATTCAGACCCGCTACTAGTCGATACCATATTGTAGGTGGTATTGCCTGAGATCAGAAATAAAGAACAGTACATTTTTAAGAGAGATTATTTCAACAACGTGCATAAAAATGATTGTGAGTACTAGCAATCTTACTTGGCTCATAAGGCTAGTGAGGATATTATCATTGTGAAGGCAGAAAGGAGCCATGTAGCTCCCGTCACCTCCAAATATCAAGGACATTGGAAATCTTTGATTCAAAGGAGGAGGAAGATCAGCTCGCTTTTCATCTCCACCAAGGAAAAAATCCAAATAGCCCAGCATTAGGTCAGATGTTGCGGCCACCTGCATTATGACATAAAGATCAATCCTAAAAGAAATTTTTTTTTTTTTTAAATTAAAATCCCAAAAGAAGTTGATAGCCTGAATTTTAGCATAGCTACAGTTCTTGCACAAAGTGACACCATCATAACACATATTTCTAAAATATATTTATTTTGGGATATACGATGTTCAGATAAGGATATACATAAAATGAGAAATTCTTCTCTCAAGTTCATTTGGATGTGTCTATCGATGGATACTCTTTTCATTACAGTTCTATATGATTCAAATCCACGATATGATCATAAGGTACAAAAACCCACGTCAGTGTTAAGTCCCAAAATTCTAGAAACCATGAGAGGTACTACTCATAGGGCAATATGCTTACACTGTTCAGTAAGTATAAAAAAATCGTAAAAAAGACTGTAGGATGTGTGAACTGACACCATCAACCTTCCTATCAGATGGTAAATTGACGTAAGAAGAAATATGTAAAAGACAAGCTGACGTCAAGCTAATGGATCTGCATGCTTTCCAAACCTTAATTCCCTCGTAGAGAGCACGAGAACGGCAAGAACGTAAGCAAGCATGATCATATTCCGACCGAACAAATTCACGAAGTTGCTGTAGTTTGTTTTTGCGACAACGCTGGAGCCATGACCATGACAGCGGATAGGCAAGAACAGAGAGAATCCTGTAGACCGATCCCTCCCACCATTGGTAAGCAGCTAAACCATTAATCTCATCTACAAATCTGTTAAATGCATCCTCGAATCTGCATATATTTAGGTGAGAAGAATCATTGTAAGAGTATGGACTATGGACTACGGGAAAACTAACAAAGGAATAACTTTTACATATCAATCACCAGGCAGGCATAGATAGGTGGATATGAGACATTGAATCCCACGGTATCTTTATATAAGCAGTAAGGGTCCTAGGGAAGGGCACTTACACAATCTCTATAATTTCTTCAGGAGGAGAGTGAGGTAGATGCCAAGGTTCACTAAAGGTGTTTGCCCCCATGAAGTACATTCTATGAACGTGGCTTTGAGATTCCTCAATCCTATTTGTTTCCATAACCTGAAAGATTACATTATTAACATAATAGATGAGAAATTGGCGGTACCTCAATTTTAGGTATCAGAAGCAATAAGATGAAGAAAGCAATTAAGGAAAGTACCTCATTTAGTGACTCCAGAAAAGGGAAAGAGTGATCTATTCGAGAACTATGTCGAGGAGGAACAATGGCCGGCGATTCTTCACCACCAACATACTTTGTCCGTGCAACACTAAGGACTAGAGCTAGCAGGATGAGGACAGCCAGGAGTATTAAACTAAATAACCATGGCCCACCAAAAGTGTATATTAGCTCTTCAAGAGCAGTATAACAATTTGGCATGTGAAATCTTTCGGAAACACATTTGTAGGGGCAAGGAGTTTCTGTCACGCCACCTGTTAAAGAAGATGGAGGCCACACAAAATCAATAACTAGATCTGCTAGGGACTACTTTTCGGGAGGGAAAAATTCTTCAAAAAAATTTAAAAGCACCTAAAATACATTTCAAAATCACAATCAAATAACAGACACCTCTCACTGCCATGTATATTGCACGACGGGGAAGCTCGTGAAGTGGGCAATCTTGACAAAGGACTCTATCTGATCCACTTACATTCTTATAAGTACCCACAGGGCATTCCTGCCACACAATTTGAGAGATTAAGTTGGAACATATAAAGGAAAACAGTAACTGCATCAGCCTACGCCAATCATACAAAAGAGTAAATTCATGCAGAATCATATGAGCTGGATGGTAGTAGATGTACAGGCATTAAGGAGCATACTTCAAGTCATCTCAGCATTTGCAAATTTATTAATCGTCAACAAGAGCATTCTAGTGTGCATAGATTCTAATTTACAACTTGTATAACTAGCTGAGACCATGTGAATTGGACCTATCTCACAGACAATTGGATCAATTATCATTTGGTCTACCATGGCCACTAAACTTTCAATTGTCTCATTCGTCACTAAGTCCATTGATCAGTCCCCTGCCATTGGCCTCCATTATCTTAATGTGGTTTTCAATTTAAGATGGTTGTTACCTACTATTGTCGACATGGTGAATTTGGTGCCATTCCAATGTATCATAGCATTGATAGGTCTCACTTGTTAATCATCAACCTTGTCAATGTCGATTAGCTTGCAAGTAACTAGGAGGATTTCTTTACTGCAAGGTGTCTGAGGTTCTTCAAGCATAAGACTTATCACCACTGAGTGCCATAGTCCCCATCCCAGACACAAAGGCAATTAATAGAGCATCAAGTCGATTGGGTCCAGGCATTTTCTCTCTCCTCTCTTGTTGCCAGCACCCAAAATGAAGCCAGATTAGGCCCTTTACCAGGTTTTCACCTTCCCTTTTTTTTTGAGGTTTTTCAACTCAATCCTCTGGTCTTCAGTGACCAAATAGATGCCTGGTATAGTCACCGGCAATGGGTTAATGATTAAAATTGCTATCAGTGTTCCCCTTACTTCTTTCGCTTATACCAGCACATCGATGCCACATCCCAGTATAGGCAAAGAGGAATCTAGGCAGAAAGTGATGGCAGCAACCTAATGGATACACTTTACGAAGTCAAGTGATCAAATTTAAACAAATTATAGTTTAACGAGTTAAATAGGAGCAGTTAAGTCAACAAGCGATTTCGAAGTGTTGAGAAACAAGATCATACATTATCTTCTCTAATGACAAATTAAGTCCAAAAAATCTATTAAACTTGATTTTTGCAAAATCAACGGATCTGATGATAGTTTACCTTGCAAAAAACACCATAAAGCCCCTTTGGGCAGGCCTTTCCTGTAATAGTTCCATTTTCACCTGCAAGAGCATGGCCTCTGCCAAATCCTCCCCTGCCATTAGGAAAAGAATTCAGACCAAAAATTGCATAACATTAGCACAACCATACCTCACTGGTGGAGGCCACCTGAGTATGAAACTGATCCACATGGCAAAATGATAATGTTTATTTCATAGCATCACTAAAGTTTCACAAAGTGTTCTTTTATTCATCCTAGATGGTAGAAAGATAACCTAGAAAACAACTGAAAAACTTTGAGGCTATCTAAAAACTCTCTTGCATTAGAGGAGAGGGTATTGGTTCAGGCATCAATATTTGCATTTCAAGGACCAGCCCTTGCACCCGAAAGCCAACAGAGATCAGCTTTCTTGAGTGATGACAGCCTAATATGATTAGAGTATCCTCTGTCTTTGCGTAAAAATAGACCATGCAAGTCTACACTCACATGATTATTATAGGCAATAAGCGTTGGTTGTTGAAGGCTTGCAGCCAAGAAAGTCAATTATGTTACAAAACCTAAAACTTTTTGAAGAAAACTTGAAGATATGTAGCGAGTGTTCTGTCATGGTGACAAAAGTACAAACTCCTGCAAGGCACGCTTCTCCTTCTTTAAGCCATTTATTAACATTTAAAAAGACTATATAGCAGTCTAGAAGAAAATAAGCTTGGAACGAAATTTGTCAAGCATTAATCAACACATGGCGATAATGAATGGTGAGTGGTCAGCCAAGTGAAAAAAATGTCATAAGTCATCGCGATATAGTCATGAAAAACCTCGACCGCATCAAGACCTAGAACTAGAGTAATTTATCCGAACCAAAGCAGTCAACATGTGCATGTACATAAGCATGCTAATTGATGCACTCAAACTTGAATGAAGAAATTAGTAGATACAAACCCCGTTTGGATGTTTCCTTTGACACTGGCTAGAGGATAGTATTCATCCCCAACAGGAATACTTGACCAGTGAAAGTGAACTCTACCACCACCTCCACCACCACCACCATTGGGACTCCCATGTCCTCCAACAGTAGAGATGATAGAAGAGTCACCAAGGACCAACGAATGAATAAACAGAAGAATAGTTCCACCAGATCCACCTCCAGGTCCTACATCTGAGATGGTCCTACCATCTGTTTCTCTTGTACGCTCTCCAAAACTCTCTCCATCTGCTCTGATGGAACCATCAATTGACACACTTGACAATGAGTGCTCCAGCGAACCCATTACTACTCAAGGAAATAAAATAAGATTAGCATTTGTGCGAAAGAACAAAAGTGAGATCACTAACTTAATGTAAAGATCATAGGCAAGCTGATCCTCAAAAGATATCCTACAAGTAAATGACTAAAACCCCATTATCACAGAGGTATGAAAGAAAATGAATGCAAAATCAATATGGCAGCCGAGTTTTACCGAAACTTTACCTATGATACCACCTCCAGCAGTTGCACCGGCAAGACTATCATTCCCACTACCACTACCAAGCTCACAAGGCAATTCTGCATTCCCATATGTAACCCCACCTGAGATAAAACTCCCGTTATGAAATCCATCACCACCTTTCCCACCATGGCCACCGCCACCACCAACCCCATTATCCATGATTTTACCTCTACCAAGTCCACCCGTGCACCCTGCAGTGCATAGTGAATATTCGTAAAACTCATGCAAACATAATAAATAGTGGATGATAAATTTACACGCATTGAAAATGAGATGCTCCTTGTACTCAAAAAACAAGGATTTTGCAAAACCTAATCATGATAACATATAAACAAATGAGATAGTGCATCCTCCCTACCAAGCCCAGATACACTAACTGTTCCGGTGGAATGTACAAGTACTTCTCTGACCCAGTGAAAATGAAGCACGGAACCTGTAATGCTTCCTTCAACAATTATATCTTCGACACGACAGATCTGCAGAACCAATGTCAGAACACTAAGGCCAAATCATTTTCCAGTGAAAGAACAAATCTGACTAAACCAGCTGGCCAGTAAGACACCTGAAGAGTGAATGACAATGAAGAATTGACATTACAGTCTTCAGGTGGATGTAGTAACTCTCTTGGACAATCCTGGAGCTCACAATAAAGTCGTGGAGTCCTGTAAAACATAAATATGAACATAAGAAAGCGATTGCATAAACATGCACTATCTGCTATTGGCAAGCACCCCAACTTACAAGTCATCATCACTGGCTGATTCCAAGGGACCTCGCAACGTAGACCCTGGTCCAACCTTCACAAATTAGAAGATAATCAGTCCAATGTTTACAGAATATGCAACAAAGAGAAACATAAGTTCAAGACAAAGCACGCGAAGCATATGAGATTCATTCTAAGCAAATATCCAGTTATATGGGGACTAATGTAGGTAATCCCATTCCATATAATATGACCACCAACATTGCATGTCATATACCTTTTTTCGATAGACCCATAGAATCAATTAGAGACAACAAATTAAAATCAAACAACAACAGCTATGTCAAACTGATCCATTTAGCCAAACTTGGAAATCAGAAAAACAAGACACAATCCACTACAGCAAAACCAAGAATGAAGTCAGCTTAAAATGTTTTTATGAAGCCAAGCTTATGATTGCAAGAAAATTTCTATTCTCTGTAATGACAGCTATCTGAGCAAGTCATCGAGAAAGTTTAGTTGTTCAGTCAGTCAAAAGGCGATAGGTGAAAGAGAAAACATCGGGAGTCTCAGCATAGTACTTCAGTCCAAATATGCCGTGGTTGAACATAAATCCAACTGAAATATGCCTCATACTTGACAAAAAATAGTTGTCATTATAAGGGAATTAGGAGAAAAGGGGTCTTCATCTTACACTGATGCTAAAGAATAATGATATGACCAAGCGTTGAGCCTCAATGAGATCGCCTGGTCCTGATAAATTCAGGTAACCTTGTCCATGAACTCCAAGATTTGCATTTGAATGTATTACAGATGATTCCTGGGACAAGTAGTAAGGGTGTTATTTTATATTATACCACAGCCAAAGTCTGGAACGAATAAGAAAGTAGGAAGAGATATACTACCCTCAGAACCACAAGATTGCTAGCCTCAAGCAAGGATGTTGCCAAAATTGCATCGTGGCCCCCATCAATAAGCATCTTGGAGTTCCACATCAAGTGCATTTTGACCGACATACGAAGAGCTCCATAAATCTAAAGTAATAGAGTGTGATTGAGACATTAACATTATAAACCAGACATTGACAAACCCAAAAAACCGAAAGGAAAAGCAAGGTTCCGCACTTCAGGTTTGATCATCGTCATGGTTTTCTCTCCAGAAACTTGTATGCTCCTATTTCTTGGTTTACACATTTGAAAGACAAGCTTTTATTGTCTTAGATCAAGATTTACAGTAATATGATAAAGTGCCCAACATGACTTCCATTCAGGATTCTCAATACTTTAATTTTGTCATTGATAAGATCTTGGGTTTGAAAGAATAGCACTTCTAGTTGCAAGTACCCGTGCAGCAAAATCAGGTCATATTCCTTCCACAAGTATAGACAATGATGGAAACTGGAAGTTCTATTCTAACGAATGAAAGATTAAGACTTTGATGCTTTTTTCTTACTTCCCCTTTTATAATTCATTCAGCATAACAAGGTCGGATGTTGTGCCTTAAATGATTATTTTTCAAGTTATTTTCCAAACCTTGTTTTAAACAACATTCTATCAATAAATCAAGTTGTGCCAAGCCAAAATGCTGTCCATTCTTGTTCACCGCAAGGAAGAACCTTCTCCACATATTATGATAGTAATTGAATAAGAGCCTTACATTCGTCATAAGAGTTGCTAATGAAGCCTAATAATCTTGGACAAATATGTAGTCATACCAGGAACTCTATAACACCACAACTAATAAGTGATGCACCTTAGAAAAGAGATCAAGATGGTATATCCATCTCTACCTAGAATTGAACATTTGGGCTGCTCTCAATATGAGATCAGCAGCAAAAGAAAGTTTATTAGTCGCGATTTCTCAATTTCCTTTTATTGGTACTTTTAGTCGAGATTATGATTTGAAAATTTTTTTAATACTACTCATAACAAAGTCCTGCACAACTTCTAGGAATGGAGCTAGTAACACTCAAATAAAGCTCTAAGAAGCAGAACAAGATTTTCGAATATATCAGAAATAATAATTAACCACATGTTTTTTTTGCGTCTCAACAAGTACATAGTTGAGATGCTACTGTACATTGGAATAATACATACTGTAAAGTTCGAATGCAGTACTTTATCCCAAACATGACTATAGATCATATGCACAGAAGAGAGAGCATATTTGTACCCGTACAAAGCTGTAGTCCTAAATATCAAACATGTAGATATAAATTCAAAGGAAGAAAGCAGAAAGGCCACCAACTTGCCTTGATTACAGAGTCGCTCATTAAAAGCTCTTCTGCCATTAACTCAAATTCTGAAGTACCAAGATGTGCCAGTCCAAAGCTCAGCATAGCACCAGATGACAGCCGAAGTTGGCCTCGAACCTGTACATCCATACTCTTTCAACAAGGAAAAATGACAATGCAATATAGAAAGAATCACCTTGCAACCTAAAATTTAAAACCAAGACCGCTCCAGCTAACTCTAAGGGAAAGTCTGATTGAACAATTTCTTCGAGCAATTAAATTAGCTTATTTATTAGTTAAAACATGCAGTCTCATATCAGACGTGCCAGTGTAGATGAATTTTCCTGCACTTATGTTCTTTTTCTGTTGATAATGAATGCCCACTCTGCTTCATTTGGCCAAACCAACCTAGTCAAAGGACAAAGGCACAGTAAATTGTGTTACTACCAAAAACACCTCAGGGGACTTCCAAGTGAACATGTTGGCAATATTTGAATATCTTGTAAGCATTCTTTTCGGGCCTCACGATTGTAAGCATATTGCAAACTAATTCCAATGAGTAAAAGATAACATTTAGAAAGCAAATAAAGGTCCTGCATCATACAGTGCGACTGGAAGGTGGAACCATAAAACAGTAGTAAATTTCCTGACAGATTGTTTCCTAAGTAAACTAAATCACAGAAAAGAAATCAAAACTCAAGAGCTTAAGAACTAAATAGAGGGTAAAGATCCAAATATTATTCATCTCGATTGGCAAAGTTCACACTGAAAATATTGAATTTTAATTCCAGCATTTGGTAAACTCAACCATGAAAAGGGAGAAGAATGAAAACTAAGCATACCTGGTTGCACAAGCAAAATCTCAAGAAAAGATGGACAGTAGAGACTTATGTTTTCAAAATGTCACATTCTTTCCCATAAATAGCAAGTTCACTATGTTAGGGTCATGTGAGATCAGGAAAGATGGATAACACAGCATCTTCCGATCCATAAAGTTCTTGAATTAATTAAACATGTCATGTACAAATTATCCAAGTACAAGAAAAATAAAGCCAGGAACCACATAAAGAAGGGAACAGAACTTGGAAGCGCCATTTGGTTGCTGAATTTAATTTTTCCATACTCTTTCCACTATTCTTTTTTTTTATCACAAATATGAGAGAGAGTGAGGCTGAGAAGCTGCATTCTTTGACTAACTCAAGATACATTCAATAAATGTTAGATTACATATCAACCGGTAAGTATTTCCAGAAAAAGTGTGCAGTGGCCACCTGATTAGGAAAACAAACAAGCCCTGCGATGCTTAAAGGTTCAAAAACCAATGATTTCTACCAAGTATGATTGACTCAATAGCATAACTGCAAAACACAGCATTGAGACCTGAACCAATTTGATAGTTGAAGTACTTAATGGCCTACCAGAAACTTAGCGAATATACAAGGAATGCATATTTCTTGAGAATATGAAAAAGAGGTTCAACAAACCGCTAACATTTTGGAGAGAATATAACACAACAAATATAGAGCAAGAAGGTTTTTCACCAACCTGGACACGACCCCAATACAGAGGAACACAAGCCTTGGCATGATTCTGAATATAAACATTTGTCCAAAGTGGCTGTTTAGGGAACTCTAGCAGAAGAGTGTCGGTATGAGTGGACAAGTTGTGATTGTTGACAGTAAGACTCCGAGGTACAGCATCATAGTAGGTCCCAGAAGCGCCTGCATTTTCAGAACAACCAGAACTTCTTCCCCCTGAAAAAGAAGCTCGAGATTTTATAACAGGGCAGTCAGGGAAATTTCTTATTGTAAGCCTACAAGGGAAGCTCACAGCAAATCTTTGTATAACTTGAAGCTCACTCCATCTGGATAACTCTAGATGTATATTAGAATGTAAAATTAGGGTCTGGTCTCACCATGGACAAAGTACCCCGTGTCATCATGTCTACTGAAAACATTTATGGAGATTCTTCCGCCCCCACCTCCAGCAAAACCGCTGCCACCTGCAGCACTAATAGTGCCAAATCCAATCCTGCATTTTAGAAGCATCACTTTTAGTTCACAATTTGATGCAATTCCAATCAACGTCGACACAATAACAGATGACACTCTATCAAACAGAAATGACTACGTTGATGAATTATGCATCTGATTAATGTGGCTTGATGCAAGCATAGCAACAAATATAATGCTACACAAAAAACGCTAGATCAGTATGCCTGCAAGTATATTTCTAGTCAAAAATATTCACAGTCAGCAGTATATAGCTAGTTCCTTGTGAAGTCCTTAGAGTGCTCTTGCAAGTTGCCACCAAAACATAAACAGCAGTTGCTGCTCCTACCCTTCAAGAAGTGAAGTGATATGAATGAAAAACAACTGGCCCTTCAACATCATTTTAGTTGAAATGAGCAGTCATGCAACAACTTACAAAAAGTTTGATCGTAAATAATGAACAATCGCACCAATACTATATTAGAGAGCGGGTTACCAACTGCTAAGTCATCTGCTACAAAAAAGAATAGAGTATATGCAGCCACACATTGAAGCAATAACTTTTTATGCTTGGCTGTTCTAGTCTCAACATCAGAAAAGTTGCATCAAAGCAAGATGTGGGGATTAGTCTACCAGTTATGTCAAATGAACTATGAAACTTATTCTCAAAGTTAATAAGAAATCCTATTCTTATCTATAGTTCCAGATATTCAAAACTCGCACATTTACCCTTCAGCAGCGATGCAGAAGCATAATTTAGTTTTTAGTGTTTTAAGTCTTTTCCTTTCTCTTAAGTCTTTTATGATGTTATCAGATTAATAAACAGTCATGTGCCAGTCATGTGACTTTCAATGAGCTCCAGCGGTTGAGACTAGGAGTTAATATTTTAGATCACGGGTTGAGAGTTCTAATTCCTAGTATAAATAGGTCTTTAAGTCTCTTCATCATTAGCTTTCTCCATTTAATATAAAGTATCGGTATTTCCATTAACCCTAGGATGTCTTTTCTCATTTCCCGAATCAATTCGATTCTATTTTAGCCCAGCTTTATTTTTTATTTTTTATTTTTGGGGGGGTATCCTCTATATGCCTGACCACGCCAAATTGGAATCAGAGCCTCCTGTTACGGTTTTTTGGTACATCAAGCACCTCTAATAAAGAAACATTTCAATGATAGAAAATTCTACATGGCCAATCATAAAAAAAGATACTCTTCTAGCTTCTTGATGAACGCCCCTCTATAATTAGATGAACATGTACACAATGCACTTCAAAGACAAAGAAGTGGTTTCGAAACTAAAGTTAAAGTCAACTTATCATCCATCTGAATCAATAACAATAAGGTCTGTTTCAACTGATCACCACCAAATGGTTTGAGATATAAAGCAGCAAATACACTAACTCCAAGAATCAATAGCAGGAGCACTAATCTCATTTGCTTCTTACCTAACCATTTGCAAGCTCATTATATTTTCTCAAAACAGCTGTAGTATCTATTATAGATGGAAAGAATCCTCTATGCACGCAACTAAGAATCTTACACTCAAGACCAGACAAGATTGACAAAGTCATCAGCCAACGAAAACAGCAAAAAAACACAGGGGACATCAAACATAATGCCACCCACTTTTAACGCTGGCCATGATAAACAGAACACTATGTACAATCAATTTCAGATATCACGATGCACCAGGAGGCTATGTAGAACATCTAAATGTGGCTTTAATCACTCAAAAGGAAGAGACATTACATTCTATGAGCCTGAATATAAATGCTGCCTCCACTGCCTCCTCCACCCTTGTCACCACCATCACCTCCATCTGCCAAAAGACTCCCTGAGACCTCAATTTCATTCTCCACCTCGAACTTAATCCTCCCGCCTCCCTCCCCGCCATAATCCTCTTCCTTACTAGTGGTCCCTCCCTTACTCCCGTAGCTATATGGCTTGTCCAAAGACTGCCAAGAATATGCATCTCCGCCCCACACATCATCAGGGAGCTTCTTATTATCAGTCAAACAATTCGCGCCTCTTCCACCATGTCCGCCGCCCGCCCCCTGCACCCCCTGGGGTGTGCCGCTCGTCTCTGCTGGCGGCTCCCCGGCGAATCGCGAAACGTTTATCAGAGACCCATCAATCAAACTAACACTATGAGCTACCACATGCACTGTACCAGCAAGGATAACCCCATCTTGGCCTAGACTAAAATTGCCACTCATATTAACCATTATGAAACATCCCCTCATTGGGCAGCTAAGACGAACACCCGGAAGTATATATAAATTCCCTACACCTTTAATATACACGTCACCATCGAATTCTAAGGTCTTATTCAGCTCACAGGTCGAATCAGTCGAACCGACTCCTTCGAGATCCTCGCACGATAGCGGGGGCGGGAGCGGCAGGGCGGGGGCGGGGGCGGGGAGGGCGGCGTGTAGTCGCCGTGGAAGCCGAGCACGTCATTGTCGGCGACGGCCGAGAACCCATCTCCCAAATCAGCGGAAAGAGCGGTGTTGACGGCGAAAATAGCAAGAACGTGAAGAATCACGATGCGCGGAGCCGTAATTGCGGTTCCGGCAGCCATCATCCCCGGCAAAGAAGAGGGTCGTCGGAAAACGGCGGGCTTCAGGGGGAGGAATCGGAGGAGGAGCTCCGGCGGGACATTGCGCGCAATGGGTTGGAGCCAATTCCTTGAATCCGCGCGGCGACCAGATCAAAATCTCGTCTTGCTGGATTGGGGACACGGGAGGTTGCTTGCGGAGAGAAGGCAGCGGAAATGGGGTGCAATTAGAATTGGACCTGAGCTGGAGGTTGAATTTCCGGTATAATTTTAGACAATATAAAATTGGTTTTTCGATGAAATTATGGTTGTATAGGCGTCGAGAAAAGGAACGTTGAAAGGCGTGTCCAGGAGATGGAAGAGGAGGACGAGGAAGGGAGACGAACAGGTGGGCGGAAAGCGGCGCGTGTGCACGGCACGTGTGCACTTTTCCAATGACCCAATTGCTCATTTATATTTGTATTTTACTATTATTATTATTTTTCAATTGGGCCCATAATTTGGTAGAAATTAAGTTCAGGCCCAAATTTGCACTACTTTGGGATGAAATAGAAGAGCAATCAGAGGCTCACCTGCAGCTGGGCTGTTCACTTTCATTCGATCCAATTCGATAAGATTGTAACTTTCGGTTCGATTCGATTTGATAGGACGGTGACATTAAATTAACTTTACTTCTATGTCTTGCCATCATAAATGAAGCCGAATATAAGGATGTCTATTCACCCGCATTATGGTTTCGTTCACACTTGGGATGAAATTTGTGCTACTTTGCGATGAAATTGAAGAGCAATAAGAGCTCCACCTGCAGATGGGCCTATGGGTTTTGTTAACACTTTAGCTTAGTTCAATTTGATTCGAGAGGACTATGACATTAAATTAGCTTTACTTCTATGTCTCGCCATCATAAACGAAGCCGGATATAAGGATGTCTATCCATTCAATTATGTTAGGATTAGGAAAATTGCGATTCGGATTCGATCTAATAAGCCCGCTGGTGAATGAAGTTTGATCAACTAAGTTCTCATTATGCATCAATTTTTGGACTACTTCAACCTCATAATTCCTAATGGGCCAAGCTCAGCCCAATTAGAAAACCAAATCACTCACCGGTCACTACACGATTCTTCCCTAGCTCCTGGGGCCCAAGATAATATAAAGTCTAGGACTTGGGTTGGCTCATGGGAATAGTTCACATCCCTTAAAAAAAAGGCCCAAAAAATGTTTTTTTTTTTTCTCTAAAAGAAAACGCCAAAAAATTCAAAAAGATTGTAGATAGTCAAAAGTTTCATGCCGAAAGCTTTAGGCAGAAGCACCTGGGGAAGTAGAGCAGGACCAGCCATTCGGTTCAATTTCTTTAATCCAAACCCTGAGGCATTGTCAAAACAATCCTCGTACCAGAATATTCGCACAGCCCAGCCCGTCGACTTCACCGATACTGAGGAATCATACCGTGGTCCAGCCCACTATTTTATCGACCGAATCTGTACTTGCTCCAGATTAGTTTATGGATGGGAACATGGAGAAAAGCACGATTTTGTTCTGATTGTCTATTGGTTAGGTGGAAAGGCGGAGCCTGTTATCAATGTGCTTAAAAAAGGAGTTAGAGGACTAGGAAATGGTTTTGTGGATGCTTTTCTCTTTTCTTTTCATATTATACCAGAAGTTTCTCAATGATTCTATCTTTAGATATAAGGCAACTTTAGCAGGTCCAATGCTGTGAACCAAATCATGGTTCACATGGATCTGTTCCATATTTTTATCAGATTGATAAGTGGTCCTTGGGGCCCACTTCACAATTCACATGCTTTTTGAACAAGCTTGTGGGGGAGCCTATCCATGTCTGAGGTCTTTGATGGCATGTGGGCCTTCTTTGGGGGCCCAATGTGAAACCATGGTTAAGGCAAAGGAGGGATGCCCCAAGTCGGGGTTTGCCAAAAGTGCTCCGTCTTCTTCACCATTTCAGCAAATATGAAGAGAAAAACTCATTTTTGCATAATGCAGTGGAAGAACATAAAGAATAAGAAGAGAATTTGACGCTCAAACACGCATTATACAAACTGATCCATAGAGGAAAACATTAATTCTCTGACTTGGATAGCTTTTATATGATTACTGTTGCAAAGTTAAAGTTTGCTCGCATATATATCAAAATTGCATATAAATATGCTCATGAAAGAGTAGGAGCTACCACCCATGGGCAGCCGCGTTAGTATTCATACTCTCCTCCTTCGACGCGGTCGAGAATTCGAATCCCCGCGTTGCTAGCGATTTAAGTGAGGGACCCTAGCAGTGAGTTGCTGGGGTAGCTTCTCCAGAAATATAGTCTTCAAATAGCTTCGGCGAGATCCACCGATGCCATCGGACCCCGAAGGGCCGTGTGACCCCGAATAGCTTAAGCGAAATGTGCTTTTATTTATTTCTAATTATAACTATCATCCCAATGCATATAGTGGATATATAGAGGTAGATCCTCGGTTACGAAAAAAAGAAAAAGAGTAGGAGCTAGATTCGCTTAATATGCTTTTATCCATCTCTAATTATAATTATCATCCCAATGCATATGTTGGATATGTAGAAATTCAATCTAAATATTTTTGACCGCTGAAGGCAAACCACACATGTGAAAGCCATCATGTTATGGGTAATATCTAGATAGCTCGTCTCGGTTCAAATTAGTCTTATCTTTGGAACCAAGCCATCAGGTTGGATATATAACTTATGCATATCCATTCAATATGTCACTATCTTACACATGTACGTGCACTATTGCTCCTAAAAAGTATCTCATATATCGATTACAAAACTAACATAGTATATTCATTTAACTATGTTGTCAATTGATGTGCATCGCCACTAACTTTGCATATATCTCTATCACGTGATACGTTCGATATATAAAATTAATTTCCCATCTTTTCCTTTGCAGCCAAACATCGTGCCAATGTTTTGAAACAATAGTTGTGTGGTCATTATTGAGAGCACTAGATTGAAAACCCAACCAGCATGCCCCCACATAAACTCGAATATGCTTACAATCTCGTAAAGTGACACTCAACGGCGGCAAAATAACCCCATGTCAATTTACCCTCCAAAAAATAATGGAAACAAAAAGGTTGTCACCTTCATTTTATATTTCTCCCCACTTCCTTTCAATGTCAACTTACAACTTGGATTTTATGGTGTCGTTTTCACATAGCAACCTTCAAGATCTTTACCCACCGCTAAAGCTTTGGCCAATGATTTGTGTCTTTCGAATATTTAAGTCAATTGGACATATTGACACAACTATATCTCCCTTGTATTAAAGTATTCCCACCATCGAATTATTCTTTGGAGACTTAATCCTATAGGTAAATAGGTTCTCCTGTCTTACAATCCACGGAAACATTCATAAGGGTTTCATTCATTAGTGTCTTTACGGCACTTGTTAAGCATTTATATAAGATTAAGCAACTAAATAAGGAAAATTTGCAATTGTCCCCAATCTGTTTGTTTAGCCCCTTTTATTGGGTTGAATCAGTGCTTTGAAACTCAAATTTTGTTTTCCATTAAGTATATTTGACTAGTACATCGGGACACTTGCCAATGTCACCTTTATTAAAGAAAAAAGAAGTTGGTGTAGATATAGTTGGTATTCCTTCAAAATTAATGCGAGATTTTGCCCCCTTGGAGCAAGCATGGGCAGCTACGAAACTTGTCGGCAGATAACATGGCCTTGGGTTTTGAGGGGGACGTGGGGCTGGGGGAAGTCTTTCAAGTCACGTCCAAGATGGTCCTTGCCTTGCTTTGGCTTTTTATCTTGATAATGATGGGACTAAACTCTAGATTCATGAGTCCAAAGCCTCCTATTAATTGATTGCGGACCATTTTTACTGTTCCTAGGGACCCGGCTAGAACAAGACGAAGCTTATGCTTAAGCTTGGCGTTGCATCACCTAATTTCGATCGTCTATTTCTCTTTCTTGCATACAAACAATCAGGTAAAATCGAAAGTCGATGGCACAGAGAACAAAGCATACTGTATGTCCAAAATAGGAATTTGGATTTTTGATTGCTTCGGAAATTGAAGACTCGTGTAGAGATTATTTTTGTTATTGTCATTAAGAAAGGTTTGATTACTTAAGTGTCAAATCACACATTCATCTATTAGTTTAAACTTTTATGAAAGTTGCAATGATTTTATAAAAATTTACATGGTATCAGAACAAGAACTCCCGCACTCAAATTTTTCAGGACCTCTTTATTTGCCTTATTCATAATTATTCTTATAGGGATAATAACACAAACAATCCCTAACTTTAGCTCAATGTGCGATTACTCCTTGAACTTTTAATTTGTTCAATATGATCCATCATATGATCCATAAATTTTTAATATGTTCAATATGGTTCCCGAAATGAACTATATCAAAATATTCACTATATTGAATATATTAAAAATTCATGGACCAATTGCACATTGGGTTAAAGTCCATGAATTACATTGAAGAAATTAAAAATTCAGAGATTAATTGCACATTAGGCCAGAGTACATAAACTATTTATATCATTTCCCCATTCTTATACAAGGGTAAAATCTAGTGTGCGTGAGAAGAAATGTTATTATATACCTCCGTTAATTAATTTAAGATTTTATGATAGCCTATAGTGATCCTACAAGATTTTATAGAAGAAGAGAGTGCGACGTTTGAAAGTTCTGGACATACTTCACAAAGGAACACGACCAAATTTTAAAAAGGGAGATAAGTATAAAATATTATAATAAGGAAGATAAGTGTTCTGAAAAGATTGGAAATCAGTGCGTCCTACTTTGATACCGAAATAAAAAATCATCCAGATATTTTTTTATAACAAGACTATTTATGCCGATGTCAATATCGATGATTTCGCCACGACATGACCTAGAGGGCTCGACATTGACTATTAGTACTCCACCCAACCGAGACTCCCTCCCCCTCACGTAGGACTACCAAAAGCAAATAATGAAAAGAAAGTAATGAAAATAAACTTGAAAAGATGGTAATTTATATTTTCCAAAGAGCCATCAACGATGACAAAATCGTCCATCGCTTTCCAAGCTACGAGTCCACAAGATCCCCCATATCTCTCCAACGTTGACAAGCCCCATCCTCCATTCCAAGCACGGTCGCTTTCGCAAGAATTTCGAGAGGGCCCTTCTCTCCCCTTTGCCTTTGTTTGAACATGCAAAAGCCGAACCCAACCCCACTGTTTCCGGAGTGGATTGACGCACCACTTCCCCCCCCCATCACTTATCCCATATTCTATCTTTGCCCACCAGCACGCTGAAACATCCCGCATTTGCTCGACTAGTCAGACTTTGTATACCTTTTATATACATACGATCCTTATCTACCCATTGATCTATATTACTGGATTGAAATATCTAATGTGTCTGTCATTTCTAATCTGGCCTACATGCGGCGGAGCGCTAGAGTATCCCGCATTACTTGTTTACGGGATTTTCGCCGCGTTACTTGTTTACGGGATTTTTGCGCCCTTTATATATACGTGATTATCCTTCGCCAGTTAATTTGAGGTTATAGGCTTTCTAACAGTTCAACTTTGATTAGGTAAAATATTTAATTGCATCGGATACTATCACAATGTGAAAAGTCGACCCATAAATTTTATATCGATGGTAGCTCGCTAAAAAGAGGTAAAATATGAGATGATATTGGACTATAAGCATAACATAAATTGTTTTTAAATTTTGGCTCAATATATAATGTGATTCTTGAACTTTTGATTTGTTCAATGCGATTCATGAACACGAGCTTAATGTGCAATATTGTCTTCAAATTTTTAATAGCGTTTGATGTAGTACATGAATTTTTTATACATGTTCAATTTAGTCCACAAACTATATGAAAATGCTAACATTATCATTTCATTAGTTCAAGTTTAACGACAATATTGAACATTTTTATATAATTTAGGGACTAACTTGAACATGTATAAAAAAAAGTTCAAGGATGATATTACATTTTGAACTAAAGTTTGTTAATCACATTACATATTGAATCAAAATTCATAAATTATTTATATCATTTTCCCTTCTCATTCCATCTTTACACAAATAAAATGAGCATATAATTTTAATTTTGCAATTTCATCCTCGGTCGTTTTTTTTTTTTTTTTTTTTTACCGTGGGAATCTAACCGCCCTATTTGGATATTAAGCTTTTTGACGAAGTCGGCCTTGAATCATGACTCTTATGGCAACATCTTCCACTAAGGCTAAGTCGCTTTCAAGCCATTTAGGAGGTCCTATTGGATTTATGTTTAAAACGAAGCAGTTCTCTTTTTCTATTCATAGCATCCCATCTGAACTACAATGTCCATCCAAATTAATTGCTTTATGCTATTTAGTGCTATCATTTCTGCCGTATTACATTAAACCGATCAAATCTTTCGTGATAATCAATATGAACGAACGAAAATGACTTGCTTTTTCTTTTCTTATACTGTTCACAACATCTCATCCGAACTACAAAGTCCATCCATATTAATTGTTTTATGCTATCCAGCACTATAGTTTTTACTATATCACATTACAACCACGGAATTCTCCACGATAATTGATATGAACGAATGAAAACGACTTCTTCTAAATATCCAAAAATTCGTCCTCTCTTCGTCCACAAAACCCCTCAACTACATTCTAAGTAGATAAACTTCTTTTCTTTTAATTTGGGCGGCAACCAAGCCAGGTTCCCATCGACGTCCTGTCGATAGAACCCAATTCGCCCCCAGGGGCTAAAGGACAGGAGAAAAAAAACCAAATGACAAACGCAGGAGCACGTTGCTGTCATCGAACTTGGACATGGTTCTCGCCTTGCATGCAAGGACAGGGAACAGTGGCCTAGTCAAATCAAAATCGAGACGTGATGTGTGGCGATCGAATCGGAGCACTGTTGCCTTACCTAAGAGACGATGACTTGGCTGAGATTGGTCGGCCAAAGGCGGGCTGAGTTTCACTCATCCGGCGCATGCCCCCATATGATGCACGATGAATCCAGGGGACCCCCTTGGACCAGATTTATCTTGACCCACTACCTAAAAGGAAAAGCAATACTGGAAAGTCAGAACTAATCGTTGGTTCGGGATCGTGTTTATCATGAGTGTTTAGCCACAATATCTCTGCAATGATATATTTTTCATCAAATTTTTGATTTTTAGTCCAGGAGAGAAGATGAGATTCTACGTCAATTCCAAATAAGAGAAATCACAAACCAATAAGAACCGATAGCTCAAATTAGAACACAACTTTACAAACGTAAAGTGTGTCAAAATTTAATCAATGACAAAATCTAAAAAGCACAAACTTGATTAAGGAACCGACTGAAGTAAATTATGCCAAAATTCAATCGACGACATAAATTGAGAATATATATGTATAATGCAAAAATCTGATCAACGACATAATACTTAGAATGAAGATACATATCGAAATTTAACTAACGATACAAATCTGAAAGTTACAATTAAGGAAAATAAAGTAAAATGCATGAAAGATAAAAAGATGGTAATTTTTTTTTGTGGGGAGTTTCTAATGGACTATTGGTGGTATTTATAATGATCTAGCAGAAATTGCTCTCTAACGATTTCCAGCGGCTGCAATTTTTCAAACAATTTCCATCAATTCTTCTTTCCAACAAGGTTTATATCACATTGTTTGTCAACTATTCTATGATTCTATTGATGGATAGTTGTTGTCTTGCGATTTACTTTGCAATAGCAATTGTTCCATGATCTTATCCCTAAGTGATAATCATTCCCTCCAGACATGTACGCCCATTTCTCTTCATTCTCAAGTATTTTGATGTAGTCATGCTTCTATGCTCCTTGAGTAGACATTCGCCACTTGCTTCATTGCTCTGATTGTGCTATTTCGAACCGAAAACATGTTGCTATGCTTCTCATGCTTTTTTCAAAAACTTGAATGGTATTTAGCTATTCACCCATCGCTAGTATTCATAACCATAGTTCCGAGTAGTTCATCATTGTTGGAGTTATCCCACATCGATTGTGGAAATGGCTAATATCAATTTACAATTATGAGGGAAAACCTCACTTATTTACCCTTTGAGCTAACTTTTGGGGTAAGAGGCACTCAAGATCGTCCCACAGTCATCATGTACTGAGAACTGCATATATGCTACTAATGAGTATCGATGTCAATAGGCAAGTATTAATCTTTATGGCCATTGACAAGACGCCACGCGTGTGGTAATGTTCATGCATTACTCATTTGACTTCTTGTGATGTTGGGCAAATTTGATTATTGATGAAGATGGAAAAGTAGTAATAGATTTTTACTGCTTTGATGCGTGATGACGATCGCTGTCTTTAGAGTATTATTTACTTCAACTATTGTTGTCATCGGGTTTAGAACAAATATATTTTCAAGATATACATCAAAGTTGTAGAGAAATGAATTTAGTAATTACTCAATTGTCTCTTGGAATTTCATATTAAATGTATTAAAGTTGCGTGTATAAAAAGAGAAGAAAAGAGAGTCTAAAGAAGTAGCATTTATAAACAGTTGTGGTTATTATAAATAATATGTAAATTGGTCTCTATTGACATATAACTAATCGACACATCTCTTGAGAATAGGTATGTTATCTCCAACCATCACCACTCTTCATGTCAAGAATAAGTTCATTTCATAACTATCGATAACCTCTTTTTATGGCTAAGAATCACCTCTTTTTATAATTAAGAGTCAAGTACTCTCTTAACCAAGAGACATTTCTTTTTTGATGGCAACTATTTCAGTAATCCCCAACTTAGTTTGTAATTTATGTTAATTTACACAAATTCATACATATAGGAAGATATCTATTAAAATTTGAACTTTCAATTAGTGTAAATAATTATATCAACTAAATCATTGGTAGATCCATGATTCCACTTGTTAATCAAATTATCGCACATATGAATTTATACACATTCGATTAGAAATTTCCTATGCCTAAACATTTTTATGACCTTGTACTCCTCCTGCATTCATGAACATTTGCAAAAATTCATCCGACTTTTATTAGAAGCGGTATCACTTTTTATGTTCATATAGGTAAAGTTCCTAAATTTGTTACCTTTACATTGTTGGAGAAACATCTCTAAGTAATTTCGACGATGTCCAAACTATTATTAATATAATGTTTACTATGATGTATGCAGATTTTTTTATTTTTTTTATTTTTTTTATAGAAAGGACTACACAATGACTATTGTGTGATCCAATGGATGAAAGAATGTAACGAGTGTAGAAATGGCATTTGTGTAAACAATACTGATGGACCTAAAAATCAAACAATGGCGATATTTTTATCGCTATTGCAAATATCATATTATTGGTGCTGTGATGACCACAAACATCTAATGATGTTCATTGGGTCAACAAACTAGCTGTCATGGCTAAGTATTCGCATAGTGAAAAACTTGATTAGCCGACAAATCTGTTAGAGATTGTAGTGATGGGACAATGGTAGATGCTACTCTAAAGTAGATAGTACATGTTCAGGAAAAAGAATTGTGTAAGTAGTTCTATTTTTTGGACAACGGCTCAACGGTTTTGGAGAAATATCTCTAAGTGATTTTGATGATGTCTAAACTATCATTAGTATAATATTTACTATGATGTATGTAGATATTTGGACCAAAGGATTGCACAATATCCATGGTGTGATCCATTGGAAAGAAGTTCGCAAAATGTCATAATATGGATTTTCCATAAATAGTACCAGTGGACCTAAAAGATAAGTAGTTGATGATGTTTATGTCGATGGTGTTGTGGCAATTGCATACATCTAATAATGTTTGTTAGGTCAATAAATTAGCCGTTATGGCCTTGGATTTGCATAGCAGCAAAATCTAGATGAAACATTTAACGGAGGAGCTAGGTCATATAACACGTTTGTCAAAGATTGTAGCGAGAAGATAGTAGCAGTTGCTATTTGTAGGTAGCATAAAAGGTTTGAGAAAAAAATATTGTACGGGTAGTATCATTTCTAAAACCAGTACCAACGGATCTCTAATGGCTAGATGGACTTCTGAAGCATCTCCAACGAGAAAATTGAAGATGGTTATTTAAAAAAAGAGCTTCTAGGCCAAAATGTTTGAGAGCACAATGTAGAACCCGAATATTTGCTCTAAGCTACATTCTTTGTGGATATTGTTTTGTTTTCTCAAAAGATCTTAGCTAAAATAGTCTTGCCGTATAGCAATTATGCGAAAGATCAAGCGTACAAGAGTAAAAGTTATTACTGAATCCCAATTGTAACTTATTGAATAGATTATTAGTGCATTTCAACCTAACTTGTGGCTATTAGTTTGAAGTGTAGACAGAGCCTTGTAAATAAAGTCAAACCACTATAATTCCCTGTGTGCTGCTAATTTCATCTATTTACTCTTATTTACATATAGTTGCTTCACAGCTTTTCTAAACATCACGTTGACCTAATCTTTACTTAGATATTAGTTAATTTTCACAAAAGATCGTCAAATTTTCTAAAACAATATATTCACTTCTCTCTAGGTTGTATTGTTAGCCGCCAACAAAGGGCAACTCCAACGGCTTTTTACTCCTCTAACTCTCTTCCAATGGATAGATTGGATATGGACATAAAAGAGGAGGTCTAAGAAGCCAACAAAGAACGACATTATCTAAAGATTTGCATTCAATCTTGTTCCTAGCGACACGCTCTCGTCCAAATGTTTCATTGAGTTTTGTATTCGTGCTGTTTGATTAATTATGCTCTAGAATAAGTGTACAAGGGTAAGAGCAACAATTGGGTTCTAATAGTATGACCTATCTTGCAATGGGACTAGCGCTTGTCTATTGTAATTGTCTAAGCAGATTAATAGTACAATCTAACCCTACTTGTAACTGTTAGTCTGAAGAGTGGACGTAGATTTGAGGATAAAGCCAAACTACTATATATCATTTTGTACCATTATTTTACTGTCTTTTACTCTCACAAGCACACAAAACAAACACGAGCTTTATAACATCATCTTGACTCGATCTCTACTTAGGATTAGTTAATTTCTGCGAAAGATTATCAAGTTTTCTAAAACAACATATTCACTCCCCCTATAGGTTGTATTAGTAGCCCCTGACAAATATTATGTTGTTAAAATGTTGAACTTCGTTAAGAATGTTTTCTCACACTCATATTTTTATTTTCCATAAGTACTAACCTTATGCTCCAGTACCTGATCATTGTCAAGTTACAATAGCTTGCTATTATTGATTTAGCTTTAATAATTTCATTAGAAATTATAAAATTAGATTTCCATTATGCTTGATTATGCTAAGACACATTCCCTTAGCAATACTAATTAAACCTCTCAAAAGTCCCTTAGTGAATGAATTAACATGTTTGTCATTTGTTGGAATGTAAATTACTATAATAACTCAATTAGTAATTAATTATTGAACATACTCATGCCACATACTAATATGTCTAGATTTTTCATCATACATTTGATTGTATATATGACTACCATTGGTTGTGGCCACAACTTAATATCCAATAGCAAATTCCGCAACCATTAAGCCTCTTTACCAATCGCCAATAATGATATAAATTTATATTCCATCACTAAATGGGCTATATATGTTTGCTTCTTTCATGTCCAAGAGACTGCACCATTTGCAAGCTTGAAAACCTATCCAGATGTTGACTTATTATCAATTATGCTACTTATCCAACTAGCATCTGAATATCCTTCTAGTATTGTTAGTTGTCTTCCATAGAATAGACCATATTATTTTACTCTACTTATAGCCTTCCAATGCACAATACTAGGATCACTAGTAAATTTAAACAATTTACACATAATAAGGGCTATATTTGGTCTAATGCAATACATAACATACATTAGACTTTCGATTGCACCAACATATTCTAATTGTGCTAAGGGTTGCCCAATATTTTCCGTCAATTAAATTGATATATCATATGGTACATTTGACTCTTTAATTCTCAAATGACGATAACTTTGAATGATTTTCTCTTCATTGTAGCCTTCACTTAAAGCATAACCCCAACTATGTTTAATTACTTTGATACCTAAAATTGTATCCATGCAAATCTTTCATTTTAAACTAAGAAGGTGGATACCTTTTAGTCTCACTAATGCCAAGCATATTTGTAACAACAATCTAAATATCATCCACATTTAATATCATCTACATATAAGTAGATTATAAACTCCACACACTTTGGTAAGTTTTGAGTAAATGAATTTATAAGCATTATTATGCTTAAATCCATATGATAATACCACCGAATCAAATTTTCTCATGCCATTATTTTGGTGCTTTTTTTTTTTTTTTTTTAATCTCTACTCATGTTGTCATTTTCAACAAAATGCCCCTTATTTACAACTTCTTGCACAAAATTAGTCTTATGATCCCAAGAGCCTCCCTCAATTCGAATGAGTTTGATCACATTTTCCATAATCAAGTTCTCAATCATGTGAAAATGTTTATTTTGATAATCATTCCAAGTTTTTGGGCAATTTTAAAATAATTGTAGCAGCTTGAAGAGGCTCATAAACTTCAACCATAAAGCCTTTGAGTTTGGCAACATATATTTAAAGTTCATCCACTTGCCTTAAAGATAGATTTTCCATCAGATTTTCCATTACAAAATAGTAATTCTATTCATACCTTTTTTGTCAGCATTGTAATTTGGTCTCTAAGACATTCCAAATGTCACCAATTTTTGTGTAAGATTGAAACATTTAATATGATCTGATAGAATATTAGGAAATCCTTCATCAGCACTTCCTTTTATTATCCTTTTCTTGTCAAAATTATCACACCACTTTTATTCATTAATTTCAAAGTACTATAACCAACATGAGATAATCTAGTATGCCACTAAAAAGATGAGTTGAACACATAAACAAATTCAAAAATTGCATTTACTTATTGTCAAGATTGTGAGCACTTGATACATCAATAACTACATCTCCATGTGAACAATAATACTTTAAGATTGCTGGGGAAATTTGATTGCTGATGAAGATAGAGGAGTGGCATGCGTGGTAATGATCATTGTCCTCAAACATAATAATAACTTAAGGTATTGTTTGCGCTACAAGTATTGCTACCGGGTTTACAACAAATATACTTCCCGGATATACACTAAAGTTGCGGAGAAATGAGTTCAACAATTAGTCAATATCTTTATTGGATTTTCACCTTGAATGCGTTAAAGTTGCGTGTAGGAAAACTTGTGACATACAAAATTTTAGGCCATTCCAATTCTCATTATTTGATTTGAGATTTTTCTAAGCCATAATATATGTAAATGCATGTGATTTTAAACTCGTGCTATACTAAAACTTTAGGTCATTTTAGTTCTTATCCCCTAACTTGAGATTTTTCTAAGCGATTATATATGAAAATGTATATTAAGGGAATCTTCTTCAACCAAATTTAGCAGTATTTTTCAACGGTTATGTGGATTAGACTTAGCATAGGAAGAGTATTGAATGTTTGTTCTTCTTCTTTTCATTATTTGTCAAGATTTTTTAGGGCCGAGCAATTAAAAACAAGTAAACGTGGAGCACTACAAAGGTTAATCACGACCTCCATTAGTGTCTCCCCTTTCAGCTCTATCTTCTCTTTAACCCGTGTCTCTCTTTCTCCCTTCTCTCTTTCCATGGCCAAACTCGGAGATGCAATGTCCAGCTTCACATTGCAATAGAGCTCCTTCAAATTGGGGGATGTTGTCGAGTATGGCTGTTGACCATGAGGTGGTGACTAGGAAAGAGGTGGCGACGTGATGGCAAGATAGTGTTGGAAATTTGCTTTGGATTGGGTAGAAATGGAATCGGTTTGATAATACTCTCTTTAAGAAATTATTTGCCTCACAATGTTGCTAATGATTACAAATAAAAAACCTCCGTGATACAATAAAGTCTTGATTTAGAACACCAAATAGCAATTATGATATTTCTCCAAGGTCTCTTTAGGAAAATAATTGAAATGATGGTTATAATTTTTGAAAGAGAGTTAGAAAAGACTTGATAATCATTTCTTCCAAAAGTGAAGTACTTATATTTGTCTCAATGAATAAAGGCAACTTTTCAAAAAAGTTACAAAGTGAACATGTACGTTCTCAAAGGTTATCTTAAAAGACACATTAAAATTCAAAATAATATATATTTATTTCTTTTAATTCCAAGTCTTATAATTTCTTAAAATACCGATTGAACAAATATAACTTTTCGACTAATAAAGATTAGCGAGATAATTGTGCAAAGAAATAATAATAACAACGACAAACAAACAAGAATTAGTGCTAATTATTATCTGAGAGCACGCAACCAGGCGAAGTGATAAGTGCACCTAACGGTTGCACAATTATTTGCATACCTACATGCAGATATTATAGCGGTCTAACCCACTAATCCATTCTTTTCTTTTGAACAAACTAGAAAATACTCACACTTGTAGAGTGACCCACTTCCTCCCAACTTTCCTAGGTGCGACAAGTCAAAACACTTTCTTTTTTTAATAAATAAACAACCAATAGATGACAACACACAGTGGGCGTTTGAGTCATCATCGGTGAGAGGGGCTAAGTATTAGGTGGATTAGATTAGGGTTCTTTGCAAGTTGTTTTTAATGGTGGATGGGTTTGGACTATTGGCTTGGGATTTGGAAGAAAAAAAAAAGTTCATGAGATCAAAACCACTACTAATGTCGGATGCAACTTGAAATGGAATAGCAAAATGCGGATGGTAATTATAATTTTAAAAATTGAGGTGATTGACTGATGTGCTTGAATATAAATGAAAGTGATTTTTAAATTTTTTTTTTTTTTATATATTTGCAAGACAAAATCACAACATTTGAAAGATTAAACATTTGGACCAATACTAGTTTGTGCATAAACTCGTTTGGAATGGGGTTAATATGAATGAGATCAATCAAAGTTAATATCAATTTTTCGTTTCTTTTTCTCTCCCTCCTGTTTTGAGTTTCAACTTTTCTTTCTCTCTTCGACTTCTTGAAGGACGGGATTCTACCTTGATCTCTCCCATCACTCCCAAGTTGCCTTTCATTTATTTCCTCTTTTTTCTTTCCTTACTCTTCCGAACTAGTTTTGGATGTGGGAGTTTTGCTCTCCCGTTCTCAGATTCGAGAGCCTTTTCCTGCAATTTAATTCTAGATTGAGGGATTTTAATGAATGAGTATTCCGTCTTCAGGTTTTTGCTTGTTCAACATGTTTTTGTTAAAAGTTTTGGCATCTCGCACCTACTAAAGAGCTCGACCTCATAGGTGTCGGATTGACCTTATTCAACATGTTTATGTTATGTCTATATAGTGATGGTCTTGGGAACGCCAAATCTAGACGCACATTGCCTAAAAACAAAATTATAACTACAAATGAAAATCTAGATGTGTACTCATCACTTATGATAATGTGTAATTTGGCGATTGGCCGCCAATTATTTCATTTGTATGCAGTCACGGATTTGGTCTTAAAGGATGAACATGTGATTATCCATGCCAACCACACTCAGATGGTATATACTTTTATTTTGGTTTGTTTTGGAGCTCTACGAGCTTATCTTGTTACGGAAACTCTTAATATTTCTTATAGATCATTTCATGTATCATTTTGGTGATAAATGAAAATTTCCTTTGACAAAAAATAAATTAAAGTCATCAAACACTTGAATGACCTGTAATTATGATTACATATTATCTATCACGCGACATGGGTTCGGCAATTCTCAACATGTTTTCAATTTGCATAGTGTAGACTAGAATTTGATATAAACGAAATGACGTGTTAAGACTTGTTTAATCCGTTCAAACATAAATCATTAAGGTTTGAGTTACCTTGTTACCATGTCATCTTTCGTGCACGACACAAATAGGCACATTTTCACCCGTTTGGTGCTAGTTCGTAAAAACACTTTCATCGATAAAATTTATGAAATGACAGGAATGAGGAGTAAAG
Organism: Eucalyptus erythrocorys; assembly: GCA_014182555.1. NCBI lineage: Eukaryota > Viridiplantae > Streptophyta > Magnoliopsida > Myrtales > Myrtaceae > Eucalyptus > Eucalyptus erythrocorys. The sequence continues at coordinate 49,346,518 of CM024599.1, read as the reverse complement.
AACAGCGCAAGTGCCATAACTTGCACGGGACACTTAAGTACCATAACTTTAAAACGGTACACTTAAGTGCCACTTTTTTTTCAAATAGAACACTTAAGTGCCAATATCGGAGTAAAATGGAACACTTAAGTGCCACTCCGGTGAAAATCCGGCCAAACGGCCGACGTGGCAATTTTCCAGCGATGGAAGTCCAAAACGGCGTCGTTTTTGCATGCCGACGTGGCAAAAAAATGCAAAACGACGCCGTTTCGCGTCCGACGTGTAAAAATAAAAAAAAATTAATTAAATTAAATTAAAACTTAATTTTAATTAAAAATACTCTAAAAAATTATTAAAAAAGGGGGACGAAGGGGCGGGCGGGGGAGGGCCGAGCCCTCGTCGCCGCCGCCTCCCGCCGTCGCCGGGAAGGGCCGGCGACGGAGGGGGAGGGGTCGGCCGGGGTCGTCGCCCCCGGCCGACCGGCGGCGAGGGCCGCGAGCCCGCCGCCCGCCCCCTTTTTTTTAAAAATTTTTAGAGTATTTTTAATAAAAATTAAGTTTTTATTTAATTTAATTAATTTTTATTATGCAAACGGCGTCGTTCGCGAGTCGGTGCCGACTCGGCTCTCCGGCGAGCCACGCAAGCATTAAAAATAATAAACACGTGCCACGTAGAATTTCCGGCAAAGTCGCCGGAGGTGGCACTTAAGTGTCCCATTTGAAAAAAAAAAAAAAAAAGGCACTTAAGTGTACCGTTTTAAAGTTATGGCACTTAAGTGTCCCCCCGTGCCAAGTTATGGCACTCCAGGTATCCCAAATTCCAGGAATGAGAAATAAAATAAAAAAGCATCTTAAAAGATACGAAAGGCATACGTAAAGGAAAACCCTAGCTAAAACTAAATTCCAACTCAACAATGGCCCCCGTTTGGTTGGACTTTCCAAGGGGCTTTCAGGCCCGAAAGCCCCTTGTGGAAAATTTTTGGTGTTTGGCAAGGTTTTTGAAAGCCCCTTTGCCCAAATATGAGCATTCCAAATGCTTAATGCTGAAAGCTGGGAAGGGGTTGCATTGGGCATTGAGCATTTGGGAAATGCCATCAGTATTGTTCATCTTCTATTCCCCCTTGTCTTATTCTTCTTGCATGTTCATCTTCTTCTTCCTTACCTTCTCCAGCAGCCGCCACCGCCGCCTGAGGGTCACGCGTCCCCAATGACCACCGCCCGAGGTCGCACGTCGCCTCGAGGTCGGCGTCGCCTCGGGCGCGCGGAACCTGCGGCCTAGGCGACGCCGCTTGAGGTCGCGTGGACCCGGGCGGCGTCGCCCGGTTCCGCGCGAACCAAGCGACGCCGACTGGGTCCGCGCGACCTCATGCCACCAAACCTCGGGCACTTGAGGTCGTGCGGACCTCGCGGCGTCGTCCGTGACCTCGAGCCGCCATTTGGCTGTTCGAAGGCCAAATCTGGCCTCTCCAACCTCAGGCGGCCAAATCCGGCTGTTGGACGGCGAGTGTCTAGCCGGTCGTCGGATTGGATTTTCATATTTAAAATATATATATATAAGCAAAAGCCCATTGCATATATTAGTTTTATTTCGGCTAAAGTGACTTTTCAATATTACTTAAAACTACAATTTACCAAACGGTGTAACATTTCGAAAAACTCATTTACCTCAAAGGTATGTGTATTCTCCCAAGTGCATTTCCCTAAAGCCAAACCAAACGGGCCCAATGTACTTCTTTGGGCTTGAGCTTTTGTATTTAATAATGTATAAGTACTGGGCTCGCGGATTTTAGGTACTTCGAAGATGTATATTACCAAGGGGCGTGCCTAATCGAATTTGCTTTTTTATTCAGGTGTAATGAAATTACTCGTATCCTTTAAATGTGTATTAAATAGGTAAGTATATGTTATTTTGTATAAAACTTGATTCGATACATAATATTAACATATATTTAGAAATTCGTGAATGTATTGTATCCATTGATTTCCAACACGTGACACATTTAAATAAATAAAAAATGACATAATGGTCTCTAAATTTTGGCAAAATATTCAATATGATCTAAAAATTTTTAATTGGTTAAATATGATTCATAAACTTTAACTAAATATGCAATTGGAGTTCCCAAAATTTAATTATTCAATGTGATATTTGAACTTTAACCTAACATGTAATATAACATGTAAATTTTTTATTTATTCAATATTTTCCTTAAATTTTTAGTATATCTCCATATAGTCTATGAAGTAGATTAAATATGGATCATATTAAATAAATTAAAAATTTCAGGGATGGATCAAAATGCATAGAAAATTTATGTTATAATTCCTTAAATGAATTGCGCGATTCGTACTACATTTCGAGATGCATGACCCGTTCCTGGCCATTCAAATAGACTTTTTTTTTTTCTATATACGTCGGGCGAAGGTGGTCCGCTCGTTCGAAAGAAAAAAAAAGAATTTATTTTTCATTTCCCAGATCTCGAGGCCAGAGAAGATCAGATCTCGCCACGTGTAACTCCCAAGCCCCGACACTGCGGGCGGGCGGGCTGGCGGGCGGGCGGGCCGTCACGCGGATTTGTCGTGTCGCGGAAGCGCTAAACGACAAAGGGGACACGCGTACGGCCGGAAGGGATAAACCAGGGGACACGTCAAAGCCCGAGGTTGGGGCCCGCACGAACATCCCATCACGTCCCAATCCGCTCCCCTCCAGGAAAAGGAAAAAAAAATCCCACCACAGAAAAAAAAAAAAAAAAAAAAAGAAAAGGATGGCGAAAAAGATAGGATTTTCCTCGTACGGCGGGTCTTTTCCGTTTTGTCGGGGAGCGCGGTGCGACACGTGTCCTCCCCTCGCGGCCCCATCGCGGCTGCGGCAGCCAGCGCCTCTCCCCCTCCCCCTCCCCCACCCTTCTTGGAAGAAGGAGGAGGGGAGGGCGCTCCTCACGTGACCGGTTTTAATTGCATTTTGGCCCCCCCGATGGCAATTATTAATTTCCCTGCCACCCAAGTTGGCGAATTTGTACTGTTGCCGCGTCGAATCTTCACCCGATTCGCGTGACCCCTTGTCGCTGCTGGCCCGTGCGCACGACTAGATGCGATGGAGGGAACCGGCTATCTGCATTTGGGTTCTATCTGGTGGTTTTGTAGCATCTTTGCATTTCGAAGTGAGGCCAGGCCAGGGCACCGATATATTGGAAAAGCAAGTCCGTCGTAAGGGTTGAAGGGTTGATATGAAGATGCGAATGAAAAGTTGGTTTTGGAAGGCATGCCGACAAACAATTTGATTAATTGATAGCATGTGTGAATGACGTGTCTGATTTATGAAATACAATTTCTCCGTTAGATGCGGTTAAATTGATCATGAATTGAGCCCGGCCCTAGTTGACTTGAAGGACCAAGTTGGGGAGACTATAAGCGATGCCTTCCTGGGCCTATCTGGCCGACATCAGTCTACTCAAGCCAATTCAATCTTAATAGAAATCCTCTTCTTCTTTATCATGAGTAGTTCTAGATTAAGATCTAATGTCATTGTAGTGATTCTCCTGCTCATTGATAGATGAAGATTTTGACTAACAGAGATCTGCCCAAGTCAATTCTCGAGAATAGGGGAAAATGAGTATGAACTGCCCTTGGAAAGGAATTCTCCCATGCTACTTTTGTCAATGTCCAATGACATGCAATCTCATGAAGGGGAAAGCACTACTATCTCATCTCAAGGAGAAGGATATATAAAGAAAACCTATATAATTATCAAAATTTATACTTAAACCTTATGGCTAGGGTACTATGACCATTACAAATGCATACTTGCATTTCTCCAATCTTGAGTATCAGAATTTTTAAACACTCCTCGAGTAAGGGTCATATTTATGTGTGTTCCACACTCGCCAACTTATGTGACAATAGTTAAGTGGTGCGATAATCAATCAATTCTTGATTTGGTAACAAAGATTGTCGCGTTGTCAATCGAAAAGTGAATGTTGGGTGACTATCATTTATGCACCAATATCATCCACCAATATCATTTATGATCATCCACTATAGTTTAGCATTTACGTTTCAACTTCCCATCACCTAGTCGTCATCTCTGTAATTTAGAATATTGATCCCACCGTCCATACAAAAAGTTAGTTAAATTAGCAATTGTCATGGAGAACGCAAAGGTATCGCTGAGTGGATAACACATTATTGATAATTAATGCTTTTAAATACTTTCTCCTTTTTTTGGCTAATAATTGTGTTTAAACTCCTATTTTTGGAAGAAGAAGAAGAAGAGAACAAGGTAGGGAGAAAAATACACAAATCATTCAGAAAATGCTGGGTGTGTGTATCATTCCACAACTCATGTGGCACTGTAACTGGACCTAATTGTTGCCGGATAAAAGAATCAAGATAGGAAGACACTAAACTTTCTAAAGTCTCGTTTTTTTTTTTTTTTTTCTAAATTCCCGATCCAATTTAACAGTTGTCACCTTAGGTTTCGAATTTCCCTTGCAACATCTTCCTCAAAATCTAGGGAGACCAAAGTCATAAAATATAAAAAAAAAAAAGAATGGTCCAACCCTCCGGTTCTGGAATGCCCTGGAAATGGACAGAAGCGCTAGGAATTCGTGGTGGTGGGGCGCCAATACTGTCGCTGGTTGTGCTGTTTACTTCGTTAGGAAACGGGGGGAATTTGTAGAATAGTACCTTACGTGCCGCTATGGCAAATTGCATTGAAAGGCCTGTAGAGAAGCTAGCTCTCTCTCTCTCTCTCTCTCTCTCTCTCTCTCTGTCTGTCTTTTTCGCTTTTAAGGACAATTTGGAGTAAGTTCCAAGTGTAATGGGGCTCGTGTACATTTTCTGTAATGAGTTTGGTGGGATGGATTTTCACTGAAGACTTGCGGAGCTTTTGATGCTTCTGCACATGGCTGCTTTTGGTCTTTTTATCCTTTCTCCTCATCACCCTCCTCCACGTATTCATCACCGTGTCTCTTTTGGCATCATGAGTAGAGAGGGATGAGGAAGATTTCACGTTCTTTGCGGACATTGTTTCTGAGGATGCGCTGTTGGTAACTCTGGTGAAGTCAAGTCCGTAGGACATGGGAATAGATTACTAGGGGTTTCAAAGAAAATTGGGTGTGATTCATGGGGCTGGTGGGACCTTCGATGACTTAACTGGGGATGTCGGCGGATCGAGGTAAATTGGTTTTACACCCTGTTTGAATCTTGGAGGACTGTACTATGATATGGAGGATTGATTCTTCAAAATCTGATTCCGATGAATTATATGATTGGAGTAAGATATAATACGTGGGTATCCAAAATCCCATCTCAACTAGAGATTAGTTTTCGTTTATATTGTGTTTTAGAGTAACTAATTTCCATCTTGAAATATATTTTTCATAGACCGATTAATTTTCTGCCATGCAAAAGTTGTGAAGTTGGAAAACAAATTTTCCTTCAAATAGATCGACCCCTAAGTTTTTTTTTTCCCCATATAATTCAATTAAGAAAAAGGAACTTTGGTTGATATTCTAAACTTGTCTCTTTCGGGGTACCAAAGCAAACATCTTTTCTTTAGGACGCTCTAGAAGGACCTTGCCTCCTAAGGAGTTACTGCCTTGATTTGCTCAACCAGAACGTGCCCCTTGGGTTCCCCATGGGAGGAATCTTAGCACACGAGAATTTAAGTCGTGGGGTCATGAATATGATAGACAGAGAAATGGACATTGAAGACTAAGCTTTTCCAACTTTGAATCCAAAGGGGCCTCCATTTTTCTTGTTCAATTTGATTATGCGTCCCTTTGAGTGAGAACCAAAGACCAAGTTGAGATCCAAGGGAATGAAATTATATACACGTATTCTAGTATTTTCATGAAGTTCCGGGATTTGTGGTGACTATACAGATTAAATATATAAATGTGTACGAAACTCATGTCCTTATCTCACCCTTTAGTTAGATGATTTTTTTTTTTTTTCGGTTTCCGAAAGCAAAAAAGACAAATTTTCATGGGAAAACATCAATTGGTATCGAAAAAAAGAAATCCATATATAATCAATCTGGAATTATCTCCATGAAAAATTTAGCAGAATGTTTTTTTTTTTTAATGACCTAGGAAACTCCCGCACGGCTGAGAATTGGAGAATAAACTCTAGGATGATGCTAGCGGATGACTCACCCATCCCGACACCACACTTAAAAATCCTTTGCGAATGTGAGGGGATTTGAACTTTCCCCTTACGTTAGAGGAGAGAGCCATCACGGTCACCATAGGCGGTGATTCAGAATGTTAATATCTTTTGCTTAGGGTAATGCCTTTTTTATCCTTCGCAAAAAAAGAAACTTATCATTTCTTACTCATGTGATTGGGAATGTGTCCAGATAAATTGACGTGAGATTCGCATGCATCCTAGTGTTTGGAAACTGGGTCATAAATTTGCAATCTCCTACGTTATCTTGCTCTCTTACCTCTTTCACGTGTCTAAATAATGGGGAGGAACTTCTAATGTCATTCAAATAGTGAAAATATGCGAGACGATGCAGTGTCATCTTCTTTTGTCCGGTCTCTCTCGCTATAGTGTCGAAAAACAACACAAAAAACACTTATGTTTATAAACTCAATTTTTGTAGAAAACAGCCCCTGACATGGCAATTAAACTGATGTACGAAATTCCAATGGCTTGTTAAAAAAATTAAAAACCTAAAACGAAAAGTTTTGTAATTAATATATATCACCAATGGAATATGAAACCTTGCCGTCGGCGGCGAGCTTCTCTCCTAACGCAAGGTGAGGAGTTCGACTCACAAGCATCGCATTCTGAGTGACTTACCCGGTGACACAAGTGTGGTGACTAGCACATGTCGCCCTCGGTGGTTTACTTCCAGCTACCAGCCATGCGGGGTTTCTTGGATTACAAAAAAAAAAAAAAAAAAAAAAAACGATGAAATATGAAAATCTTTTAAATCAATTTAAGACTTTGTTTGTTTTGTGGAAAATGAATGATTTGTAAGTTTTTATATCACTTGCCAATAATGAATAATCGAAACAAATTTTTATAATTCACAAAAATATTTAGACAAAAATTACTGTCAATAATGAAAATATGTTGGACAATATAAATAATCATTTTTAAAAAATTAATTTTCAAATTATTTATTTTTCGCTGTTCCGTTTGTCGTGTGGCTACTACACCAGTCTACCCGGTGATAGCTAGAGCGCATACTCTAGCGTGGAGTCTACATTCTCCATCGTAGGGCTCCTAATTCCTTATCCATCTTTATCTATCCGACAAAGAGAGATACGAACGACAGTACGGTTCTCTCACCTCAGGACAATTCTCCCACTTGTTTTCTCCTAAGCTTTTTAAGGATTTGCTCAGATCCAGTTTCATAGAAATATATGACATGAAAAATATCTTTCTAAAACCACCGCTTGCGATGGCCTAGTTGGATAAGCGCTTCGAGTTCGAATCCCGTAGATCGCACGGGATCTTAAGTGCGGCTCGAGGGTGGTGGGTCCTCCCACTCGAGGCTGCCTTGGGTTTACCTCGCTGGTCATCGACTTTCAAGAGTGTCCAGGTCACAAAAGAAAAATATATTTTTAAAAAAATTAACCAATAAAAAATTAATTAAGTTTTGTAAATGATATAAATAATTATTTTGAGAAATGTATTTTCGAAATCAATTATTTTTCGAAAAATACACCGAGCCAAAGTGTCTCAATAATTGAGTTTTGATATCTTATTTATTGTTTCCCACTTTTTCCCTTCTTATCTATCATTATTCGATTCGCATTATTAAATTCAAACGGGCTATGCATTTGGCACCTATGCGTAGGTAGATTCTGGATTTTAACAAATCCTTTTTATTAAATGTTTTTCCTTTTTTATCTTTCACGCTTATCTTTTACTCCCCTACACCGCCTCGACCTCGCTTGCGGTCGCGGCGACCCAACCCAATTTCCCATTTTTTCTCCGTCGGTAAAAGCTTTTATAGATCGACAGCTCCCCATCTCTCGATGCCCCGCGCCCTCCTATGCCACAGCGCCACGTGGAGAACAGTGCCGTGGAAACCGCGACGTGTAAGCCCTTAACAGGCCGGTCGCGCAGGATCTACCCGTGCCCCGTCAGGGTAGCAAAGCTCCGGAGAATTTTTATTTTTTAATCTTTTAACCGCGACAAATCGGCATTTTTGCTTTCCAGTTTCTACCGCCGAGGTAATTCTCTTAACCGCGGTTAAATTCCGTCCAGACCAGAGTTAAGCACCCCCACCGCTTTAAATACCATCAACCTCGTCTTCCTATCACTCCATAAACTTCCAAAATCCCTCTGCAACTCCTCGAGCTCCGTGAGGAGAAAAAAAATTAAAAAAAAAAGAAAGATGATGCTTGGAGAGCCTCACCGCCCTCCTAATCCGACGATCGACGTTCCTCCGTGGCCGGTCCTGGACGATCCGACGGACGACGCCGTGCCTCACTCGCCGTACTCCCCTTACTCGCTCAATGCCGGCTACGGCGGCGGCTGCGACTCCTCCCCCTCCGCCGCGAGCCCCGGCCACCTCCAGGACGTCATGGCGGCGCTCCGGCGGTACCTGCCGTCGAATCGCCCCGACACCGACCCTGACCCGGACCTCACGTCCTCCCGCGAGGCGGACTTCCCCATGGACGTCTACTCCTGCGACAACTTCCGCATGTACGAGTTCAAGGTGAGGCGGTGCGCGCGGGGGCGGTCGCACGACTGGACGGAGTGCCCGTACGCCCACCCCGGCGAGAAGGCCCGCCGGAGGGACCCCCGGAAGTACCACTACTCCGGCACCGCGTGCCCGGAGTTCCGGAAGGGGAGCTGCCGGAAGGGCGACGCGTGCGAGTTCGCGCACGGCGTGTTCGAGTGCTGGCTCCACCCGGCGCGCTACCGCACGCAGCCGTGCAAGGACGGCGCCGGGTGCCGGCGCCGGGTGTGCTTCTTCGCGCACACGCCGGAGCAGCTCCGGGTGGTGACCCCGCAGCAGAGCCCCCGGGGGGCCGCGACGCAGCTCCCATTCATGGCGTCCCCGAGCACGGTCTCGCCGGAGGAGTCGCCGCCGATGTCGCCGATGGCGGCCGCGGTGACGCACCAGTCGCTGAGCCGCTCGCTCGGCTCGAGCTCCGTGAACGAGATGGTGATGGCCTCGCTCAGAAACCTACAGCTGGGTAAGGTGAAGACCCTGCCTTCCTCTTGGAATGCAAACGCTCACGTCACCACCGCCGCCGCCACCACCCCCTCTTTCGGGTCGCCGCTGCGACCCGGATTCTGCAGCGTGCCGACGACGCCGACGCGTGTTCCGGCCCGGCCGGGGATTGGTTACAGGGATTTCTGGGACCAGGTGGAGGAGGAGGAGGAGCCGCTGATGGAGAGGGTGGAGTCGGGGAGGGACTTGAGGGCCAAGATGTTCGAGAAGCTGAGGGAGGAGAGCTCTCTGGACCGGGCAGAACCGGAGAGGCCGAGCCTAGGCGGCGGGGGACCAGACGTTGAGTGGGTATCGGATCTGGTGAATTGATTCGGATCCTGGTAAGTTGGAAGCGACAAGCGAGTGGGTTTTGGGGTTCCTTTTTTGGGGTTCTTCTGTTTGCAGTGTACAGAACATGGATGGATGGATGGATGGATGGATGCGGAGGGAGGGAGGGAGAGTTCCTATGGTAACGGAAGAGAAGCAGCAATTCAAGATTCGGTGTATATATATGAGTCTTTTAGTGTTAAATTATTAATTAATCACCATATATATATGTAGTAGATACAAATATTGTAGAAAGAGGTTTCCTTGGGGGGTTTTTATGAGAAAGATCAGATGGAAGCTGTCCTGATCTTTTGTATTTGTGGGGTGGTTTTCTGGGAAGATCAGCAAAAGATTGCGTCATTTTTTTTTTGAGGTCGGGAAGCAGTAATTGGATTTGGCAAAATTTTATCCCTCTTTTGGAAATATAAAAAATTTGGGGCCGGAGTGATTAAGGTAAAAGCTAGCACTCGACAGATTGTTCTTAGCGTTCTTCCTGGCACCTTATCTTTTTTACCGTCTTACGTATGGACTGGCCGAGGTTTTTCATCCCAGCGATTCCTGGGTGTCTCTGTATATATCTGAAGCACCGTATGATAAATGAATCTGTTCTTTTGTCATCTCCCAAACCCTTGTTATCCCTCGTTCTTGTGTCTGTTTCTCGTCGATCTTTCTGGCCCCTTTCTTCTGCGAATTTGCTTCTGGCAATCTGCTCAGTTGTTCTTGAGTTGAGTGTAATCTCATGGTGGTCGTTCCTATGGTCCTTCCATGGAGGAAGAAAAGCTTTGGAAAAGTTTCGTTGAATCAGTACCCGACAAACCGCCGGAACATCGATCGGATTTTAGTGATTAGCTGTTTCGTTCTCTGCGGGCGTGAATTTGTCTGCTCTTATTTTTTATTTTTTTTATATTTAATGCGAGTCTCGTGAAGCACTTGTTACTATTTTGTTTTTTTTCCGGACTCAAAATAGTATTCTGGATATGTCTAGATGTAGCAGTATCAGTACGGAAAATCGTATAATGGTAAAATGGAAAATTCTGAAGTGACCTTGCTTATCTTTTCCAAGTTTATGCTCGGGCGACGGTACTTTTACTTTGCCACTCGATTGTTTCAACGAATAATTAAGAATATGTTTTTTCTTAAATGCAATTGGCTTGAAATAATTATTGAATGGAAATTTTACTATTATTAAGAAGTTATTATGTTTAAATATTTTTAATAAATGATAAAAATGTTTTTCGTTTATTCTTTGACAAATAAAGACGTAAAGTTATCATCTTTATTAAAATATTTAAATAATAATTTTAATATTTATTAAAATATTTAAATAATAATTTTCATATGTATTTAACCGTTTACGTTTTTAGAATTATTAAATTTGAATGTTATGAGGTTTCATTTGCCTTTAATTAAATATCAAGTTAAGCGTGAAAGAGTAGTATTGGAATCTTTAAATAATAAATTATATTTTTATTTAATAATTTAAAATGTTAAAATAATTGGCCTGTGGTCTATAAAATTTCGTAATATTTTTAAATTATTCATTTTTTTGATAAATAAAGGGAGCAAAATATCATGTACATCTATAAATTTAAAATACTCATCAAATTCCTAAGATGTTTCCCGTTTTGACGTTTTGAAGTCAATATTTCAAATTTTTGTTGCCTTGGAAGTTCTAAACTATGGCCATTTTGAATAAATTTACGTTCTTTTGTTTCATTGGTTGTAAGACTTGGTGTGTTGATGATTACCTAAAATAGGTCGGAGTGCATCATAATTAAGAGTTTTCTTATGGTAATATATATCTGCAAAAATTTAATGAAAGAAGCCCTCAGAAGGATCGAGAACGAAAGCTAAAGCACGAGCATGGACATGGGCGACAACCGTCCATTATTTTTTTATTTTTATTTTTTTTGGTAAAGACCGTCCATTATTTTTTCCCCCTCCAAACACGCAAAGATGTCTTCGCATTTATTTATTCATTTATTTACATTTTCGGTCAAAGTCTTCACATTCACTGCCCCAGTAAAACGCTCTCGAGCCTTCCCTGGCTCCCCTCGGTCCGTTGGATCGGCCTACGCCGTCCACGAGCCGTCGGATGGGCCAGAGCCCTCCCCTTTTTTGACAAATGAACAGGGATCTAGTGATGCAAGCACAGTCTCCGTTCCATTTTGTCATTGTCCCGTGGATTATGGTGAAAAGAAGGGACAAGTGGAAAGAACAGAGCACAAAAGCCAAGGCCGGCGGTTTTACCGATTCGTGTTTTTGGGTGATGGTGAAATCGTTTTTTGTCTGAATGGGGTTTCAAGACAATTTAACTTCTCCTCTTGGGGTCCCCCTTGGATTGAGTCCGGGTGACACTATCCTACACGACTAAAATTTGAGCTAGGATTGCGAAAGAACTTGTTATACTTCTAGATTATGGGAGAAGACGAAAAGGAAAAAAGGAGGAGGCTAGAAAGTCTTCCGAATCCATTCTATCCCCGTGAAATTAAGGGCGACTTTACGATTCTCGTGGCCTACTTTGAAATTTGGCCTCCTTCTGTACTTTAAAACTATTTTTTTTTTTTTTTTTCAGATTTTGCGAGTTTCTCGATTTTGACTATTATGTTACTTTAGACATTGATATGTGAACTTACATGTACTTTTTTTTTTTTTTTTTTTTTTAATTTTACAAAAAGAAATCAGTAGTGCGAACTGAAACTCAAAAATGACTGATAAGCACAAGCAATCAGGTGCAATTAGATGTAGAGGTAGATTATTTTTCTATAGTTTAGCCTACTATAAATCAAAATCATTACTTATCAATGGATGAAAGAAAAATTGAAGCACGAAAAGCTTAAGCTAGAGTGCTTTGCTATCACGAGGGGTTCTTTTGGGTTTGATTGTTTTGTCTTGTGACATTAAAAAGATTAGTAACCATTTTCACTTTTACATTAAAATCTAACTCGATATTTTTATTTATAAAAATAATGAAAATCATGTGGAAAATTACATACTAAAGGTGATTCATAGGCGGACTTGGGCCGGACCATCACATTAGGCCTGAAATGTTGCCCAAGCTCATCCACCAAAAGAAAAAAAAAAAAGAACTTGAAATAAGAACTATGCAAATTCGATGTGTTTGGTTTGGGCCTCGTAAGACCGGCTAGAACTTTTAACGATAGGCCCTTGCTTAGGCCTTCTTAGAAGTGCCTTCAGGCTTGTGACATTGCCTCACCTATGGGTTGTTATACTCTAAGTAGCATCGACATTGACATTCGACACACGACACGACACGCCGACATGTCGTTTTTTAAAAAACAGAGAATTTCGACACGTTGGGACGCGCTATATATTAAATATATAATTTTATATATACATAATAAATTATCATTTTTATGATTATTTCAATCAATTTAATTTGAATTAAATTCATAAATAAATAAATAATTAAAAAATCCTAGAATGAATATACACTAAAAACATTAATCCACAATTTATTAATATCATTCATTGTTTCAAATTGACAAATTTAACTTTATTTCAATAATTCATAAAATTTGGAGAAAAAACAAGTGATCCATATTATGAACTCACATATTAGATATATTGGAAGATGAGAAAAAAAATTTAAAGGGTGGATTGTGTTTCATGGAAAATAGGAGTTAGAAAAGAAGAGAAGATTATGTTTTTCTTTTTCTCCATTTATTATTTTTATTATTGTGTTTTTTTTTTTCACACATATATTTTGACTTTTCATTTATTGAATTTTTAAAATTGACCTCGATATTAGAATCATGTGTCGGAAACTTGTATGTCGAAATTCCAACTCAAATGTCGGAGAGTGTCAAAAGTTGACCAAATGCCAGATTTTTTCAACACGTGTTGATTGAGTATCGGAGAATGTCGGACATGTGTTGAAGTGTCCAACACGACACGAAAGCTATTGGAGAGTGTCAGTGCTTCATAAATTATACTCATGATTGGGTTTACTATAGTAAGTTCATATTTTGAGAAGATTTCACATGCCTAAAATTATATAAAAAATAAGTTACGATGCTTGAATTGTAATATTTGAAGGGAAATATAAAAAATAAAAAGTCCCTTTGGATGGATTTTAAATACCAAAACTCTCAAGGTCTAAACTATTGACATTGACTTATCTATTTTCTGTTGAGATAAGGAAAGCTGATGGGAGAGTGGAAACCCATAAATGAATGGAGGAAAAGTCAAAAATATGAAGCATGAGAAAAGTTTTTATTTGAGTTAAACATGTAAATCTCAAGATTTTATATCCTATCTTATCAAATCACATCATAACTCAAAATCTAAATGACCAAGGACCATTCTAATCTTCTAGATTACTCCTCTTATTCCCGACCTTGTTATTTCGGCGCCAGTTAATCCAACATTAGGTGTCCAAAACAGGAATTTCCAATAACAGGGGATGTGCTTTGCCTTTACAAAAACCCTCTTGGATGCACAGTCAATCAAAGTGGTGGTCGATTGTGGATGATAATCATCAACTTTTCCATGTCAAAGCAAAGAATATTTGTCTCGTATGGCCAAATTCTAATCATCATCATCATCCCTTAAGCTGTAATCTTAATTTTTTTGTCAATGACAAGCAAAGCTAAGAATCCAGGAAAAGGATGGCCTTGTAGTGCATTTTCCCGGCACACGGAAGCTCCGGTCAACACGAGTGAATGGTACATCTTCCACGAGTTCAAAGTCCCATGTTCAATGGCGAAGACTGTTAGGTTTTTTGCTTTTCAAATTTCATCATCCTAATGGCTAAGGTTTTTTTGTTTTTCGTTTTTTGTTTTTTTCAAAAATCTTTATACTATAGGCTAAAAACGACGGGTAGATTACGTCGTTTTTCTTTTTTGTTAATTTTGGGCGGGGCATGGCCTGAGTTGTATAGATTATCACTAAAGAGATGATGCATACCTTTCGATGGCTACCTATGTATGCGTGTAATAATAATAATAATTCAAAGGCGTGATTGCACGCCATGATGTGTTTCGCCACTAAATTTCCACATCCACGCTTTGATAGATAGGTTGATAGTGAAAAGGGAAGAAGCAGGCACAGATGAGGGTCACCATCAAATTGCCTTTGCTTGGTAAGTCAATAGCTTATATAATTTTTTTTTTTTTTGCGCAATCAATATCGACTTCGTCTGTACGAATTACGCAATCAATTATCGATTTCATCCCTGCGCACGCTATTCCATTACGTGGAATGCTTTGGTTTATTAGATAAGGAAGTGAATCGGTTTCAAATTAAACCTGGGAAAATTCGTCGAGTACCAAGATACCCAATCTTCTCGTACATCTCGAGGATTTATCTGTTTTTTCGATGATGTCCCACGAGTATTGAGTACCAAGAAAAATTCCATTCCTATACAAATTACGATGAGTCACACAAAGGAGATTGTGAATTACCTTTCCGTTATTTTTTTTTTCAGTTTTATCAAATTTGCTACTTTTGGCAACGCCACTTGTAACTTTTGCAAATATTGATTTTATCTTTTGGAGAATTTCTTAGTACAAACTGTGTGGTTATATAACTTGTTGGGCATGTTAGAATGTTGAACTTCAATGGACTCTTACATGATCATTGTTTGTAGGTTTGTCGATGTCGGTATTGATAATGTTAGAAATTGCCTGATTTGGGCTTTGCTTGAAGTAAGATTTTGGGCTTTGGGCCTTTCGCCTCTTGTGGGCCTAAACTTGGAGGCCAGTAATGGAGGCCCATTTCTATGATTGGACTATTATGGTCTCGGTAATTCTTACACACTAAAAGAAAAAAAAAATTATTATATGCTTTTCCTCTGGTTACTGTACATTTGTAGTGACCAAAGCGGGCCTGCGCGTTGCGATGAAAAAATTCAATATCGATTCTTAAATTTATTTTTAGTAAAAATATTATTTGAATATATTTATTTATTTTTATATTGAATGACTTATTTACCATTTAATATGATCAAGGTCAGAAATGAAACATATGTTACTTATTAAAATGACATGACCTCTCATGCTATGTGTTCTTAATAGAATAAATGTCAATATAGAACTCTAAAATTGTAATTTTGTCAATTTGGCACTTCTTTCTCATATTGTTTTAGATGTGATAAAAAAATGATTTACCTTTAATTTGATACAATTAATGCAAAAGATCAATAGATAGAAAAAGAAGTAAATTAATAAGATATACTCGTATAGAAAGACTTGTACAATTTCATAAAAAAATAAAAATGA
This sequence comes from Eucalyptus erythrocorys, assembly GCA_014182555.1. Classification (NCBI taxonomy): domain Eukaryota; kingdom Viridiplantae; phylum Streptophyta; class Magnoliopsida; order Myrtales; family Myrtaceae; genus Eucalyptus; species Eucalyptus erythrocorys. The sequence continues at coordinate 49,330,787 of CM024599.1, read as the reverse complement.
AATGAACTTATTTGGTGAAGGGAACTAATTTTCTTTGGCAACTTCATTCATTGTTTTGCTGATATCATCTATCAGAATGATTCTTTTTCGCTCTAGTTTGACAAGATAAACTAATTTGATAAAAAAATTGATTTAAAATTAAATCTAATTTCTACAATAAAAACGAGTTTGTATCTTCGTATTTAGACAAAATAATAAAATAATAAATTTACACTTAATGGTTGTCGAGAGATAAAAATATTGACACTTGATAATAAGTGGCAGCCCCTTTTATACACACTCGCTAGTGGAAAACAAATCAATTGTAATAAATATTATTACCACAATAATATCAAAGTATTCTTCTTTTATTATCGTAAATTTTATTTCTCATGCAATATATCCATTAAAAAAACTGAAATGCTTTTCTCATATTTGGATTCAACTGCAGGATACTTTTAAAGGCCTATCAACAAAGTAAAATAGAAAATGAAAATAATAAAAGACACATGCGTTGATTGATTTGATTCGGAAATGCATGATTAAAAATTTACAATCCTACACTCAAAAGTTAAGTTGAAAATAAAGAAGAGAAAAACAAATGATAAATTTGTCTTTGCTTGGATTAAAAGAAAATAAAGAGAGGAAATCGTATGCTAGTTTAAAACAACATGCGATGTATTATCATGGACATTCAAGAGCGTCGCTCTCAGTACACCACTTTAGAGTTCTTATAGATATGGCCCAAACAGTAGTCATTCAAGTCGAGATTATCATAATTTATCTTGCAAAACAATTATTATGACGACAAAGTATTGTCATATATCTCTTGATAATAGGTCTTACACTATTTTTGAGAGTACACAAATCTGGTATGTTTGTAAAAGTAAATGATATTTGTATTCGTAATCGTGAATATATGGTTTCGCGTGTGAAATCGAAGACTAATCAAATTGAAGACTATTCCTTATTTTTATTTTATTTTATTTTCTTTATTATTTCTTTAATCCCCTTTTATCATTCTTTAATAAAATTTTATCAAATATTTAACATACCTAAAATACAAAAATACCTAAAATATATAATAAGTATAAATATATAATTTATAGATTGAATGTTTGTTATAAGATGGAATTAAAGTTGAATATATAAATTAAAATAAGATTCATTAAAAATAATTTTTTATTTTTTATTTTTAATTTCTTAAATTAGAATTCAAATATTATTTTATTGAAATATAATTTCAAATTTGTTAATTTAGTAAGTTTGTTATTCGAGAAAAGTAATTTTTTTATTATGGACATTAGAAATCCTATCCACCTTTATCCTACTTCCCTATGAGATAATTTTACTCGGCTTATATCCCCGTTATATCCGACTTTATCCTATTCTGAGCGAGTACTAAACGTAGGATATGTCTCGAATTTTATCTTGACTGCCAAACGCAGCGTTATAGATATGGCCTAAACAATGATCATTCAAGCCAAGATTATCATAATTTATCTTGCAGAGTGATTATTATGACAACGAAATATTGTCGTGCATCACTTGATAATAGGTTATAGATTATTTTGGAGAGTGAACAAATATGGTATGTTTGTAAAGGTAAACGATATTTGTACATGCAATCGTGAATGTCGTGAATATATGGTTTCACGTGTGAAATTGAAGACTAGTCAAATCTCTCTCGAACAAGACACTGGATTTTGGCTGATGAAAAGATTTTGACTGCCTAGCTATTGGAGCTATTGTAAAAATGTCAAAGAGCACAGAGCCCAGGACTTGGTCCTGTTAGGGTCCATCACTTCATCTAGAATCCAACACGTTAAGAGATTTATATCACCAGAGTGGTTGGCCTTCATTTCTATTTCTAGATAATTGGGGGCCCTTGCGGAATCCCTCGGTCGCTTCTCGGTCTCGGAAAACCTCGTTTGTCTCAGGACAGAGATTCAACCGACCGGATCATGGCAATAGAATAACCTCGACTTCATTCCCACTCGTGCCCTGATGGGGCTGCGTTGACAAGCTAGCTCAAAGTGAGCGGCAGTAAAGACTTGAGCAGCAGAGAGATCGCTGATCCCGGTCGCCTTTTCACAACCTTGTTCATTTATCAAAAAACAAGATGGAGATTTCTTACTCTGGGCACATCCATAATTAGCCGGCTACCTGGTGGAGAACTAGCATAGCAACCCAATCGCCACTTCTCGAATCCAGGTTCCCGGGACATGAATCGAATTTGCAGTTCTAGGTTCTTAAGTCAAAGAGCGTGGGAATGTTGCTTGGCGTAGGGGTTAAAGCTCAATTCATAATCTTTATCTGGGTGAAGAATGAAACTACCCTGGATAAACAAATGAACTTTATCTCAGCACAGCCAGGAAGAATTTTTCTTGTGAGGATATTGTTTGCACAAGCCTTGAAGTTGACACTATTTTATATGACAATCGATTATTGATCTAAACTCTTTCTATCAAATAACCTAATCACGTGTCCAAAAGCGTGAACTATATGCTAAATGTCACGAAACATCCTATACTTCAAATAAGTTTTCAGTATTATGACTAATTCTGTCATCATATTATTTATTAATACGTGTGTCGACACCCTTTTCATCAACCAGTTTTTTATAGATGGACAATGTGCTTTTGAGTTGAGACCAGATACCAATTCTCGCCTCGTCTGCCGTTGCATAACAAGCGACCCGGTTAAAAAATCCAAGAGGCTGATTTTGTAAATTCTACTAGGTCTTCAACGACTTGCTCATCAGATATTCCACAAGATGATCTCAAAAGGCGAGCATACATTTCTTCACGGAGTACCCACACTGACTTGGCTCTCTCACCTAAGTTCACAAGAAATTGCAGCTGCAAGCAAACGTTGCATCGAGACAAGAACCTGACTGGAAAAAAAAGACCGGGCAAGTCACAAGGTCAAGGTGTGTATGTGCCAAGTTTGTCAGCCACCGCAATTCTTGCTATATATAATAGCTACAAATGCTCATCGACCAGCTCTCTGACTAACTTGGGTTGGGGGCGCTTGTCTGGTCTCACCGAGTGGCGGCCATGGTAAGAGCTCCTTGCTGTGACAAGGCTAACGTGAAGAGAGGGCCTTGGTCACCTGAAGAAGATGCCACTCTCGTGAACTTCATACACAAGCACGGTACCGGTGGCAATTGGATCGCTCTTCCTCGCAAAGCCGGTCTCTCTCTCTCTCCCTCCCTCTCTCTCTCTCTCTGAGATTGCTTTTCGTGTGCTCCTTTTTAACTTGAGATTGAGAGAAATATTGTTGAGGTGGAGTTCAGGACTCTCAGGATTGTGTAGAAAGTTTTCAGTTTCCGTCTTCTCTTGAGGAACTTGATTGTTTCATCTGGATGATTAATGGGATCTTCTTTGTTTTGGATGTTGAAGGGCTTAAGCGCTGCGGCAAGAGTTGCAGGCTAAGGTGGCTGAATTACCTGAGGCCAGACATAAAGCATGGAGGTTTCACTGAGGAGGAGGATCATGTCATCTGCACTCTTTTCTTTACCATAGGAAGCAGGCAAGCTTTAACAAAGTTCATTCCATAATCAGGATCTTTTTTTACACTAGTTGATTTCATTAGACTTCAACATACTTCCGCAACATTTTAGTTATGCCAAAGTCTGATAGAAACACCATGCTTGCTGTTGACACAGGTGGTCGGTAATTGCTTCCAAATTGCCAGGAAGGACAGATAATGATGTGAAGAACTACTGGAACACCAAGCTGAAGAAGAAGCTAATGAAGCAACTGACTTCTCTGAAAACAGTGCCTGAAAGTAACTTTGACCATCAGGTCTGCGCACAGTACTCGGCCTCAATCGATCCTGAGACCAAGAATCGGGAATATGCTGCTAATTCAATGGGGTTCCCCAAGCAGAACTTCAATCCAGGAATACCTACTTCGAACTCGAGTCTTCTCTGTCCTACAAGTCTCACTGAAGTTTCAGATTTTAGCCATGTACCATCGTCCACGCCAGAAGTTTCAAGTCATTCTGATTCGTGTTCTGTGGTGATGAAGAGCGAATATTCAGGGTCTGCAAATGGCGGTTCCGAACAGGACCAAGTCCTATTGGACTTTGATTTTGATAGTATGCTCAATGACTTTGGCTACCAAGATCAGAGCAGCTAAGCACAGTTCATATTTCCCAAATGTCACCTTCACTCATCAAGTCATCAACATAAGGAAAAAAGCAAAAAAAAAAAAAAAAAAAAAGGAATCTTTAAGATTTTTCAGTAGGGGATGGGAAATTTTAGTGTCCTAGTTCTATCGAAGCGGTATGAAGGGTGATTTGGTCGAAGTTAGATGTGAGATTTCACTGTTCTTTGTCATGATATATATTTTTCTATGGCCTACTCATCAGAATCTCCAAGGTATATCCTCGGTTTACGTCTTAGGATGAATCAACCTACTTGAATACAAAATGCAATGAGCAAAGTCTGCTCATGAATTTACATCAGCTGACTCACTCAAACTGGAAAATCAATTCTTTAGTTTGTTACTGATGTAATCGACAGAACCCATCGCAAAAATTAATGTAGGATCCTGTCTTCTGCAAGGATGATATAATACACATGCTAAGATCAAACAAAGACTCGATCCAGACAATAATTTCTTCTCTTGCTCTCTACTCCACTCTCGTGTATGTATGTGCAGACGCATAATGGTCCACACATCGCTTGCTTGAGAATGACACGACGATCCTCGAAGGGTAAGCACTAGTAAATTGGCGAAATGTATATCGTCAAAGTCTTGGCTATGATATATCATATACCAAAACTGCTACGATTGTATGGTGAAGCCAATGCCTTTCCTTGGAAGTATCTAATGAAATTCAGTGTAGAATCTGTTCTTGCTTCTATTCCTCTGGCTAGCATATCTTCTTCGGTTCAAATTGCAACTCTTCAAACGGCTGTGCAGTTCCCCCGGGACCTTCTCTTCTAGGAAATTTCGGATCATAGACTATTCCAAGAGATTGACGCATCTGTGCTTTTTCCCGGGTTACATTCGACTATGCTGTAAGAATAGCAGTTTCGACACGAAGGCAGATGTTACCTTCCAGTGATGATGGTTCGACGAAGTCAAGTCATTAACTTTTTAATTTCCAAAAGCAGCGTCTCACATCATGTCCTTGAATTGCTGGAATAAACTAACCAATTATTTCATTTAATGAGTTTAGTAGAGCAGAGACACCCCAATCAGCTCGTCAAAGGCCATGTTTCCTTGAACCTTCCTCGCTTCTTGACAATTGCTTTGTTTACTGGAAACCCATTTGAAAAATCCACTGATTGAGGCGGCCCAGACAAAGAAATTTTTGAAAGCTAAGGGCTCACATTTGCCTCTACTAAATGACTTGAATGTGCTTTTATCTGATTAAGGTCTTGCAAGACTCAAAAATGTGCCATGAGTCAACATGAAAGAGCTTTGTTTACTTTTGTGCAGCACCTGTGCCCTTCTTTTCTCTAATTTCCTGTTTAAAATACATCTGATCCATCCCTTTTCAGTCTTCCATATTGTACCAGTAGTCTCCTGTTTTCTGTTCTATAATGAAGTGCACTCTTTCGTGAACTTTTCTGATGGACTCAATAAAGCTCTCCAGCTGTTCTTTCGTGCAAAAAGAAAGACAGATGAACATGGCTGGAAATGGAGTTGTCAACTTTGTCATTAGTCATCTCCCTGAGGTCCACACTAATTTTCCTAGTGGTTGATCTTGCAAGGAGTGTTTCGTGATCGATGGTCCCCGGCTCTCTTCTCATGCTTCTTTTCGCTTTCATTAGGTTGGCTATTTCCTCGAAACCCTCCTGTACTTCTTTCCACCAGCGAGAATTAGATGTTTCCCCCACATGGAACAAAGGGCGATGCAGTAAAAGCGCTCATACAGCGACACCGCTCTACGAGACAAGGCTTTCAGTGCGTAACGTTAATTGCACAACAATCCCAATCGCATGGGAAATAGAAAAAGTCATGGAGAAGAAGAGTATTTCTGTTTAGTTACTCTTGCGAAAGCTCTCTACACAAAAAATTCCTGAAGACTCCTTTACATATAGAAAAGGACTGAATTATTTTAAGCTGTGAGAAGTGAACTGTAGTATTTCTTAAAAGCATAGTGCTTCTTAAGAATTTGACTTGGCAAGAAGAGATGATTGCACAGTCCCCGACTCCAGCTAAGATTGCTGCTTCAAGTTGAAGCAGATCAATAAATTAGCCCTTTGTTGAAGCCTTCAACAAAGGGCTAATTTCCTAAAAAAACTTCACTTTTTAAGTCCAATTCCAATTGTCCTCTGGACATTTTTTTCATCTAGAAAAAATCATAAACTTTTGCTCTAATCTTGAATTTGCCTTGTAACTCTCTGTCCAAAAATCGCTATTGATCAACTCAAGATTATAAATATTAGAGTCACTTTTCATTATCATAACTTGCACCTGTATCAACACTCTCATTTCTGTGGGGAACAAGAACAGCTTTCTAAAGTTGATAATTTTGAAGAAACAAGTGGCAATATTACCATAGAGCGCTAAGAGGGAAAGATTCGGGATTAAAGTGAAAGTTAATGATTTTTAGGATAATAAAAAATGTTCAAAGCAAAATTAGAATTGAATTGAAAGTTGAGATTATTTTAGAAGAAATAACTTGACTTACATAATCACATCCACTCAAATTTGATGCAGACTTGTGTTGCGAGACGTACATTGTACGATAAATGAACGTGAAAGTTACTCTAAACATATATAACTAATCAAAATTGAGTTGTTTTTGATGTAGAAGTCTTCGACACGTGATATGCTTGACCGAAACCAAGTCAACGGTTGAGTTGGAAATGACGGCTCCTCAATTTTGAATTCTTAACGCCGGAAAATTTGAAAATCGGACAAGACAACCTCGAGAAACCCCACGACGGCAGAAAAACAAGACCGAATTATATAGTATTTAATGGAGGACAATCAAATCCCAATCGCGCCATTCACCTGGAAGGTGCAAAGGAATATCCATTCATTGGAGACAGAGAGAAACTTTTCTACATGGGAAGACAATTATATATTGATTCTTTCTTATAATACATGAAAAGTGATTAATGAAAAGATTAATACTATGAAAACTTTCAAATTGATATACCTATAATAAATTTATCCAAAATTAATTTTTTTATCACAAAAAGTCTTAAATTAGTAAATTTGTGACAAATTTATTAAAATCCTAAATTGATATATTTATGACAAATTTATCATATACTAGTTTTTGTTAAATTGCATTAATATATGAAAAATCACAAAATGGTACATCCGTGACGACACGGTAAAACTATAAATTAATACACTTGTCAACTGTTATGTATCACCCAAAATAATAATTTAAGGATAAAATTTAACAAAAATTAATGAAAGATAAATTTGTTATAAGTGTACCAATTTAGAATTTTTGTTGGTCAATTAGTTTGGGGTACATTTGCTACATATATATACCAGTTTAGAGTTTTTCATTATATTAAACCTTTATAAGAATAGTTTACTTAAATGACGTGACGGGCTATAAGTGTGCATTTATAAAATTGAGACATTACATAGTACACTAGTTTGTAAATTGTAATTAGGTATACTATTAAAAATATATCTCAAGTTTGAATCCGAAAAGGAAACTTTCCTAATTTGAATAGGATTCCTACTTAAAGTTGGTTTTCTACTTGAGTGGTCACCTAGCTTCGTTTGTTTCGCAAAAAAATGAATGATTTGAAAAATGTTTTCATCAAATTGATTGTTTGTATCATTTACAAAATGAATTAATGCAAAGTATTTTCATCGTTCACAAAAACGTTAAGTAATGCAAACATTTTTTGTTAACTAATTTTTTAAGTGATACAAGTTATTAATTTCAGGAAAATATTTTCCAAATCACTTATTTTTCGTGAAACAAACGGAGTTCTAGTTTGAGCAAGTTTGCTATTTTGGATCCAACTCTTGTTTATATATAAGAAGTGCCTTTTTACATGAGATGTATCCACAAGGCCGCTTCTTTGTGAATTACGCCCTAAAGCAATTTAGGAGAGTTAAAACCAATCAAATCTTATGGTCAGATTTGTGTAATTTCTTTATGAGATTGAGACGTTATTTTACGTGAAACTGTGAGGCTAAACATTGTGTGAGTAATTAGGTGGAAAACAATAATAAGAGTGTTTGAGTAATTTGAGTGTAATTATAATATTAATTGTATCGTTATATATACATATACATATACATATAGTGGACTACCATGCTACTTTCCTATGAATGTCAGTCACATCGATTGAATCATGTAAATTTGATATTCGACTTATTTTCTTATTCCATTTATTTTTTATTGTTTGATCTCTTGTTTCTACAAACATATACAATACATAGCATTTCCCAGAAAATAAGGTATGTAGTTTCTTATCGTAAATTACGCGATGTGTTTCTCAAGGAAGTCCATTTTTGGGTTCCGTGTTAAGTCAATACGTCAGTCCACATGTAAGGGAGAGTCCAGAGAGTGTTAATCCATTCCAATAATAATCCATGCTTTTGTCACGGCCAAGAGGGTTCCGAAGATGGAGGACCATGCCGTGACGTGAAGGACCTCCTACACTCGATGGGACTCCCAACAAGTCTCCTTCCAGGATTTTTCAAGGGTGGGCGAAACCATTAATACACCAAGTTTTAGAAGCCCTTCTCATTTATGTCAGTAGTTGATAGCTCTTATTTATATTGGTGGTTAGTAGCCGTCATTAGTGTTGGTAAATGAGGCGGTGCGATCTCGTCCATTGGATGAAAAGTTGATCAACGGATATAATCAGAGGGCCTTGAATATAAAAAAGGGGGAAAATTGTAAAAAAAGTCCTAAACTTATTGCACTTTTGCCAATTCAGTCATAAACCTTTTTTTTTCTACCAATTGAGTCATAAACCTTTTACAATTGTGCCAATTCAGTCCATCCGGTCAAAATTGGCTGGCCGGAGCTAACGTGGACGCCAGCTGAAAACAGCTGGCCGACGACCAATATTTTAATATTTTTTTCGAATTTTTAATATTTTTTTTTTTCACCTTCTTCTTCCTCTGGCCAATGTTAGCGCCGGCCAACCAGAGGTGAGAGCAGGCGGGGTCAGCCTCGTCGGCCACTAGCGAGGCTCGCCCTCGCCGGCCATTGTCGAAGGCAAGCCTTGCCCAGCGATGGTGAGGTTGCCATCGCCCAGCCGAGGCGAGGCTCGGCCTCGCCCAGCCATAGCGACGTCGAGCCTCGCTAAATCTGGCGACGGTGGCCTCGCCCCTCGCCAGCCCTCGCCTTTGGCCAACCGGCGCCGGTGCCGACCAAAGGAAGAAGAAGGTTAAAAAAAAAAAAAAAAAAGAAAAATTTCGAAAAAAAATATTAAAAAATATTAAAATTGGTCGCCAAAAGTCTCCAGGCCGGTGTCCACGTCAGTTCCGGTCGGCCAATTTTGGCCGGATGAACTGAATTGGCACAATTGTAAAATGTTTAGGACTCCATTGGCAGAAAAAAAGGTTTTGGACTGAATTGGCAAAAGTGCAATAGGTTTATGACTTTTTGGACAATTTTTCCAAAAAGGGGTGCCCTCCTCTTATTTGTAACCATCCAATATTTCAGTAATACAAAACTCATTTCTTTCTAGAGCTCCTATCTCTAGAAACTCTCTCTACGATTCGGGTAAAGTGAGCGAGTGTGCAATCGATCAAGCAAGGCTTGGCTTAGGTGATCCAAAATAGCCTGAGTCACCGCACGATCGTGATCCCAATCGATTGGCCCATGACACTTTCATGGGAGATAAATCAGCTTTTGTTATAGCTTTCATCCTTATTGACCTAATGCAGCTCTGTCAGTAATAGTCGCTTGATGAAGAAGATCAACACAGACTTTCTCGTTCCTTTCTTCTCTTTGGTTTTTCATAAGCTCCGACCGCCATTTTTAACTCATCGAGTATTTTGATTTATGTCTCCTCGTTCACCATGCTTCAGCTTAAGCAGAACGATTAAGAATTTGTCTGTGTTTGAATGTTTATGCATGTATTTATGACTCTCGGACACTATGCGTCTGTCTTATAGTGCTCCAAGGATTGACCATCAAGCAAAACTTCTGTTGGAGCCTTGAGGCCTGGTTTAACTCTTCTCGCTCCAAGGGATGATTTTCAAGCGAAGCTTGCGTTACAAGTCTCAATCCCTGGATCGTCGGTGGAAGTTTATCTTTGAGCCAATACATCAAGATGCGCGCATTCTCTTGAAAAAGATTACTATCGCAAAATTCTTAAACCTCCTCGTTTGAAGCTTCTTTGATCTTACCGCTGTCATGCGCTAGCATGGCCGAATATTCTCAATCATTAGTAGGCGTCTTAACTTCTGTGAGTATCGAGCCATGATCGGTAAAGCTTTTGGAGAGTCGGCTTGGTATGTTTTGACAATTGCAGGTTAGGGCAGGCCGCAATTTTCAGTTAAACGCAATAGGTCGGAAATGGAAGTTCACCACACGTTTGGGTGGAGATGGTGTAGATTTTCAATCCGGGTGGAGGGCTGATTACCTTCTTCCAGAAGTCACTGGATAAGTTTCTTCCTCACAATTCCAATGTTTCGCTCTTGGAAGTAACTAGATGGGCTATGGCACCGAAACAAGTTTCTATTTCTGTCACCTATTTGATGTCGTGAGATCAAATTTTCTAGTACAAAGCGTGATGATTTATGATATGCAGTGAACTTAGGGTGCGGGTCATGCACTTCTGAGATTCATGTCACTCTCTCTTCTAATGAGTACTTCATTTAGCAGGGGGCCTTGGTACAGATGAGCCAATATTCAGCATGAACTCTGGACGGGTCGCACGCATCGCAAGGTCGAGTGGAACCCATTTTAAGCTATCCAGATACTATTTAGCGTACATTGGTGAAGAGTTTCCTTTGCACTGGCATTGAAATGAGAACTACTAGCGAAACATTGTTTTGCTTCTGAGAGTTCATGTTGGCCTCAGAAGTCGCTTTTTTTCCCAGGTATTGGGGTCCAGTATAGTTTTCGTCCACGTGCATGTGTGATGTGTTATCGACTCGCATTATTTTTTTTTGGTAAAGACTCGCATTATTTATCATGCTTTTCCAGTTATTTTTCACCCTTTGGTAACATGATTGTACGATTTTTGGGATTTCAATTTTTTTATATAACTTTGGGATTTTTAGCATATCCTTTTGAATACAGATCGGAGATGATAATAGTTTGATGATTTTGGGTTGGTTTTTGCATGTATTTTTTTATTGCAGCATAAACTATTTGTGAGAATGTCATATTGAGCTGGAGAAGCAGAAATTGTGGATCATCGCCAATTGATCTAAAATTGTCGCGACCCCCTTTTTTCGGGGGCGCCCGGCCGGATTGGGTACGAGTGCCTAAAGGAGGCTAATGGCTTGGCTGAGTTTAATTAAAGCCAGGACTCTCCCAAGTCCGCCAATTCACGACTTTAAAATATTTGATTTGTAAATTGATTTTTAAAACGGAGTCGCCACTAATCAATTTGGGGTAGTTTGATTAGAAACCCAAGCAAAGTATCGGGAGAAATACTTGCTCTGTGCAACCGAGAAATTAGGATCGGGGACTTGATTACACTACTTAATCACTAATGCCCTTTCCGTACCTAATCTTGTTTAAACTCTAAGATTTTTTGGATGCTTGAGAATTTTCCATGCATTTTAGGAAAAATCACATTTTTTGGTATTTTCCTCATTTTGGACATAAAAAGGATTTTTGGATTTTCTGGGGTATTTTTGGAAAAATATAAGTCTTTTTGGCATTTTATGAAAATTTTGGACTTTTTAGGAAATTTGGCAATTTTTGAGATTTTTTGGTAATTTTTAATTTTTTGGAAAATATTTAAACATTTCAACATTTTTGGAAAATAATAATAATTTTGACTTTTTCTAAGCATTTTTGAAAATAAGTAATTTTTGCTTTGATTTTTGATTTTTTGGAAATTCAAAACATTTTTAAAAATATTTTTAAACATTTTTGGAATTTAAAATGATTTTTTAAAATGATTTTTGATTTTTATTATTAAAATATTACAAAAAACCGGCCCTGGTCGAATCCCCGGGTTGGATCCGCCCCGAGCCGACCTGAAACGCGGCCAAGACCTGCGTTTTGGGGCGGGGTACCAAATGGTGTCGTGGGCGGATTTGGATGCCCGACCCGGCCCGACGGCCCGCTTCGTCAACCCGGCTCCTGCTTCTTCGCAAAACGACGCCGTGGCGAGACTCGCAAAACGACGCCGCTTTGCTTTTTGCAAAATGGCACCGTAGAGAGGCTGACCCGGACGCGACCCGTGGGTTACGCACCCGACCCGCTCCACGATTCGCCATGTCTTCTGCGAAACGGCGCCGTTTCCTCGGAACCTAACCCGGACCCGACCCGACTTTCGACCCGGTTCCCGACTCCAACCTTCCTTGCAAAACGACGCCGTGGCGGCCCGACCCGCTCCGTGGCCCGATGACCCGGCTCTCGACCCGACCTCCAATCATCCTTTACTCGTGGAACCCTACTCGGTTCCTGGTTCGGGTCCGACCCGGTGACCCGGAGAACCAAGAACTCTAGGGTTCCAAATTTGGGGGAAAATGGAGGCCCTGGCGACGGCGAGGATGACGGCGACGGCGGCGGTGGGGAGGAGATGATGGCGAGGGCGGCTGTGGTGATGATTACCTGCGGCGGCGAGGTGTGGGCGGCGACGGCAGGGCTTTGGCCTTCCTCTCTCCCTCTCTCTCCCTCTCTCTCTCTCCCTCTCTCTCTCTCTCTCTGTGTTCGGGCGCTGGCCAATCTTAGATCTGGTGCTGCTCGTCCTCGGCCCCCCTATCTGAAGTCTCTCAGTTGGGGGGATTCGAGGATCTGCGACCCTAGATCCTTGCCGTTGCCCTTTGTGTTCCGATCGACGTCGGGGAGGGGCTATTTATAGCCGAGGGGTGGCCGGTCGACGAGGGTTTGGCCGGGGTGGGTGCCGCGGCCTCCGGCCGGCCGAACCGGCGTCCCATCCGACGCGTCCCGTCGGCCGTCTACCCTTATCCTCTTCCCACGTGCTCTACTGTTCCTTCTGCTGCCGCCGTACGCCGTTCGTCGGGGCTGCTCTAGCGTCGCGCCCTCGTGCGTGCTGTGCACGCGAGTCAGGCGAGGAAGAAGGTCCCCGCGGGTGAGGCGCGGGTCGGGCGCGGGCATGGGCTGACCCGCGGGGCTTCTTTCCCTTTTTTTTTTTTTTTTTTTTTTTTTTTTTTTTTCGCTTGTTTTTTTTGGTTTTTTTTTTTTTTGTTTTTATCAACATAAGACGAAATAAAATAAAACCTAAAGAAAAAAAAGCAATAATGATAAAAATTAATTAAAAACCCAAATTTAAAATTTAAAAATTAGGCGTCAACAGCTGCCCCTCTTTGAAGGTGAGCTCGCAGAGGTTGCATTCAAAAACAAACTAATGCCTAATTTTTACCTAGCGTGGGCAGCAGATTATATCTTATTTAGGACATATTACCCTATGCAAAAAGAGGAATATAATGTTACATATACTAAGGCAGATAAGAAGATACCTGGAGTTACTTACCGGGAATGAGTGAGATAGGGTGTGAACCCGGGTTTTGGTAAGTATCAAGGCGTCATCTTACCTGGTGATGTGAGGAGGCTGCTTTTCCAGGACTCGAATCATTTTTCGGTCGCTTGTCAAAACAATAGATAATTTGTTTAGGACCCGAACCTTTCTTCGGTCGCCTTGACGAGAGATGCTCCTCCGAACCATTCTTCTTAGGGCATCTCACCATTCTTCGGGGGTGTCGCGACTTGGGCATCTCACTTGAGAACACCGACTTGTTGGTACACCCGACCTTTCCTTTCTCAGGAGATGCACCGACCTTTCTCAGGGCATCTTTTTTTGGGGGGTGTTTGACTTCTGTCAGGGACACTAGTTGGAATCCGACCTTTCTCGGGGGATGCGCCGACCTTTCTCAGGGCATCTACTCTAGGGGTGTTTAACCTCTATCAGGGACACCAGTTGAAACCCGACTTTTCTCGGGGGATGCGCCGACCTTTCTTAGGGCATATGTTCTGGGAAAATATTTGAACATTTACAGAGATATTAGAGAGTACATGGATATTCATGAGTACTAACCTGACGGATATTTGGGCCTTGGCAAGCGTCCTAAGCATTGAAAGGGTACTCGGATGATCACAAGTACGAGCTTTTAGGGATACTTGGACGTTCACAAGTATCGAAGGGATTTTTGATAATTGAAAATATGGGGAGCATACCTTGGGTATTTGTGAAGCTCTCTTGTTTTATGGAAATAAGGAATATTGAGGACGTACCTGAGACATTCATGGGGGTTTCTCACCTCCTGGTAATTGGGAACATTGAGGACGTACCTCGTACATTCGCGGAAGTTTCTTACCTCTTGGGGATCGGGAGTATTGAGGATGTACCTTGCATATCCGTGAAGGTCTCTCACCTCCTGGTAGTGGGAATATCGAGGACGTACTTTGGATATTCATGAAGGTCTCTCACCTCCTGGTAATGGGAATGTCGAGGACGTACCTTGGACATTCATGAAGGTCTCTCACCTCCTGGTAATTGGAAATACCGAGGACATGCCTCGTGTTTTCATGAAGGCCTCTCACCTCCTGGTAATTGGGAATGTCGAGGATGTACCTTGGACATTCATGAAGGTCTCTCACCTCTTGGTAATTGGAAATACCAAGGACATGCCTCGTGTTTTCATGAAAGTCTCTCACCTCCTGGTAATTGGGAATGTCGAGGACGTACCTTGGACATTCATGAAGGTCTCTCACCTCTTGGTAATTGGAAATACCGAGGACATGCCTCGTGTATTCATGAAAGTCTCTCACCTCCTGGTAATTGGGAATGTCGAGGACGTACCTTGGACATTCATGAAGGTCTCTCGCCTCCTGGAAATTGGGACCACCGAGGATGTACCTGGGATGTTCATGAAGGCCTCCCGCCTCCTGAAATATGGGGAACACCGAGGACGTACCTGAGATGTTCATGAAGGCTTCCCGCCTCCTGGGAATCGGGAATATCGAGGGCGCACTTCGCATATTCGTGAAGGCCTTCTGCCTTCTGGAAGTTGGGAACATCGAGGGCGTACCTGGGATGTTCATGAAGGCTTCCCACCTTCTGGACGTTGGGAATACCTGAGGATGTACCTTGGGTATTCGTGAAGGACTCCTGTCTTCTGGGGATCGGGGATGCCAAAGGCGTACCTGAGATACTTATGGAGGTTTCCCATTCTCTTGCAATTTAGGTGTAGCGCGAGGCTTACCTGGATGGTTATAGGTACACAAACGTACAAAGTAGAGGAATATTTTGGATGGACACAGGTATTTGACAATATGATCAGGGACCACTCAACTGGCCTAAGTGTAAGAAAACATACCTGGGTAATTGCAGGCGCATGATGTGGGGGAATGCTTGAGAGGTTGCTAGCATCCAATGATATGATTTTGAGGACAACTCTGGCAGGTCGAGTATCACAGAAATGGTCGATATTTTGAGATGAGAGGAAATTTGGATAGTCACAAGCATTTTAAACTTTAATGACAGCATGAATAGGTCGAGTGTTTAACAAAGAGGGTACTTGAGTAGCGGCGAACACTCGAAAACAGGGGTAAGCTTGGGCAACTGTAGATATCGATACCTGAGGGACAAATCAAGCTGAGCACGGGTACTGAGACAGTGGTAGGTACTTAAAGATAAAGGGATATTTGGTCAGTTACCAATATCGATACCCTGGGAATAACTCGCACGTACTGAGTGCTAAAGAAAGGGAGCACTTGGTGAGTGAGGGGTACTCAAATATAAAGCTCTGGGAACAAGAATGGGGATATGCTTTCCTAGCGATATCTCTAGTCTATAGTAGTGTACTTATCTTTTGTACAATATGCAGAATGTATGCAATGATTGTATATGCTGTAAGTTAAAATGCGAATTTATGCATAATGATCTTGTCGGTTTTGCATCATTTGAATTCCACTGGGGAAGATTTTGAAAGACAACTTTTGCTTTGAATGCAGATATCTTGAGCATACCAGATGAGGGACTTTCAGTCTGAAAGGACTTTCCACTCGCTCTCATGGGAAAGGCTGTTTTATCCTGACCATTGATGCAGGATTTACAAGGATCACACTATCTCACTTTCATCATGTCAGCAGGGGTCCGAGTATTCTCGCAAATGATACGATTTTACTAATGTGAGAGGTCTTTTTTTGGGGTTGTAATGAAGGCTAGGTCAATGGCTCATCAGAGGAGGACCAATAAAGTTGTGGCTTTGGAGGGAAGCTGTTGCATGGTTATCTCCGGGTGTTTGCAAGTTGAGGATACTGCGAAAAGAGATAGAATAATCTTGCTCGTACTTCTTTGAGTGATGCTTATAGACATATGAAATCCTACGTTAATTGGAGTGCCCCTAGTTCGAAGAGACTTTTTTACAATAGGGTGCCACATAGGCTTGACTCATGTGTGAAAGGGTGAGGGTCGGTGATTGCCTTGACATTTTGCCACCGGTCTTTCCTCTCACGATCGATGAAGGTTCCATGGACCTCGACAAAGCAACTTCTTTTGGGAATACAAATGGCTGCACTTTTGTTTGGGGCATCGGCTTTGCTTTTATCAGGCACACTACTTTTCTCATGCCCCTATGTCTCTTTTCAATTTTTTTTTTTTTTACTCACGGGCACTGACCTTGCTTTTACTAGGTACACTGCTTTTTTATGCCCTAGTTTTTTGTTCTTGTTGCTTGAGGAGTTGGTCTTGACAAGTTTGAGCAAATGTCTTTTCCATCTCTTGCTAGCTCTTCTGATTATGCTACTTGAGTGGCAGCTTCTGCTTCGCTTTCTCATGAGGGTGATTTTACAGACTCAATTGAGTTGTACAGTGGTTACAAGTGCATAAAGAAAGAATTGCTCTTCACGACTCTAGGGCACTTAAATTAACGCGAGTGTTCATATGCAATAAAGACACTCAAAGATTGGCGCAAGTGCAAGCAAGAGAATTTCTATCCATTTTCTCACCTCGTAATGCTGACTTGCCTTTGGCTTGCCCTAGTGTGGGGTGGTTCTTTGATGGGGGGTAGGATGGAAATTTGGCCAGTGTATGGGGCTCAAGGTGGGTGATGGAATGCCTCCCACTGTTTTGGTCATCGTACCATTCGCGAGAGAACTCTTTTACCCTGTAGTCATGGAATTTTCTGTACTCATCTCACGAGTGTGTAGATGGGGGACTGTGTATGGGATATGGCTTGCCTGTCATCATTCTGACGCGCCTCATCCAGTATGCTCAATTAATCTTGTATTCATCACTTGGCAGTCCATTCTAATATTCTTCGACAGAATCAAAGATTTAGGCAGACAAAATCATCATGCGCAATTCACATGGAAAAAAGGCATGCAATGTATGATGTGAAAGAGTTTTGTGTTTTTTCAAAAATGAATGAAGGACTTTTTACTTGAGAAAGACTATTAACAGCTTGAAGAGTGTTTAATTAGTGAAATGGTATTCACAAATGTGTTGAAATTTGAACATGAAAAGAGGTTATTTACAAAGAGTATTCACAAAATGGGTGTCAACAAAATGCTCCTTTTAGTTAGGGTCATGACACACGCATGATCAGCCGGGGACCGGGGATCTGATCAGGAATTCCTATTCTTACCTTTTGCAAGCTAGGAAGCTGTGGAAGTGGCTCAAATAAGAGGGCCCAGATTGTAAGCGACTTGAGGTTTTGAAGGATTTCTGTTATTTGCTTTGGTGATACTTGGGATGTCAATCTGCCTGGAAAGTTTATCAAAGTCCAACAAGACTTTCGCTGATCTATTTTTCGTATCTTAGACGATTAGGTGGTCCTGTAAAAGGCAAGGGAAGGTGTGTTAGTCACGAATCTCTTTTTGGAAGTCAAATAATTGGAGGTGATACAACATTACTCTTCACCGGTTCACGAGATGATTGGGTGGATGAGGAGGACACGAAGTCCGGTGTTCCCCAAGTCATCGGTCAATTATTCTTCTTGATTGGCTTGTGGATGACACGTCCCTTTGAACAAAGCCAAGTGTATTTGATGCGAATCACACTAGCTTGGCCAGTATCAAATCTATCCTTTGAGTTTGGCTCTTGAGTTGTGATGCTTTCTGTAAAATAGGAGAATATGTCAAAATGAGTTTAGACAGTAGGAGTATTGGAAACAATACCAAATTACTCTTCCCCAGAGCTTGTCTATGCTGATTCTTAAGGATATTCGTATGTTGATGATGGCCTATTTGTCTTGGCACAGCTCAGTGTTTCCTCCAGTTGGCCTTCCACGTACGCATGATTGCTGGTCATCTTTAACGCCTCCCTTTTGTGGAATTTCTCCCTTTGTCCTTGGCTATTATTGAGCAAAAGTCATGTACCTCAAGCTTCTATGGAGTTTGAGATGGACAAATCAAAAACCTCCAATTCTGATGGCAACTACTCTTTGGAAGAGAATGCCCCTAGAGTGAAGCTTCTGGATTTTAGAGTCATTGTCTAATGTGTGAGGTCATAGATCGCCTAGACTGTCTGGATTTTCTCCCTGTTGGCAGTAATTACTTTATGGAAGAGAAGGAATTTCTTCCTCGTGCTTGTGGGCTTGTCGAGGCTATGACACCTGGCTGGTTGGGCGTGTCGTGTGACACGATAGTCCTTAGCTTAGGAGAGAATTGGGCATGAATGAGACATGTCACGGACGCTTTGATTTCAACTTTATGCCTGTACCTATTATGTCTCATTCTTTATATCCTGCAAATAGGAGAGAGGGGTTGTTATTTTCAATATTATGTTAGGGGGATAAGACTTACCATTTTTGAAACAGGATGATCCTTTCCGTTTGCCCCCATTTTCTTGGAACAATGTCTTCGTGTTTTGGCCTGTTCACATGATGTGCCAATTTCAAATGCCTTTTGTCATGCTGAATTTAAGGGGACGATATTCTGAGACATAAAGTGAGAGAGTCAAAATGACAAACATGCTTAAATTTATCATCTTATTTTGACCAAGGTTTTCGGCGATGAAATTCTTTCCTTTTTTCAAAATGCATTTTTGGGGAGAAAAAGCATGAGGCAGCCCAACCCTCAGTATTCTCCTTGGATGACATTTTCTTTTCATGGTTGGATAACATCGCTGGGCTAGTTTAGGATACCGCCTCATGCTCTCGGAATGTTTTCAACTTTATTTAATGGGTGGATTTACACTTTGGAATAGTGATTTCAAAATTAGTTCCTTAAGCGGAACTGATGTTGAAAACAAACCAGACTTAAGAAAGATATATAAGCTTCTGCGAGGAAATCAAAAGGATTCCACTTGAGTGTGTCTACACCCATTTCCCCTTATGGTCTTTCGTTGACGGTGTTTATGAAAAGGTCTCCAAACATGGTGGTCACGTCATCTGGCCCTTCTTTCTCTGTTGCTAAGGTAGGCACTTCATTGCCTGAATAGTACCCGGCCTCTACTAGCCCTTGATGGATGTCAGTGGTATGTGCTTCAACATTCCTGCTCCGACTATCTTCGAACCGAATCTTTGCGTTTACTTCGTCGGTGTGATCGGGGATCGGATTGCTCGGAATGAGAAAGCTTTAGTGTCCAACAGGTTCTGGATTCGACTCTTGAGGGCGAAGCACTCATCAGTTGAATGCCCCACTTCTCCCATGTGATAGTCGCATATCTTGGATGGGTCATAGCTGAAGAAGCTTTTGACGTTTGGTTGTTTTGGCTCAGTCGAAAGGAGATTCTTTTTCCGGAGGATTGCCAGTACCTGTGATGGAGGTCCAGGAAGAGGAGTAAATTGTCTTCTTTTGCTGTAATGTTGGGCCGACTGATGATTGGTAGTCTGCTGCTGTCTTGCATTTGCCTGAATTGTTGGAGGATGATTATAGGTTGCATTGCATCTACCGAGGGTTCTTTATCTTTCTTCGAACTGATCCTGCCCATGGGTGCAAGTTCAGTGAACCAACCTTCCCTCAATCCTATCTCAATTTGTTCCCCAATTGGAATGAGTTGATTAAACGATTCGGCGATCATGGTTACCATTTGATTGCGGTACTCATAAGGGAGAGTTTTGATAAACATTTTCCTTAGCTCGAAATCGGTTGGTTCAGGACTGATTTGGGCGGCCAGATTCCTCCATCTAATAGTATATTCTTTGAACGATTCGTGCTTCTTCTTTTCAGTACGCTCAAGATCTTCACGAGAGGGGGTAATGTCCATTATGAATTTATACTGCTGGAGGAATGCCTCACTTACTTTGCTCCATGTTTCAAGGAGGTTTATGTTCTTTGTAATGTACCACCTCAGGGCAGGGCCTACTAGACTTGATTGGAACAATTGGACCATTAATGGTACATTATTAACATATTGGGTCATCCGAACCGGTACATTTGCAAGTGAGCCCTCGGGCAGGTCGTGCCATCGTATTTCTCAAACTCGGGCATTTTGAATTTTTCTGGCGTTTTGACATTGGAATAAATGGAGAGGTCCGTCAAAATAGGGTCTTGGAGGCCTTGCAATTGTTTCAACCTCTCTTCAAGCTTTTTGAGGCGTTTGTCATGCTCAGCTTTAGACGAACTGTCTGGTTCAGCTTTCTCGATCACGATTTGGTGCGGATCATCCTCCAATTTGAGCACGTTATCGTCGGGCTCTTTATCTTGATCACCTCTAGTGGATGATTGTGGTAGCAAAATCTCGACTGAGGTGGGGGTGGGAGTAAGTTTGCCCTGGATGGAGTCTATTTGCTTTGAAAGCTGCTGAAGCACATTGAAGACTTGCTTCATTTCGCTTTCCATGACCGCAATACGGCTTGGCACACTTTCTTCGGCCATTCTTGCTCTAGCTTTTGAGCGAGTCTGGATCGGCGAACGTTGACGTTTTGTGATTACCTGCCGTGGAATAAACAAGTATGCATAAGTACGTGTCATAAGTAGGGAGTCAGTCCATGATGATGACCTAATCCTACCATTTTGTTTATTTATGAAAAGTTTAAACATGAAAAGGATTTCTTAAGCAGGGATTGAAAGAAATGCGACATATTAGCATAGACTAAAGATATTTAAAAGGCAAAGGGAAGCATTGGACTGCAGCAGATTTTGAAACAAAACTTCTATTCCTTTTTTAGCGAATGGAAATTTTTGCAAAAAGAAATTCTGTAGCATGCTTGAGGAAACACTAATTGAGAGTAATTTGTTATGCAAAATTTTTTAGCTTTATGATAATTACTTTAAATTTAAATGACCGTGATATTAAATCCTAGACTAATCATGGACCGCTCAATATATGCATGAAAGTAAGCAAATTGCAAAGCGTACCAAAAAAACTTACTTCATATGAGAAGAACGATGACAATCACATAGATATGCGTATAATACGTGCGGCTCGATTTTTAACTCAGAAGGCTTGTTGAAATTAAAAGGGCATCTGCTAGTCGCAGTCTCGCGTTAGCAGCGTACCCTCTTAACCTCGGCTAAGAAGTTCGGGAAAAAGAAAGGTAACCTCTACATGGCAGTCTCGCTTTCGAGGCCATATCTTTTTTAACACCATCCTAAAAATCCTATGGCGGCCTAGGTCCGGCGGCCGGGTTGTGTGTGCTATGTGTAGTGTTTTAAAATAGTAAAGCATGCACAGCAGTTTATAATCACAAGACAATTCAATTTAAGTAAGCTTAAAATAAACTTATAAGCAATTGACTTGTAAAAAGAAAAAAACCTAAGTCAGTAAAAAATTTAAACAAGATAAACATGGCCTAAGTCCTCAAAGTCCCCAGTGGAGTCGCCAAGCTGTCGCGACCCCTTTTTTTCGGGGGCGCCCGGCCGGATCGGGTACGAGCGCCTAAAGGAGGCTAATGGCTTGGCTGAGTTTAATTAAAGCCAGGACTCTCCCAAGTCCGCCAATTCACGACTTTAAAATATTTGGTTTGTAAATTGATTTTTAAAACGGAGTCGCCACTAATCAATTTGAGGTAGGTTGATTAGAAACCCAAGCAAAGTATCGGGAGAAATACTTGCTCTGCGCAACAAGAGAAATTAGGATCGGGGACTTGATTACACTAGTTAATCACTAATGCTCTTTCGGTACGTAATCTTGTTTAAACTCTAAGGTTTTTGGATGCTTGAGAATTTTCCATGCATTTTAGGAAAAATCACATTTTTGGTATTTTTCTCATTTTGGACATAAAAAGGATTTTTGGATTTTCTGGGGTATTTTTGGAAAAATACAAGTCTTTTTGGCATTTTATGAAAATTTTGGACTTTTTAGGAAATTTGGCAATTTTGGGATTTTTTGGTAATTTTTGATTTTTTGGAAAATATTTAAACATTTCAAAATTTTTGGAAAATAATAATATTTTTGACTTTTTCTAAGCATTTTTGAAAATAAGTAATTTTTGCTTTGATTTTTGATTTTTGGAAATTCAAACATTTTTAAAAATATTTTTAAACATTTTTGGAATTTAAAATGATTTTTAAAATGATTTTTGATTTTTATTATTAAAATATTACAAAAAACCGGCCCGGGTCGAATCCCGGGTCGGATCCGCCCCGGCCGACCCGAAACGTGGCCAAGACCTGTGTTTTGGGGCGGGGTACCAAACGGTGTCGTGGGCGGATTTGGATGCTCGACCCGGCCCGACGGCCCGCTTCGTCGACCCGGCTCCCGCTTCTTCACGAAACGACGCCGTGGCGAGACTCGCAAAACGACGCCGCTTCGCTTTTGCAAAACGGCACCTTAGAGAGGTCGACCCGGACGCGACCCGCGGGTTACGCGCCCGACCCGCTCCACGATCCGCCCTGTCTTCTGCGAAACGGCGCCGTTTCCTCGGCACCTAACCCGGACCCGACCCGACTTTCGACCCGGTTCCTGACTCCAACCTTCCTTGCAAAACGACGCCGTGGCGGCCCAACCCGCTCCGTGGCCCGACGACCCAGCTCCCGACCCGACCTCCAATCCTCCTTTACTCGTGGAACCCTACTCGGTTCCTAGTCCGGGTCCGACCCGGCGACCCGGAGAACCAGGAACCCTAGGGTTCCAAATTGGGGGGAAAATGGAGGCCCTGGCGACGGTGAGGACGACGGCGACAGCGGTGGTGGGGAGGAGATGATGGTGAGGGTGGCTGTGGTGATGATTACCCGCGGCGGCGAGGTGTGGGCGGCGACGGCAGGGCTTTGGCCTTCCTCTCCCTCTCTCTCTCTCTGTGTTCCGGCGCCGGCCGATCTTAGATCTGGTGCTGCTCGTCCTCGGCCCCCCTATTTGAAGTCTCTCAGTTGGGGGGATTCGAGGATCTACGACCCCAGATCCTTGCCGTTGCCCTCTGTGTTCCGATCGACGTCGGGGAGGGGCTATTTATAGCCGAGGGGTGGCCGGTCGACGAGGGTTCGGCCGGGTGGGTGCCGCGGCCTCCGGCCGGCCGAACCGGCGTCCCATCCGACGCATCCCGTTGGCCGTCTACCCTTATCCTCTTCCCACGTGCTCTACTGTTCCTTCTGCTGTCGCCGTACGCCGTTCGTCGGGGCTGCTCTGGCGTCGCGCCCCCGCGCGTGCTGTGCACGCGAGTCAGGCGAGGAAGAAGGTCCCCGCGGGTGAGGCGTGGGTCGGGCGCGGGCATGGGCTGACCCGCGGGGCTTCTTTCCCTTTTCTTTTTCCTTTTTTTTTTTTTTTTTCGTTTTTTCTTGGTTTTTTTTGGTTTTTATCAACATAAGACGAAATAAAATAAAACCTAAATAAAAAAGCAATAATGATAAAAATTAATTAAAAATCCAAATTTAAAATTTAAAAATTAGGCGTCAACAAAAATCTTAGACAATTAAATAAAGGCGTGGTTTAATATTTAAATATTTTATTACTTCGGTTAGTCTAGTTTTTTTGCCTATTACTAAGCATGGAACTATTTCTTCAAGGAAGTAAATAGGGGCTTAAAAAGATTTGAATTCAAGACTTTTTATACTTATATTATGTGAGATTTTATAAGACCATTGTTAACTATTCTAAAAGATTAATTTATTAGATAAATGCATAGTTTTATGTATAAATATTCTATCGAAAATATGGGGAGGGATGACGAGGCTTAGCGATGTGGTGGAGAATGAGTCTGGAAGCCTTCGCATTTCATCGATTATGTTTGACGATGTTAATGTACAAGTACATAAGTGAAGTAGGGGTGACCATTGGTCCAGCCTGGACCAACCTAACTAGGTTGGTTTGGTCTTAGTTCGATTCCTAGGGAGACTAGGTCAGTCCTTGATTTTAGGATCCTACACTGTGCGGATTGATTTTCAATCCTAAGACTTTAGGATTGGTCCAATTTGGATAAACTCTGTTTATATTATATGTGTAATATATATTTAATATTATATATTTTTATCTACCTCAAACCCTAACGCCTCTGCATCTATTCTTTCTTATGTGGTTTTGCTGTATAAATTAGAAAATAAAAACCTAGCCTTGATTCGACCAACAAAAGAAAATAGAAACCATCTTCCCTTGCTGCTAGCCTCTAGCCTCTCCTTACTCGCCTCCCAAGCATAGCTCAGTTGGTGAAATCACCCACCTCATGCATTTAGCTCAACAATCACAAATGGAGATTTATGTTGTTACCTTATATCAGATTTTTATTAGTTTGATTGCTCGATGTTGCATTATTAATGTATATATAATTTAAAATAGTATGTTTGTTCTTTCAAGGAATACAACAAAATGAAAAAAGAAAAAAGAAAAAAAGATTGATTGGTTTTGAATTAACCATGGAATAGAACCAGACCCATATGATGGGTCTGGTCCTCAGTTTTAGGCTCAATAAAGTTAGTTCTTGATTCCAAAAATTGTGGATTAATATTATTTGGATTATTCACTGAGTTAGGTGTTAGATTGGTTCAATCCGAACTATACTTGCCCTATAGTAAAGTGCTATAGAGGCAAAGTACATGCAATCTATTTCATTAGTTGTTTTTACTCTTTATTTTTCACACCAATTCCCTTTCCCTACATTTAATAAATATTCGGTCATTTGCTGGAAATCTGTAGAAACGGGAGTCCTATCATCGTCGATGGGACTCATTTCATGTCAAAACAGATGATTTGGAGACATTTCTCGTCACGTCCTGTCAGGCGATGTCCGTGCGCATTTCACACACGCCTTTGATCATGCAACCGACCAATCACTTCTCTGTTTTAAAAAAATGATGTGCAATGGCGTATGCTTGCTCTGGAACTTATCTCCCTTTCCGCTTTTGTTTTGTGATTCCGGCATTTGCTGGAGTCGGGAGATGCCGTAGATAGAGATGCAAGCAAAAATAGCTAGGGATGTACTTCCCGTAGAGTGACTATTGCTTTGGCATTGTCTATTTAATCTACTTTACAATGCATTCTGTGATGGATAACGATGGTGCGGCTTTTTTCTTTTGATTTTTTTTTTTCTTTTTGGTCGTGTCACAAAATGTTTAGTGACACATAATATGATCCCATAAGCTGCCACATCATCGTAGTAAATCAGACTCCTTAAATATGACAAACCTAACACGGTTTTTCTCTTTTTTAAGGAATAACTTACGGTAACGTTTTATCATTTATGGTCGAGTCTTCAGCTATACTGTTTCAGCATAATAACCTTAGTATAAATTGGGCTATGATCCCTCTCTTAAATTGCCCTAGACGGATGCCAAAAATGTGCTCCCGGAATTTCAACCTGCCTATTTTGAAAAGGCGATCCATTGTCATAATTATTATTTAAGGGATAAGAAATTGCGGTGCGAGCTAGGAAACCCCCATCACAAGAGAAACGGTTCCAATAGGAATGAGCTCATGGAAATACAAGAAGCAAAATTTCCAACGAAGTTGCATTCATCAGATGAGCAACATCCGGTGTGCCATGTCGTCTGGGGTCTAGCCATGTCGTCCAAATTCATAAGGTGATTCAAATTCATAATTGAAAACTGGCTAACGACACGTTACCGTATTTTATTGCTGTTCTTGTGGTACGGCATGTATCTCCTGGTCCTCCGCACCCGCAAAAACCGGAACCCAATTGTAGATCTAGATATCTAGCTAAGTTGTGCTTGTTCACGCAGATCCTGGCGAAAATCTTGTCGTAGGGTATTGTTCATGCTGTTTAACCTCTTTTTATAGATGTATCGTTTTTTTCTGTTGAAGATGCCACGTGACTAATTTCCTGTCCCGGAAGGGATTTGGGCGACAATCTTCATTCGAAAGAAATTATCAAACGGCTGCACAAATTTGTTAGCCCTATCCGGTCCAGACTACTTAGAACTTTGCTTTAGCAAAACCCTAGTTTTGTCCCCTCATAGTTGGATGTATACTGCTGGGATTGAAATTCTTTCGAGGTCGATACTGACTAGGCAGTGTTATTGAGCCTAGGCATTTAAAGCTTGACTTCGTGTATTTCTTGCCTTCTTAAGATTCATTGAGTTTTAGAAGAGGCTTTGATATGCTGATGTTATCCTCTAAATTGAATCTTGTCTATCAAAACGTACACAATCAAGTAATTTTAACGATCCAAATAGAAATACTAGATAATCTATTTGTTTTTGTCCCATACCCCAGTAACCTACCATATCTGTTTTAACGTTCCTAAAAATCGTAGTTGTTGGATCATTACTTTGCTGGAAGAAAGGCTTTAAGTGCTTGACTATGGAGTCTTCTGTCAAAAGCTCCCTAAATGCTCCTTTGCAAGTTTCTGTAGCGCTTTAGGTGACAGTGTTGTGCGCCAATTATGCGCAATCCAAGATCTCCATAACTAGAACATAAACATGCAATTGCGAATTGAAGGATCAACGCACTTGTTTTAGGATCCATTGTCTTTTTTGAAGCGGAAGCAGGAACACAATGTCCTTCGCGCAAATCTTTCTCCTCTATTACCCTCCGGAACACTGGCTCAATGAGGCGGCCCCTCACGATTAGCGTTAGAGTAACGCCCCTTAGGTGAGGATATGTGAGGTTGGGGCTAGAGGAGAGACTTGAGCACTATTTATAGAGTTTCCAGCCGGTCCCCTCATTACGGGCCGGGCTCAACTCGGCCCACACTGCTGCATCCCCATATTAGACTAATTAAGAAACCTTCTATCTCACCTAAGACCAAACCCCGTAAAATGGTTAACGTTAAACGGTAAATTACAATAACAAGGTCAATTAATTTAGTCCACAAATCAGGAAAACTCTAACATTCTCCCACTTGGACTATATTAATTGAAATTATATTGTATGTGCGCACATTGGTCCAGAGATAATTCTTAATAGTCAATCCTATCTCATAAAGTCTCCAACACCGAATCATGGCGGTAACTGCATGTATACACACAGAGCCTTCCATGGTCACAAGTATTTTCAACTTTATTTGATATGGATCAAATATGGTAGTGTGACAAATGGCTAACATCTCTCATAGAGAGATCCATTTGTCGATCACCATTCTCTTATTTAGGCGACACATAAGTTTGTGTCACAAGAGAATGAAATTATGGTTCTAATGAACCCACATATGTCTTGTCTTTATGGTCAACCTTTCTTTATGTATCACAAGAACATATGCACAAGGCTAATAACGAATTGCCCCTTAGCCTTCACTCAAGATAAAACCTTGAGAGCAATAACAATATATATATATATATATATATATATATATATATATATATATATACAACAAAATAGTAAACCATTCAAAAATATTGTATTGAATGCAAAAGTCGAAATATATATATATATATATATATATATATATATATATATATATCAAAACGTTACTAAACAGTAACAAATGCAGATATAAACTCTATTTTAGAAAAATAAAATATAACTCCAATTAAATGACGGCATCCCAAGATGCTCCTAGGCCCATACTAATGACATGTCGATCAAATACACATGGGCGTAGGCCTTTAGTTAGTGGATCTGCAATCATATCATCTCGTAGAAACATAATCCGCAGCAACGTCACCATTCTCACCGATTCCTTTATAGTCAAAAACTTGACCTCCATGTGTTTAGACCCCTTGAGACTTCGTTGTTGTTAATAAACAACACTGCAGAATTATTGTCGCAATGAAGCTGTATGGGCCTATCCACAAAATCAAAAACTAATAACTCCCTAATGAGGTTCCGGAGCCAAATAGCTTGAGTAGCAGCAGTAAAACATGCTATAAACTCCGCTTGCATGGTAGAAGAAGATATGGATTTCTGTTTTTCGCTCTTCCATGATACTGCACCTCCTGCCAACATAAATATGTACCCAGTTGTCGACTTCTTATTATCTTGACAACCAGCAAAATCTGCATCAGAATATCCTACTAGTTGCAAGTCAGGAACATGTCTATAAATCAGCATATAATCCCTTGTTCTCTTTAAGTACCTTAAAACCTTCTTGGCGAACCCGGTGATCGCGTCCCGGATTTGACGATATCTCGCCTAGAAGTCCAACCGCAAAAGCAATGTCGGCCTAGTGCAAACTTGAGCATACATGATACTTCCAAGCACACTAGCATAAGGTACATTCTTCATTTGAGCTTTCTCAAAATCTGAATCAGGGCATTGTGAAAGACTCAATTTATCACCCTTAATAACAGGAGCAACTCCTGGTTTGCAATCTTGCATATTGAATCTTTCCAAAATGCTATCAACATATGCCCTTTGAGATAAACCCAATGACCGGCATGAGCGATCCCTATGAATCTCAATGCCAAGAACAAAAGACGCCTCACCAAGGTCTTTCATATCAAAATTTTTCGACAACATCCTCTTTGTCTCATGCAGCAAACCAACGTCACTACTTGCAAGTAAGATATCATCCACATAAAGTATGAGAAAAATATATTTCCTCCCACTGACCTTGGTGTATATGCACTGATCAACTTTGTTCTCAACAAATCCAGATGAAGTGACAACACTATGAAATTTGAAATACCACTGTCTAGAAGTTTGTTTAAGGCCATAAATAGACTTCTTCAATCTACAAACAAGCTTACCTGAGTCATCATCTATAAAGCCCTCAGGTTGCTCCATATAAACCTCCTCATTAAAGTCTCCATTAAGAAATGCGGTCTTAACATCCATCTGGTGTAACTCCATATCAAAATGAGCTACAAATGCCAAGATTACTCTAAAGGAATCTTTAGAAGAAACTGGAGAAAACGTTGCTTCATAATCTATTCCTTCTCTTTGAGTGAAACCCTTAGCCACCAGTCTGGCCTTAAACTTTTCAATCTTTCCTTTGGAATCCTTTTTAGTCTTGAATACCCATTTGCAGCGAATAGGTTTGCAACCTTCAGGTAATTCAACAAGCTCCCAAACACCATTGTGTTTCATAGATTGCATCTCATCTTTCATTGCATCTAGCCACAAATCTGATTGAGGACATGAGATAGCTTCCTTATAAGTGACCGGATCAACAACACAGCCTATATCATAATCTTGCTCTCCTAGGTAGACCACATAGTCTGGTGGAATAGCAGAACGTCTTTCCCTAGCAGATCTTCTGAGTGGAGCTACTTCAACCTCATTCTGAACTTGAGGAGCTTGAGGAATTGGATCAGGAACTATCTCAGCAATGGGATCTTGAGCCACAATAGGTTCATTTTGTGGCACAAGAGGATCCAAAATTGTCTGCACAGGATAAGATGAGGATCCAGTAACTCCCACCAAACTATCATCTTCAATAGCTTGTGAGCAGCTACCCTTTTCAGCCACATCAAATTCCAGAAATTTTGCGTACCGAGATTCCACAATTCTTGTACCTCCATTGGGGTTATAAAACCGATACCCCTTTGAATGATCAGGTAAGACACAAAATAACACCGAGTAGTCTTGGAATCCAGCTTATTCAATGTAGAATTATATAACTTCACCTCTGCTGGACATCCCCAAACTCTAAGATGATTCAGACTTGGTTTACGTCCAGTCCACAACTCAAAAGGAGTCAATGGAACCGCTTTACTAGGAACACGATTAAGAATGTAAAGAGCTGTTTTCAAAGCTTCACCCCATAGAAAAGTAGGTAAATTGGTCCTACTAATCATACTTCTCATCATGTCCATAAGAGTTCGATTGCGCCTTTCAGCTACGCCGTTTTGTTCGGGACTTCCGGGCATAGTAAACTGACCTACTATCCCGAAATCCTCTAAGTATTTGGCAAACGGCCCTTTAAGTTGTCCAGCATCACCGTGCCTACCATAATACTCACCACCACGATCGGATCGACAATCTTTATAACTTTTCCCAACTGTTTTTCCACTTCAAATCCGAAAAATCTTGAATTTGTCAAGAGACTCGGACTTTTCTTTAATCAAATATAAGTATCCATATCGGGAATAGTCATCGATAAATGTGATGAAATAAAAGTTTCTGCATAAAGTAGCCGTGTATGGCCCACTAATATCGGTGTGAATTATCTTCAACAAGCCAGAACTTCGAACGGCTGATTTCTTCTTTATTTTCGTCATCTTACCTCTACAACAATCTACGCAAGTCTCTTGATCACCGCAAGATGTCAGTCTTTACAAGCCTTTCCACTCTTTCTTTAGAGATGTGACCAAGTCGTTTATGCCACAGTGAATAAGATTGTTCCTTAGGTAAAGGCCTTTTGGAAACAACTTTTTCAGCTGAATATGCAACATACATGTCGTCGGGAGATAGACTCAATCGATATAATCCATTGGATAAATTGCAACACCCAATCTTGTTGGAACCATAAAAGATAGCAATAGCATTACTCTTTATCTCAAAAGAGTATCCACACATGTCCAAACAAGACACTGAAATTAAATTCCGCCTAAATGAAGGTACGTAAAAAGTGTTTCTTAACATCATCCTAAAACCAGAATCCAAAACCAAAACGACATCTCCCACAAACTCGACATCAACTCCAATGCTGTTTCCAATAGTGAGCTTTGATTCATCCTGATTTGGCGTCCTTCTGTTTATGAACCCCTTTAGGCTCACTATTCTTGTTTTTCTTAGACAACCAATCTTTAAACCTTTTGCAGTTCTTCTTTACATGTCCTCTCTCCCTACAAAAGTAGCAAAAAACAGCCCTTCTCCTGGGAAATGATCTCTTAGGACCTAAACTTTTAGAAGGACCTGCACCTTAGAAGGACCAGCACCATCGAATTTCCTTTACTATTGGAGGGTCCAAATTTTGCTTCGTATTTCTCTTACGAGTCTTCACACTTTTACCCTTATCGGTGGCGAGAACTTGAAGTATAAAGAGCAATGTGCCCTTTGTCTTTCTTCAATTTCTCTTCCTCTCGCCACCACCACTGGAAATCAATTCATTAACTGTCAAGCTTCATCTTGGGAACTGTAATTAGTCTTAATAATCCCAAAATCAGGAGGAAGAGTATTTAGAGCTTGATGCACAATGCAGGTAGTGGGAATAGCAACATTAAGAGCCTGAAGCTTGGTCTGCAAATCAACCATCCTCAGAATATAATCTCTTACCCCACTAGAACCATCATACTTCATGGTAAACAGCGTATGAATGTGTGTCCCTATCTCAGCATTAGACGACACACGGTACCTAGCCACCAAAGCTTCCATCATTTGCCTAGCATTATAGTCTGCAGGCAAGCCACTCTTCAAGTGTTCTTGCTTTGAACGCTTCATAGACAGCAAGCAAATTTTATTGCTCTTAACCCAGGCAGCAAAGTGTGCTTTCTGATCCTCTGTACTCTCAGCAGTAATGGCAGCCGGCCGATCAGCAGTAAGAGCTAAATGAACATCTGCCATCTCCATGGCAAACAGAAAATCTTCTCTCCACTTCTTAAAGTTGGAACCAGTGAGAACCTCAATAGTAAACCGTTTACAGAAAAGGTGACTGTAAGACAACAGTATATAACAATTAGCATCGTGTGAGTATATTGTGTACACAAGTACACACCCAGAGAGTTACATGCAAAATCACATAATCACCTTTGGGCAGAATACATGACATGCAATTGTACACTCTCCACATGACAGCGGTCGGAGAATATATTCCAATCTTCGTGAATTCATCACCTTTGGGCGAAGAACCACTAAGACTAGACAATCCTCCACCACATCATCATGTATCCCTCCATGGACTAATACATAATCACCTCCTTTGGGAGCATGACTACGCATTAGACCAGGAGACATCCCAGACAACATACGAGACATAAATTTCTTAAACCCAATCAAGTGTGCCACTTTGGCGGTCACAACTCAATTGAATCCTTGAAACTCTCTCATATCAGGGATATATTTACCTCACATTCATCATATACATGTGAATTTAACTTTAGTGATAGGGGCACATATCACTCAAATCACATATCATGCTAATTAAGCTGCCTCATACAATAATTAAAATAGCATACACAGTAGCCCAAGACTTGTATTTCCAAAATCACAGAAAAATACAAGAAAAATACGCAAAAATACACTTAAAATACACGTATTTAGGGCTTTATATGCAATTTCACATCAATAAAATCATCAAACATATAAAATAAATATACCACAAGGTAGGAAATCTCCATACGAATCCAACGCCACCAACCACTCGCCGAAAGGAGGCCGCACGCGCCCACACGCGCCGCCTGAGTGCGCGGCGTGTGGGCCTCACGCGCCAGACGTCAAGCTGGGCAAAACCCGGTCCGACCCGTGGCGGTCCGACCGGTTACCCGGTCCGACCGGCTGACCGAACCGGTCAACCGTTGACCGGGTCGGGTCGGATACCGGGTCGGGCCGAACCCGGGCCGGGTCGAACCCTGGGCCGGGTCGGAACCCGGTTCGGGTCGGGTCGGTCGCCAACCGGGTCGGGTCGGCTGACGTCACCGTGACGTCAGCGTCACGTGCGACGCACGCGTCGGGTCGGGACCGGGTCGGCGACGTCACGCTGACGTCGGCGTCACGTGCGGCGCACGTGTCGGGTCGAACCAGTCGGCGACGTCACGCTGATGTCAGCGCCCGCGTGCGAGGCACGCCCGCGCGTGGCGGCGCATGGCGGCGTGCTCGACACCCCCAACGGCACGTGGCCGCGCGTGCGACGTCCCACGGCGACGCGCCGCCGACGGTTTTGACCGTCTGGACGAGCCGAGTCCCAATTTGCAATTTAATTTGATTTTTATTAAACTTTAAAGCTCGAAAATCGCAAATTAGGGCAAGAATTATACTAATTAGGGCAAATCGGTATAATTTAGGGCAAATTCGCACGAGATTAGGGTAAAAACGAATGCGTTCATGTTCTAGGGTTATGGAGGCTCTGATACCACATGTTGTGCGCCAATTATGCGCAACCCAAGATCTCCATAACTAGAACATAAACATGCAATTGTGAATTGAAGGATCAACGCACCTGTTTTAGGATCCATTGTCTTTCTTGAAGCGAAAGCAGGAACGCAATGTCCTTCGCGCAAATTCTTCTCCTCTATTACCCTCCGGAACACTGGCTCAATGAGGTGGCCCCTCACGATTAGCGTTAGAGTAACGCCCTTAGGTGAGGATATGTGAGGTTGGGGCTAGAGGAGAGACTTGAGCACTATTTATAGAGTTTCCAGCCCGGTCCCCCTCATTACGGGCCGACTCAACTCGGCCCACACTAGCCAGTCCCCATATTAGACTAATTAAGAAACCTTCTATCTCACCTAAGACCAAATCCCGTAAAACGGTAAACGTTAAACGGTAAATTATAATAACAAGGTTAATTAATTTAGTCCACAAATCAGGAAAACTCTAACAGACAGATGCTGCACTTCTAGGCCTACACCTCCTGGACTAGCCCAATGAGAAATTGGATAAGTGATAGCAACTTTTAATGTGTTTTTGCTGTAGCTAGAAGCAGGTCTAATTGTCTAATTATGTGATTAGGTGGTGGAATGCACAATGTTTGGATGTTGATGTGTAATACCATGAGGTTTAGCTTCTTAGAAGCCATCGTTTTCTTTATGTTTTTCAACGAGTAAGAAGAGAGGCACCCACTTTTTATCCAGCTACCAATCCAAATTCCAAATTCTGTGCCGAACTCTGAACTTTAGTTGTGAAGGTAAATCCTGAAGAAACGCAGCATCGTGGAGTTCGGTCTTTGTCATTGGAGGGAAAAAAGAAGCTGTTGATTATAGGCTATAGCAGCTCATCACGCATCAGGGCAAAACCCTCGATAGTACACTTATGCGAGTGTATGGTATAGAAGTCATTGTGATCTCCATCTGCTTCCGCCGGATTTGCTTTAAGGGTCCGAGTCTACGGTGCTTTGTAAGCATCCCTTTGATCATCACATCCGGTTCAACCCAGGAACTGTCGAACCAGCTTAAAGCAGATCTACCTGAAAGCAACTGTATCAGCTCAAGCTTGAAAAATCAAACCCGCAAGATCAATTTTTGAAATTAAGCACAAGTGCTGAACCACTACACCGATAAGTGTTGATACATTCATATTCACCCGGAGTTTTTATATAGTAAAAAACCGTTACGAATTTTCAAGAAAATTTAAAACCCTACGGACTTAGGCTTGAGCCAGTTATCATCCTCTTTCATCTCAACTCAAAGCTCTTTCTCTCTGAAACTAAGTACTAAAACAAGGTAAGGACGAAAGTCACGTAGCAAAAGCCTCATGTCTCTCTCTCCGTTGCTCCAGGCTTGACATCTATTCTCTGACCCCGTCTCCCTCTCTCTCCAAATATTTTCTGTTGATTGTCCATGATGGCCATTGCATTTCATTCGCCTTTTATTTGCTACATCGCAAGAAACATCGTTGAGTGGAGGTCAGGACTCTCAGGATTGTGTGAAGTTTCAAGTTCAATCTTTTTCTTGAAGAACTTGATTGTTTCATTTAAATGATAATGGAATCTTTTTCTTTTCTTTTTTGGATGTTAAAGGACTTAAGCCCTGCGGCAAGAGTTGCAGGTTAAGGTGGCTGAATTACCTGAGGTCAAAGTCCTGGGTCTCCACTGTACACATATTGTCTGCTTTGGATACTAAGTCCTCACAGTTTTGTTCTTCTCAGAGCAGCCCATACTACCCCAAGAAAGCGCGTATGTACAGTTAGAGAGACCCAAGCCTTATGGGATAAGAGAGGGACCCCTCCTTGCGCACATTTGGGGATCGAGGCGCGGACGCACCACCATCTTTCCTCCCCGTGCACCATCGCTTGGGCTGTCACACGCTGAGGATGAGGATGACATCATATGCACTCCATGGGAAGCAGGCAGGCATCAAAATGTTTATTCCAAAACCAGAAACTTTTTTAAACTAGTTAATTTCGTTAGACTTTGACAAAAGCCAGCAACTTTTTAAGTTATGACATACATTCTATGATTCCCATCGACACAGGTGGTCAGTAATTGCTTCCAAGTTGCCAGGTAGAACACACCAAGCCAAAGAAGAGTCTACTGAAGCAAATGGCTTCTCTGAAAACATTGCCCGAAAGTAACTTTAGTCATCAGGACTGGGCACGGAACTTGGCTTCAATTGATCCTGCGACCAAGAATCAGCAATATGCAGATATTTCAGTAGGATTCACGAGAAGAACTTCAATCTAGGAACACTCACTTTGTAGTGGAGTCTTAACCGTCTTCCAAGTCTCACTGAAGTTTTGGATTTTAGCTATGTACCATCGTCCACGCCAAAAGTTTTGAGTCATTCCCATTCAAGTTCTGTGGCGATGAAGAGCTGCTATTCGGGGTCTGCAAATGGTGGTTCGAAACAGGACCAAGTCCTGTTGGATTTTGATTACTGGCGTCCAAGATCAGAGCATCTAAGAACAGTTCATGTTTCACAAATGTTACCGTCACATGTCAAGTCGTCAACATAAGAAAAAATGAAAGAAAAATAAGAGCCTTAGATTTTCTAGTAGGTGATGGGACATTCTAGTGTTTTGATTCTATGGAAGTGTTCTGATCGGTGACTAAGTCAAAGTTAGATGCAAGATTACATTGTTCTATGTCATGATATATATTTTTCCGTGGCCTACTCATCAGCTCCTCCAGGGTATATCCTCAGTTTACATCTTAATATGAATCAATGTAATTGAATAAAAAATGCAATGGGCAAACTTTGCTCATGAATTTACATCAGCTCCCTCAAAACTGGAAAATCAAGTCTTGAGTTTGATAGTGACATAATAGACAAAGCCAATTTTGTTGCAAAAATTTATGTAGGATCCCGTCCTCTGCAAGCAGGATATAATACACATGCTAAGATCAAACAAAGATTCGATCTAGACAATAATTTCTTCTCTTGCTCTCTTCCCTCCTCTTGTGTAGGTATGTGCACATGCATAATGGTCCCCACATTGCTTGCTTGAGAATGACGCGACGATCCTCGAAGGGTGAGCGGTAGTCAATTGGTGAAATGCATGTCGTCCTAGTCTTGGCTATGATATGTCATATACCGTAACTGCTGCTATGATGGTATGATGAAGCTAATGCCTTTCCTCAGAAGTATCTGATGAAATCTCTTTTGGAATCTGCTCTTGCGTTGATTCCTTTAGCTGGCATATCTTCTTCAGTCCAAATTGCCATTCTTCAAACGGTTGCGCAATCCCCTCGGGACCTTCTTTTCTCGGAAATTTCGGATCATAGACTATTCCACGAGATTTGACGCATCTGTGATTTCTCCCGAGTTACATTCAACTATATCGAAAGACCAGCAGTTTCGACACAAAGGCAGGTGCTATCTTCCAGTGACGATGGTTCAATGAAGTCAAGTCATTGCTTTTAATTTCTAAAAGCAGTGT
Source organism: Eucalyptus erythrocorys (assembly GCA_014182555.1). NCBI lineage: Eukaryota > Viridiplantae > Streptophyta > Magnoliopsida > Myrtales > Myrtaceae > Eucalyptus > Eucalyptus erythrocorys. The sequence goes on along the minus strand of CM024599.1, from coordinate 49,294,069 downwards.
CTCACATCATATCTTTGAATTGCAATAGTGAACTAATCAATTATTTCATTTAATGAGTTTAGTAAAGAAGATGGACCACAATCAGCTCCTCACAGACCATGTTTCCTTGAACTTTCCTCACTTTTGAAAATCCATTGACTGAGGCAGCCCAGAGAAAGAAATAATTGAAAGCTAAAGGCTCACTCTTGCTTCCACTAAATAACTTGAATATGCCTGTTCTGATTAAGGTCTTGCAAGACTCAACAATGTGCCATGAATCAACAGGAAGGAGCTTTGTTTACTTTGTGTAGCACCTATGCCCTTCTTTTTTTCTCCAACTTGCTGTATAATGTACATCTGATCCATCCTTTTCAGTCTTCCATATTTCAGCAGTCTCCTACTTTCTGTTCCATAATGAAGTGCACTCTTTTGTGTAGTTTTCTGATAGATTCATAAAGCTATCCAGCTGTTCTTTCATGCAAAAAGAAAGACATGGCATGAGTCATTTCCATGAGGTCCACACTAGTTTTTCTAGTGGTTGATCTTGCAAACGGTCCTTGGCTCTCGTCTTATCCTCCCTTTTCGCTTTCATTAGGTTGGCTATTTCCTCAAAACCCTCCTCTACTCCTTTTCTCTGTGAGAATTAGATGCTTGCCCCCTATAGAATGAGGGGCGACACCGTAACAGCGCTCATATAGCGACACCGCTCAATGAGACAAAGGCTTTTGGTGCGTAACCTCAATCGCAGAACAATCCCGATTGCAGGGGCAACGGAAAATGTCATGGTGAAGAAGAGTCTGTCGTCTTCAGTTGTTGTTGCGGGAGCTCTCTACACAGAATTCTCCTGAAAACTCCCATCATGGATAGAAGAGGACCGAACTATTTGAAGCAGTGAGAAGTGAATTGCAGCACTTAGTAAAAGCATAGTGCATTAGCAGGAGGAAATCATTGCAAACGGTCCCAAACACTTGTTAAGACCATTTTATTTCTATTCCATAACTATTTTTCTATTCTAAAAATAAGTCTGGAACAAAAATTCCTTTGATAACTTAGTCTCACTTTTCTAGTTTTGGAATAAATTTTTTGTCTAGAAATAGATTGAAACAGAATTAAGAAGTAAAATTTTTCTACTATTCTATTTCTGAAACAGAAATGAAAAATAAAAATTCTTCTCATTGCTTGCCCTCACTCCTAGCTGATCCCCCACTGCCTGCCCATTGTCGCTCACACGTCGTTCGCCTTTGCCTGCTTGCCCATAGTTCACTGCTGGCTACTCCCTTGCCATTTGCCCGCTCGTCGTCTGCTCACTCGTCGTCTGCTTACTCGTCGTCTGCTGTCGATCTTCCGTTGAGACTCAAAAGGGAAAAATTTTGTATCGTTATCAAACGGATTTCTCTTATGGGAATAAAAATTTTATATTGTTATCATACACGTATTTTTGCTGAGAAACTTATCTAGAATTAGAAATAGAAAAATCTATTTCTGTTCTAAAAATTAATTTCTATCTAGAACGGTTATCATTTGTCCTTAGGGTTGCTGCTTCATAAAATTTACGAGAGGTCGTGAAATATAGAGAGGAGAAACTACTCGACTTACGCTTGCTCTCACTTGAATTTGATATAGACTCGACATGTGAGGTGTGCGGTTATACGAGAGAACAGAACTTACGCTCAAGCTTATTAAGTGAAAGCTACTCTAAACCTGTGTGAATGATTGAAACCGAGTCGTTATTAATTCAGGAGTCATGACACTGTGATACTTTCTTTAGATGGCCACGTGAATATGGACGGACCAAGTCAGCGTCAGAGTTGAAAACAAGGGCTCCTCAATTTTGATTTCTTTAACGCCGCCAGTTTGAAAACAACCAAGAAATGAAAACCTAAACCTTAAAAAAAAAAAAAAAAAAAAAAAAAAAAAAGCAACGGCGGAATTCAAAGACTGAATAATTTAATTATTTGGTAGAGAATCATTCAAACCCCAATCATACTGTCCACGTGGAAGGTGCGGAGGAATCTCTTTCATTGGAGAGAGGGAGTCACTATTCTATGGAAAAAAAATGATATAAAGATTATTATTGCCCATAAAAAAGTGATTTACAAATTGAATATATTATATGGCACGACAAGCTGTAAGTGTGCATTTGTACAAATAGGTCGTGCTTGGCATTCGATAACAACTCGAGAACTCGAGACATTACATAGTATACCGGTTTTGTAGATCAGCATCGGAGCATGCTATACCTAACATTTAATTAAAACTAATACATGTAGTTGCTTATCATAAACTATGCAATGTCTCATGCGCAATCAATTTCATCAAAAGGGTGTCTTCGATAATTACCTGCAAAACAACACAAAAAATTCATGCCCTTGAGTTAAGTCAGCAATTTTCTCCGATTATGAAGCCTGTCAAATGAGCGGATCGAATTAGAAAATATTTAACCTACATCAATTCATATATATCTAATATAATTAAAACAACCCGACCCCAACCAAACTCACATCATTCATACGTATATTATTCAAACATATCTATATTTAACCCAACTTAGCAATATTCACTTCACCTTAATTGGTACCTAAAAAGTTAAAAGAATCCCGCCACCTCGACGAAGGGCATCCACTTTGGTTTAGAAATTTCTTTATATATTCATCGTCGAGCAGATAACATGTGAATGTCAATCATCCAACGGCGAATGTCCGAAAGAGTTTTCTATAGACCTGCGGTGGACCAAACGGATTTGCATTTTGCCGTTTTAAACAGCTCGAATCCACCTGGCGGGTTGTTGCCCCTACAGCTGGCGATCTCGATCAACGGTCGACACCTTTGGGACCCCATATATATATTTTCAAATCCATCTCCCATGCGTCCTGAAAACCTCAATCCGGCGAGCACATTGCGGGCGGCGATGGAGGTGTTGAGATTGAGGATGAGCTTCGCCGCCGCCTTCGCGCTGCTCTCGCTCTTGACGGTGCTCGTCCTCCCTTCCCCCGTCGCCGCCCAGAGCCCGGCGCCATCTCCTTCGAGTGACGGTTCGTCTCTTTCTCTCTCTTTCTCTCTTTGCGCAATGCAATCTGGCAGATGTGAGATGTTTGGTTGAAGATTTTGCGGCATGATGAACAATTGTGGCTTGTGTGCAGGAGTGGCGGTCGATCAGGGAATCGCGTGCCTGCTGATGCTCGTGGCTCTGGTGCTCACCTACATCATCCACTGAAGTTCCTCCTCTCCCATTTCATTTCTAAGCTCTCCATGTAAACAGAACAGAACAGATTCATTTCATTTGATCATATTCTTTTGCGATCCTAACTGGAATTTTAAGGGCTTCCAGATTCTGTCACCCTTTGAAGACAAGACATCTTTTCTTCCATGTTCGCTTGCGTAGAATGTCTGCGGTTTGTATGTCTCTGTCTCGTTTCGAATTCTCCGACGACCAGATTGCATTCAGCCTATTTCATCCGATCGCACAAGCAAGGTCGTTCTGAGAGAATCTCTCCGCATGCCCTAATAAGTTGCTCGCCAAAATTTCACGCGATTTCGAGTTTTTGGTAATCGTATTTACGAATCTTTAGAAGCTCTGTTCCACTGCTTCCATCTTTACAATTTTACGGTTGATATGCGAGCATTTCGAATGTTAAAAGAGCTAAAAAATGAAGGCAGAAAATTGCTATATTCACTAATTTGGAAGCTTGCGACTCTGTCAGATCTATCTTTAAACAATAGCTTTAGGCTGGATTTGCTCAAAGTCGAAAACATCAAAATGAGTCGCCTTACGTCCGACTTCCCATATACCGTGTATGAGAGCCCGTGAATTGCTTGTTGGACGGCCGGCGTGGCTGGGTTCTGTAGTCGCCGGTTGTGCTCGTACGTGTCCTAAACTCGCTCGGAGTAAATGATGTAGTGCTGAAGGTGCTTGTCCCTCAAGTGCTTTCTGCAGAACTTGTTCATGATAATACGCCAGCGCCTCCCTTGCAGCCATTTTCCCGGCGTATCCAAATGCTTCATCCGTATCCTCTCCGCCATCACCAGATCCTTCAAGTCAGCAGGGGAAATTAGAAGGAAATCGATAATGCGCTCCGGGGCTGAACTAAAAATTTCCAAATGCATATATTAATGCGCATGATCTCTATTAGATTTCTGCTATGGTTTCGCACGATCTCTCCCTCTCATCTCTCGTTCATTGATCCTTGAGCAAACCCGCCTATTCTTCATCCTTAGCATAATAGACCTAATATCTTTGTAAGTTCTAGGACAATATGACTGACAATTTATCTCAATGCTTTAAATTGTAGTTATTGCTTGCTGGCCAAGCGGTGTTGGATTTCGACCTCTAAAATTGATAGAGCTGCGTTGATTACATCTACATTTTAAGTCAATGAAAATATCAGCTTTAGGGGCATCATGTATATCTAATATTTTTCTCATCCTTTACCCTGCATTGCTTGCTTGCTGTTTTATTTCAGTATCAAATTCAAACAAAGAGAATGGTAACTTTTCAATAAACAATTCAAAGCATTATCTTTGTAACAACCGACCATGTTCTATCATGACCGATGCAAGAGGGACTTGTACTCCAACCTCTCATAACAAAATCGCGCATCTCCTCTACTTCATCGATCTGCCCTTTCACCTTGTCGATTCCATCCATCGTCTCAACCATGGTGGCCTTCATTCTAGGGAGCCTTTCCTCAAGAGCAAATAGCTAAATAGACTCTAGAACCCCTATTCTAACTCATATTTAATGGCGTGGGTCATAAATGAATTGTTCTAAATATCAAAAACAAACTTAAGTTGGTCATAAATGGATCACCTAACAACTTAGTTAGTCTTAAATAAGTGTTAAATATGTCATAAATGGGTTACCTAACAAACTTAAGGGAATCGGATCATATTCAATTATTTTTAAAAAAATTATTTTTTATTTTTTATTTTTTTTCTTTCTTTTCTTTTCTTTTTTTTTCCTATGAAATCCGGCGAGGGCGGGTGTTGCCTGTGGTCGGTGTGGATCAGCCAACCCTCCCTAGACTTATAATAAAAAAAGAAAAAAAAAAAAAAATATAAATTCAAATTTTTAAAAATTTTTTCATTTGTTTCATTTATAGAAAGTATTTGTTAGATTTGTATTGCATAGAAGTGTTTAAGCAATATATATATATAATTAATTAATAAGAAATAACTTTTCCTATATTGCATTAAATATGGAAGTGTTTTAGCAATATGAGTTGATTATGGATTGCTATATTTGTATTGAATGGAAATGAGCCAAAATGGGTTAAATAGGTCAATTTGATTTGAACATTTTCAATCCGAACCAAACCTAACTTGACTCACTCATTTGACAGGCCTAAGTGCGCGAATGATAACCATTTTGTTTTTACACACAAATTTCAGCTAGAAATAGATTTTTCTATTTTTATTCCATGGACAAGTTTTTAAATAAAAATACATCTTTGATAACAATATAAAATTTTTGTTTTTGAAACAAAAATTCGTTTGATAATGATACAAAATTTCTTCCTTTCGAGCGTTTGGTGGCTAGCGGTGGTAGATGATCGATGGCCAACGGTAGATGGTGGATGACTCCGGGCGGTGGATGGCGGTGGCGGGAGGCGACAAGTGGCGGGCAGCAATAGAGGATGGCAGGCCGTAGCGTTGGGTGGGTGGTTAGTGAGAGCAAATGATGGAAAGAGTTTTTATTTTTTATTTCTGTTCTAGAAATAGAAAAGTAGAAAATACTTACTTCTTATTTTTGTTCCAAACTTATTTCTAGACTAAAAATTTGTTCTACATATATTATTGAAATTACTCTACCAAACGAAATTTTATTTCAAACTTGTTTCTTAGAATCTAAAAATAGATCTAGTCAAAAATATAATAGCTATCATGTGCATCCTAAATATGATATTCGTTGAAACGTCCCTCTTCTTGGATCTATAGTAGGTCTACCTCTCTTGCGCGACCTTCTATTGAAGAGCCTCAGCGTTGACAAACTGAGGGTTGGAAACCATTGCAAAAAGATCATGACTGTAATACCACTTATCACGGGGCGATTCTTTTGATATCGAACAGTGCGGCGATTAGACGTTGAATCAATTTGTTTGGTCTAAATAAGCCTTGCCTTCACTCAAACCCTCCCACTCGAGGAAGGGAATTCTTAGAGAGAGAAACTTTAGAGAATGCTTATATTACTCAAATAAAAGTGGATAATACAAGTGAGGGGGAGCGCTCCCCTATTTCAACAAGTGTCCTCGTAATTACAACCATTGATCTCTACGTGATCTAATAGTAGAGGATGTCAATCCTTGTCTGATCAGTTTGACAGTAGAAACGGTAATAGATATTAATCCTAAGCACATTAATCCCATGGTGGAGATTGAATCTATCGAACGGTTGAGGGCATCAATTTTTGTCAAACAAATATGATGGTAGAGATTGACTCTTCTCATCAAACTAACGATTCTAAGGAACCCCTTTGGATCGATGATGCAGTGATCTTTTGGATCAATGACGTGGCAAACTTCTGTCTATGAAACTTGTTCAATAATAGCATAAATCACTTCCAAATCTTCAAGGGACGGTAGAGACGAGGCCGACAAGTGGATTTGACCATTTCAACATACAAGGGAAGTTGTAGGATTGTGAACAATACGACAGGGAAGGCAGCCAGCAAAGTAATTGGGATGTAAATCCACTTCAATTTTTCGCTCAAGACTATTGTAAGTGTAGAGCCAAAGGCCACTAACATAAACGCCAAAGAGAGGGAGAGGAAAGTGAGGCCGAGTATCATTTTTAGTGGTAGGGAGTGGAGGAAATCTTCTGCAGCATATCGTGAAGTTAGGATAGACAAAAACATCAAGGTGGCGGTAATAGAGGAGAAGAGAGCGAGAGCATTTGCAGCTGTGAATACCATGAATGAGGGCTTTTTTAGAAAGATGGGGATCCCTGTATTGTTGTCATTGCCACCAGGTATTGTAAAAGCCGCAGCGAATGCTACTGTAATGATGAGAGTAGCGACGACGCTACAAGACGATGCTGTGTTCTTCATCCATTGCCCCGCCTCTTCAAGCAGTTTTTGGCGTTCCTTGACAAAAAGTTCCCAATGTCGACCTTCTTCCCAACTATTTTCTATTAGATAAGGACCGACGCTATCTTCCACTACCTTCAGAAAAATAAACGATGCATGTTAATAAAAATCTAAACTAAAGAGCATGAAAGGGCGGCAAAGAAATAAGGTGAACCGACCTTATACCATTGAATTTCCCTCTGCATAAAAAAAGCTGCTCCAGAGACGTCTGCCGGTACACATCCTGGCCGCGATTCTACTATTGCCTCCATCAGTCTTTCAGGGTTTTCAACAGATTCAGTTAGTGCAATCGTTTTGTATGGGTTCAGTAGTCTAAACAACTCAACATGCCTTCTTTCTAAAACCTGTATAATCTTGGGACGCATCATATCCTTTTCCCACATCAACTCTGGATAATGCTTCAGACACAACTTGACGATTTCAGATATTCCAAAAACTACAGCCCATGTGACACACTCATCAATAAAAAAAAACTCAGGTATTTCGGGAGTTTTCGAAAGAGTCTTCAACTCGACAAGAGCAACGTTTACAAACTCAAACGAGCATTTATGCCTCAACTTCAATTCTCCAATCCTTTTGATGAAAGGTACTGCGTGGAACATCAAATAAGTAATTTTCTCAGTGATGATGAATCAAAATAATGAAGAGGCTTTCGCATTTGCATTAAGATATTAATCAAGAAAGCAAACTTCCAATGACTTAAAAATCAAAATGCATACGTCAAAGAACGGATGGATCTATCAATGAACGCACAATGTCATGAGAAAAAAAGACTTCTTTTTTATATTTGAAAGGTAGATTCAACAACAAATTGATAGATCTATCTTCACTCGTGTATAGTTATAGATTCATCTATGGTTACACATTGTTTAGACTTCGAACTGAATTAAATTGAATTGTATCGTAATATACAAGTCAAGCGGGTGCATATTAATAATTATGATTTAAAGTGATCAACTGAAAATCTCAATTTACACTTTAAATTTAGAGATCCCCACCCACGGGTGAAAGTCCTTTTTCTGTATATAACACGGCAGTTTCGCGTACCTGCTATTGTGGCAAGATTCCAGAGTGATACCTTCAACTGCTTAAGGGCTAGTGGCACCACCACAAAGAGGAGAAAAGAACCACATCAGCAAATTAGGAATTGGTGACGAAAAAATGATATGCAGATTTAAATTTAATACTGGTTGAGTATGCTAGAAAAGAAATTGGATTGTTCAACCTCTATGACCCAAAATAGAAACTATAATTCTCAATAATTCTACTAGGCAATTTGACATTGAGTAGGACTTCTCCACTAAATTTGTGAATTTTATATTGGAAATTATGCTGTGACATACATCATGGTTTAGATATTAATTTGTATCATAGATGGTCGTTGTCCCTTAACTTTTCCTTAACTTTTATATCGATAGGATCACCAAATGATATATATATATATATATATTTGTCCTGCAAGTCCATCCATTAAACAGTTCAACAAAAATACCTCGAGCCATTTTTGTAACATTGAAGCTGTCAAATGATGTATCAACCCGGATACCTAAAAACCGGGAATAGTTAGAGTGGTCACCATGTGAATTGAGTTGCTCGGATTATACATGTCTAATCCAAGAAGCGCAAGAATTGCCTACATTTGTAAATAAGTTTTTCCCAAAAATCGAGTCTAGCTGTACTGAGGAAGTGCGGCTCCATTGTCGCCAAGGTTGCGAGCAGGCCCCTGTTTTCTCCAGGATATTTGGCTGCTGCAAAGCCGGGTTGCCGATGAGCAAAATACAAGGCTAGGTCTTTTGGGAAACAAGAACAAAAAAGAGTTAATTCAAGTAAGTGATAAGATGAGTTGAGTGTGAAATCCTACCCATATTGCCGGTGTCGATAAGGGTTCGCATATCTCTAATATCGACGTCGGATGTTGTACGCCTGGCCAAGTACCAGATGACCTCCTTTTGCGTAGGAGCGAAGGTAATAGCTACTGACAGGGCAAATGGTATATCTAGATGTTTGGTATCAAATTGCTCTGTTAATACTTTTACCATCCTTAATCTCCCAAGCCGGGCGGCCCAAGCGAGGGTAGGCCCGGCCATTTTATCTTTAAATTTTGGGGGGATGCGCTTGACCAGGTTCTCTACCAATTGGTCTTGTCCGGTCATAACTGCAACAAGGAGCACATGAAAGGGCACATCTCCTCTGGTCAAAAGTACGGTCACCATTGCATAGGGATCATCATCGAGGATTTTCTTGACAGCCTTCCAATCACCTTTTAGTGCGGCGTCAAACAGTGGTCGCCCGTTTTCACTGACCTTCACTGTTTGCATGCCTGCAAATATCGCACATTCAAAGTCCTTACCTTTTTATGTCCAAAAAAAAAAAAAAAAAAAGTCCTTACCTTTCGCACATCCTGTCTTTTAGGTCAAGTATACACATTCCACCCGCTCAGAGTTCCCATGAAAAACTGAAGCAAGCGATGGGGCAGTCGTTTACTTAAAATACTTGTCTATGATTGCCTCCGTGTACTCTTTGGAAGTGAAGAAGTATTTTTATTTTGGCTTTCTCAATTGCAATTCGAGATATTATTCAGATTTTAAAAATTTTGAAAAGATTATATTTGAATAAATATGTTACAATTTTTATACTATAGAATTTAAAATGTTTTGGATTAAGAAAAGTCAACATGACGAAACACAAGACTAATGAAAAAGAAAAATTAGAAGTTGATGGTGACAAACCTCTTGTTAGGGTGCGATCAACTTGGCTTCATCGTTGGCTGTGGCTTCCGATTCCGAACTCAAATCTTTGTGAATCTCTTGGTGAGTAGAAGAAAAGTAAAAATGAATAACCTTATAGAAATTAATTACACTTTGCATGCTTTAAATCAAGTATACATGATTAGTATCGAAATTATTCATTGCACGGATGTCCTGTATTAAACTTGCATGGTTTTAAACGAAAATAATTAACATAAACATAACGGAAATCATCAAGAAACATTGCAATTTTCAGCATATTAGCTGTCCATGATATTGCTTATATTACTTAAAAGTTAACCACAAAAAGCAAAACTTTTCCGACTTTTTCTCAAGGACGAGCTATCAACTACGATAGTTGTAGCGCAGTATTCGCCGGTAATTGCAAATCATCCCAAGAGTAGTGCACAAGAGATCCTTGCAAAGAAAGATCAAAACACGTAGCGGAATCACTTATTTAGAGATACAAGAAGAATCAAGGAAAAGAGGACAAGGCATCCCAAAAAACCACGACATCACAGCAGATATCGACTATGGATGAGATAAATCGTTGGAAACATATTAGTCTAAAATCTAGAATTTTCAAACGGGGACCTATCAAGTGTCAACAAACCAGCCGTACCTGCACGTGATTCAGCACCAGGGGAATTTGCTGGATTCGCGCCTTGTGTGGTCGCCATCGGTGAAGCGAGATCGTTCACCACTTCGGACAGAGCCAGAAAAGAGTCACGCGATTGTTTACTTCTCCGGAAAAGCTAAAGCGTTATGTCGAATAACACCACTTGTTCCTGCCAAAGCTCAGGGGCTGGCACCTTCCATATATATCGTGTGTAAGAGAGAGAGAATTTTCAAATCTGCAGATGAATGCAGCCAAAGTTGGAACGCCAAGGAAAACATAAACAATCGTCATATTGACAAAAGAATGTAAACGGGCACAAGCCCCCGATACCATTCTTTGATGAAAGATGCAATTAAATGCCCCCAATATCATTCTTAGACAAAAGATGCAAGTTAAGAATATTGTAAAAAAAAGAGATAGAGAATTGTGAAGTGCAAAACACCCAAGTGCCAAAACTTGATACGGATGGACATATGAGTGTCAAAACTTCCAAAATGTGCAAGAATTTTCCTAATGCGTGCTACGCTAATTGATATTTTAATTTACCGTTTTACAGATTGGTCTATGGTGAGATAAAATATTTATTAATTAGTCTAATATGGAGCTGGTAGCATGGTCGGATTGAATCGGCCCGTAATAAAAGGGTCTAGTTGAAAATTTTATAAATAGTGCTCAAGTTTCTCCTATAAACTTAGCACTCACAATTATCCTTACAAATGAGCATTTACTAGGTGCTGAGGGTGAGGGACCGTTTCCTTGAGCTAGTGGTATGAAGGGCAATATTTGAGAAACTCTTGAGTTTGGATCGTTGCTATTCTGCATCAAGAACGATGGTCCAAATCAGGTGTGTTAATCTCTCTATATGACAATATGCATTCTTGATTATAGTTATGGAGATATTAGGGTTACGTTTTTGCGTCTTACAAAGGTACATTTGAAGCTTTGTTTGGTAACCGGCCAAATAGTATCTAATTCTATTATTTTGTTTTCTAGAACAAAAAAAGAATAAACATTCATTTGGCAACTTTTTTGTTCTCGAAACAAACTCCAGAATAAATTTGTTCTCGGGAATAGTTTTGGAACATAATTAAAAAAGTAAAAAAAAAGTTACTTCTTTATTCTAGGAAACAACTCAAGAATGCCCCCGATACCAATCTTTGACAAAAGATGCAAGTTAAGAATATTGTAGAAAAAAGAAACAGAAAATTGTGGAGTGTTAAATACCCAAAGTGCCAAAACTTGGCACGAGTGAATACATAAGTACCAAAACTTCCAAAAGATACACTTAAGACCCTGTTTGGTAATCGGCTAGATAGTATTTGATTCTATTTTTCTGTTCCTTGGAATAGAAAAAGAGTAGACATTTATTTGGTAACTTTTTATTCCCGGATTATAAATCCCCAGAACAAATTTGTTCTCGGGAACAGTTTTGGAACAGAAATAAGAAGTAAAAAAAAGAAAGTTGCTTCTTTGTCTCGGGGAACAACTCCAAAATGCCCCCGATACCTTTCTTAGACAAATGATGCAAGTTAATAATATTGTAGAAAAAAGAAATAGAGAATTGTGGAGTGCCAAACACCCAAAGTGCCAAAACTTGGTACGAGTGGACACATAAGTGTCAAAACTTCCAAAATGTGCACTTAAGGCCATATTTTGTAATCATCCAAATAGTGTATGATTCTATTTTTTTGTTCCCTAGAACAAAAAAGGAACATACATTCATTTGGTAGCTTTTTTCTTGGTTCTCGGAATAGAAATTCTCGAAACAAATTTGTTACAGGAATAGTTTTGGAATAGAATTAAGAAGTAAAAAAGAAATTACTTCTTTACTTCCGAGAACAACTCCAGAATGCCCCCGACACCATTCTTAGACAAAAAATGCAAGTTAAGAATATTATAGAAAAAATAAATAGAGAATTGTGGAGTGCCAAACACTCCAAATACCAAAACTTAATACGGATAAACACATGAGTGTCAAAACTTCCAAAAGGTACACTTAAGGCCATGTTCGATAATCGGTCAAATAGTGTCTGATTCTATTCCTTTGTTCCCTTGAATAAAAAAAATAACAGACACTAATTTGGTAACTTTTTTTGTTCCCAGAACAAAAATCCCCAAAACAAATTTATTCTCAAGAATAGTTTTGGAACAAAATTAATAAGTAAAAAAAAATGTTATTTCTTTGTTTTCGAGAATAACTCGGAATGCCCCTAATACCATTCTTAGACAAAAGATGCAAGTTAAGAATATTGTAGAAAAAGGAAATAAAGAATTGTAGGGTACCAAATACCACAAGTGCCAAAACTTGACACGGGTGGATACATAAGTTCCAAAGCTTTCAGAAGGTACACTTAAGACACTGTTTGGTAACCGGCCAAATAGTGTCTAATTCTATTATTTTAATCCTTGGATTACAAAAAAATAGAGATCCGTTTGGTAATCAAAACAGAAATTCTTGAAACAAATTTGCTCTCAAGAATAGTTTTGGAACATAATTAAAAAGTAAAAAAAAAAGAGTTATTTATTTGTTTCCGGGAACAACTCTAGAATGCCCCGATACCATTTTTAGACAAAAGATGCAAGTTAAGAATATTGTAGAAAAAAAAAATAGAGAATTGTGGAGTGTTAGACACCCAAGTGCCAAAATTTATAAGGTTGGACACATAAGCGCCAAAACTTCCAAAAGGTATACTTAAGGCCCCGTTTGGTGATCGACCAAATATTGTCTGATTCTATTCTTTTATTATTTGAAACAAAAAAAGAACAAACATACGTTTGGTAACTTTTTTATTCCCAGAATAGAAATCTCCGGAACAAATTTGTTCTCGAGAATAATTTTAGAACAGAATTAAGAAGTAAAAAAAAGTTACTTCTTTATTCTCGAGAACAACTCCAAAATCAAGCCCATTTTTTTTTTTCTTTTCTTTTCTTCATCATCTTCTTATTCTCCTCCTCCTCCTCCTTCTTCCTATTTGGTAACCGACCAAATAATGTTTGGAATAAAAAAAGAACAAACATCCATTTGATGACATTTTTGTTCTCGGAATATAAATCCCCGAAACAAATTTATTCTTGAGAATAGTTTTGGAACTGAATTAAGAAGTAAAAAAACGTTGCTTCTTTGTTCCCCGAGAACAACTGTAAAATCAAGCTCACTTTCTTGTTTTCTTGAGCCAATTGTCGGCCATGGCCGGTGACCTCACCGAAGCATTGTTGGCCCTCGGCAAGCTGAGCCTTGTTGGGCCACCATGAGGCTCAGCCTTCCCTTAGCTAGGTGAGATCGACCTTACCTAGATTCGACGAGGCTGAGTTCACCAAGCCACTATTGAGGTTCGACCTTGCCGGGCCATCGCGAGGTCGGCCTCGCACCTCGCCTTGGTTGGGTGGCCTACTAAGGCTGAGGCTGTGTGAGGTCGACCTCGCCCAGATCTGGTCAGGTTGAGCCTCACTGGAGGCTAGTAATGCTCCCGCAACTAGTTCGAGGAGGAGGAAGAAGAAGAAGAAGAAGAAGAAAATTAAAATGAAATAAAATTATTAAAAAAAAATTAGATGGTTAATACCCTAGAAAATTCCAAACTAGTACACATGTGACAAATTTGCCAAAAACTATTTTTCTTACCATTAAAAATCCCAAACTAGTATATCTTTGATAAATTTACCAAAAACTGGTATACTTGTGATAAATTTACCTTTATTAGTTTTCGTTAAATTTTATTGTTAAATTGCTAAGTTTGATGATACGTAATAGTTGACTAGTATACCGGTTTGGGATTATACTATTCGTATGTCACAGTTGTACAATTTTTGTGATTTTTTATGATATTAATCTAGGCAAAAGAACACCTCAAGTGCCAAAACTTGGTACAATGAGACACTTAAGTGAAGTGACACTTAAGTACCACTTCTTATGGAAAATGGGACACTTGAATGCCACATTTGGCAAATCCCGCCAGAAATCCTACGTGGTAATTATTTAATGATTTTCTCACGTACGTGGCTGGTCGGAAGGCTGACTCAGCAAAAACACACAAAAGCGACGCCATTTAGGTAAAATTCAAATTTTAATATAAAATTAATTAAATTAAATTTAAAACAAATTCGAATTTTCCCACCGTCACCCCGAAAGGTGGGGGAGGGTCGGCCAGGGTCGTTGAGCCTTGGTCGAGGCCTAGCGACTCCAGTCGACTGGTGGTGAGAGCTTGTGAGCCTTTGCTTAGATCTAGGGCGAAGGTCGTCGGCCCTTGGCTCGATTAGCCCTCACTTGGCCAGGCCAAGGGTTGCTGCTTGTTGGAGGGTCGCCCTAGCCAGTGGTGGCCCTTAGCCTCACCCGACCTCGTCGGATTTGGGTGAAGGCTAGGGGCCAGCAATCCAAATTGAGCGGTGACCCTTGGCCATGCCTGACGAGAGCCGATGTCCCTCGTCGGATCGAGGGAGGGCCGTGACCTTCACCGCAGGTTGGTTAGGGTTGCCGGCCCCTGGCTAGGGCTTAGGGATAGCGGCTGACCCACCTTTCTAACGACATCGAGGAGGCAGGCAACGGCGGCAAAGGCCGAGCCCTCGGCCACTAGCCATCTTCTTCCTCCTCCCCTCTTCTTCTTCTTCTTCTTCTTCTTCTTTAAATATAAATTTAATTTAATTATTTTTATATTAATTATTTATCACGTTAGCACCAAAACGATGTCGTTTTGGTATTGTCTAGCCATATCGGCATGTAAAACGACGTCATTTTGCACTAAATTCACCAGAAAATTGCTACGTCGACGTTTTGGCCAGATTTTCTTGCCGTTGGCACTTAACTGATCTCTTTTCTCCGATTTTGGCACTTAAGGGTGTGTTTGATAATAATTCTATTCTTGGGAGTAGATTCGATCGAAAAAAATATTTTTTTTATTCATTTTCCGGGAACCGATTTTAAGCTGGTCGCCGGATCGGCAATCGGCCAGACGAGGGCTGGTGACCTCACTGGAGCATCGCCGGCCCTCGTCGGCCGAGCCTCACCGGCAGCTGGGCGAGGCTTGCCTAGCCCTCGCCTAGCCTCGCTGAGGCTCGGCCTCGCCAGACCTCGCCCTGGCCTGGCGAGCCTTTGACGAGCTCGCCGGACTGGTTGCCGGCGATCGGCGGATGGTAGCGGCGGACGGCAATAGACGGCGGACGGTGGCGGTGGACGTTGGCGAACGACAATAGAGGAGAGGAGGGGAGAGGCTTTCACTTTTCTTCCACTTTTGTTGGTTCTTTTTTCGAATTAGGGAACAAGAATCATATTTTTTTGATTCTAAATTCTCTTCCAAATTTGTTCCGAGAGAATAAAAATTTTACCAAACGCGATTCTTGGCCAAAATTGATTCTGGGAACAAAATATCAAAATTAGGCACTATTTGGATGGTTATCAAACAGTGCCTAAGTGTCCTTTCGTGCCAAGTTTTGGCACTCCAAGTTTCATTGTATCTATTAATCTAATTTAACGAAGTATATATTTGTCACAAATATATCATTTTGACATTTTTGGCGGTTGAACAAATGAGTTTGAGATTTTTTATGATCATTTGGGGTACATTTATCACATGTGTACCTATTTGGGATTTTTCAAGTCAAGAAATTAGTTTTTGGTGAATTTATCACACGTGTACCAGTTTGGGATTTTTAGGACATTAACCTGAAATTAAAAGAAACTCTAAGTTACAAAAGAACTTGAAGGTCATACCAAATGCATTTCTATTCTAAGAATATAAAATTTTGAATAGTTATCAAACGTTTTCAAATGCTCAAAAACTCGTTTAGGGAATAGAATTAAAAAAAAAAAAAACATTTCTAAGCAGAAATTATTCTTGGGAATAGAATGGTTATTAAATACACCCTAAGTGCCAAAATAGGAGGAAAAAAAAACACTTAAGTGTTGACGGTGAGAAGACAAGTATGATAAGTACACATGGCATCAAGTATCGTTGGAATTGGCACTTAAGTGTATCTTTTGGAAGTTTTGGTACTTATATGTCCATTTATGCTAAATTTTGGTACTTGAGGTGTACTTCTTTCGAGAATTATGTATATTTCGATGTGTAGTAATGATGAAATACAAGAGTCCATTTATAGGCTTTACAAGTAGACTATTTACAGTAATAAAATATTATACAATCAATTACAATCAATCATAAAGATATCTAGAATATTAAAGATATCCATAATATTATATATATTATATATCCAAAATATCATAAAGATATTTAGAATATTATAGATATCTAGAATATCATAAATAATCTAAAATATATGACATCCCTGCAAACTTAAGGTGACATCGAAGAAGTAGCTGGAATTTGAAGAAAAGATCCTGAAAACGCTCAAGTGAATGTGCCTTAATGAAGATATTAGCGGTCTCATCAATAGATGAAGTGGAAACAAGTTGGACAGTGCCATGAAGCATGAGATTTCATACAAAATGATAGTTAATTTCAATGTGTATGTGCGCTTGTGGAAAACATCATTACAAGCCATTTGAATGGCACTTTGATTGTCATAGTAAATAATTGTTCCACCATTATGACAGACTCTCATATCTTCTAATAACCACTATAATCAAAGTAATTCTGATGTTGTATCAACAAGAGCACAATATTTTGCTTCAGTGCTAAACGAGTGACAATGGTCTGTTTCTTGCTACGCCATGATACGCCATGATGTGAGTGATGTACTAAGAAAGAAGTAGTAGCCTGTAGTGGAGCAACGATCAAGAGAGTTACTGGCCCAATCAACATTAGAATAAGCCTTCAACTCCAAAGTAGAGTTGGCTGAAAAATGAAGACCATGAAATAAGATACCCTTGACATAGCGAATAATACGAAGGATGGCAACAAAGTGAATTGTACATAGTGTGGTCATGAATTGATTATTCAAGTGAAGAGCATAGGCAATGTAAGGACGAGTAACGGTGAGATATACAAGACTGCCAACCAATTGTCGATAAAGTGTAGGATTCAAAAGGGCAATTCTATCATTTGCATCAAATTTGGCATTTGCCTCAATTGGAGTTGTAGCAATCTTGGTGTCAATGAGTCCCGCACGAGAAAGAGAATAAACCGCGCATTTTGCTTAAGAAATATAATAGCCTATGGAGTCTAAGGCAACCTCCAAGCCTAGACTGTCACCGTTCATGCTCATTGACTTTGGCTTCCAAGATCAGAGCATCTACGCACAGTTCATGTTTCACAAATGTCACCGTCACAGGTCAAGTCATCAACGTAAGCAAAAATGAAATAAAAATAAGAGCCTTAGGTTTTCCAGTAGGTGATGGGAAATTTTATTGTCTTGATTCTATGGAAGTCTTCTGAACGGTGATTAAGTCGAAGTTAGATGCAAGATTACACTGTTCTATATCATTATAATATTTTTCCGTGGCCTACTCATCAGAACCTCCAGGGTATATCCTCAGTTTACATCTTAATATGAATCAATGTAATTGAATAAAAAAAATGCAATGAGCAAACTTTGCTCATGAATTTACATCAGCTCCCTCAAAATTGGGAAATCAAGTCTTGAGTTTGATAGTGACATAATCGACAAAGCCAATTTCGTTGCAAAAATTTATGTAGGATCCCGTCTTCTGCAAGCAGGATATAATACACATGCTAAGATCAAACAAAGACTCGATCTAGACAATAATTTCTTCTCTTGCTTTCTCTCCCCCTCTTGTGCATGTATGTGCACATGCATAATAGTCCCCACATCGCTTGCTTGAGAATGACGCGACGATCCTCGAAGGGTGAGCGGTAGTCAATTGGTGAAATGCATGTCGTCCTAGTCTTGGCTATGATATGTCATAAACCGTAACTGCTGCTATGATAGTATGATGAAGCTAATGCCTGTCCTCAGAAGTATCTGATGAAATCTCTTTTGGAATCTGCTCTTGCATCGATTCCTTTAGCTGGCATATCTTCTTCAGCCCAACTTGCCATTCTTCAAACGGCTGCGCAATCCCCCGGGGACCTTCTTTTCTCGGCAATTTCGGATCATAGACTATTCCATGAGGTGACGCATCTGTACTTTTTCCCAGGTTACATTCAACTATATGGAAAGAACAGCAGTTTCGACACGAAGGTAGATTTTACCTTCTGTTGAAGAAAAATCTCTTGAAGTTTTGAAGTTAACAAACAGCCTCGTCAGAAAGTCTGAAGAATCCAAGACTCAGTCGATTACGTCTGAAGAGTTCAAGACCCAAGTGTTTTCCGTCTGAAGACAATTAGACCTAAAGTTATGGTATGAAGTTTTCCGTCTGAAGACAGTCAGACTCAGTTACAGTCTAAAGATCTCCAGACCCAAATCTAAGTCTGAAGACAGTTCGCGATTTTGCCAGGCTGACAGCAGGTTATTTTTATGGTTAAGGAAATTAAGATTTGGATATTTTATTCCCTAACTTATTCAAGGAATATCACTGGCTGTGATTGTGAGCTCGGAAGATTTATTCTTCGGATTCTATCAGTTGAAGTTCAAGCGAATTTTTGGAAGGATCTAACTTTGGAAACTCAAGATCCTGATTGTATGGGCGAGTAGGATTCACGAGCTATTTTCTACTTATATATTCGACAACGTTAAGATCACTTAAATTGATTTAGTCCAACGGGTTGATTGGATGAATTCTTGGAAAGTGCTAACGGCTATGGAGGCACGAAGGATATTTAACTTAAATTGATTTAGTCCAACGGGTTGATTGGATGAATTCTTGAAAAGTGCTAACGGCTATGGAGGCACGAAGGATATTTAAGGAGTATCGAAGTTGTTCGGAAATATGAGAGAACTGATAGAAAAATTTCGAAATTAGAACTTCTGAAAACTTTTGTTCTCATAATCTCTTGTGCTCAAAATTGTGTATCAAAGAGAGACATTTACAGAGTGAAACAGCGAGAAGTTATAGGAGAGACTTTCTACTGAAGAAGTCAAGTTTGTGAATTGTAAAAAGCTCTCATTTGCTACATAGTGATTACAGCTAGTTGGCTGCCAGTGTAGAGAGTGGACGTAGGCTTACATTAAGCCGAACCATTATAATACTTGTGTTAATTTTCTCTTACTCTACTCTATTTATTTTATGGATGCATGAGTTGTTTATTTCTAATGTGATTCTCGGGCAAAGACTTGAAAAGAATTTTATAAACACCTATTCACCCCCCTCTAGGTGTATTCACTAGCCTTTATCACCTTCCAAAGTGACGATGGTTCAATGAAGTCAAGTCATTGCTTTTAATTTCTAAAGGCAGTGTCTCACATCATATCTTTGAATTGCAATAATGAACTAATCAGTTATTTCATTTAATGAGTTTAGTAGAGCAGAGAGGCCCCAATCAGCTCCTGACAGGCCATGTTTCCTTGAACTTCCTCACTTTTGAAAATCCATTGATTGAGGCAGCCCAGAGAAAGAAATAATTGAAAGTTAAAGGCTCACTCTTGCCTCCACTAAATGACTTGAATATGCTTGTTCTGATTAAGGTCTTGCAAGACTCAACAATGTGTCATGAGTCAACAGGAAGGAGCTTTGTTTACTTTGTGTAGCACCTATGCCCTTCTTTTTTTTTTCCAACTTGCTGTATAATGTACATCCGATCCATCCTTTTCGGTCTTCCATATTATAGTAGTCTCCTATTTTCTGTTCCATAACGAAGTGCACTCTTTTGTGTAGTTTTCTGATAGACTCATAAAGCTCTCCAGCTGTTCTTTCATGCAAAAAGAAAGATAAACATGGCATGAGTCATTTCCATGAGGTCCACACTAATCTTTCTAGTGGTTGATCTTGCAAACGGTCCTTGGCTCTCGTCTTATCCTCCCTTTTCGCTTTCATTAGGTCAGCTATTTCCTTGAAACCCTCCTCTACTCCTCCTTTCCTCTGTGAGAATTACAATGAGGGGCGACGCCATAACAGTGCTCATATAGCGACACAGCTCAATGAGACAAGGCTTTTGGTGCGTAACCTCAATCGCAGAACAATCCCGATTGCAGGTGCCATGGAAAATGTCACGGTGAAGAAGAGTTTGTCTTCTTCAGTTGCTGTTGTGGGAGCTCTCTATACAGAATTCTCCTGAAAACTCATGGATAGAAGAGGACCGAACTATTTGAAGCAGTGAGAAGTGAATTGTGGCATTTCCTAAAAGCATAGTGCATTAGCAAGAGGAAATCATTGCAAACGATCCCCAAACACTTGTTAAGACCATTTTATTTCTATTCCATAACTATTTTTCTGTTCTAGAAACAAGTCTAGAACAAAAATTCCTTTGATAACTTAGTCTCACTTTTCTAGTTTTGGAATAAGTTTTTTGTCCATAAATAGATTTGAAATAGAATTAAGAAGCAAAATTTTTCTACTATTCTATTTCTGAAATAGAAATAAGAAATAAAAAGTCTTCTCATTACTTGCTCTCACTCCTAGTCGGTTGCCCACTTGCCACCGCCCATTGCCTGCCCATCGTCGCTTGCACGCCGTTTGCCGCTGCCTGCTTGCCCACAATTCACTATTGGCCACTCCCTCGCCATTCACCCGCTCGTTGTTTGCTCACTTTGTCTGCTGCCGGTCGTCCATTGGGGCTCAAGAGGGAAAATTTTTTTATCGTTATCCAACGGATTTCTTTTCTAAGAATAAAAATTTTATATTGTTATCAAACACGTAATTTTGCTGAGAAACTCATCTAGAACTAGAAATAGCAAAATTTGTTTCTATTCTATAAATCAATTTCTATCCAGAACGGTTATCACTTGATTGTAAGGTTACTGCTTCACAATATTTACGAGAGGTCGTGAAATATATAGAGGAGAAATTACTCAACTTATGCTTGCTCTCACTTGAATTTGCTATGGACTCGACATGTGAGGTGCGCGATTAAATGAGAGAACGGAACTTACGCTCAAACTTATTAAGTGAAAGCTACTCTAAACCTGTGTGAATGATTGAAATCGAGTCGTTATTAATTCAGAAGTCGTGACACTGTGATACTTTAGATGGCCACGTGAATATGGACGGACCAAGTCACCGTCAGAGTTGAAAACAAGGGCTCCTCAATTTGGATTTCCTTAACGCCGCCAGTTTGAAAAAAATCAAGAAATGAAAACCTTAAAATAAAAAAAATAAAAAAAAACCATCGGTGGAATTCAAAGAATGAATAATTTAATTATTTGGTAGAGAATCATTCAAACCCCAATCATGCCGTCCACGTGGAAGGTGCCGAGGAATCTCTTTCAATGGAGAGAGGGAGTTACTATTCTAAGAAAAAAAAATGATATAAAGATTATTATTGCACATAAAAAGCAATTTGCAAATTATTATATGGCACGACACGCTGTATGCACATTTGTACAAATAGGTCGTGCTTGGCATTCGATAACAACTCGAGACATCATGTAGTATATTGGTTCTGTAAATTAGCGTTGAAGCACACTATACCTAATATTTATTTAAAAATAATACTTGTAGTTTCTTATTGTAAATTATGCAATGTTCATGCGCAACCAATTTCATCAAAAGGGTGTCTTCAACAATTACTTGCGAAATAACACAAAAAATTCATGCCCTTAACATAAGTCGGCAATTTTCTCTTATTATGAGGCCTATCAAATGAGCGGATCAAATAAGAAAATATCTAACCTACATCAATTCATATATATCCAATATAATTATAACAACATGACCCCAACTTCACTCACATCGTTCAGACGTATATTATTGAAACACATCCGTACTTAATCCAAATTAGTAATTTTCACTTCACCTTTTTTCAATAGCACCCTCAATAGGTAGCTTAATCAGTACCTAAAAGTTAAAAGAATCCCGCCGCCTCGACGAAGGGCATCCACTTCGGTTTAGAAATTTCTTTATATATTCATTGTCCAAAGGAGTTTTCTATAGACCTGCGGTGGACCAAACGGATTTGCATCTTGCCGTTTTAAACAGCTCGAATCCACCTGGCGGGTTGTTGGCAATCTCAATCAACGGTCGACAACTTTAGGACCCCATATATATTTTCAAATCCATCTCCCTGTGTGCTGAAAACCTCAATCCGGCGAGCACGTTGCGGGCGGCGATGGAGGTGTTGAGATTGAGGATGAGCTTCACCGCCACCTTCGCGCTGCTCTCACTCTTGACGGTGCTCGTCCTCCCTTCCCCCGTTGCCGCCCAGAGCCCGGCGCCATCTCCTTCGAGCGACGGTTCGTCTCTTTCTCTCTCTTTCTCTCTTTGCGCAATGCAATCTGGCGGATGTGAGATGTTTGGTTGAAGATTTTGCGGAATGATGAACAATTGTGGCTTGTGTGCAGGAGTGGCGGTCGATCAGGGAATCGCGTGCTTGCTGATGCTCGTGGCTCTGGTGCTCACCTACATCATCCACTGAAGTTCCTCCCCTCCCATTTCGTTTCTAATTTCTCCATGTAAACAGAGCAGAACAGATTCATTTCATTTGATCATATTCTTTTGCGATCCTAAATGGAATTTTAAGGGCTTCCAGATTCTGTCACCCTTTGAAGACAGACATCTTTTCTTCCTATTTGATTCGATCAGGTCAGCATTAAGCCTATTTGATCTGATCACGCATGCGAGGTCATTCTGAGAGAATCTCTCCACATGCCCTAATAAGTTGCTCGCCAAAATTTCACGCGATTTCGAGTTTTTGGTAATCGTATTTACAAATCTTTAGAAGCTCTGTTCCGCCGTTTCCATCTTTACAATTTTACAGTTGATATGCAAGCATTTCGAATGTTAAACAGCAAAAAAATGAAGGCAGAAAATTGCTATATTCACTAATTTGGAAGCTTGCAACTCTATCGGATCTATCTTTAAACAAAAGCTTTAGGCTGAATTTGCTCAAAGTCGAAAACGTCAAACATGAGTCGCCTTACGTCGGACTTCCCATATACCGTGTATGAGAGCCCGTGAATTGCTTATTGGATGGCCGTTGTGGCCGGGTTCCGAAGTCGCCGGTTGTGCTTGTATGCGTCCTGAACTTCCTCGGAGTAAACGATGTAGTGGTGAAGATGCTTGTCCCTCAAGTACTTACCGCAGAACTTGTTCATGAGAATACGCCGGTGCCTCTCGTGCAGCCATTTTCCCGGCGCATCCAGGTGCTTCATCAGCAACCTCTCCGCCATCACCAGATCCTTCAAGTCAGCACGGGAAATTAGAATGGAATAGATAATGCGCTTCCGGAATGAACTAAAAATTTCCAAATGCTTATGTTAATGTGCATGGTCTGTCATGCCTCAAACCTTAAACACGTGTCCATCCCTGGGTGATGGATAAAATTTTTGACGTCCCAGGATGCGTTGCCAACTCATTTATTTTAATGTGCATGTGGAGACGAATAATTAATCCTCAAACAACACAAAGATGGGATAGAAAAGTAGGGCCACGATTTTCAAATCAATTAGCACAACTTTTACAAATGATTTGGTTTACAAATACAGATCAACTCTAGGGTCTAAGTACAGGAAGTTTATCTTTAAAGATATTAATCCTGATCACATTAATCCCATGGTGGAGATTGAATCCATTGAACGGTTGAGGGCTTTTTTTTTTTTTGGTCAAACAAATCCGATCATAGAGATTGAATCTTCTTGTCAAACTAACGGTTCTAAGGAACCCCTTTGGATCGATGATGTGGTGATCTTTTTGATCGATGACATGGCAAACTTTTGTCTGTGAAACTTGTCCAATATTAGCATAGATCACTTCCAAATCTTCAAGGGACGGTAGAGGCGAGGCCAATAAGTGGATCCGACCATTTCAACATACAAGGGAAGTTGTAGGATTGTGAACGATACGATAGGGAAGGCAGCCAGCAAAGTAATTGGGATGTGTATCCACTTCAATTTTTCGCTCAAGACTATTGTAAGTGCAGAGCCAAAGGCCACTAACATAAACGCCAAAGAGAGGAAGAGGAAAGTGAGGCCGAGTATCATTTTTCTTGGTAGTGAGTGGAGGAAATCTTCTGCAACATAACGTGAAGTTAAGATAGCCAAGAACATCAAGGTGGCGGTAATAGAGGAGAAGAGAGCGAGAGCATTCGCAGCTGTGAATACCATAAATGAGAGCTTTTTTAGAAAGATGGGGATCCCTGTATTGTTGTCATTGCCTCCGGGTATTGTAAAAGCCGCAGCGAATGCTACTGTAATGATGAGAGTAGCAACGAGGCTACAATATGATACTGTGTCCTTCGTCCATTGCCCCGCATCTTTAAGCTCATCTTGGCGTTGCTCTATAAAATGTTCCCAATGTCGATATTCTGGCCAGTTCACGTCAGGACCGACGCTATCTTCCACTACCTTCAGAAAAATCAATGATGCATGTTAATAAAAATCTAAACTAAAGAGCATGAAAGGGTGGCAGAGAAATAAGGTGAACCGACCTTAAACCATTGAAGTTTCCTCTGCATAAAAAAAGCTGCTCCAGAGACGTCTGTCGGTACATATTCTCGCGGCGATTCTACTATTGCCTCCATCAGCCTTGCATGGTTCATAAGAAAGGCACGTGGTGCAATCGTCTTGCATGGGTTCAGTAGTCTAAACAACTCAACATGCCTTCTTGTTAAAACCATTATAATCCATGAATACATCATATGTTCTTCCCACATCAACTCTGGATAATGCTTTAGACACAACTTGAAAATTTCAGATATTCCACAAACTGTAGCGCATTCGACGATCCCATCAGTAAATAAAAACTCAATTATTTCGGGAGTTTCCATAAGAGTCTTCATCTCGACAAGAGCAAGGTTTACAAACTCAAGTGAGTATTTATGCCTCAACTTCAATTCTCCAGTCCTTTTGATGAAAGGTACTGCGTGGAACATCGGATAAGTAATTTTCTCAGTGATGAAGAATCAAAATAATGAAGAGGCTTTCGCATTTGCTTTAAGATATTAATCAAGAAAGCAAACTTCCAATGACTTAAAAATCAAAATGCATACGTCAAAGAACGGATGGATCTATCAATGAACACATAGTGTCATGAGAAAAAGAGACTTCCTTTTTATATTTAAAAGGTAGATTCAACGACAAATCGATAGATCTATCTTCACTCGTGTATATTTATAAATTCATTACTTCGAATTGAATTAAATTGAATTATATCGGAATATACAAGTCAAGCGGGTGCATATTAATAATTATGATTTAAAGTGATCAACTGAAAATCTCAATTTACACTTTAAATTTAGAGATCCCCACCCATGGGCGAAAGTCCTTTTTTCTGTATATAACATGGCAGTTTCGCGTACCTGCTATTGTGGCAAGATTCCAGCAGTTTCGCGTACCTACTATTGTGGCAAGATTCCAGAGTGATACCCTCAACTGCTTAAGGGCTAGTGGCACCACCCCAAAGAGGAGAAAAGAAGCGCATCAGCAAATTAGGAATTGGTGATGAAACAAATGATATGCAGATTTAAATTTAATACTGGTTGAGTATGCTAGAAAAGAAATTGGATTGATCAACCTCTATGACCCAAAATAGAAATAATAATTCTCAATAATTCTACTGGGCAATTTGACATTGAGTAGGACTTCTCCCCTGATTTTGAGAATTTTATATTGGAAATTATGCTGTGACATACATCATGGTTTAGATATTAATTTGTATACATAGATAGTCGTTGTCCCTTAACTTTTCCTTAACTTTTATATCGATTAGATCACCGAATGATAAATATATATATAGATTGTCCTGCTCGTCCATCCATTAAACAATTCAACAAAAATACCTCGAGCCATTTTTGTATCATTGGAACTGTCAAATGATGTATCGATCCAGCATAGAGGGATACCTATAAGCGGGAATAGTTAGAGTGGGCACCATGTGGATCGAGTTGCTCGGATTATACATGTCTAATCAAAGAAGCGCAAGAATTGCCTACATTTGTAAATAAGTTTTTCCCAAAAATCGAGTCTAGCTGTACTGAGGAAGTGCAGCTCCATTCTCGCCACGAATGAGAATGGGCTAAGGGTTGTTCCGGTAAGTTTGGATGTTGCCGAGCCGAGCTGCCGACCAGCAAAATACAAGGCTAGCTGTTGACGCCTAATTTTTAAATTTTAAATTTGGGTTTTTAATTAATTTTTATCATTATTACTTTTTTTCTTTAGGTTTTATTTTATTTTGTTTTATTTTGATAAAAACCGAAAAAAAAACAAATGAAAAACGAAAAACGAGAAAAAACAGAAAAAAAAAAGCGAAAAAAAACTGAAAAAACCGGCCCAACGGCCCGAAGGCCTTGACCCCAAAACCCGCGGGTCGACCCGCGCCCGCGCCCGCACCCGCGTGACCCGTCTTCCTCGCCTGAAATCGCGTGCGAGGCACGCGCCTGAGGCGCCGTGCAGATTAGGACAGCGACGCAGCGTACGGAGGCAGCAGGAGGAGCAGATGAACAGCAACGGCGAAGGAGACGTGGCCGGATAAGGCTGAGGGTGGATGGGACGCCGGTTCGGTCGGTGGAAGCCGCGGCATCCACCCCGGCCGAACCCTCGTCGACCGGCCACCCCTCGGCTATAAATAGCCCCTCCCCGACGTCGATCAAACACACACAGACGGAGAGAGAGAGGAGGAAGGGAAGCTCGATTGAAGTCGCAGCCTTTGAACACCCTCTGAGAGACTTCAGAGGGGCCGAAGGCTCGCGGCCAAGATCCGAGCTTTGCTGGAGGAAATTGCAGAGAAAGAGAGAGAGAGAGAGAGAGAGAGAGAGAGAGAGAGAGAGGAGAGGTAGAGGGAAGGACGGGGAGAAGGAGGCAGCCCCGACGCCATGCCGCTGTAGGTAGCCGTCACAATCGCCACCCTCGCTGTCATCTCCTCCCCTCGTCAAACCATCACCGCCGTCGCCGCCGTAGCCGCCAATTTCTTCCCCAATTTGGAACCCTAGGGTTCCTGGATTTTCGGGTCACGATCCCAGGTCACCAGGTCGGACCCGTACCAGGAACTGGGTAGGGTTCCATAAATAAAGGAGGGATTGGATGTCGGGTCGCGGATCGGGTCGGATCCGGGTCGGGCGTGGGTGAAACGGCATTGTCTCGTGCCGAAGTCGGGTCGGGACTGGGTCGGATCTGGGTAGGGTCGCCAAAGAAGCGGCGTTGTTTTGCAAGGGGAGGCTGGATTCGGGTCGCGGAGCGGGTCAGATCGGGTCGGTTGCCCCAAAACGGTGTCGTTTCATACCTTGTAGGAAATCGGGTCAAAAGCGGGCCGGATCCGAGTAGGGTTTCGCCCTAGGACTCGGACCTCCGGGTCGAACGGCAATGACGCCGTTTCGTAAGGTGGGAACGACGTCGTTTCGCAAGGAAATGGGGGACCGGGTCGCTGGAGCGGGTCGTCGGGCCGGGCCGGGCCGGGCCGGATCCGTGCCCGGCCACGACGCCGTTTCGGCGTCACGGCTCCAAAACGCGAATCCCTTCGCATTTCGGGCCGGCCCGGGCGGATCGATCCATGGATTTGACCGGGTCGTTTTTTATTTACATATATATATTTATTTATTTCAAAAGATAATATTTTATTTTAATATATTAAAAATCATTTTAAATTCCAAAAAATCATAAAAATGTTTTAAAAAAGTATTTTATTTTCCAAAAAAATCAAAAATTAAAGCAAAAATTACTTATTTTCAAAAATGCTTAGAAAAGTCAAAAAGATTATTATTTTCCAAAATATCCAAAAGTATTAAAATACTTTATTATTTTCCAAAAAATCAAAAAATATAAAAAAATCCCAAAAAATGCCAAAATTCATAAAAAGGCCCAAATTTTCATAAAATCCCAAAAGACTTGTATTTTTCCAAAAAATACCCCAAAAATCCAAAAAATCCCTTTTATGTCTAAAGATGAGAAAAACACCCAAAAAATGTGATTTTTCCAAAATGCATGAAAAATCCCCAAACATCAAAAAAACCTTAGAGTTTAAACAAGATTAGGTACCGAAAGGGCATTAGTGATTAACTAGTGTAATCAAGTCCCCGATTCTAATTTCTCTGGTTGCGTAGGAGCAAGTATTTCTCCCGATACTTTGCTTGGGTTTCTAATCAACCTACCCCAAATTGATTAGTGGCGACACCGTTTTAAAAAATCAATTTACAAACCAAATATTTTAAAGTCATGAATTGGCGGACTTGGGAGAGTCCGGGCTTTAATTAAACCCAGCCAAGCCATTAGCTTCCTTAGGCGCTTGTACCCGATCCGGCCGGGCGCCCCCGCAAAAAAAGGGGTCGCGACAGCTTGGCGACTCCACTGGGGACTTTGAGGACTTAGGCCTTGTTTATCTTGTTTAAATTCTTTACTGACTTAGGCTTTTTTCTTTTTACAGGTCAATTGCTTATAAGTTTATTTTAAGCTTACTTAAATTGAATTGTCTTGTGATTATAAACTGCTGTGCATGCTTTATTGTTTTAAAACACTACACATGGCACACACAACCCGGCCGCCGGACTGGGGCCGCCATAGGATTTTAGGATGGTGTTAAGAAAGATACGACCTCGAAGGCGAGACGCAATGTAGAGGTTGCCTTTCTTTTCCCGAATTTCTCAACGAAGTTAAGGGGGTGCGGCGCTAACGCGAGATTGCGACCGGCAGATACCCTTTTAATTTCAACAAACCTTCTAAGTTAGAAATCGAGCCGCACGTCTCATGTGCATGTCTTTGTGCTTGTCATTTTACTTAAAAAGCAAAGTAATTTATTTACTTTTCACTCAGTCTTTTTATTGGCCCATGGCAATTTAGGATAAACTTTTCAAAATCCCGGTTCATATGCGATGGGGGAAGACGACATCCAGTTTATTTCTACTCCCAAGGTGGAACTCTTCAGATGGTGGGGTCAATTGGATCAGCCTGCCTAGGAGCGTTTAAAGGACAAGCTCGGCCATCTCCTTTCGTTGATCCGAATCACTTTGTCCGCCCGAAGTCATACAAGCCATTGCACATTTACTGGTGCCCTAGGACACTTACTTTCATGTTCGGTAGGTTTGAGCTAACTCCGACCCTGGAAGAATACAGCATCATCACTGGAATGCCCCTTGGGAAAGAGTTGGTTAGACCATCAACAGGCCCCCTCCCATGGCGTGGGCTAGCACGGTTTTTAAGAGCCGAAATTCATGTTATGAGACAAATTCTTAAGAACAACAATAATAACTGCCCTTTCGAATTCTTGAATGAATGTTTTCAAAATCAGCCCATGGCTGAAAAAAGTGACATTTTTCTCCTAGCATTTTTCGGGCTCATCATTTTCCCTCACCAAAGAAATGCCATAAGTCCTAAAATAGTTTGGATCGTCAATCAAATCTTGGGGGCAGCCAATTATGTCAACATGATTTTAGCTGAAACTTTCCTATCCTTTAACCGTTTTAAAGACAACATAGAAAAAATCATGCGAGCCTCTCCAGAAATTTTACAAGTCTAGTTCTTTTCTCACTTGAATGAGTATCGGGGCATCATGCGATCGTTTGAGACTGTTGACACCTAATTTTGTGGGTTCACTTTTGCTAAAAAATAAAAAAATAAAAATGCATGGCATATAATTTAGGCATATTTTATTTTGATTTTGTTATATTTTGTTTTATTTTGTTAAGATTAGTATAGATTTAGGTAATATACATTTTTTGCAAGAGGGAAATTTTTTCGATCAATATTGCGCGGGGTGAAATAATATATTCGATGGAATATTGCATGAACGAAATTGGCAACAAAATATACCATTGAGATACAATTTTTTTTTTTTGGTGTATAAAAGGGTTGCGTACGGTCAAATTTGAGGGGGCTGCTTTTCGGAAAAAAGAAAGAAAAAAATGTCAAAACAAGAGAACGAGAGAGAGAGAGAGAGAGAGAGAGAGAGAGAGTTGTCGGAAGAGGGTGAGCTGAGGGGAGAGGAAAAAAAAAAAGAAAAAGAGGCCGAAGCCCCCCCCACGACCGTTCATCTTCCCGAGGGGGAACCCTCGCCGGCCCCATCGCCGGCCGCCGTCTCCGCCGGCTGCTGTCTCCGCCGGCCGCCGTCGATGCCACGGCCACCGCCCGTCCCTCATCGCCGCCGCGCCCAAGAACTCCGTCGACGCCCTCGTAAGATAGCCCGGCCGCCCCATCGCCGTCCGCCGCCCCGCTACGCTCGCGCCGCCCCGTCGCCCTTTGCAATCCCCCTCGTCGCCGCGCGCAGAACTTCGATCCGACGCCCCGCGACTCTCCCTAACGCCCTCGCCCAGAGCCAGCCGCGCTGCCCGAGTCCCCGACGACCCGGCCGCGCCCCCGCCCGGATCCAGGCCTCGCGATGCTCCCAGACGCCCTCGCCGAGTCGCCGTTGACCCGAAGCGCCGCCGCCATCGCTTGCCCCCTGTCGCCCAGATCCAGGCCTCGCGACGCTCCCCGACGCCCTCGCCGAGTCGCCGTCGACCCAGAAGCAGCTGCCGCCGTCGCTCGCCCTCTGCGCTCCAGATCCGCGTGCCCGACGCCCCCTGCTCGCGCGCCGCCCTCAACGCGCTGCTGCGGCCAACCTTGCGCACGCCCGTCCTCGGCTCGAGACGCCCCCTGTCGTCGATTTGTTGCCGCCTGCCTCCCCGGTGCCGCACCGCCGTCGCGCCGTCCCCGGAGAACCTCGCCGGGGCTCCTGTCAAAGCCAGCCGCCACACTCGCTGGAACCCTAGCCGTCTCCTCAAGCCTCGCCCAGTGGCCCTCTCTATTTTTTCCTTTTTTTTTTTCTTTTTCGAAAAGAAAAAGGAAAAAAAAAAAAAAAAAAAGCAATTAGGTAGATTTCCTTTCTTTTATTTATTTTATTTTAGTTTTATTATTTTATTGTTATTGTTTCCTTGTTATTTATTTTTGTTAACAACATTATGCCCGATATGTGATTGGAAATTCCAATTTATCCCTTAATTCGCAACCGCGCAGTTTTTTATTTCGTCTATAAGGCTTTAGACGAAATAATTAATTATCGGGAATAAAATTGATATTTTGATCTTTAAAGCTTAAGATCAATTTATCGATTTTACTAGCGAAATATTACCCCTTGATTTGAATGATATGTGATATCTTTTTTGGGTAATTTTGAATGAACTTGATTGTTTCTATTTATCTTGTGAAATGCCTGAGTTAGAATATTGCATGTTTAGGGTTATTTGCATGTTTAGGCTAAGCATTTTAGTTATCGTAAATCTTAAAAAAACAACAAAAAAATCAATTAATTTAGGTTGCATGTTTAATTATTAGAAACTGTTAATTTCAAAACAAAATAAAAAAATCAAAAAATCTTTAACTAGGTTTAATTGTCTTGCATATTTAGATTAGGGATTTTAATTAAGTCATGAAAAAAAAAAAAAAAAAAAAGCAAAATTCACCTAGGATGCTAGTTGAATTGCATGTCAAATTTTAATTAAAAAAAAGGCAAAAAGCAAACAAAAAATCATCAATTTTTTAGAATAGAATTGCATGTTTAATTTTAAGCTTAGATAATTTTTTAGATAGATTGCATCTTAGGCTAGAAATTACTAAATTAAAACAATGTCTTAATTTAAATTAGGATAACTTAATTCCTAACTAAATTAAAATTCCTAGTTTAAATAGGATAAAATTTTAATTTAGTTAGGAATTTCATTCAAATATCTTAGGATAGATTACTTCCACCTTTTAGGATAAATTGCAATTTTTAGAAAAAATAAAAAAAAATCATAAAATCAAAAAGAAAAAAAATCAAAATCTTGCATGAGCATGTAGAATTAGATATGTAGATTTAGTAAATAAGCCATTTAGGTTAGTAAATTAGTTTTTTTTTTATAATCACATTTTTAGGATCATATTTTTAGAAATCTCTTTTTAAATAGGTTAGGATTAGATTTAGATAATCTCATTCTTAGAAAACTTGGCACTCCTTTTTTTTTTAAACAAAAAAAAAAAAAAAAATAAAGAAATGATTTTCTAAGGCAAAATAAGGTTAATTTAAATTAATCCTAAACATGAATTAGAAAATTATTCGTTTTAGGTAGTTTAATTAGGACTTTTATTAATTCAAAATTGCAGATAAAAAAATCTAAAAATAGGTGCATGTTAATTAATTTGCATTCTAGGGCCATTTAATTAAGATTTGCATATTAGGTCATTAAGTTGCTATTATTGCATTTCATGTTATATAATTTAGATCATTTTGCCATGTCATATTAGGCTATTAGCATGCATTACATTTAGATTAAATTCCATTAAATAAAGTGAAAAAAAAAAAAAAAAAGAAATTTGCGTGTTAATTAGAGACCATATCTAAGATTGTTGATGTGGAATTTAATCTAATGATGCAGATGCTTTCATTACTACAAGGTAAGTCCCTTAACCTTATTTATTGTTTTATTGGGTGTTAAATTGGTGGATTGCGCACCCGTATGATCACCTCACATGTTAGGGAGATAAATTAAAATCGATTCAAGCTGCCTGCTAAACATTTTTCAAAATAAAAGAATGGTACCGAAAGGGCATTAGAGAAATCTAGTGTAACTAAGTCCCCGTACCCATAATCTCTGGTTCGTAGGAGTAAAGTAATCTCCCATTACTTTACTTGGGTTTCTAATCGACCCACCAAAAACTGATTAGTGGCGACTCCTTAATAAAAATCATTTGCATGTTAAGAATTCAAACCTAAGTCGCGAATTGGTATGGGCTTGGGAGAGCCCGAGTTAAGTCTAGGCTTAACAATCCATTAGCCAAACCCTAGGTGGTTCATACCCGAAAAATTGATCGCGACGAGAGACAAACACTTTTGAGCATCCGTTACAAAAATTCATGGTCTTAGGGCCTTATATTCCTAATCAAATCAGTTTACATTGGGTCGATTTCCTGAGAGATCCAGCTCCCGAGACATTCCGGTGGTGTCTGGTTGGTTCCATGAAAAGAGGGCTCGCTTTGCCTACAGACGCACCCATCCAATTCCCTTGCTTGGCTGGACTGGCGCCGTCCCCTACTATCCATTTCGAGTGGCGCGACAATTCGGAGCCCTCCAGGAGATCCCGCCACCTTCTAGAAAGAAGATTCCTCCGTTCCTCTTCAATACAAGCAATGATTACACGTATGAAATCTCTACTTGTGAAGAAATATGGGATAGGTGCCATCGCAAAAGAATTGTGGTACCTGAAGGACTCAAAGGAGAAGAAAAAGCTCACCACGCTTCTGCAGCCTATATCCATCATTATCACATCTCAAAGAAGCACAAGCCATCGGTCCCTCGGTCCATAAGAGAGAACGGCCTACTCGAACCAGCAGACCTTATACGAATGATACAAGAAGTAGGCCGGTCACCCGGCTCAGAGACAGTCAAAGAAGCGAGCATCGTCACAAGACCCCATCGCATATGTAGTCATGTTTCCCTAGTTTGCTTTAAAAACTTGGTCCCATTGTCTAGGGACTTTTCTTTAAGTGTCTAGTATTTGGTGCTGTCATTTCAATTCCTAGATGTCAGGAGTCTGTAAAAACCCTCCTTTAAATGAAAGTAGTGGATCGTTGCCATGGGTCAATCTTTGTCTACCTTATGCTCATTCATCGCTTTCAAAGCAGGTAATCAGGCATCATCAGCCATCGGCCACCCGCGATTGGCCCCTCATGATAAGGTCTGATCAGGATGAAGTACAGAATCGCCTCGCCCACATCGAAGACGGCGTAGGACAGATGTCCATTGCCCTTCAACGGCTCTCAAGACAGATAAAATTCGCTCATGATGAGCCCGGCTCTGTAATTACCCTAAACACTGTCGTAACCCCTACAGATATGCTAAAAAATAGCCAATATCATGAACAATTTAGAAAAATCATGAAGAAGTTAAACCAACTACAGGGGCAGAATCCCATCAACTTATCTGACTACTCCAATTTCGAGATCCCTGAAAAATTCAAAACACTTGAATGTGAAAAGTATGCTAATACCTCCCACCCGGAAGCTTACCTACAAGCCTACCTGGTGCAAAGAATGATTCAATCATATCAGTCGGACCTGACCGGCCCTGCCTTACGATGGTACATTGTTAGAAAGATCAGTCTCCTTAAAACCTGGAAAGAGTTAATCCGTGTTTTCTGCCAAGAATACGACGTCGACCCTGACATAACCCTGCCCTACAAAGAGCTAATGACCGTGGAACAAGTTGCCGAGACAGGAGAGAAGCGTAGTAATAAAGCCTTGCATACTGAATGGACAGTTGAACAACATCCAGCTACCGAAAAGTTTCCCACTAGGAAAGGCAAGGAACCTTTGTACGAGATCACGATTGAGCTGTTCGAGACTGGGGCATGACAAAACAGCTCCCCAGACTTACCCCAAGAGCCAGGGTCCAAAGAATACCAACCCCTATCAATCTGGAAAGTGACTCCGATAGTGAAACCTTAATATCTCTCACTTCCCACGATAAAATTGAACTAGCCAAACGTAGGGCCTTACTCAAAAGGTCTGGACCAGGGACCAAGAAAAGAAAGCCTAGCCAGATTGATACGTCGTCCGGCAACGAGCTACAGTACCAACTCTCCGAGCATTCCCAGGAATACAACCTTTAAGGTAACCATCCCCTGGAGTATGATCCTGAAGATTTCCCGCCCCTAGAATACCATCCCAAGAGCTTCCGGCGCTATTTCGATGGCGAGACCGATACCTCATCCTATAATCAAGCTTTCTGCTCATCCGAAGATGAAGGCCCGTCAGAAGGGGAGGAATACATCTTTATCCGCTACAATCCCGATGAAGTGCTAAGCTCGTCGCCCGATTGTGAGAATAGCGTAAATGCCCCATCCTCCCTCAGTGATTTTAACTCTGAAGAAAGCAATGGAGTAATCTCAGTAGAGTCCCATGTTCCTAAAGAAGAAAAACTCGACGCTACAATAGGTATGCAGTGGGAAAATCAGTGGCCCAACCAAGATCTATCAGGCCCGTCTCCCCCTCGTAGGATCTTGACCCCCATAGAGATGTGGATACCCAACCTCCACAAGTACAATGGCACGACTTGCCCCGTGGCTCACTTGCAGTATCTTTACGAAGAAATGAGTCGGTATTATGGTCCAGCAATGCTCACAACTCCGGCGTTTCAAGAAACCCTTACAGGATCTGCCTTACAGTGGTTCTTCACAGCAAATATTCATCTCATAAAAGATTAGAGTGAATTGACTTCCACATTCCTGCAAAGCGATACTAAAGCCGGATCGGAACCGAGCCGCCGTGCGAGACTTGGCCCACTTCGAAAGAAGACCGATGGAGAATTTCCAAACATATGCCAAGAGATGAAGGGCTCCCATAATACAAATCCACCCTGAGCTGGCCAAAGAAGAGTTGATAAAACAGTTTATAGAAGCCTTGCCCTGCGACTGTCGCTGCTGGCTGCACGGGTTGCACTTCCGTAGCTTCGATGAAGTGGTCATCACATGCGAACATTTCGAGTCTGCTGAAGACGAGGAATCCAAGAATGCTTAGCTCCAAGACTGGCACTATCAAAGCGCTCCTTTACACAGGAGTTGTCATGGGTTTTACTTGTTTTTATGTCATGTTTCTTATTATAGTGTGCTAACGTTGTATTTTCTCATTCCATGAACTCTAATGTATAAATCCTAGTGTTTTGTTTTGAAAAACATGAGGAGGTATTCCAAACTTGCCCAGCGATGTTATCCAACCATGAAAAGAAAACTTCATCCAAGGAGAATACTGAGGGCTGGGCTTCCTCATGCTTTTTCTCCCTGAAAATACATTTTAATAAAAAAATATTTCATCACCAAAAAACCTTTGTCTAAATAAAATGATGAATTTAAGCATGTTTGTCTCTCCAATTCTATCACTTTAGGTTTCAGAATATCATTCCCTTTGATTTAATGTGATAAAAAGTATCTAAAATTAGCACGTCATGTGAACAGGTCAAACGCGAAGACATTGTTCCAGGAAAATGGGGGCAAATAGAGAAAATCATCCTGTTTCAAAAAGGGTAAGTCTTATCCCCTAACATGACATTGAAAATAACAAACCCCCCTTCTATTTGACAGGATGCAAAGGATGAAGCATAATAGGTACGAGGCATAGAGTTGAAATCCAGGCATCCATGACATGTCTCTCTCCCCGCCCGGTTCCCTCCTAAGCCGAAGGACCACCTTCCCGCACGACATGCCCAATCAGCCCGGACGTCACGCTTTGACAAACCCGAAGCACGAGGAAGAAACTCCTTTAAAGCGGCTACTTGTCAACGGGAAGAGCATCCGGGCGATCAAGGCGATCTCGTAGCCTATGCCCCGGACGATGACTTTAAAATCTAGAAGCCACACCTAGATGCATGTTTTCCCCCAAGGAGGAGTTGCCATCGATAACTTGAAATTTTTGATTACCCATCTCAAGTTCCATAAAAGCTTGAGGAGCATGGCTTGGCCCAATACTGCTACAATCCAGGACAGAAGGAAAAGTTTTCAAGAGGAAAGCAATGAAAAGAATCCTCAGCCGCAAGATATGGAGGATGAAACGTAATAGGTACAGGCATAGAGTTGAAATCAAAGCATCCATGACGTGCCTCACTCCCCCCTAAGCGAAAGGACTATCTCGTCACGCGACACAGCCAGGTGCCACAGCTTCGACAGACTCAGGAGCATGAGGAAGAAATTCCTTCTCTTCCTTTAAGGTGATTTCTGTCAACAGGGAGAAAATCCAGACAGTCACGGCAATCTATGACCCCAGACATTAGACATTGACTCTGAAATCTAGAAGCTTCACTCCAGAGGCAATCTCTTCCAAAGAGTAATTACCACCAAAATTGGAGGGTTTTGAGTGTCCATCTCAAATTCCATAGAAGCTTGAGGTACATGACTTTTGCTCAATAATGCTGTAGCCAAAGACCAAAGGAGGAATTCCGCAGAAGGAAGGCGTTAAAGACGGCCAGCAAATCACGCATGAGGAAGGCCAACGGGAGGAAACACTGAACCATGCCAAGATAAATAGGACATCCTCAACATTCAATTATCCTTAAAGGCTAGCACAGACAAGCCCTGGGGAAGGGTAATTTGGTATCGTTTCCAATACTCTCATTATCTGAACCTGCTCTTGACATGTTTTCCCTATTTGACAGGAAACATTACAACACAAGGATCAAACCCGATGGTTAGGTTTGACAAAATGATACTAGCCAAGCTAGTATACTGAGATGACCTGCATCAAATACACTCGAATTCCTGTAAAGAGATGTGTCATCCGCAAACCTATTAAGGAGAATAATTAGCCTGACGTGGGGAACACCAGATTTCATGTCCATCTGCAAACCAGTGAAGAGTAATGTTGTATCACTTCCAATTATTTAACTTCCAAAAAGAGATTTGTGACTAACACACTTTCTCTTGCCTTTTACAGGATCGCCTGGCCGTCCAAGATACGGAAAATAAATCAATGAAAGTCTTGTCAGATTCTGATAAACTTTCCAAAGCAGAATGACATCTCAAGTATCACCAAAGCAAATGGCGGAGATCCCTCAGGCTTCAAATCGTTTACAGTCTAGGCCCTATTCTTTAAGCCACTTCCACAGCTTCCTAGCTTGCAAAAGGCAAGAATAAGAATTCCTGATCAAATCCCCGGTCCTCGGCTGATCATGCATTTGTCATGTCCCTAACTAATAGGAGCATTTTGTTGACACCCATTTTGTGAATAACTCTTTTAAAAACCTCTTTTCATGTTCAAATTTCAACACATTTGTGAATACCATTTCACTAGTTAAGCACTCTCTTGAAACTGTTATAGTCCTTCTTGAGTAAAAAGCCATTCATTTATTTTGAAAAAAAAACGCACAAAACTCTTTCACATCATACATTGCATGCCTTCTCCATGTGAATTATGCATGATGATTTAACCTGTCTAAGTCTTTGATTCCGTTAAGGATTATTAGAATAGACAGCCAAGTAAAGAATACAAGATTAATTAAGCATGCTTGATGAGGCGCTTCAGAATGACGATAGGCAAGCCATATCCCATACACAGTCCCCCATCTATACACTTGTGAGATGAGTGCAAAAAATTCCATGACTACAGGATAAAGAGTTCTCTCGCGAATGGTACGATGACCAAAGTAGTGGGAGGCATTCCATCACCCACCTTGAGCCCCATACACTGGCCAAATTTCCATCTTGCCCCCCGGTCAAAAAAAAAAAAAAAAATACCCCACACTGGGGCAAGCCAAAGGCAAGTCAGCGTCACGAGGTGAGGAAAGGGATAGAAATTTTCTTGCTTGCACTTGCATCAATCTTTGAGTGTCTTTATTGCATATGAACACCCGCGTTAATTTAAGTGCCCTAGAGTCATGAAGAGCAATTCTTTGCACACTTGTAACCATTGTACAACTCAATCGAGCCCGTAAATTCACCCTCACAAGGAGACAAAACAGAAGTTGCCATTCAAGCAGCATAATCAGGAGAGCTTGTCAAAACCAGTCCCTCAAGCAACAAGGATAAAAACCCGGGGCATAAAAAGCAGTGTACCTGATAAAGGCAAGGTCAATGCCCGTGAGTAAAAATTGAAAAAAGAAACGAGGGCATAAAAAAGCAGTGTGCCTGATAAAAGTAAGGTCAATGCCCCAAACAAAAATGCAGCCATTTGTATTCCCAAAAGAAGTTGCTGTTGAGGTCCATGGAACCTTCATCAGATCGTGAGAAGAAAGACCGGTGGCAAAATGTCAAGGCAATCACCGACCCTCACCCTTTCATACATGAGTCAAGCCTATGTGGCACCTTATTGTAAAAAAGTCTCTTCGAACTAGGGGCATTTCAATTAACGTAGGATTTCATATGTCTATAAGCATCGCTCAAAGAAGTACGAGCAAGATTATTCTATCTCTTTTCGCAGGATCCTCGACTTGCAAACACCCGGAGATAACCATGCAACAGCTTCCCTACAAAGCCATGACTTTATTGGTCCTCCTCTAATGAGCCATTGACTTAGCCTTCATCACAATCCCAAAAAAAGACCTCTCACATTGGTAAAGTCATATCATTTGCGAGAATACTCGGGCCCCTGCTGACATGATGAAAGTGAGATAGTGTGGTCCTTGTAAATCCTGCATCAATGGTCAGGATAAAATAGCCTTTCCCATAAGAGCGAGTGAAAAGTCCTTTCAGATTGAAAAGTCCATCATCTGGCATGCTCAAGACATCTGCATTCTAAGCAAACGTTGTCTTTCAAAATCTTCCCCAGTGGAATTCAAATGATGTAGAATTGACAAGGTCATCATGCGTAAATCACACTTTAAATTACAAAATTACAGCATATACAGTCATTGCATGCATGTCTGCATATTGTACAAATGATAAGTACACTGCTATAGATTAGAGATATCACCAGGAAAGCATATCCCCATCCTTGTTCCCGGAGCTTTATATTTGGGTACCCCTCACTCACCGAGTACTCCCTTTCTTTAGCACTCAGCTCGTGCGAGTCATTCCCAGGGTATCGATATTGGTAACTGACCAAATATCCCTTTATCTTTAAGTACCTACCACTACCTAGATACCCATGCTCAGCTTGATTTGTCCCTCAGGTATTGATATCTGCAGTCGCCCAAGCTTACCCCTGTTTTCAAGCCTTTGCCGCTACTCAAGTGCCCTCTTTGTTAAACACTCGACCTATTCATGCTGTCGTTAAAGTTTAAATGCTTGTGACTATTCAAGTATCCTCTCATCTCAAAGTGTCGACCATTGTTGCGAATACCCCATTTCTGTGACACTCGACCTGCCAGAGTTGTCCTCAAAATCATGACATTGGATGCTAGCAACCTCTCAAGCATTCCCCCACATCATGCGCCTACAATTACCCAGGTATGTTTCCTTACACTTGGACCAGTTGAGTGGTCCCTGATCATATTGTCAAATACCTGTGTCCATCCAAATATTCCTCTACTTCGTTTGTGTACCTATGGCCATCCAGGTAAGCCTCGCGCTACATCTAAATTGCAAGAGAGTGGGAAACCTCCATAAGTATCTCAGGTATGCCTTTGGCATCCCAACTTCCAGGAGGCGGGAGGCCTTCACGAATACCCAAGGTACGTCCTCGGTATTCCCCATATTCTAGGAGGCAGGAAGCCTTCATGAACATCTCAGGTACGCCCTCGATGTTCCCAAATTCCAGAAGGCGGGAGGCCTTCATGAATATGCGAGGTGCGCCCTCGATATTCCCAACATCCAGGAGGCGGGAGGCCTTCACGAATACCCAAGGTACATCCTCGGTATTCCCCATATTCCAGGAGGCGGGAAGCCTTCATGAACATCTCAGGTACGCCCTCGATGTTCCTCAAATTCCAGAAGGCGGGAGGCCTTCACAAATATGCGAGGTGCGCCCTCGATATTCCCAACATCCAGGAGGCGGGAGGCCTTCACGAATACCCAAGGTACGTCCTCGGTATTCCCCATATTCTAGGAGGCGGGAAGCCTTCATGAACATCTCAGGTACGCCCTCAATGTTCCTCAAATTCCAGAAGGCGGGAGGCCTTCACGAATATGCGAGGTGCGCCCTCGATATTCCCAACATCCAGGAGGCGGGAGGCCTTCACGAATACCCAAGGTACGTCCTCGGTATTCCCCAAATTCCAGAAGGCAGGAGGCCTTCATGAACATCCCAGGTACGTCCTCGATGTTCCCAACGTCCAGAAGGCGAGAGGCCTTCACGAATAGTTGAGGTACGTCCTCGGTATTCCTAACGTCCAGAAGGCGGGAGGCCTTCACGAATAGCCGAGGCACGTCCTCGGTATTCTCAAATTCCAGGAGGTGAGAGACCTTCATGAGTATCCGAGGCATATCCTCGGTATTTCCAGTTACCAGGAGGTGAGAGACCTTCATGAATATCCAAGGTACGTCCTCGATATTCCCATTACCAGGAGGTGAGAGACCTTCACGGATATGCGAGGTATGTCCTCAATACTCCCAATCCCCAAGAGGTAAGGAACTTCCACGAATATCACAGGTGCGCCCTCGGTATTCTCAATTGCCAAGAGGTAAGAAACTTCAAGGAATACCCAAGGTATGTCCTCGGTATTCCCAATCCCCAGAAAGTAAGAGACCTTCACAAATGCACAAGGCATGCTCTCCATGTTATCAAAAGCTCCTTTCGATGCTCGTGAATGTTCGAGTATCCCTAAAAGCTCGTACTTGTGATCATCCGAATACCCTTTCAATGCTTATGACGCCTGCCAAGGCCCAAAAATCCATCAGGTTAGTACTTGTCAATATCCATGTACTCTTTAATGTGTCTGTGAATGTCCAGATACCCCCAGAAGATACCCTGAGAAAGGTCGGCACATCCCCCGAGAAAGGTCGAGCTTCAGCTGGTGTCCCTGACAGAAGTCAAACACCCCCGGAGCGGATGCTGCGAGAAAGGTCGGCGCATCCCCGAGAAAGGTCGGGCTTCAACGGGTGTCCCCGACGAAGTCAAACACCCCTCGGAGCGGAGATGTCCTAAGAAGGTCGGCGCATCCCTCGAGAAAGGTCGGGTTCCAGCCGGTATCCCTGACAGAAGTCAAACACCCCCAAAGCGAGATGCCCTGAGAAAGGTCGGCGCATCCCCCCGAGAAAGGCCGGGTTTCAATTGGTGTCCCTAACAGAAGTCAAACACCCTCAAAGCAGATGTCCTGAGAAAGGTCGGCGCATCCCCCGAGAAAGGTCGGGTTCCAATTGGTGTCCCTGACAGAAGTCAAACACCCCCAAAGCAAATGCCCTGAGAAAGGTCGGCGCATCCCCCGAGAAAGGTCGGGTTTCAACCGATGTCCCCGACGCAAGTCAAACACCCCCAAAAACATGCCCTGAGAAAGGTCGGCACATCTCCCGAGAAAGGTCGGGTACCAATTGGTGCTCTCGATACAAATCGGACACCCCCAAATGAGATGCCCCGAAAAGGTCGGCGCATCTCCCGTCAAGGCGACCGAAGAATGGTTCGGGTCCAAAACACCCCTTTGATTGCTCCAACAGGCGATCGAAGAATGATTCGGGTCCTGGAGAAGTAATTCCCTGTCAAGGCGATCTAAGAATGGTTCGGGTCCGAGACACCCCTCTGATTGCTCCAACAGACGACCGAAGAATGGTTCGGGTCCTGGAGAAGTAATTGCCCGTCAAGGCGACCGAAGAAAGGTTCGGGTCCTAGACAAATTATCTATTGTTTTGACAGGCGACCGAAGAATGGTTCGGGTCCCGGAGAAGTAATTGCCCATCAAGGTGACCGAAGAAAGGTTCGGGTCCTAGACAAATTATCTATTGTTTTGACAGGCGGCCGAAGAATGATTCGAGTCCTGGAAAAGCGGCCTTCTCATATCACCAGGTAAAATGACACCCTGATACTTGCCAAAAATTGGGGTTCACACCCTATCTCACTCATTCCCGGTAAGTAACTCCAAGTATCTTCTTATCTGTCTTAGTATATGAAATGTTATATTTCTCTTTTTGCACAGGGTAATATGTCCTAAATAAGATATAATCTGCTGCCCACGCTAGGTAAAAATTAGGCATCAATTTGTCTTTGAATGCAACCTCTGCGAGCTCACCTTCAAAGAGGGGCAACTGTTGACGCCTAATTTTTAAATTTTAAATTTGGATTTTTAATTAATTTTTATCATTATTACTTTTTTTCTCTAGGTTTTATTTTATTTTGATAAAAACCGAAAAAAACAAATGAAAAACGAAAAACGAGAAAAAAAGCGAAAAAAAACTGAAAAACGGCCCAACGGCCCGAAGGCCTTCGGCCCCAAAACTCGCGGGTCGACCCGCGCCCGCGCCCGCACCCACGTGACCCGTCTTCCTCACCTGAAATCGCGTGCGAGGCACGTGCCTGAGGCGCCGTGCAGATCGGGACGGCAACGCGGCGTACGGCGGCAGCAAGAGGAGCGGATGAACAGAATGGCGAAGGGGATGCGGCCGAATAAGGCTAAGGGTCGATGGGACGCTGGTTCGGCCGGTGGAAGCCGCGGCATCCACCCCGGCCGAACCCTCGTCGACCGGCCACCCCTCGGCTATAAATAGCCCCTCCCTGACGTCGATCAAACACACACAGACGAAGAGAGAGAGGAGGAAGGGAAGCTCGATCGAAGTCGCGGCCTTTGAACACCCTCTGAGAGACTTCAGAGGGGCCGAAGGCTTGTAGCCAAGATTCGAGCTTCGGAGGAAATTGCGAGAGAAAGAGAGAGAGAGAGAGAGAGAAGGCGGAGGGAAGGACAGGGAGAAGGAGGTAGCCCCGATGCCACGCTGCCGTAGGTAGCCATCACAACCGCCGCCCCTCGCCGTCATCTCCTCCCCTCGTCAAACCATCGCCGCCGTCGCCGCCGTTCTCGCCGTCGCTGTAGCCGCCAATTTCTTCCCTAATTTGGAACCCTAGGGTTCCTGGATTTCCGGGTCACGATCCCGGGTCACCGGGTCGGACCCGGACTAGGAACCGGGTAGGGTTCCACAAATAAAGGAGGGATTGGAGGTCGGGTCGCGGATCGGGTCGGATCCGGGTCGAGCGTGGGTGAAACGGCATCGTCCCGTGCCGAAGTCGGGTCGGGACCAGGTTGAATCCGGGTAGGGTCGCCAAAGAAGCGGTGTCATTTTGCAAGGGGAGGCTGGATTCGGGTCGCGGAGCGGGTTAGATCGGGTCGGTTGCCCCGAAACGGTGTCGTTTCACACCTTGCAGGAAATCGGGTCGAAAGCCAGGCCGGATCCGAGTAGGGTTTCGCCCTAGGACCTGGACCTCCGGGTTGAACAACAACGACGCCGTTTCGTAAGGTGGGAACGATGCCGTTTGCGGGGAAATGGGGGACCGGGTCGGCCGGAGTGGGTCGTCGGACCGGGCCGGATCCGTGCCCGGCCACGACGCCGTTTCGGCGTCGGCTCCAAA
This sequence comes from Eucalyptus erythrocorys, assembly GCA_014182555.1. Lineage (NCBI taxonomy): Eukaryota > Viridiplantae > Streptophyta > Magnoliopsida > Myrtales > Myrtaceae > Eucalyptus > Eucalyptus erythrocorys. The sequence continues at coordinate 49,249,854 of CM024599.1, read as the reverse complement.
ACGCGGATCCCTCTACATTTCGGGCCGACCCGGGGCGGATCCGATCCATGGATCCGACCCGGGTCGTTTTTTATTTACATATATATATTTATTTATTTCAAAAATAATATTTTATTTTAATATATTAAAAATCATTTTAAATTCCAAAAATCATAAAAATGTTTTAAAAAAGTGTTTTATTTTCCAAAAAAAAATCAAAAATTAAAGCAAAAATTACTTATTTTCAAAAATGCTTAGAAAAGTCAAAAAGATTATTATTTTCCAAAATACCCAAAAGTATTAAAATACTTTATTATTTTTTGAAAAATAAAAAAATATCAAAAAATCCCAAAAAATGTCAAAATTCATAAAAAGGCCCAAATTTTCATAAAATCCCAAAAGACTTGTTTTTTTCCAAAAATACCCCAAAAATCCAAAAAATCCCTTTTATGCCCAAAAATGAGAAAAACACCCAAAAAATGTGATTTTTCCAAAATGCATGAAAAATCCCCAAACATCCAAAAAACCTTAGAGTTTAAATAAGATTAGGTACCGAAAGGGCATTAGTGATTAACTAGTGTAATCAAGTCCCCGATCCTAATTTCTCTGGTTGCGTAGGAGCAAGTATTTCTCCCGATACTTTGCTTGGGTTTCTAATCAACCTACCCCAAATTGATTAGTGGCGACTTCGTTTTAAAAAATCAATTTACAAACCAAATATTTTAAAATCGTGAATTGGCGGACTTGGGAGAGTCCAGGCTTTAATTAAACCCAGCCAAGCCATTAGCCTCCTTAGGCGCTCGTACCCGATCCGGCCGAGCGCCCCCGCAAAAAAAAGGGTCGCGACACTAGGTCTTTTGGGAAACAAGAACAAAAAAGAGTTAATTCAAGTAAACAAGTGATAAGATGAGTTGAGTGTGAAATCCTACCCATATTGCCGGTCTTGATAAAGTCTACCATAAGTTCAATAGCGAGGGCGGATGTTGTACGCCTGGCCAAGTACCAGATGACCTCCTTTTGCATAGGAGCGAACGCAATAGCTGCTCTCAGGGCAGATGGTATATATCGATCTTTGGTATCAATTTGGTCTGTTAATACTTTTACCATCCTTAATCTCCCTGTCCAGGCGGCCAAAATGAGGGCAATCCCGGCCATTTCATCTTTACGTTCTGGGGGGATGCGCTTGACCAGGTTCTCTACCAATTGGTCTTGTGCGGTCACAACTGCAACATGGAGCACAAAAAAGGCCTCACCGTCCACGGTCATAACTTCGGTCGCCATTGCTTCGCGATCATCATCGAGGATTTTCTTGACAGCCTTCCAATCACCTTTTAGTGCGGCGTCAAACAGTGGTCGCCCGTTTTCATTGACCTTCACTGTTTTTTTTTTTGGTCGGTTGACCTTCACTGTTTGCATGCCTGCAAGTATCGCACATTCAAAGTCCTTACCTTTCGCACATCCTGTCTTTTAGGTCAAGTATACACATTCCACCCGCTCAGAGTTCCCATGAAAAACTGAAGCAAGCGATGGGGCAGTCGTTTACTTAAAATACTTGTCTATAATTGCCTCCGTTTACTCTTTGGAAGTGAAGAAGTATTTTTATTTTGGCTTTCTCAATTGCAATTCAAGATATTATTCAGATTTTAAAAATTTTGAAAATATTATATTTTGAATAAATATGTTACTATTTTTATACTATAAAATTTAAAATGTTTTGGTTTAAGAAAAGTCAAGATGACGAAACACAAGACTAATGAAAAACAAAATTTAGAAGTTCATAGTGACAAACCTCTTGTTATGGTGCGATAAACTTGGGAAGCTTCATCGTTGGCTGTGGCTTCCAATTCCGAACTCAAGTCTATGCGAATCTCTTTGTGATTAGAAAGAAAAGTAAAAATGAATAACCTTATAGAAATTAATTACACTTTGCGTGCTTTAAATCAAGTATACATGATTAGTATCAAAATTATTCACTGCACGGATGTCCTGTATTAAACTTGCATGGTTTTAAACGAAAATAATTAATATAAACATAACGGAGATCATCAAGAAACATTGCAATTTTCAGCATATTAGCTGTCCATGATATTGCTTATATTACTGAAAAGTTAACCCACAAAAAGCAAAACTTTTCCGACTTTTTCTTAAGGACGAGCCATCAACTAGGATAGTTGTAGCGCAGTATTCGCCGGTAATTGCAAATCATCCCAAGAGTAGTGCACAAGATATCCTTGCAAAGAAAGATGAAAACACGTAGCGTAATCATTTATTTAAAGATACAAGAAGGATCAAGGATAAGAGGACAAGGAATCCCAAAAAAACCACAACATCACAGCAGATATCGACTATGGAGAGAAGAAAATGAGATAAATCGTTGGAAACATATCAGTCTAAAATCTAGAATTATCAAACGGTAAGCTGTTAGATGAAGGCATGGTTTATTATTTAAATATTCTAACACTTCCTCTCACGCTTAGTCTGGTCTTTTGCCTAGTACTAAGCGTGGAAATTTAATTGGGGAGGCCAATAGGGGCTTGAAAAATTCGAACTCAAGATCTTCTAGCGTTGATATCATGTGAGATTTTGTGGGACCATTACCAACTATTTTAAAAGCTTAAGTTGTTAGATGAAGGTGTGATTTATTATTTAAATATTCTAACAAGCACCAGGGGAATTTGCTGGATTCACACCTTGTGTGGTCGCCCTCGGTGATGCGAGATCGTTCACCACTTCGGACAAAGCCAGAAAAGAGTTGCGCGATATTTGACCTGTCCGGAAAAGCTAAAGCATTATGTCGAGTAACACCACTTGTTCCTGCCAAAGATCAGGGGCTGGCACCTTCCATATATATCGTGTGTAAGAGAGAGAGAATTTTCAAATCTGCGTGTGAATGCAGCCAAAGTTGGAACGCCAAGGAAAAGATAAACAAGACACACGGACCCCCGGAGTGCCAAAAGTTGGCACAAAGGGACACTTAAGTGCCAAAAGTTACGAAAGGTATACTTAAGTACCAAAATCGGAGCAAAATGAATCATTTAAGTGCCAATCCGGCGAAAATCCGGCCAAAACGCTGACGTGGCAATTTTCCGGCGAGGAAAAATAAAACGGCGTCGTTTTAATGTTGACGTAGAAAAAAATAATATAAAAAATAATTAAATTAAATTAAAAATTAAATTTATTTTAAACATTTAAAAATAACAATTTTTAATATTAAAATTTAAAAATTAAAAAAATTAAAAAAAGGGAGGGGGTGGATACGGTGAGGGCCCACCCTCACCGTATCGACCCCCTCCTTTTTTTAAAATTTTCAATTTAAATTTAATTTTCTTGAATTTTTTTAATATTAATATTAATATTTTAAAAAGTTAATTTAGTTTAAATTAAATTTAATTAATTTTTACATTAATTTATTGCCATCAACGCAAAAACGGCGTTGTTTTTCACTATTTGGCCACATCGGCGTGCAAAACGGCGTCGTTTCGCACTTATTTCGCTGAAATTGCACATGTCGGCACTTTGGCCGGATTTTGGCTGAGTGGCACTTAAGTGTCCCATTTCTTTTGAATGTGGCAGTTAAGTGTACCTTTCGTAACTTTTGGCACTTAAGTGTCCCTTTGTGCCAACTTTTGGCACTTGAAGCGTTCTTCGCCAACAATCATCATATTGACAAAAGAATGTAAACGGGCACAAGTCCCCGATACCATTCTTAGATGAAAGATGCAAGTAAATGCCCCCGATATCATTCTTAGACAAAAGATGCAAGTTAAGAATATTGTGAAAAAAAAAAAAAAAAAGAAATAAAGAATTGTGAAGTGCCAAACACTTTTAAGTGCTAAAATTTGGTACGGGTGGACACATAAATGCCAAAAACTTCCAAAATGTACACTTAAGGCCATGTTTGGTAACTGGTCAAATAGTGTATGATTCTATTTTTTGTTCCCTATAATAAAAAAAGAACAGACATTCATTTGATAACTTTTTTTTTGGTTCCCGGAACAAATTTGTTCTTGGGAATAGTTTTGGAACATAATTAAGAAGTAAAAAAAAAAAAAAGTTACTTCTTTGTTTCAAGGAACAACTCCAGAATGCTCTCGATACCATTCTTAGACAAAAGATGCAAGTTAAGAATATTGTAAAAAAAAGAAATAAAGAATTGAGAAGTACCAAACACCTCAAGTGCCAAAACTTGACACGGATGAATATATAAGTGTCAAAACTTCTAAAAGATATAAAAATTTTCCTAATGCATGCTATACTAATTGATATTTTAATTTATCGTTTTAGGGTTGGTCTATGGTGAGATAAAAAATTTCTTAATTAGTCTAATATAGGGTTAGCTAGTGTACGCTAAATTGAGCCCAACTCATAATGAGACGATTTGGCTGAAAACTTTATAAAAAGTGCTCAAATCTCTCATATAAGCCTAATACTCACAATTGTCCTCACAAATGAGTGTTTACTAGGTGCTAAGGGTGATGGGCCATCTCCTTGAGCTAGTGATACCGAGGACAATGAGAAGAAATTCTTGAGTTTGAGTTGTTGCTATTCCGCATCAAGAACGATAGTCTAAATCAGATGTATTAATCTCTCTACATAATTATATATGCATTCTTGATTCTAGTTATGGAGATATTGGGATTATGTTTTTGTATCTTACAAAGGTACATTTAAGGCTTTGTTTTGTAACCAGCCAAATAGTGTCTCTTTTGTTTCCTAGAACAAAAGAGAATAGAAATTCATTTGGCAACTTTTTGGTTCTTAGAAAAACCTCTAGAATAAATTTGTTCTCGGGGATAGTTTTGGAACATAATTTTCTGTTTTGGACGTTGAAGGACTTAAGCCCTGCGGCAACATTTGCAGGATAAAGTGGCTGAATTACCTGAGGCCAGACATAAAGCATGGAGGTTGCACTGAGGATGAGGATGACATCATATGCACTCTTTTTTAACCATAGGAAGCAAGCAAGCGTCAAAATGTTTATTCCAAAACCAGAAACTTTTGAACACTAGTTAATTTCGTTAGACTTCGACAAAAGCCAGCAACTTTTTAAGTTATGCCATACATTCTATGATTCCTGTCGACACAGGTGGTCAGTAATTGCTTCCAAGTTGCCAGGTAGAACAGACAATGATGTGCAGAACCACTGGAACACCAAGCCAAAGAAGAGTCTACTGAAGCAAATGGCTTCTCTGAAAACATCGCCTGAAAGTAACCTTAGTCATCAGGACTGGGCACGGAACTTGGCTTCAATTGATCCTGCGACCAAGAATCGGCAATATGGAGATATTTCAATAGGTTTCACAAGCAGAACTTCAATCTCGGAACACCCACTTTTTAGTGGAGTCTTCTCCGTCCTCCAAGTCTCACTGAAGTTTTGGATTTTAGCTATGTACCATCGTCCACGCCAGAAGTTTCGAGTCATTCCCATTCGAGTTCTGTGGCGATGAAGAGCTGCTATTCGGAGTCTGCAAACGGCGGTTCTGAACAGGACCAGGTCCTGTTGGATTTTGATTACGATAGCCTGCTCAATGACTTTGGCTTCCAAGATCAGAGCATCTAAGCACAGTTCATGTTTCACAAATGTCACCGTCACAGGTCAAGTCATCAACATAAGAAAAAATGAAATAAAAATAAGAGCCTTAGATTTTCCAGTAGGTGATGGGAAATTTTAGTGTCTTGATTCTATGGAAGTCTTCTGAACGGTGATTAAGTCGAAGTTAGATGCAAGATTACACTGTTCTATATCATTATATGTATTTTTCCGTGGCCTACTCATCAGAACCTCCAGGGTATATCCTCAGTTTACATCTTAATATGAATCAATGTAATTGAATAAAAAATGCTCATGAATTTACATCGGCTCCCTCAAAACTGGAAAATCAAGTCTTGAGTTTGATAGTGACATAATCGACAAAGCCAATTTCGTTGCAAAAATTTATGTAGGATCCTGTCTTCTGCAAGCAGGATATAATACACATGCTACGATCAAACAAAGACTCGATCTAGACAATAATTTCTTCTCTTGCTCTCTTCCCTCCTCTTGTGTATGTATGTGCACATGCATAATGGTCCCCACATCGCTTGCTTGAGAATGACGCGACGATCCTCGAAGGGTGAGCATTAGTCATTTGGTGAAATTCATGTCGTCCTAGTCTTGGCTATGATATGTCATATACCGTAACTGCTGCTATGATAGTATGATGAAGCTAATGCCTGTCCTCAGAAGTGCTCTCGCATCGATTCCTTTAGCTGGCATATCTTCTTCAGCCCAACTTGCCATTCTTCAAACGGCTGCAGCAATCCCCCGGGGACCTTCTTTTCTCAGAAATTTCGGATAATAGACTATTCCACAAGATTGACGCATCTGTGCTTTTTCCCAGGTTACATTCAACTATATCGAAAGAACAGCAGTTTTGACACAAAGGCAGATGTTACCTTTTAGTGACAATGGTTCGATGAAATCAAGTCATTGCTTTTAATTTCTAAAAGCAGTGTCTCACATCATATCTTTGAATTGCAATAGTGAACGAATCAATTATTTCATTTTATGAGTTTAGTAGAGCAGAGAGACCCCAACCAGCTCCTCACAGGCCATGTTTCGTTGAACTTTCCTCACTTTTGAAAATCCATTGACTGAGGCAGCCCAGAGAAAGAAATAATGGAAAGCTAAAGGCTCACTCTTGCCTCCACTGAATGACTTGAATATGCTTGTTCCGATTAAGGTCTTGCAAGACTCAACAATGTGCCATGAATCAACAGGAAGGAGCTTTGTTTACTTTGTGTAGCACCTACGCCCTTCTTTTTTTCTCCAACATGCTGTATAATGTACATCTGATCCATCCTTTTCAGTTTTCCATATTATAGTAGTCTCCTATTTTCTGTTCCATAACGAAGTGCACTCTTTTTTGTAGTTTTCTGATAGACTCATAAAGCTCTCCAGCTGTTCTTTCATGCAAAAAGAAAGATAAACATGGCATGAGTCATTTCCATGAGGTCCACACTAATTTTTCTAGTGGTTGATCTCGCAAACGGTCCTGGCTCTCGTCTTATCCTCCCTTTTCGCTTTCATTAGGTCGGCTATTTCCTCGAAACCTTCCTCTACTTCTTCCCTCTGTGAGAACTAGATGCTTGTCCTCTATAGAACGAGGGGCAACGCCGTAACAGCACTCATATATCGACACCGCTCAATGAGACAAGGCCTTTGGTGCTTAACCTCAATTGCAGAACAATCCTGATTGCAGGGGCAACGGAAAATGTCATGGTGAAGAAGAGTTTGTCTTCTTCAGTTGCTGTTGTGGGAGCTCTCTACACAGAATTCTCCTGAAAACTCCCATCATGGATAGAAGAGGACAGAACTATTTGAAGCAGTGAGAAGTGAATTGTGGCACTTCCTAAAAGCATAGTGCATAGCAAGAGGAAATCATTGCAAACGGTCCCCAAATACTTGTTAAGGCCATTCTATTTCTATTCCATAACTATTTTTCTGTTCTAGAAATAAGTCTAGAACAAAAATTCCTTTGATAACTTAGTCTCACTTTTCTAGTTTTGGAATAAGTTTTTTTTCCAGAGATTTGAAATAGAATTAAAAAGTAAAATTTTTCTATTATTCTATTTCTGTTCCAGAAATAAAAATTCTTCTCATTACTTGCCCTTACTCCTAGCCGGTTGCCCACTTGCCACCGTTCACTACTTCCCCATCGTCGCTTGCACGCCGTTTGCCACTGCCTGCTTGCCCACAGTCCATTGCTGGCCACTCCCTCGCCATTTGCCCGCTCTTCGTCTGCTCACTCGTCGTTTGCTGCCGGTCGTCTATTGGGGCTCGAGAGGGAAAAATTTTTGTATCGTTATTCAACAGATTTCTTTTCATGGAATAAAATTTTTGTATTGTTATCAAATATGGATTTTTGCTGAGAAACTCATTTAGAATTAGAAATAGCAAAATCTATTTTTGTTCCATAAATCAATTTCTATCTAAAACGGTTATCATTTGCCTGTAAGATTATTGCTTCATAAAAGTTACGAGAGGTCGTGAAATATAGAGAGGAGAAACTACTCGACTTACGCTTGCTCTCACTTGAATTTGCTATAGACTCGACATGTGACGTGTGCGATTATACGGGAGATGAACTTACGCTCAAGCTTATTGAGTGAAAGCTACTCTAAACCTGTGTGAATGATTGAAACCGAGTCGTTATTGAGAAGTCATGACACTGATACTTTTAGATGGCCACGTGAATATGGACGGACCAAGTCAGCGTCAGAGTTGAAAACAAGGGCTCCTCAATTTTGATTTCTTTAACGCCGCCAGTTTGAAAACAACCAAGAAATGAAAACCTTAATATAAAAAAAAAAAAAAAAAAAAAAAAAAAAAAAAACCAACGGCGGAATTCAAAGAATGAATAATTTAATTATTTGGTAGAGAATCATTCAAACCCCAATCATACTGTCCACGTGGAAGGTGCGGAGGAATCTCTTTCATTGGAGAGAGGGAGTTACTATTCTATGGAAAAAAAAATGATACAAAGATTATTATTGCACATAAAAAAGTGATTTGCAAATTGAATATATTATATGGCACGACACGCTGTATGTGCATTTGTACAAATAGGTCGTGCTTGGCATTCGATAACAACTCGAGACATTACGTAGTATATCGATTCTGTAAATTAACATCGGAGCATGCTATACCTAATATTTATTTAAAAATAATACTTGTAGTTTCTTGTCGTAAACTACGCAATGTCCATGCGCAACCAATTTGATCAAAAGGGTGTCTTCAATAATTACTTGCGAAGCAACACATAAAACTCATGCCCTTGACATAAGTCGGCAATTTTCTCCGATTATGAGGCCTGTCAAATGAGTAGATTGAATTAGAAAATACATAACCTACATCAGTTCATATATATCCAATATAATTATAACAACCCGACCCCAACCTAACTCACATCGTCAGACGTATATTATTGAAACACGTCTGTATTTAACTCAACTTAGCAATATTCACTTCACCTTAATCGGTACCTAAAAAGTTAAAAGAATCCTGCCACCTCGACGAAGGGCATCCACTTCGGTTTAGAAATTTCTTTATATATTCATCGTCGAGCAGATGACATGTGAATGTCAATCATCCAACGGCGAATGTCCGAAAGAGTTTTCTATAGACCTGCGGTGGACCAAACGGATTTGCATCTTGCCGTTTCAAACAGCTCGAATCCACCTGGCGGGTTGTTGCCGCTACAGCTGGCAATCTCAATGAACGGTCGACAACTTTAGGACCCCATATATATTCTCAAATCCATCTCCCGGTGTGCTGAAAACCTCAATCCGGCGAGCACGTTGCGGGCGGCGATGGAGGTGTTGAGATTGAGGATGAGCTTTGCCGCCACCTTCGCGCTGCTCTCGCTCTTGATGGTGCTCGTCCTCCCTTCCCCCGTTGCCGCCCAGAGCCCGGCGCCATCTCCTTCGAGCGACGGTTCGTCTCTTTCTCTCTCTTTCTCTCTTTGCGCAATGCAATCTGGCGGATGTGAGATGTTTGGTTGAGGATTTTGCGGCATGATGAACAAATGTGGCTTGTGTGCAGGAGCGGCGGTCGATCAGGGAATCGCGTGCTTGCTGATGCTCGTGGCTCTGGTGCTCACCTACATCATCCACTGAAGTTCCTCCCCTCCCATTTCGTTTCTAATCTCTCTATGTAAACAGAACAGCACAGATTCATTTCATTCGATCATATTCTTTTGCGATCCTAAATGGAATCTTAAGGGCTTCCAGATTCTGTCACCCTTTGAAGACAGACGTGTTTTCTTCCATGTTCGCTTGCGTAGAATGCCCGCGGTTTGTATTTCTCTGTCTCGTTTCGAATTCTCCGATGACCAGATTGCATTCAGCCTAATTGATCCGATCGCGCAAGCAAGGTCATTCTGGGAGAATCTCTCCACATGCCCTAATAAGTTGCTCGCCAGAATTTTGCGCGATTTCGAGTTTTTGCCAATCGTATTTATGAATCTTTAGAAGCTCTGTTCCACTGTTTCCATCTTTACAATTTTACAGTTGATATGCAAGCATTTCGAATGTTAAACAGCAAAAAAATGAAGGCGGAAAATTGCTATATTCACTAATTTGGAAGCTTGCAACTCTATCCGTTCTATCTTTAAACAATAGCTTTAGGCTGGATTTGCTCAAAGTCGAAAACATCAAACATGAGTCGCCTTACGTCCGACTTCCCATATATTGTGTACGAGAGCCCGTGAATCGCTTGTTGGACCGCTGTCGTGGCCGGGTTCCGAAGTCGCCGGTTGTGCTCGTACGCGTCCTGAACTTCCTCGGAGTAAATGATGTGGTGGTGAAGGTGCTTGTCCCTCAAGTACTTCCCGCAGAACTTGTTCATGAGAATACGCCGGTGCCTCTCTTGCAGCCATTTGCCCGGCGCATCCAGATGCTTCATCAGTAACCTCTCCGCCATCACCAGATCCTTCAAGTCAGCACGGGAAATTAGAAGGAAATTGATAATACGCTTCAGTGCTGAACTAAAAATTTCCAAATGCATATGTTAATGTGCATGGTCTCGATTAGATTTCTGCTATGGTTTCGCACAATCTCTCCCTCTCATCTCTCGTTCATTGATCTTTGAGCAAACCCGCCTATTCTTCATCCTTAGTATAACAGACCTAATATCTAGGTAAGTTCTAGGACAATATGACTGACAATTTATCTCAATGCTCTAATTTGTAGTTACGGCTTGCTGGCCAAGCAGTGTCGGATTCCGACCTCTAAAATTGACAGGGCCGCGTTAACTGCATCTACATTTGAAATCAATGAAAACATCAACTTTAGGGGCATCACGTATATCTAATATTTTTGTCATCCTTTACCACGCATTGCTTAATTGCTGTTTTATTTCAGTATCAAATTCAAACAAAGAAAGTGGCAACTTTTCAATAAATAATTCAAAGCATTATCTTTGTAACAACCAACCATGTGTTATCATGACCGATGCAAGAGAGACTTGTACCTGGATCTTTTGGCCGACGTACTCCAACCTCTCATAACAGAATCGAGGATGATCGAACTTGTATTTAGATGGGTGTAAGAAACATAGCTGCATGGGAAGGACAAGAGAAACAATGGTTCAGGAAGCCACACCAGACCACACAAATTTGACCTTGACAAATTAAGTCAAATATACAACATGATGAAGCTAATTATGTGCATATAATAATTCCTGTAGTGTCAAAGCAAATGCCAAATCTTGTCATATTAAAAGAAAGACGTGCAAAATTCGTGAAATGGAGTGCTTACTTTAGCTCCACAATTTTTAGCTCAAATTCACAGTTTACATAGTCAAAGGAGGCCAATGAATCTAAAGATTGCAAACATGTCCAATAAAGAAGGCCCGCAGTATCTTAACCCCAAAACAGAAATAAAGAAATACAAGGTATATCGAAGAATTCCAAATATATTCTTTCTCTACTAAAGCGCTCCCATCTCATTGAAAGCTTATGTACTTAAGTAGAGACATGTTGCAGGATATGGCAATTTCTAATAAAGCTTGATTAACAAGAGGATCAAAGAAGTAGTACCTGAAGCCCAAGTCCAAGTTCAATATTTCTGGCTTCAGTAATGTCAGGGATCCTATCTGTCATGTTCAAGGGATATCCTAGCGTTTTCATAACTTTTGGTCTGCTGTCATAGTCCCATATGTTTCCACGGAATCGATGCATTCCTGGTGGCACACAAGCCCTAAAAAGCCTTGGATGTGCAAAGAGTGCATCTTCTGGAGGCTGCAAGTAAAGTGTATCCAGAATTCTCACAAGGATGAAGTAACAATTCTCTGAACTTGTTATCTAAGTGCATCCTAATGACCCTAGTACATGGGCTCACATTGACCCATCAACTAAACTTTACCTCCTCTTAGTTAAAAGTGTCTTCTGGTTTTTATCTCAAATCGTTTCCCATTGATTCTATTTACTCCTCAACTGAGAGTACCGGTTGTGAGAGAACAAATGACTGTGGAAAAGTGTTGATGAAAGTGTCCAATTGCTAATTGATAAAATGAAACAATTTTGACCTTCTAAAGCATGACGAATTATAGAACATTTGCTTCCCAAGTTCTCTACCTGGCCATTTCTGTTTTTTTAGTGCTAGAAACTACCATATGCTAAGTATGAAGAGGAAAACAGAAGATTACTTGCCTTATAGACAGCAACATCTTGCCAGCTGAGTGTTTTTGTCTCAAATTCAACAGATACATAATCAACATCCTCAAGTTGCCTTCTTAGATTTGGTTGGCAGTCCTCAGAATCAGGGTCCATTCCAAATACTTCAAAAAGAACGCGATATACTTCTGGCATTCCAAAGCACAGGTATATCGCCCCAAAAAGAGCCCAAAAAACCGACCTGAATGGCATATATATTTTTTAGTGAAATGAAACAGGATGTTCACTAAGTACAACAAAGAAACCATAGTACTCATTCCTGAAGGTGAATAGTTTACGTGGCAAGATATTTAGGCAGGAAAATATGCCATAAAATTTCATTAAACTTTGATGGGTCAAAAAACATGAATCCACAAAGAAACCACAGTACTCATTCCTGAAGGTGAATATTTTACACAGCGAGATATTTAGGTAGGAAAATATGCCACAAAAGTTCATTAAACTTTGATGGATCAAAAAAATGAATCCACAAAGCATGACGTTTAGATAATTCTAAGACAGCATGAGCTTTTAATTGATTAGGGAAAAAATAAAATCATATCAATTCTTCAATTGACAATCGATTAATCCTAAGAAAATATCTGTGGAAGAAGGATATAAATCATAAGCAAACTGTCACATTATGTCATAATAAACATGTTCCAATCAGTTTTGCCTTGCTTATTTTTCTGTGTCTGTCAAGCTTCCCACCAAATGATGCCAATGACATTAAATCAACACCAATTCACCATCTTCATGCTCTTGAGAGCCCAGCGAGTACTTTCTGAAAATTGGAGCATTTTCAAGTCACACCTTCAGCATTTTCGAGAAGTTTTCAAATGCCCCAGCCACAACCCATTTGCTTAACCTTGCACATGCTTAAAGTCTGATTTCACATCCGTTTCCTTTCCAATCCATTAGTATTCACTAAATGTTTGAAGATGATAGCATTATCCTCAGCAGAAAAGCACCACCTCATCAAGATTTCACTCACAACCAGGACAGAGTGAAAATGAAAGCTCTCCCATGAAAAATCATACCCATCACGATAGTAATAGCTCAGAATTCAGCATTCAACAGTTGATTTTCAAAATCCAATCAATAATCAGTGCTCTAGCATTCCAAAAGTATATAAGAAATCCAACCACGGTACCAAAACAACTTACTTAACAGGCGCTTCCCTGTCCTTCCTGGTCAGCCTATCCATATCATCATATGGGAATACCAAGTTCTGCAAGCTAGCAGCTTTAATCCATTTCGGCAAGTTCCTCTTCCCAATCAATCCAAACACCCTCTCCCTCATCGGAGCCGGGGATTCCCTCGGGTACCGCTGCAGAAAGTACTCCGCGAGAGCCAATTCCAGCACATACTGCCCCAAGAAACACAGCCTCGAATGCCCCGACCTCACGTGCCGGGCATTGGTCCGCTCGCAGGACGGGTGCTGGAACGCCAGGTACAGCAGCGAGTCGAACTGCTTCGCTGGGTTGTCGTCCCCGAACCCGTCCGACGGCTCGAGCGGGTACCCGAGCGCCTGCTTCGCCTCCAGCAGGTACTCGTCGATCCAAGTCCGGTCGGCATTGTTCAGCTTGGAAGAGGGCAAGCAGGAGCTCAGCAAGGGGAACGACTTGAGGGACAGCTGGGGGCTGTTCAGGAACCTGTCGGCTAGCTTCTTGTCGTCCAGAGGGGGCTTGAGGATGAACCGCTTCGGGGGCACCTTCTTCCTCGGGGAGGTCGCGCGCTTGCGCTCCGCGAGCTCCTTGAGGAGCCTCTGGGGACTGTTGCTGGGGAGCTCCTTTGCCGGGTCGACGGCGACGGCGGAAATGGGGAGGCGGCGGCGGAGGCCCCGCGGCGGGATGGCGGCGGCGGCGGGGAGGCGGACTTGGATGGGGAAAGGGGAGACGGAGGAGGAGAAAGAGAAGGGCTTGGCGGTGGTGTTCGGTGGATTGGCGAAGGAAGAAGAGAGCTCCATGGAGGAACTGCGATGGAGTGACGAGCGAGAAGGGAGCGTTGCAGGATATTTTTTGGGGCAGCGTGGAGAAGATGAGCAGACTGACGTTGATCTTGGATGGGCGTGAAATCCTGCGGTGCCGATGTAGGTTTGTCCGGCCGCCGGATTATACAAGAGAGAGGTATTTTGGACCGTCGGATCCTTTTATAATGGTGAAACATGATAGTCACCAGAGATGATTTGATCTAGTTTGTGTCGTGAGAATTAAATGATACTGAAAATATTTTTCAAAAATCAATCTACTTACAAATCGACCAAAAAAAAAAAAAATCTACTTACAAAAGTGAATGAACAAAAAATATTTTTGTCATTCATAAAAATATTTAGACATAATTTTCCAGTCTATGTAAAAAAAATTTTCTATTAGATAATTATGTCGAGTGATATAAAAAATCATTTTAATTTTTTTAAATAATTCATTTTTCGTGAAATAGATGGAATTTGAATAATCAAGTATTGACATTTCCACTTGATGATAAAAGAATTACCACACATAAAGGAGATTTAATTTATAGGCACAATTCCAAGTTTACAATTAGTTCGAGCAAATTACAATCGCTGGAGGTACAATTATTAAGGATAGGATTATAAATCACAAGTCAGGAAATCACATTATTATGAATTATTACTAAGTGATAGTATTTTTGATTTATACGCGCAAGACATAACTACAAATCAATAGTATGTCGCTCAAGATAAGTGTGATCGTATTATGAAGATTTCGTGAACTTTGAGATAATTTGATATTATTTATTAGCTCACGAACATTTGAGGAAAATTGTGATGTTATCAAATTGCATAATCGCTAAATGATAGAATCACCAAATTGTCTAGTATAAAAGAAAGTAATTATTCATAATAAAAGAATTTACTAATCTTAAGTGTAATTGGAATAAAAGCATTTCAAGCAATGTAACATGACTTGACAACAGTTATTTAGGGTGCACTTGATTCAGCATTCTCAAGAGACTTTCAGCCTTCAAAACCTTTTGGGGAAATACTTGGACCGTTTGACAACTATTTTAAAGTAGTTTTCCGGTGAAAACCAAGCTCAATACTAGTAGGAACTAACTTTGAGCTTCCAGCATTTTGCCAAATGTTAAAACTTATTTTTTCTTTCAAAACTATCCACACTTTGAAATTTCTGATTTTGCCCTTGCTATTTTTTTTAAATGCCAAAATAATGTTAAAAAAATCAAATATATATAAATGCTAAAAAAAATAAATCTATTTTCGTCCTTTTAGAAAAAAATATTTATATATTCGATTTTTTTAGCATTATTGTTTTTTTAGCAAAAAATTTATATTTAAAAAGTTGCATACATTATTTTTTTTTTTTCAATTTTAACAAATAAAAATTAAAAAAATCCAATGAAGGATTTGGTCTGTTTTTAAAATATATATATGTATTTGATTTTTTAGCATTATTTTCAAATTTATATTTAAAAAGTTGTATATATTGATTTTCTTTTTCATTTTTAAATAAATAAAAATTAAAACATTTCAACGAAGGATGTGGTCTTTCTTTTAAATTATATATATATATATATATATATATATTTGATTTTTTTAGCATTATTGTCAAAATTTATATTTAAAAAGTTGCATACATTATTTTTTTTTTCAATGTTAAACAGGTAAAAATAAAAAAAATCTGATGAAGGGTTGGTCTTTTTTTTTTTTTAAAAAAAAATATATATGTGTATTTGATTTTTTTAGCATTATTTTCAAATTTATATTTAAAAATTTGCATACATTATTATTTTAATTTTAAACAAATAAAAATTTTGACGAAGGATTTGGTTTGTTTTTTAAAATTATATATATGTATTTGATTTTTTTTTAGCATTATTGTCAAAATTTATATTTAAAAAGTTGCATACATCATTTTTTTCAATTTTAAGCAAATAAAAATTAAAAAATTCCAATGAAGGGTTTCATCTTTTTTAATTATATATATGTATTTGTTTTTTTAAAGTATTATTGTCAAAATTTATATATAAAAAGTTGCATACATTATTTTTTTTTTCAATTTTAAACAAATCAAATTAAAAAATGGCTTTTTAAAAAAATTTTCTATCGAACGACATTTCTCTCAAAATTGTTTCTCAAAGCATAATTTACCAAACTAACTTTGCATTTGTCTAAAGTCCTTTAAGCTAAACTACTTTGCATGTTCCCAATGGACCTTCCAAATGTCAAACCAAACGCACCCTTAGGTATTTTGGCCAAGAACGAAATATTTTCATGTTGGCAATGTCAATTTCTTGTCCCCGTCAAAACCGAGGTTCTAGTAAATGATTTCTATTTTTATTCGTGTTAGAAATGTCAATTTTTTTTTTTGAAATAATGATACAAATAGTTCTTGAACATTGTCTCAATATACAACTTGATCCCTAAACTTGTAATTTGTTTAATGTGATTCCTTAATTTTAATCTAATATGTAATGTGGTCCATAAATTATTAATTTATTAAATATAGTCCACGAACTTTTGGTACATATTCAATATAGTCCATGAATTGTATGAAAATGTTTAATGTTATCCCTAGTCTTAAATTAATGGAAATGAACTATATTGAATATTTTCATATAATTCATGAACTATATTGAAAAAAGTATAAAAGTTCAGGGATCAAATTACACACGAGGACGAGCCCTTGTGTAGGTTTTTGCATAAATTGGTTCACATAGCTAATAGAATAAGTAATGTTAGGTCTAGTAATGGTTAAGTAAATCAATCTCACTACCAAATGTTGAAATTGTCCAATATCCTATAATCGTGTTTCCTTAGACACAGTCTTACTATTGTAATCCATAAGAGTACTAGTAGGTTTAACGCCTAACTTGCTAGTCTCATTCAATAGATCTAGGACATATTTCCTTTGAGTCAAGAACAAACTTTTGCAAGAACTTGCTCTCTATGCCCAAAAAATACCTCAATTTTCCAAGATCTTTAATGTCAAACTCCTTGCTCAACAAATGTTTATGTTCTGCAATATCCTTTAAGTTACTGCTAGTAATAATAAGATCATCAACATACATGATAATAACAACAATACATTCACCAACTACTTTAGTAAAGATCAAAGAATTAGTTGCGCTCCTTTTGAAACCAAATCCAATGAGTGCGGAAGGCATTCTTCACATCCATATAAAACAATGGCTAGCTGCAGTTAATTGCCATTGAAAGAAGGACATGAATAGTGTTTATTTTCACCATTGGAGCAAATGTTTCCTTATAGCCTATCCCATAGGTTTGAGTATAACTTTTTGCAACAAGTCGAGCTTTGTATCTCTCAACCGAACCATCATTATTGTATTTGATCTTGTAAATCCACTACCATCCAACTATCTTTTTCCCATTTGACAATTTAACAAGTTTCCAAGTATGGTTAAGGTCCAATGCTTGAAGCTCATCTTTCATGGCATTCACACACACACACACTGCTTTTACATGCTTCCCAGAAGGTATTAGGCTCATGTTGATTTTCAATGGTAGATAAGAAACTTAAATAATTATGGGAAATTCCATCATACCCAATAAAATCCTAAATGGGTGATGAGCAGTATGATATGCTAAAAAATCATGGAGCCTCGTTGAAGGCTTTAGAATGCATGATGAACTGTGGATTGGGGTTGAGATAATGGGTGTCGCATCTGTTGGAGCTACTTTTGTTGCATTTTAAGCCCCAACTTCCAAATCAGCCCCATATGTTGTAATGGCAATTATATTAGGAATGGCAGCAACATTAGGTGCAATATTGGCAATTTTTGTGTTGGCATTTTCTATATTCATAGGCTAACTCCCTTGAATAGCCGCTGTTGGAATTTTCTCTTGATCCAACATCAAATTCTCAACAAACAAAACTTTGGAATAGTCATCTTACTCCCCTTGAATTTGATTCCTAGTAAAAAAACATATGAACCTCATCAAAGACATCACGAGCAATATAAACGCGTCTAGTACTTGGTTCATAGCATTTGTATCCCTTCTTGACATTCAAGTATCCCACAAACACACACTTTTGAGCCCGTGGACCTAGCTTATCACCAAATTGAGAACATACATGATACACACATTCGGAAATTCTTAGGTGAGATACCAAATTTTCGGTCATATAGACTTTCAATGGAAACCTTGTACCCAACACCTTACTAGGCAAAAGGTTGATTAAGTAGCAGCTAGTAAGGACTGCATCTGCCCAATATGTCTTGGGTAAATTTCATGAAAAAAACAATGCTCGAGTAACCCCAAGCATATGCCTATTTTTCCTTTTCGCAACTCCATTTTGTTGTAAAATTCCCACCCATGAGGTTTGATGAATGACACCCAAGCCACGCAAGAACAATTGAAAAGCTTGACTAGTATATTCATTTCCATTGTTTGTACGAAGAATCTTCACCATAGTGTTAAATTGATTTTTCACCATACTGCAAAAATCTTGAAACACGGTCATAACTTCACTTTTGGATTTAAGCAAATAAAGTCATGTAGTTCGGGATTTATCATCAATGAATGTAACAATATACTTGAACACCTCCTTTGATTCAATAGGAGAAGCCCCCAAACATCCGGGTGAATTAAATCAAAAAACTATTTTGATTAATGAGTGCTACGTGGAAATGTTAGCCCATGTTGCTTAGCATAACGACAAGGATCACATCAATAGAAATCATAACTTAAAGTCATATCAAGAGTATGTAACTCCCGATCAAAGGGATGACCTAAATGCTAAGGCCACAACTGGGAAGTGTCAATAGTGTTCCTTTGCACCATCAACACTTTGTTGTTGAGGTCCATCGTATATAGCCCATTCTGCAACTACCCTTCACCAATCATCCTCTTACTAGTTCGAGCTTGAAAAAACGTCTTTTGAGGAGTAGAAGTAACATTGATATTCTACTGATTAGTATTGCTAATTGACATTAAATTTGAAGATAATTCAAGTGACAATAATGCTTTAGAATTATTTGAGAAAAATATAATTTGTCTAACACCACTAGTTGGAACCTGCCACCATTAGCAATAGTAATAGGTGGATCTAACACATTTGAAGTAATATTGGATAGCAAGTTTGGAGAACTACACATGTGGTTTGTAGTCTTAGAGTCAACAATACACCAAGTTTTGGATAAAGCTGAGTAAGCATGAACATTACCAGATGTCATAGCCAAATTTCTAGTTTCAATGCCAAAAACGTTTATTCCATTACCAAGTATCGAAGTAATTGCTAAACTTGTTGAAACAAAGCCTCCAACTTGGATGGAAAATCATTTATATTGTCTTGGACTGCCACCTTAGCTTCCGAACCCCCATCTTTGGAAAGACACAAATGGAGATGAAGAACCGGGCACCTCTCTTTGAAAAGGCCATCGCCATTGCGATGGTCTCAATAGAACCGTGCTAGTTTCTTAAATTTTCCTTTGGCAAACTGAGCAGTGGTGTCTCCTTACTTTGTTTGATAGCATGGTGTGTTGATTGTTCACCAAGCTCTCCCAATGTAGTTGGAGCTGAAGGCATGACACATCTCGTTGTTTCCTCACTTTAGATTATGGCACAAACTTCATTGAAAGTAGGTGGTTGAGAACTCATAAGAATTTGACCTTTGATGTCCTCACATTCAGGCCTGATGCTTGCTAATAGCTGAAATATTTTATCTTGCTTCTCTTGATTGACATAATCCATCACATTCTAGGTCGCAACTCCATACTGACAAGGCTCATCCCATTGCTTCTTCATTTTTCCCAAGTGTTTAGTGAAAGATTGTGCTGCGCCTTGCTTGGAACAAACAAGTCCTTGCTTCAGCTCAAAGATCCGAGATCCATTTCTGGCTTGACCATACATCTTGTTTATCGATTCCCACAACACTTTGGCTGACTTTGAATATGCAAATATCCTGTAGATCTCTAGTTCCAAGGAATTGAATATCCAAGGCATCATATTATGGTCATTCGCTTGCCATTCATCAAATTTGGGATCTGTCACTTGAGGGGCTCTAATCTTCCTATTGATGTGACCAAGCTTTGACCTACCCCTAAGAGCAACTGTTATAGCTCATGACCAAGGAAACTAATTTCTTTCGTTGAGCAACAACGAATTCAACTATTGGTTGTTTGTCTCTTGCATCGTTGTTGCATTGGATGCATCTCCTAGTTTCTTTGATCCCTCCATGGTGTGTTGCTAGTAATAACAAGGATCGGACAGCAACAAAGAGAGGAACAAGCATTGACCAAAGAAAACAGATCGTCATAGAACAAGAACCGACCCGAACATAAGTAGATCAAGACAATCAGATGTGTAGAAGAAAAAAAAAACAAGGGATAAGTGTTACAGAAATTCTAAAACTTGTCACGAAAATGCAATTGAAACCTAAAACTTGCAAAAAGTGCAATCAAGTCCTAAAACTTATCAAATTATTTCAATCGAGTCTTAAAGTTAACGCCATCGATTTTTTAACAGAAAGTGCTGATGTGGCCGTGACATGGAATTTTAAATAATTTTTCATTTTCCATGTGGCTTTTTTTAATTATTTTTATTCAATTTTTAAAAAATAGATTTAAAAACTAAAAAGAAAAGTTAAAATTTATTTTTAAAAATTGTTAAAAAAAAAAAAAAAAAAAAAGTAGCTCTGCAGCTCCTCCTCCTCGCCGCCGCCGCCGCCGCCGCCACCACCACCGCCGAAGGGGCCGGCAACGATCGCCGGCCCCTCCAAAAATGGACGGTAGTTGGCATTTTTTTTCTTTTTTTTTTTTAACTATTTTGTATTTTAAATAAATTTTAACTTTTATTTTCTAATTTTTAAATCTAATTTAAATATAAAAAAATCCATATGGAAAATAAAAATAATTTTTAATGCTACGTCAGCATTTTCTGTTAAAAAAGTTAATGGCGTTAACTTTAGGACTCGATTGAAATAATTTGATAAGTTTTAGAACTTGATTGTACTTTTTGCAAGTTTTAGGACTCAATTATATTTTCGTAACAAGTTTTAGGACTTCTATAGCACTTATCCCAAAAAACAAATCCAAAAAATCACAAGTTGAATCAAACTTGCTCTAATGCCTTGTTGAATTTTAGTAAGGCAATCACAAAAGAGAACACAAGAATTACAAAGTTTGGCAATGTGCCTACGTCCTTGGACACAACTCTCAACTCTTTTATTTTTGTCATGAGAGTTAGGCTACCATTCTTCTGCAATTTGTACGTAAGGGTTGCTACAATAAAGGAAACAAGCAAACCCGGAAAAAAAGAAACTCCAAAAAATAGGAAAACTATCAATATACAGATTTGCCTACAATCTCTCTTTTCCTTGAATAGGAGTGCAAATCCCACCCACAGGCATCGATTTCTTCAGACCCATCTCTCACCATATGAAATGACTTCACCCAACACATTAGTTATATGCTCTTCCAGCAATCTAAGCAATCCCTATCATCCGCGATGCATACCGGCATTCAGCCTATTTGATCAAATTGCGCAAGGAGGCCATTTTGAGAGATTCTCTCCACATGCCCCAATAAGTTGCTCTTTGCATGAATTCAAGCTTTTTCTAATCATATTTATGAATCTTTAGTAGCTCTGTTCAATTGTTTCCATCTTTACAATTTTACAATTGATATGTAAGCATTTTCGAATTTTAAAAAGCATAGAATGAAGGTAGGAGATTTTTATATTTACTAAGGTTACGTTTGGTTATCTGGATTTCTAATTAAGTTATGATTGGATATGATAAGATATAAAATCCAAAGATTTTGCTATATCATATATATTGTTTAGAGATTATAGTAATAAAGTCGGATATTTTCATATTATATCATATACATTATTTGATATAAACAACATATTAGTATAAATGAGCCAAAAATTTTACAAGCAAAGATAATGAAGATCTCAGACAACACTCTTGCATACTTTATTTTTATTTTATTTTCCTCTCCTTTTTTTAATTAATTTTTTTTTTTTATTTCTTTCTTCTCCTTCCATCATTCTCTATTAAGAATTTACTAAAGAGTAAACTATACTAATATACCTAAAATACTAAAACACCTAAAATATGTAATAAATATAAGTATATGTTTAAATTTATATATTGAATTTATATTATAAAATAGAAGTAAATTCGAATATATAAGTACAAATAAGATTAAATTAAGACAACTAAATTGTTATTTTTTGTTATTTTGAATTTCTTATATTAGAATTTGAATATTAATTATATTGAAAAAATAATTTTAATCTTGTTAATTTAAAAAACTTGTTATTTAAGAAAAATAACTTTTGTATTATAGACATTATAAATCTTATTTACCTTTATCTCACTTTCCCTTGGGATAATTTTATTTGATTTATATCCCATTTTATATCCAACTTTATCATATCTTAAGTAAGTACCAAATGCAGATTAGGATAATAAATTTTATCCTGACTGCCAAACATAGCCTAAAATTACAAGGAAATCGATAATGTACTTCTATCGGATCTATCTTTAAACAATACCTTTAGGCTGGATTTGCTTGAAGTCAAAAACACCTTACGTCCAACTTCCCATATACCGCATACAAGAGCCCGCGAAATGCTTGTTGGACAGCCGTCGCGGCTGGGTTCCGTAGTCGCCGGTTGTGCTCATACGCTTCCTGAACTTGCTCGGAGTAAATGTAGTGATGAAGGTGCCTGTCCCTCAAGTACCTCCCGCAGAACTTGTTCATGAGAATATGCCGGTGCCTCTCTTGCAGCCATTTTCCCGGCGCATCCAAGTGCTTCATCAGTAACCTCTCCGCCATCACCAGATCCTTCGAGTCAGTACGAGAAATTAGAAGGAAATCGATAATGCGCTTCGGGGCTGAACTGAAAATTCCCAAATGCATATATTAATCTGCATGATCTCGATTAGATTTCTGCTATGGTTTCGCACAATCTCTCCCTCTCATCTCTCGTTCGTTGCTCTCCCCATAATTGATCTTTGAGCAAACCCACCTATTCTTCGTCCTCAGTATAACAGACTAACTATTTATGTAAGTTTTAGAACATATGACGACGATTTATCTTAATGATCTAAATTGTAGTTATTGCTTGCTGGGCAAGCAGTCTTGGATTTCGACCTCTAAAATTGACGAGGCCACGTTCATTGCATCTACATTTTTTTTTTTTTTTTTGGTCAGGTCATTGCATCTACATTTGAAGTCAATGACAACGTCAACTTCAGGGGCATCATGTAGATCTAATATTTTTGTCATCCTTTACCATGTACTGCTTACTTGTTATCGCGACATAATCTCGGGTACACCACTTAGGGTTTGGATAATGGATTACAAAGCCTACACTTAACTCGATCTCTTCCAAGCCTTTATCAACTCATGATTTAGGTTCAAGTTCTTAACATGCAAATGATTTTTCAATTAAAAGTCGCCACTAATCTATCTATTTTTGGTGGTCAATTAGAAACTTAAGTAAAGTAATGAGAGATTTATTTTACTCAAATTGTGAGTTCCGGAACTTGATCACGCTAAATTTTTTTAATGTCCTTTCAATACATTTTCCCTTTTATTCCAAAAAAAAAAGGTTTTTTAGGTAGCTTGAATTAATTTTAACTTACTTTCTTAACACGTGAGGTGACCATATGGGTATACAAACCACCAATTTAGCACCGAAGAAAATAATGAAAAATTACAGGATTTACCTTATAGTAATGCATCTGCAATGTTAGCTCAAAATTCACATCAACAACTCAAGATATGATTTCCAATTAACACGCAGTCACTCAACTTTTTTTTTTTTTTTTTTTCGCTTGATTAAATAAAATCTAATCTACGTGCAATGCAATGCAATGGCGTACAAAGATGTGTCTATACTAACATGACATGCAATGTGCAATCTAGTATGCAAAATATATATCACACGACATTAGTTGTATGACCAAATCTAATGACGGGTAAATATAAAATGAAACTATCATAATATGTCACACATTTAAATGATTCTAATCATGAAATGACTAGATGACATGCAATTGTTAACCTAATTCTACATGACATGTGCATGATAATTTTTATGTTTTCTTTTATTTTTAATTAAATTTCGAAATTAAATTACCCAATAATTAAAGATGCAATGAAAAGAAAAACTAACATCCTAAATTAATATTTTTGGGACTATCATTTTGAAAATTCTAAACATGCAAACAATCCTAAAAACAGGCAATGTTCTGGCATGAATTCAATCTAATTCAACTATATTTTTTGTTTTTTTTTTTTTTTTTTTTTTTTTTTTTTTTTTTTTTGTTTTTTTTTTTGGAGCAAACTTAAGTCAAACAAAGGCATCAAGAGTAGCACGGCAACAAATCAAGCAAGACATCATCCATGTTTGTTTAATTTTGGAAATAAATTGACGAATCATATCTCGGGTATGAGATCGGATTTGCCCATTTTTCATTAAATCATGAATCATATCTCGAGCATGAGATTGGATTGGCGATTTTCCATGCGATCATGAGTCATATTTCGGGCATGAAATCGGATTGTCCACCATAGGCACGTCAGGAAATTAGTAAATAAATCCCTAATTTAAAAGGCTACTCTATATTTTGTGGTTACGATAGCATCATTCAAAGATTCATATGAGATAATGATTTCACAAATTAGGTAATAAAAATTTATGAAAATCAAATTGATGAAAATTATTACTTGATTTGCAATCTCGCTTGGATAGCGTTTCCAAACTCGGACGGTTGATGGTTCGCAATCGATTATGCTTCACGGTCACCAGCTTGCGAATAGCGGTTCATGGTGGCCGGTGGCACCACTCGACAGATCAATAGACGGCATAGGCTAGAGACGGCAATGTTGGTGATGCCCACATTGGATGGCCAACAAAAATAGTGCGGCTATTTTTCTTTGTTGACATTTGCACGTCGCCACACGACCGAGCTGCTCACGTTAATCTGGCCAAAAAAGATTCTTTTGCATGCATGAAATAAATAAACAACTCCGACACTGAGAATGGACCACCGGCTAATGATGCTCGGCCAGACGCGTCGCGGACAGATGCAGTTGCGGTCAGACTCCGCTGGCTGGCTTCGTGAATTCACAAGCTCAACTGGCTTCGTGAATTCACAAGCTCAACAAAGCTTTTCCTCGTAGAACCTTTGACCGTTTGCTCTTGTTGGGGCTGCCCCCAAAAGAAGTAATTCTTGCTTGTCCACGTATTTGTCTGTCAAAGTGGGCTATTGCTTTTAATGGGTAATAATGAGCAAACTTCTCTGGTAATTGTGTAGCGATGAAGGCGTAAGGCGATAACACCGTAGGTCGCTCGATCGGGCACAATCGCGAGGCGTAGAAAGGACATGATGAGCCGCAAGAGTTGCTGGCCGAGCATTGGTATCAGTATCCCCGAGGAAGCCACAGCAAGAACTAGTCGTTGAGGAGAACATCGGATTTTTGACACGCGGACCCCTGGAGTATCATAAGTTGGTACAAAGGGACACTTAAGTGCTAAAAATTACGAAAATAAAATGGATCACATGGCGATTTTCCGGCGAGGCAAAGGCAAACCGACATCATTTTAGTGTTGACATGGAAAATAATAATATAAAATTAATTAAATTAAATTTAAAATTAAATTTATTTAAAACATTTAAAAATAAAAATTTTCCCCACTCCTTTTTTAATTTTTAATTTAATTTTTTTGAATTTTTTTATATTTGTATTTGTATTTGTAAATATTTTAAGTAAATTTAGTTTTAAATTGAAAACGACGTCGTTTTTACATTATTTAACCATGTGAGCATGCAAAGTCGTTTTGTACCTATTTTGCTAGAAATTGCACATGTCAGCATTTTGGCTGATCCATTTCTTTTCGAATATGTCACTTAAATGTCACTTTCATAACTTTTGATACTTAAGTATTCCTTTGTGCAAACTTATGGCACTTAAAGCATTCTTCCCCCTGGGATCTTCGCTGGTGTAGGTTGGCATTTGGGCAAGGCAAAGCAGCCGGGGTACTCGCTGAGGGACAGTAGACGTGATGGAGGAATTAGGTTTTGAAACTTCTCTAGATTTTCTCCTTTTCTTCTCAATGTGGATGTCTCTCGCTATAGTGTATTCGATGTGTGGCCTCTCCCCCTCTGTATGTGAAAGTCCAGAGGATTTATACTTCTCTACTCACCGACTCCTTGCTAGATGAGTGCATATTTTCTTTCCTTTTTCTTTCAATTGAATACTCCCTTCTCTTGCTGACCGATTTTTCTTCTTTTTATTTTGCAGCAAGTTTTTTCATCTAATATATGCTTTTGATATGCTCATGATTATTGACCAAACATTCCTTTTGAACATTGAAATATATTCGGCCACAATCTTGCTTAGTACATCCTTGGACAAATCTTGCACCACTGAATAGATGACTACGATTCCCTTTCCTAACACAAATTGATCTCTCAGCTTGGCGAACATCCCAGTGAATTTTAGGCCATGAGAATTAATGGGCTAGGTCATATTTTCATTATCGCAGGCTAAAGCACAGAAACATTGACCCGAGTTCATTTGCCGCCGATATGATCCAAATGCAAACTATATGAACCCATTAACTATTAATGCAAATGCTCATAATAACTATATATAGTTTTAAATTTTTTTTTTTTTTTTTGGTTTAGGGGCTAAAATTTAGTCCCTAATTTTCTATGCAGTTTACAATAAAATGGAATGCCAAAATTTAGGTGTCTAACACTTGCTGTTATATTTCAGCATTAAATTCAAACAAAGAAAGTGGGTACTTTTGCTTAAACCATTCGAAGCATTATTTTTGTAAAGCTAATGTACCAAATGACACGACAAGCTGCAAGCATGCATTTGTATAAATAGGTCGCACTCCACATTCACTAACAACTTGAGGAAACACTTAGTATACCGATTCTGTAAATCGACGTCGGAGTATGCTATTCCTAACATTTATTTAAAAATAATACATGTAGTTTCTTATCATGAATTACATGATGTCCCATACGCAACCGATTCCAATCAAAATGGACTCTTCAGGAATACTTGTGAAGCAAGATGTAAAATTCATGCCCTTGAGATGCCAAAAGGGTTTAATCAGGCAATTTTCACCTATTATGAGGCATGCCCCTAGGCTTATCAAATGGATGGATCGGGTTGGAAATAGTTCGACTTACATTGACTCATTTATATATATTGCTAAAACGACGTCTCAATTTACCCCGACTTAGCATTGTTCATTTCACTTTTTTGAGAGCAACCTTGGTAGGTAGCTTAATCGGTACCTAAAGTTAAAGAATCCCACCAACCTCGACGAAAGGCATCCCCTTCGGTGTAGAAATTTCTTTACACATTCATTGTTGGGCAGTTAAAATGTGAATCAAATGTACAATCATCTTCACGTATGCATGTCAATCATCTAACAACGAATGTCTAAAGAGTTTTTCAAGCACTTGCTGTGCACCTAACGAATTTGTATATAGGCGTGTTAACTGCTCGAATCCACCTACCGGGTTGCTGCCCCTTCATTTGGCAATCTTATCAACGGTCGACAACTGTAAAACCCAGTATATTTTCAACTCGGCATGCACTTGCATAGAGAGAGAGAGACGCGACGATGGATGTGTCGAGAATGAGGATGGTCCGATCTGGTTCCAAGGTGAAATTGAGAATGGGGACCGGGCCAATTGGCCTAGGATCGGGAATCACTGATTTGGTCCAATGAAAATGATTACTATTTTTATTTTTAATGTTTCCATCTGAATATCTTATTATCCAAAGCATGACCATGAATAAATTCATAACTCGAGACAAATCCTATACTTCTATCTGAATATCTTATTGTCTAATTACAGATTCCTATTTCCTCGTAAACAATAAATTAAACCCACTAATTTTTTAAGTACATATAGTCGGTCCAGTCCGGACACCAGCAGGAACCACAACAAATCGGCTAATCCGACGGTTCCTGATTCAGACAGTCCGTTCTGTACAACCCTAAAAAAAGTTCCCGAACGACCAAAATGTAATTTAAAAGGGGCGTAAATTCCTAACAAGAGTTAATATCATTAGCTTTTACATGAGTGGTAAAGAAATGTAGGATCTAACAGATGCGTGGTTGAAGACATATATGGAAAGGGGACATGCTTTCCACGAGTGATTTCCTAGGAAGGAAAGTGTAGGGATGTTCGAGCGGAGCGGGCGAGTATATTCACTCGGCGCATGGCGATTGCCTATTTTGTGGTCCGCTGTGCTCCTGTCTCAACGCGCACGTCGGTTGCGGAAACGGGACATCGCCGCCTCCTAACCTTCAGCTGCCGTACAACGCCCAAAAAAAAACCAGCTCACTCCTGAGTATCATATCGCAAACGGCCTTTAAGAAAGCCAGGAGGATCTCACAACTACTTCGCGGGTCGCTGTCTCACTTTCTTATTCCCATTGCACTGTGCGTTTAGAGTAATGGATCACGAGAGCAAGACCACCCACGAGTGCGACACCCCGGCCGCCCAGAGCCCGGCAGGGAAGGAGGAGGAGGAGAAGGGAGAGAAGAAGCAGGAGGAGGTGATGGCGGAGGAGTTCATCCTCCCTTCCTCCGTGGGCGCCATCCAGAGGCCGGCACGAAAGAAGGAGGAGGAGGAGGGAGAGACGAAGCAGAAGGAGGTGACGGTGGAGAAGTTCATCCTCCGTTCCTCCTTCGGCGGTGCCAAGAGCCTGGCACGGAAGAAGGAGGAGGAGGAGGGAGTCCCTTCCTCTGGCCACGCCGCCCAGAGCCGGGCACCTGCTACTTCTATCGAGGGTCTCTCTCTCTCTCTCTCTCTCTCTCTCTCTCTCTCTCTCTCTGTGCAATACAATTTTGTGGATGTGAGATGTTGGTGAAGCTTTGTGGAATTAGCCTTGTGCTTATGCAGTGTGCTTATGCAGAGATGGCGATCGATCAGGGAATCGCGTACTTGCTGATGCTCGTAGCTCTGGTGGTCACCTACATCTTCCACTGAAGATCTCCTCCCCTCCCATTTTAAATCTCCCGATGACGGCGATTCATTTCATTTGATCGTAAATGGAATTTTCGGCCTTGCAGATTCTGTCACCCATTGAAGAAGTCATCTTTTCCATGTTCATTATTGTAAGAGTAATAAGGACAGACCTCTTTTCCATTTCCACTTGTATAGAAAGTTTGTGCTAAAGGAACACAGTCCTCTTTCCCATGTTCCGTTGGGTAGAATGTTGCGATTTGTTTGCCTCATTTCAAAATGTCCAATGGCCGAAGCAGCTACTCCCCCGATTGCCATCGCGCTTTGTCAACTCTTGATGAGAGACAGAAGCTGAATGCCGTCGGCATCAACTCCTTCGAACCTGTCACTTGCCGTATGAAATGACTTCACCCGACACATTAGTTATATGCTCGTTCAACATTCTAAGCAATATCACCATCCGCAATCCGCACCAGCATATGACCCATTTGATCCAACCGCATGAGGTCATCCTGAAAATCTCTCTGCATGCCCTAATAAGTTGCTCGCCTAAATTTCGCGCAATTTTAAGCTTGTTTTAGTCGTATTTACGAATCGTTAGAATCTCTGTTCAACTGTTTCCGTCTTTACAATTTGACAGATGATATGCAAGCAATTCTAATAGTAAAAAGCACAGAATGAAGGCAGAAAATTACTATATTCACTCATTTGGAAGCTTGCAACTCCATCAGATATATCTTTAAACATTTGCTCGAAGTTGAAAACATCACACATGAGTCGCCTTACGTCCGACTTCCCATATACCGTGTACGAGAGCCCGTGAACTGCTTGTTGGACGTCCGTCGTGGCTGGGTTCTGTAGTTGCCGGTTGTGCTCGTACGCGTCCCGAACTTGCTCGGAGTAAACGATGTAATGATGAAGGTGCTTGTCCCTCAAGGACCTCCCGCAGAGATTGTTCATGAGAATACGCCGGCCCCCCTCTTGCAGCCGTTGTCCCAGCGCATCCAAGTGCTTCATCGGTAACCTCCCCGCCATCACCAGATCCTTCAAGTCAGCACGGAGATGTTAGGAGGAAATCGATAATGCGCTTCGGGGCTGAACTAAAAATTTGCAAATGCACATGTTAATGTGAAAGATCTCGATTAGATTTCTGCTATGATTTCGCACGATCTCTCCCTCTCATCTCTCGTTCCTTGCTGTGCACCTAACGAATTTATATATTGTCGTTTTATCTGCTCGAATCCACCCGGCCGGTTGCTGCCCCTACAGCTGGCAGTGGCGACCTCATCAGCGGCCGACAACTTTAGCACCCATTATATTTTCAACTCTCTCTCTCTCTCTCTGGGGTCTGAAAACCTCAATCTGGCAAGCACTTGCACACAGCGAGAGAGAGAGAGATTAGTGAGCGAGATGCGACATGGAGGTGTCGAGATTGAGGATGGTCCGATCTGATTTCAAGATAGAATTGAGAATTGGGGACCGGATTGACTGGCCTAGGATCAAGAATCACCGGTCCCACTAATGCGCTGGTTAGACCAAAATTGGTTGTTTGGGCCGTTCTTGATTAAGACATTTTGTACGGTCCTGAACAGCAAAAATGTAATTTATTAAAGGGAAAAAACCACCAAAAACCCTAAATTATGAACAAAGTGACAAAAATACTCCAAACTTTTTTTTTTTACCACCAAAACCCCCAAGTTCTTGTCCGCGACACATTTACCCCAAACTATTTTTGTGACACAAAAAATCCCGAACTTTCATTTCGTGACACATTTACCCTAAATCTTAAGGGCATTTTGGTCATTTTGCTTTTAAAAACATTTTTCTCTTTTTTTTTTTTTTTTTGCTTTTTTTTTAATTTTTTCTCTTCCCTCCGCCGCTCCGGCGGAGGGAAGCCGCATCCGGCGAGGGCGGCCCTCGCCGGCGTCGGCCCGGCGAGGGCCGCCCTCGCCGGCGTCGGCCCGGCGGGGGTGCCCTCGCCCGACGCAGCGAGGGCGGCCTCGTCGGCGTCGGCGAGGGCCGCCCTCGCCGGATTTGGCGAGGGTCCCTCGCCCACGTCGGCGAGGGTCCCTCGCCGGCTGTCGGCGAGGGCGCCCTCGCTGGGTCGGCGAGGGCCGCCCTCGCTCGCGGCGAGGGCGCCCTCGCCGGTGTCGGCGAGGGTGCCCTCGCCGGATCCGGCGAGGGAGGCCCTCGCCCGACCCAGCGAGGGCCGCCCTCGCCGCGCCGCGAGGGCGGCCCTCGCACAGGCGACGCCGGCGAGGGTAGCCCTCGCCGGACGCCGGCTTCCCTCCGCACGGAGCCATGAGGGAAGAGAAAAGAAAAAAAAAGAAAAAAAATAAATAAAAAGACGAAAATACCCTCGATGGGGTAAATGTGTCATAGATGGCAAACTTGGGGTTTTTGGTGGTGCAAAAAAAAGTTTGGGGTATTTTTGTCACTTTGTGCGTAGTTTAGGGTTTTTGGTGGTTTTTTCCCTTTATTAAACAGCAAAGATTTCTGGACCTAGGTGCTTGTGCTTAAGTCCCCACTACTAGAGTCAAGGTCCATCAAGGCTGGACCTAAGACCTTGATACCCATATGCAATTTCTTGACTGCTCATCTACAAATAAGTAGAGCTTGAAAATTGTATATTTATTTAGAAAAATCAATTTAAAATTTTGAGCTATTTTTAATTCATTTTTAAATTTTATTTAAGTATCGAAAAATATTATTATCTTTATGAAAAGTGGCTTTTTGAAAAATGTTTTTGAAAAATGTCGAATTTCGGTTAAACAAACAAGATTTAAGATTGCACATAACAAAATTTCGGAATATAAATTGGTTTCTAACCGAAATTGATTTCTCAATTTCTATTTTAGAAATTAAGAAGTTAAAATCTGTTTCTTCTTCAAATCTATTTTTAAAATAGAAATATATTCTATAAATAGAAAAATCAAATCAGCATTCTGAATGGATTTTTATTCCAAATTTATTTTGGAGAATAAAAAAACAGACAAATAGAAAAATATAAATATTATCATGCACGCCTAAAGTATGATCAAATATAAAACATTTCAGCCAATGTACGGTTATTAGGTATGTAGGCCAAAAACAAAACATTTTCAAGTGGGCAACGTCGATTTCTTGTCCCTGTCAAACCGGGGTTCTTGCATTTGATTTCTACTTTTCTTCGAATTAGAAAAATCAGCTTTTTTGTTCTCTTGTTTTGTTTTTCTCATTTGCTAACTCCAAATACAGCAGCAGGAAAGAGAAGGGCCAAAAAAGGAGCACCTTTTGCCGGAAAACCCAGCACCTGTACATCCATCCCCCTACAAAAAGATCCCAACTTTCTCAGATTTCAATCTCAACTCCATCACTCCCTCGAGTCTCAACTCAATGGGTTTCTCGAAATGGGTCCTCCTGCTTCTAATTCCATGCTTGTTCATCCCGCGATCGTGTCTGTGTTCATCAAGACCAGGTTTGACCCCAGAAGAGCTGGCTCGAATCCCAGTGGAATTCCTCAATCTCGCTCAAAAGCCGGAGATCGTGGACTACATGGTGGGCATCAGGAGGAGGATACACGAGTACCCAGAACTCGGTTTCGAGGAATTTGAGACCAGCAAGCTCGTAAGGTCGGAGCTTGATCGGATGGGTATTCAGTATAAACACCCACTTGCTGTTACCGGTGTTGTGGGCTACATCGGAACTGGAAAGCCACCGTTCGTAGCAATTCGAGCTGATATGGATGCTTTGGAAATGGAGGTTTGTCAAAAGTTCGCTTTTTTTTCCTCTTTTTCAAATCAGTTATACTGTAAAAAAAAGGACAGACAAGTCAACGTAAATACCTCATTGTGTTATGTGATGTGAAAGATTATAAAAGGGAATAAAAAGAGGGGGGCGGTTGGTTGACCTTGCAGAGAGATTTGAGCTGATTTACAATGCTTTGGTGAATTTGGCATGGTCGTGATTGATTAATGTGAATATAAACAGTTATTTTGGCTGTTGTAACAGTGTGTCGGTTCACTGATTTATGCGAGGTACTAATGCTATTTAAGAGAAACGGAATGACGAGGCTTTTGGGTTGCAACAGGAGAGTGTAGAGTGGGAGCACAAGAGCAAAGTTCCTGGGAAAATGCATGCCTGTGGACATGATGGTCACGTTGCTATGCTTCTTGGTGCGGCCAAGTTGCTTCAAGGTCGTCTTGACGAGTTACAGGTTTGTTCTTTTTCTCTCAACGTACCTGGTTTGTAATCTTCCACCTGCAGAAGTTTGAGCTTTTGTTCCTATAGTTTTGTATCAATAAGTGTGCAAGATCAATCACCTACAAGGGAATGCAGTTTCGCTTAAAATCAAAGGAAGCAGGCAACATGCTCCAATATCTCATGTTAGAAGATAGAGAGATATTTAGGATATTTTCTAACGTCTCATATGGTACCTGACTATTATGCTGAGATATTTTTCAGTGCTAACATTCAGGACGGTTTTTGACCCACTTGTTCTCTCCAGTTGCTGGTCTTAAGTCTAAGTCTTTGACCAACACTTGGAATTGATCTGGACACTGCAGTACTGCCACTCGCTTTACAGTACAGGTTTGCAGTAGTGAGTTAAAGACGTTTAAAACTAGAATGCGCTTTACACTGCGACTGCTTTGTGTGCTCTGCAAAATGCTGTTAAGCATTGGCCTGTAATAGAAGCTTTGAATTATCCTCCTCGAGTTAGAATTTTACACGATCAGCAAATTGTTCTTTATATTGAACTCTAACAACATAGGATTGACAGACAGAACCTTTGCATGTGCATGAGCGCGAGACTTCCCTGGAGAGGAAACCTATACCTTTCATTTTCTAGGGAATGTTAAATCTCTTTTGCTGATACACTGCCTTATTACCTGGAAAATTCATTTCTTTCTGTTCAATTTTTTCTTTTTTTCTGTGTACACTGCTTGTCTTCCCTTGTCTTAGAGCTGATGAGTAGATCAACTTTTTACCAGGGGACAGTTGTTCTTGTTTTCCAACCAGCTGAGGAAGGAGGCGGAGGAGCGAAGAAAATGATAGATGATGGAGCACTGGAAAATGTTGATGCCATCTTCGGACTGCACCTTTCTGTCAAATTCCCTATTGGTGCAGTGGCAACCAGGCCTGGTCCTCTTTTGGCTGCATGTGGTTTCTTCGAGGCAGTAATAAGTGGAAAGGGAGGTCATGCGGCGATTCCGCAGCACACAATAGATCCAGTTGTAGCGGCATCCAATGTAATTATTAGTCTGCAGCAT
The DNA here is from genome assembly GCA_014182555.1 of Eucalyptus erythrocorys. Lineage (NCBI taxonomy): Eukaryota > Viridiplantae > Streptophyta > Magnoliopsida > Myrtales > Myrtaceae > Eucalyptus > Eucalyptus erythrocorys. The sequence continues at coordinate 49,215,465 of CM024599.1, read as the reverse complement.
CTCATTTCACGTGAAGCCGATCCACTGGATTCGCAGGTTCTCTCTCTCTCTCTCTCTCTGTGCAACAGAAAATTCTTTGCATGAGCTAATGGAATTGTGAAATCATTTAATGGACGTTCTAGTAATGATTTATGGAATAAATCTCTTCTTATGTTTCAAGATTGATGGGATTTAGCTCGTCTGATCCTCATTGGCAGGGTTGTGACTGAATTACCAGCCACTCAATCAGCATTTCAACTCTTAAGTGAATATGTGCAGGTGGTTACAGTGGCTAAGATTGAAGGAGGCGGCGCGTTCAATGTGATTCCCGATTCTGTGACTATAGGTGGTACATTCAGGGTGTTTTCGATGGACGGCTTAATCCAACTTAAACAAAGAATCGAAGAGGTGAGATCCATCTGGTTTGCCTTATCTTCATCTCCACTCAACTAGATGCCCTATTGCTCTTTAATCTTCTGATTTGTCCCCCCGTCTCAAAGTTATGTCTTCCTTTACCATTTGAACATTTAGGGTCTACAGAGAATCCTTAAATCTTTGATAGCGAAATACCGTAAGTTACAATTCTATTCTATTTAAACATATGCGACAGGTCATTATGAGACAAGCAAGTGTACAGAGGTGCAACGCTACAGTCTCATTCAGTGTTAAGCCCTTCTACCCACCTACGGCTAATAACAAAGCTTTGCATGAGCACTTCAAGAACGTCGCACGGGATATGCTGGAACCGGACAAGATTCTAGGGATGGAACCCCTGATGGGTTCAGAGGACTTCTCGTTCTATACTGAGGTGATCCCAGGTTACTTCTACTATGTCGGGATGAAGGATGAGAGCCTAGGGAAGATGGAAGCTGGGCACTCCCCACACTACAGACTTAATGAAGACGCGCTTTCATATGGAGCGGCACTTCATGCGGCACTGGCAACGCGGTACATCCTAGAGAACCAACAAAAGTTGGACATCCTAGAGAACCAACGAAAGTCGGACGCAGCAAAAGAAAGTTCTCATGACGAATTGTAAGGTGCTCGTGCTTTCTTGATTTGAACTTGTTTTAAGCTTCTGAAAACTTAAAGACTGCCAGCAACCATATGGAGATTTATTGCCTGGAAAAGGGTAAAAAGAAACAACTTTTTGGAGCTGGATGTATATATATGGCATTGCTGATTACTGAAGCCTGTAAGCCGAGGTTAGACATAGCATGGGCGACTGTCTCGTCAGAGCGAACCTCAGCTCAGCCTCACTTACTGGAACTTTCGTTTCGGGCAAGAAAGATGAATGTCATGTAACGGTAGTAAAATCCGGTCGATACCTTAAAGCTTCATTCGATCGATCTCAATCAATAAGTACTCAGTATCAACGCTCATAATCGCACCTTTTTTCTTTTTCACTTTTGGTCGTGTTTCGGCATTGCACGAAAACAAGACAACCTCGCCGCCACCGTCCGAGATTGGAACTGTTCCTGACACCTGCCTTGCGGTCATGAGGTCTCACCACCGGACAGCCATGCGTTTACATAATTGAGGTCGTTTAGGACATAAGAACTCGAGAGGTTCGTCCAACTGCGAATATTTCCCAAAGAAAGGGTGTACCCATACTGAGTCCCAGTAGCTGGAAAGATGTAATTGCAATTCCTTTTCGCCAAATTGTGCACGGTAAAACAACCTCAACCAGCATCCCAAATCAACTTTAACAAACTACAAATTCAGCCCTCCAGCATGCCTAGATTCCACATGCTGGCATGCGACATTCCCAACACCAACCTAACAAGCAACATTCGCCAGCTCCCATCATCACCATCATCTGGGTACATTCAAAAAAGTTGAGAGGCCATTTCAGGGCAAGTCTAATGATTTTCGTCATGCATTCTTCAATTTGCTCATGGTAAGCTTAATACCTACTAGTTTAGCTTACACCTGGGTTGAGTGCCAGACACCATATAAACCAATAGACTTCACCTTCTTCAATTCATAATGAAACTCATGAGTTCTACCAGACACCAGTCATTACCAAGGGCGAATCGGCATTCGGCATCCCCCAGACATCCCAATGCTTTCTAGCACACCCATCTTCCTCCACATACATAAATCTTGCGGAACGAGAACAACCAATCGAAACACCGACACCGCACGTCGCGCGCAATTCAATTCAAATAAAAGTACGGCCCGGGTATCGAGCAAAAAAGCATATGTAGAGAAAGCTCAGTCATCCAAAATCAACAACTAACAATATATATTAGCTAATAAGTGGGTAGGCAAAACCTCAACATAATCCAGTATCTTTCAAGTCCCCAAATTCAAAAGCATAACACAATCCAATGAAGAAACGAAAAACCCCAAAAAAGAAGAAAAAAGCCCATCTTTTTTGCAGAGAGACCTACACAGATCCTCTCCTCTTCCTTTCGGGCTCCAATGAAGCCGCCTCACTTCTCGGACGAGTTGGGTCCCCTCTTCTTCCCAAAGCCAACAACTGCACCGCACCAAGAATTTCGACAGAGTCAGGAATCAGTATTCGATCCACCAACCATCAAGAAAAAAACGCAGTCAGAAAAGATCAATCGGGGACGGGAGAGGGTCGCGGTCGTAATTACCGGCGGTGACGAAGCGGCGGTTGTACTGCATCCGCTTGTGGGCGCGGCCGCGGGGCTTCTTCTTCTTGTCCTGCTTCGCCACCTTCGGGGTCTGGCCTCTCACCTTACCGGCGCGAGCCAGGGATCCGTGGACCTTACCTGCCAAGAATACCAAAACACGACTCGAAAAATCACCATCGCGTCCTCCGCCATCGAAACCCCCTCCGAAGACGAGGCCGAAATTCGAGCGTCGATTGCTTACCCATGGAGAAATTTCAGAGAGAGAGATGGCGCTTCGCTTTCTGCCGGCGTCGTCGGGTCCGCTGTTCGAGTGCTGGAGAAGGGAGACGAAATTAGGGTTTTTGATTTTATATGTGTGTCGCGTAGAGGATGGAGAGAATGAGTTGGGCCTAAAAGCGCGAGACATCCTTATGGGCCTCATAGGCCCATTCCAAGGACCACTGCAGGGATATATATATATACATATATTTTTTTTTTTCTGCATAAGAGACCCATTAGGTATTCTAAAAACATTACGTTGTCGTCTTGGTTCCGTGTGATTTATTCAAGCAAAACAATTTAGAATTGCACGGAGAACTCCCTATGTCATTCTTAGGAAAATATTTGGATGAGAATTTGATATCTTTTTCGGCGATTGACGCGATTGGAGTTCATTTGGAAGAAATGTGATGCACCGTCTTTTTGGTAGTTAATGCACTTTATAAAGGAGAAATGCCTATCGGAAACCGAAATTGGGGAAATTTATGAGTCTATCAACTCTAAAAGCCAGAGCATCTTGATCAAAAAATGGACATAAATAAAATGAGGTCTCCTCCAAATTAAGACTGAAACAGAGAAAAAAAAAATGATTAGCAAAAGCATGAGCTTTTTACCCATGAATGCTTTAGATTCCAAGGATCAAACCATAATGATGTTGCAGAGTCCAAAAATGCGGAAGCTGAAGAAAATCATTGACATGAATAATTCAAGCTGGCTGAATCAAACTAAACTAAAGATTGTCATACATACATACATACATATGTATGTATGTATGTATAGATTTTTTTCTTAGGGAAGTCAAACAAGTTGGTCTCTTTACCAACCTTCCATGCCCATACCTACATCAAAGTGTCCAAATTTCTCAAGAAGTTCCTCTACATAACATTCTTGCTATAACAGTAAACCAATGTCTATTTATGATTTTAACACCCAATATTACTTTAGCTTCAGCCAAATCTTTCATATCAAATTTTGAAGTTAGAAAACTATTAGTATAAGTACCACAAGTAGACTACTCCCAAAGATAAGCATATTATCTACATAAAAACTTACGATTTTGTTGATACCAAAATTTTGGTGATTTTTTTTTTTTTTTTTTTGATGACCCAAGGAACCCCGCACGGCCGACACCCGAGAGTAAACCCCGGGAGTGACGCTAGCGGAGGACCCACCACCCCGACGCCACACTTAAGAATCCCTAGCGACCGTGAGGGGATTTGAACTCCTCCCCTTGCGTTAGGGGGAGAGAGCTCAAACCATCGCGGCCACCGTAGGCGGTGGTAAATTTTGGTGATTTCATCATTCATTTATTGCATAAAAAATCAAAGATTAAATTTTAACTTATAAATAAAATATTAGAATTAAATTGCATAGGATATAGTTTTAGGAGCATTTAGTATTTTGTTTAAATTTTCATTAATTGTATTTGCATAGACTGGTGGCGGATGAGCTTGAATGGGTAGTTAAGGATTCAATTGGCTAGCTGGATTAAGTTTGTGGCAACGGAAATTTGGCTGAACCCATCATTCATATGAGCCTATCAATCCTTTAACGAGACTGAAATTAACGTGTGCTTTGCACCCGCGATACTTCAAGTTGGGAAATATAGAGAGCAATATTACTATGATCTTGAGAATTCGGCCACAAAAGAACAACATCTGGGTGTACATATTCAGCCAAATGCAGCTTGCAACGAATAAAATATATGTTCACAGAAGGAAAGAAATAAAGGCATAATATTCATTAAAGAAAAGAAATTAAGGCAGAGGATATCGTGACCACTCACATACGGAAAGTAGAAGATTGTGTCCCTTTCTTGAACCTTGTTTTCTCACTTATAAGAAGGGACACGCATTCACGGTTCAAGATTGGCGACTCCATTCTCAGAGCACATAGAGACACATGAAGTGAAAAAAGAGAGGAGAAGAGAAAAGGGTCACGGTTGAGACCCTCCTTGTGGCCGCCACGCCTCACCGACGCCAGATCCTTCATAGCTGAGTCCTTCCATCGTCCATAGCCACTCGACGACGTTCGGCATTGCTGTGATCGCTCTTCACCGGCGGAACCAGCAACAAGCCATACTCGTTTCGTTTTGCAGGCTTCATCCGGCGAAGTTCACCGCTGTGATCTTTGCTAGCTAGTTCAGTACTCACCGTCCATGCTTGGTCGACACTTCTAGCGAACATCGCAGCCCCGTTTCTTTCGCATTGAGCCGAACTTTCAACAATACGCTCAGACCAGGTGTAGCACCAGATCAGCGAGCTTCTAGCCGACAACCTGGTGCCCCTTCAACGTTGAAGAAACAGTTTTGCCACCGCTCCAATTCATGTGGATTCAATGGTACAAGAAGGGGGACACCATTTGTGGCTCAAACCGCATCAGGAAATGCTATTCGGACAGTAGTAGATCAAGATAAAAAATTATCGAAAAACTTTATGCCAGCATTGGCCATGCTACGTAGGACGACTGGTGCACGTGTCAGCAATTTCCAGTCAAATCTAGCCAAATAAACTCAATCAGCAAAATCTTAAAATGTTTAAAACTAAATTGATATAATTGAAAAATTGACACAACTATGATGGGTTTAGAACTTTGTTTGGTACTTCTCCCCATCAACAATTGTCGCCTCCAAAATCAATTGTTAATCAATCAGCATGTCACCAAGAACTCTTTCACAATTTTTGTGATTTTCACAATTAATTGCCTTCATTGAATGTCTTCTCCTCCTTAATATATGGTCGGTCTACCGTGGGATGATCGGAGTTATTGTAAATAATTTTTTTAAAAATGCTTGAATTTATTATTATTTGTTTCATTCATTTTGATCGACCCTTACCCAAACCCTTGCCAGATCTAGGCTAGGACTGCCGTGGAGGTCAATGGCCACATTACCCTTGGCTGGTGAAGGACGAATGCCCTCACCAAATTTGGGCTAGGGTCTCGACCACTGGGGAAGGGCCAGTAGGCCCTCGCCAACCATTGGCGATAGTTGCAGCCCTCATCTAGATCTAGTGGAGGTCGCGACGCTCGCATGGCTAAAATCGAAGGGGAGAAAAAAAGAATAATCAAAAGAAAAAAAGAACAAACAATTATTAAAATATATTTATGTCAATGTTGTGGAAAAGGAAAAGAATAAAATAAAAAAAATATATTATTAAAAATAAAAGGTTATTAAAAATATCAATGCGAGCATCAGCCATATCACGTAGGATAACCGATATACATGTCAGCAATTTCCTATCAAATTTAACTAAATAGGTTTAGAAATTTGTTTGGTACTTTTCCCCATCAACAATTGTCACCTCCAAAATTAATTGTTAATCAATCAACATGTCACCAAGAACCCTTTCACAATTAATTGGCTCTCTTGAATGTCTTCTCCTCCTTAATTTATGGTTGGTCTCCCCTCCCCCTTATTGAGGCTTCTCCCCAGACCCACCCCCCACCCAAAAAAAAGGGTGTCTCTTTCATTTACTTTTGTTTTGTCTTTCATTTGTGGTGATTTATACTAATTCTAGCTTTCTTTTATTTATTTGACTGTTAGTTATGTTTTAATATTTTAATCAGCAGTTGTTATTCTTTCTCGCCAACATCATATTTTCACTCATCACCGAATGCTGCAGGTCCTGCACTATATAAAATAAAAGCCAAAAAAAAAAAAATCTTACTAATCTGTTCTCTTTAGTCTGTTAAATTTTACTTTTCTACAAGGTACTATTTGCTTTTCATTCTATTCATTTCACTGTTAGTAATGATGTGTTTGGGAGAGTGGGGAAAATGGCGGCGACAAGAGAGAGAGAGTACCCAAATTTTGGACGGAAGGGTTGTCGGATCAAATTTCATATTGTAATTTTTCTTATTAATATTCTAAGCCCACGATAAAGTTGTTATCAAATAAATTTCCTGATTCTTCTTTCTTCATCTTGTGATCCTCTCATTGTTTGGCTAAGAACAAAAAGTTCTTATTTAATTAACTAAGTTAATGGAAAGAGATAATGAAAAAGAAGAAAAGATAACCGGGAAGAGGGATTATGATACTGTCGAAGGCCGTATGCCAGCCTCCTATCAGTCAAATTCAGTGCCTAGCTTTAAATACGTTATAACATTTATTAGATTCTCACACTTAAACTTGCAAAGACGCTTGCACAAATATAAGTCCAAATCAAACGGCAAAAATAAAATATATTCAGAGCACACAATCAACCCTAGAAGTCTTTTGTGGACTATCCATAGACGTGTTACCATTGTAATAAAGGATCGGCAGGAACACGCTGAATCCATCTCCAGTCAGGAAAGACCGCTTGACGTCTCATGCTGGCTCGCCCCGTCGAGGGAGAAGACGGCCTCTTCAGGGGATAAAGTTGTTCTGCATCCACATAGTGTTCGGCCTCTTCATCTTATTCTTCAATTGTCGAGCTCGGGTTAATACTGGCAAGTACATGAGCCACTTCACTCATTGTCGGCCTGTCCGCGCTGCTTTGGTTCAAGCACTCCACTGCAACCTGAGCAATGCATTTTACCTTTTCTATTTCATTAGAACTAGTTGCCTCAAAGTCTATGACATCTGAAAGTACGCAGTTCTTCACGGAAGAGATGAAACGATGGATAATATTGATCGACTTTTCGGACTCGAAAACATAAAGTTTCTTTCTTGCGAGCAACTCCACAAGGACAACTCCAAAGCTGTATACATCACTCTGAGTTGTTAGCATACCAGTGATCAAATATTCCGGATCTATGTAGCCAATCGAGTCTTTTTTTTGCACGGCTACAATATGTCTATAATGTGGTGATATAAGTACCGAAGTGCCAAAATCAGATATTTTTACCGAGTTGTTTTGATCCAAAAGTATGTTCGCTGATTTGACGTTGCCATGAAAGATTGGGGGTGTTATGTTGGAGTGCATATAATCGAGTGCAAGAGCAGCTTCGGTGGCTATTTTGAAGCGGAATTCCCACGGGATGGTGGGCTCGTTCTGATGGAGGAGTTGGAAGAGGGTGCCATTCGGCACGTACTCATAAACCAGCGATGGTATTTTAGTTGTCAAGCATATGCCTATGAGCTTCACCACATTTTTGTGGTTATTTTTCATCAGAATTTTAAGCTCATGCTCGAGATTCCTATTTCTCAAAGAGTTGTCCATATCTTTAGGCTTCTTGACCACAACCACGGTGTCCCCCGCTATTGTCCCTTTATGGATGGAACTGAAACTATCATCTCTGAGCTTTTTTCTGTTACTATAGTTGTTGGTTGCTTTTGCCAGCTCTGCCTTCGTAAAGATTTGAAGTCTCTCGTGTTTCAAGAGCTCTCCTCCATTTCGTCTGAAGTTAATCTTCCCAGCCCTCCTCCACCACATGAACCGGTCGAATCCACCTATACGCAAGCTGTTTTCTCTTCGACCTCGATTGAAGATGTTGTCCCTTCCACCACCTCGATCCGAGTTGTTGTCGCTGCTGTCGTCTTCACTGGTACTGGATAAACTGACCGTGCCCATGGAAGAGTTCAGTCCGCCTAGATCCGAGTTGTTGTGGCTGCTATCGTCTTCACCGGTACTGGATAAACTGTAGGTGCGCATGAGATAGTTCAGTCCGCCTAGATCCGAGTTGTTGTCCCTTCCACCGCCTGGATCCGAGATGTTGTCGCTGCTATCGTCTTCTCTGATACTGGAGGTGCGCATGGAAGAGTTCACTCCGCCTCGATCCGAGTTGTTGTCGCTACTGGAGGAACTGAAGGTGCGAAGATTGAACACCATCTTGGAAAAAACCAGTCTTGCAATGCAAACCGATCGTCTGAGCTTGTATTCCGTAACTGTATATGTCTAGAGGTTTTGCTTGGACACGCACTTGTGTTTATTGGTGGGACTCTCTCTATGACACGCCAAATCCCTTTTTTTATTCTTTTATTCTCAAAACCCTAGGAACGCTTCTTCTCTTCCTCTCGCTGCACGGCGCATTTTCTCTCCTCTTCCTCTCGATTTCTGCTTGCCAGGGATGGATCGCGCGGTCCCTGTGCGCTGAGAGGCTGCACACTGCCACGAACTCCTCCTCCCCCTTGCCGCCCGGCTCGACGACACCGCCCTCCCCTCGCGCGCCTCCCTTGTGAAGTTCCTCCTCACGGCCTCGCCTAGTCTCTACTCTCTCTGGCCGTCTCTCGCCGTCGCGAGCTCGCGGCCTCGTCTCTCCTCCCTCACCCTCGGACACGCGTGTCGAAACGTGTCGACAAAAGTTGACCCCGTGTCGACAAATCCGACACGCGGTCAACGCGTGTCCGAGCGTGTCGCCGTGTTTGACACGCTCCGACACGTGTCGGACACGACAGGAGGCAGAAGTAACGTGTCCGTGCAACATAGGGTGTGGGAAAGAAACGAGGGAAAAGGGAGTTTGGGCACGCGGGGGTGTGGGGGCCTTTTATTATTTTATTTTTTTTTGGTCGAAAATGGGGGCTTTTTATTTAAGGGTTAATACCCTGAAAAACCCCAAACTGGTACACCTGTGACAAATCTACCCGAAACTATTTTTTTGACCACCAAAAACCCCAAACTTGTATACATTTGATAAATTTATCCTAAACTGGTACACTGATGACAAATTTACCCTATGTAAGTTTTAGTTAAATTTTCTTGTTAAATTATAAAGTTAAATGACACGTAACAATCGACTGGTCTACCAATTTGGGATTTTACACTCTATTTGTCACAGTTTACAATTTTTGTGATTTTTTTTTATGGTATTAATCTAATTTAGCGGAGGGTATATTAGTCACAAATTTACCAGTTTGGGGTTTTTTGTGGTCGAATAAATTAGTTTGGGGTAGATTTGTCATAAATGTACCAGTTTAGGGTTTTTAATAGTTAGTCGGGCTAAATTTGTCACATGTGTACCAGTTTGGGATTTTTCATGGTCAAAAAAATAGTTTGGGGTAAATTTGTCACAAGTGTACCAGTTTGGGGTTTTTCAAGGTATTAACCCTTTATTTAATCGAAGGGGTTTGGGCCCGGGGGGGGAGGGGTGCTTTTTATTTAATCGAATGGATTGGGGGCTTTTTATTTAATAAAAAAATTGTTAAATAAAATTAAAAAAATTTTGAAAAATAAAAGTATCATATATTAAATGATTAGTGTAAATTCATTGTAAGTTTTTTTAATTAATTATATATTTATAAATTTGAATCAAATTAATTAAAAATAAAAATATTCATTTATTATATAACGTGTCGGAACGTGTTGGAACATATGAAATTTTCTACTTTTGAAAAATGATGTTGTCGAACGTGTCGTGTCGTGTCGTGTCACGTGTCCGTGTCGGTGCAACCTAAGGTGGGAGGATAAACTGTCGGTTGGTGTGAATAAAATGAGAAGAAAAGTCAGGGAAACTGAGGCCGTCATCGATTGTCGGGCGCACTCCGTAGCCTTCCCTTGACTCTGAGTAGACTTGGTGGAGAGAGAACGGGAGAAGGGGAGAGAGGGAGGCAGGGGCTTTGGTTGCCTCAGAAGCTTCCAATATTTTATGCGAGAATTAAGTCTCGACTCTCTTAACAAAAATAAGGAAATAGTGTCGAGCCGATTCTGCTGTTGTCCACAGATTGGAACCTTTTTATTTTTTGGGTCGAGAACTGGTTGGTTCTCCTGATCTTTTAAGATTCCGAGGAATGAGCCATAACATTAATTCCAGCCAAATTGTTAAAATCAAGTGCTCTCTCGTGATAAGTATTATGACCATTTGAAGGTGAATTTTATCTCACTTTTATAACTGGGTTACTCCAATATAACGTCAACTTTTGATGTGATAGCGAATTTTGTGGAACACACCGCGATTTGGCTGGAAATCCCACCCATTATAGACTTGTTCATATCTCCAGATTCCTTTTTGACCGGGACCGGAGTGTCCCGCGCTATTGTCGCCTCCCCTCGTCGAGCCTCTGGCTGTCATTGTAGTTGTCGATTGCTTTTGTCAACTTTGCCTCCGTACATAATTTAATATGAGGCGTTATGATGCAAGTAATCGCGCACAAACTAAAGGCACAACCTTTTTTGACGAGACCTTTCCCATTTCCAGTTGGCCTGACCCTGCACCCGAATATTAACAAGCTGCTCCGCATCTAGATGAGTCCAGTAGATCTGGACCGTTGATTTATGTGGGCTCCACAAAAAGCTGATGTCCTCTAACTGCTAGAATTCATCGGCGCTCTGTGTATCCGGTTCATGCAAGTGTGGCCTGGATGCTCATTGAAACTTCCCAGCCCACCGCCTCCTGTTGAAGGAGTTGGCGACAGTGCTAGAAGCCTTACAAGTCGTCTCGAAATCATTTTTAACAACACGACAAAGAAAATAGAGATTGTGGGATTCCCAATAAGATAATTATGATTATCTCCACATAGAATTCTCTTTCTCTCTGTTTTTTTAATTAAATAATTTCGGGAATTATTATTTGTTGCGAAATCAAGGATCCAACGATAAAACAAATAGAGATTATAATTTCACTCGAATTGCTCAAACACTTTAAGTATTTCCCAACCTTAATTACATTTAATAATGCAAACAATTCCTTATTAAATAATATTTTTTTATCATAATAATTTAACCGGCTATTTCATATATACAAAAATGTAATTGACGAGAAGACATGTGACAACAGAAAGAAAATCTCAATGAATTTTAATCCAAACAAATAGATGTGCAATCATCACCAACACCCTTTTGCTTCACGCTCACCTCCAAGACAAAATAAGTATATATATATATATATATATATATATATATATATATATATATTATGACTGAGGAATCGTTAGAGATCACCCTTTGGGGATTACACAACTCTCCGGTGTTCGGTAGCACCGTCAGGTCTCGCCACAAGCCACTATTTAGACGTAAAACCTCAAACTACTATTTAGATGTAAAACCTCAGGGATTGGCCTAGTAATCCACCCCTAAGACCCCCACTTAAGTCATGAAAATGCAACGGGAGGGTTCGAACTCTCTACCTTAACGATAAGGGAGAGCACTCATGCCATCTGCACTGCCCATGGGTGGGTAATAAGTATTTATATATATATGGGCATGGAATCAATGTTCCTTTGCCTGCAACTCAGAGGAGGAAACTCACGTATCTTGCTTTGCTCCATACTTGAAGTCTAGAATCTTTTGGATAAAGATCGGCAACAGCATTCCTATTTTAAGTCCTCCTCACGCACGGAGTCCCACGCCAAAGTCTATATAAGAATACAAGTGTAAGAGATATATATATATATATATATATATATATATATATATATATATATTTTATATTTCTTCTTCCTTCTTTTATTTATTTGTTTCCAAAATTCAGATTTTCGCTTGAGCTCAAACTTAAAATATATTGGGAAAAGTGCTAAAAAAGTCATAAACATTTTACCTTTGTGCCGTTTAGGCCTAAACATTTTTTTGGTACCGATTCAATTCTAAACATTTTTACGTTGTGCCAATTCAAATTGACCGGATTTTGCTAATTGGATACCGGCCGGCCGACGTGGCCCGATCGATGCTGACATTAACAACTTTTAATAATATTTTAATATTTTTTTATTTTTTATTTTGTTTTTTGATTTTTGTCTTTTTTGACTTAGAACCGGGAAGACGAAGTCAATTTTCTGCAAGTATGCATCCCACAAAGTGGGCGAACACCCGTTCAAGCCCTTCGGGACAGCCTTTTAGCGAAAACCACTCGGTCCTTTAGTTCAGAGCCTAGAGACACTCAGAGATGTCAGGATGGAAACGTTTCTAATATACTCGAGCTGCATTTCTTGTAGGATCCTACCAGGCGAGAGAAGAAGAGAGGAGTTTAGAAAGCCATGAGATGAGAGATTTCACAAAAACACTCACTTCATTCAAGGGACTCTGCCCAACACAATACAGACTCCTTGCCTTATATAGGCAAATGGGAGGCACAAACAGACAAAGACCAACTAACGGCTCCGGAACGAAATTTCCGGGAGGGAATTATTTGCACACTATGAACAGTACCCGTACTGTGAACAGTAAACTGCTACAGTACTTTCCCTAGCCTAGTGAACAGTAACTTTGCTACAGTGATTTTGTACGGACAACGGCATTTTCAGCGGTCTCGTCCGTCACGGGCATTGTAGCTGTTGTGGGAGTCATCTGAGCTGTAATTTGATGCAAAGAGGTGTTCTTCATACTTTTGCTCAAGAGCTTCAAGATCTGCTGGTGAGAGAATCTGTCGTGACGAGGATGCTTCATGTGCCCAATGTGAGGCTTCTTCCTATGCCCAATTAGTGTTGTCGTCAGTATTAGGGATGTTTGGCTGAGGCCAGTTGGCTGGATCCTTGTAGAAGGATACATTTATGTTTTGAGATAAAGATGAGGATCCTGGAGCATAGGGGTCCTGGGACAGAGGACCTCCCCATCTAGCATAGGGGTCTTGAGTGGATTGGACAATGTCATCAGCATCTGTCATTTCATGCTCCTGGGATGACGCAGCTTGTCTGAAATCATCGAGTGCTTCCTTGGCTTCTAGTGCGAGTTCATAATGATCCCAAATGACGGGGGCATTATAGTTTCATATTTCTTGAGGGACAGTTTTGTTTTCTTGGCAAAGAATTCTTTGAAACTCTCGGTACTGATGTTCAGAATATCTAACAGATCCTGGATACGATCTGTGAATTCGAGCTTCTCTGCTGTCCAAATATGGTTTATAAGATGTGGTTCCTATATCCTGTGGTTCATTAATTATGCTACCATTGTTTCTGAAAAAATGCCATGGACGCTTAAAAAACATAATGGTATGAACTTCAGGATTAGGTGTCATGGTTCTCAGTTCTTTTTCTAAAAGATGTTTCCAATGAGTCGGAGAATAGAACCAGTTGAAAAAGTCTAAAAGATTTTTGTCACTTTCCCTTTCAACATTACCTTTACCGAGCATGAAAATCCTTGTGAGGTTGGCAATGAATCTTCTGGTTGGGATCTCAATAGCTATTAAGTACTTGTTGGTTAAGTACCATAATAACTTCTTGAGTTGATCAGGGAAATCATCTTCCTTCCAGGTAAGAGGATGAATGAATGGATAATCTGCATTCAACCCAAAAGGATAGAGAATGAAACTTCCGTTGAATCGGAATAGTTCAGTATGGCATTGCCACATGAGACTATCCATGTTTTCATTGAGACGGTCGTGCTGGATTTCTTCAATAATTTCCTGGGGATATTTCCAGCTGGGCAGATCTTTAATCTTCTCGATCTTGTATTTCTTTCCATAATTGAGTATATGGAAAGCAGGTCTCTTGATGTACATGTTGATCTCTACGGGTGCTTTCGGTCTTGACAAGAAGTCAGCAAGCACATTCTTTTTTTCAGGAATGTGTTTGGTCTCAAAAGAGTATTTTGAAAACCATTCAGCCCATCGAAGCAACTGGGAATTCGGGATTTGCTTCTGCTTGAATTTGGTCATCTGTGGAAAAGATGCCATATCTAGTTCCACTAAGAAATGGTGACCGATGAGATGAAACTCAAATTTTTTGATCCCGTTTTTTACTGCTAGGATTTCTTTGAAGGTGAAATGGTAATGCATTTCAGCTTGAGAGAATTTTCCACTTTTATAAGCACAGAGGTGTCGCTTACCATCAATTTCTTCGAAGGGGACTGCTGCCCAATATTCATCACTAGCGTCAGTTTGGAGGATTCTTTTTCCAGTTGATGGTATTTGCAGTGGTGGAAGATTTTGCATAATCTCCTTAAGCTCAGCAACTGCTTTAGTCTGGATCTTTCCCCAAGATGGGGGATTCTTCTTCAGCATCGATTGGAGTGGAATCAGCAGTTTTGCAATATTTGGAACAAAGTCCCTGAGATAATTAATTACCCCAAAAAATTGCTGAACTTGCTTTGTGGTGAAGTTTTCTTCGGGAAACTTCAATAATTCTTGTGCAATGTGTGGCCCTGGATAGTACGTACCTTTGTTGAGGTGCATACCAAGAAATTCAATTTCTGTCTGGGCAATATTCATTTTCCTCTGAAAAAGCATAATGCCATGCTTCCTCACAATTTCTGCAAACTGTTCAAGGAGTTCGTAGTGCGACTGTTCATCAGGACTGTAGAGCAGAATATCATCAATGTAGACTGCAGCACTTGACAGGATTGGCTGGAAAATTCGGCACATGGCATTTTGGAAAAGGGATGGAGCAACCTTCAAGCCAAAAGGAAGGACTTTCCATTGAAAGTGTTGGTTTGGAATACAGAACCCTGTTTTGGGTCTGTCATTAGGGTGAATGCCCAATTGCCAAAATCCAGCTTTGAGGTCGAATTTGGAATAGATGTGAGCCTTGGTTAGGCCAGCAAAGAGAGAATCTCTTGAAGGTAAATGAAACTTATCATCTTGGAGAAAAAGGTTGAGGGGTTGATAGTTGATCACTAATCTCATTTTTCCCCCCGGTTTGCTCAAAGACGCTTATTGACATAAAAGGCTTCACAAGCCCATTGAGAGTTGGAGAGTTCAATAAGTCCTTGCTGGAGAAGTTCCGAGCATTCTTTTTGTGCTAAAGTTAAATTTTCTGGATTCATTCCCGAGTGACTCACCTTGGTTGGATTTATATCCTCATTCTTTTTTAAAGGAAGGCGAACAAAAAACTCTGGATTTTTCCATAAGGGATGAGAACATTTTTGAGCGAACTCAGAGTGAGATTCTGAACATGATTCAAGCAGCTTTTGCATGATTGGATCTAATAGACTCATGTGAATGGAAAAAAGTCTCTGAATATTAACAAACTCAGAGAATTGGTCCTTATACTTAAGACCTTTTCCAGGGATGATTCGAAGTTGGGCAATTTGAGTCATAATGTCCCACCCAATTATCAAATCTTTATTGGGGAGACTAGATCCAAAAATTTTAGTAGTGATGGAACACTGAGGGAAAAATTGGACAGTCACAGGAGTAGTTCGGACATTTGTGGAGAAAGTATCTCCAGAAGCAGAGTTGAAGTATCGGACATGAGAAGTCCAATATTCTTCAGGCAGAATTTTGGTATCTAGAATGGAACAACTTGCTCCGGTGTCAATAAGAGCAATGACGTTGATGGGTTTTGCAAATTTGGAAGTCAAGATTTTTACAGGGAAATGAGGACACTGGGTCTGGCTTGAGAATATGTCAGGAACTTGTTCTGAAGATGTAAGAGATATATGAAAAATTTCTTCAGATTCTGTGTCAGATTCGGTTTCGCCGGAAGTTTGATAGGAAGGGATGATACAAAGAGTTTGTTCCGATGGTTCTTCATCAGCAGAGAATAGGGATTCAATATGATCATTTTCAAGAGAAATCCCAGTTTCATTCTCAATATGATGAATTAAACGATTCTGACCTTTTTTAGCCTGAGGACAATTTTTGGCAAAATGTCCTTTCTAGTTGCAGATGAAGTATCGGTTTGTCTTCTTGTGGCCTGTGCGATCTTTCTTTTTGCGTAGGTATCGCCATTTCTTCTTTCTTCGGAAGTGTTTGGGGCCATGTTTGTACTTCTTGATATTGAGTTTCTTGAAGTGTTTCTTCTTCCTGCAATATTTTCCACAGTCGCCATCGCAGTCGTATTTGGAACATTTTATCTTCAATTTTTGACGAGAACAGGCTGCTTCAAGGCTTTGTCTTCTATGATGTAAGTACGGACCATCTGGCGTTTTAGACAAAGTTCTTCAAGACACAGATGGATTTCTTGCTGTATTTCTCCCAAGGGAATGTCTTGTACCCTTTTTTGTTTTCCAAAAAAGGATCTTTCGACCATCTGGGACAACTCTTTAGGAATGGATGTCAAGAAGACATGCTTTAGGTTTGGATTAGCTCCAACCTGATAAAAAAGCTTAAGCATTTCCCGATAATGCCTATCAAGATGCTTCTTTTGGAGAGAGCAGCATTTTCTCTCAAAGAATTCTCTTCTTTTTAATTCCACAAGATCAGTGGGTTTTCCCACAAAGAAATGATATAGGATAGTGATGGCATGGCTAAAATCTGGTGACATCAGAAAATGAATCTGGTCTTGTTCAGATACTGATTTCCACCAGGCTTTGAGGCTTTCTGTAAACCTCGTGACAAAGTTATAAATGACGTCATTCATATCATGGTTGGTGATGGATTGGGTGTTCAACCAAGTATGAAATTCTTCAAGCCTTTCTGGCCATTTGTGATAAGCAATATCATCAATGGTGAAAAACTGTTTTGATGCCATGGACACATGTTGTCCAGTATTATTCTGAACAACTTCTGGTTCAGAATAATTGGATTCCATATCAATATCTGGAGCTGGAGGATCAGCCATGAATATGGATGAAGTGATTGGTGCTACAGGGGGGGAATCAATAGCAGGAATCGAAAAGGATGAAGAGGATGCAAAGGACACCGAATCTGATTCGGAGTCAAAGATAGTAGGAAAAGTTTGTTCTGTGAAAAAAAAAGGGGCTGATTATTTTGACCAGCTAGATCAGGCTGTTGATCAGACTATTGATTCACATGATCAGGATCAGATTGATTCTAGGTACCTAAATCCTTTAAAAATGATTCTAATGGATTAGATATCATCATCTGATCTGGTCTTTCTCTAATGACAACAGAAGAAGTTGGCCTTTCTGGCCTTTCTTTTTCTTTCCCTTTTTCCTTTTGTTTTCGCGTAAGATCCTTGAGACGATCTCTCATGCTTGCCATGTCTGGTTCCTTCCTGTAAGGATCTTCTGGAATGGCAGCAAAAATGGACTTCTGAGGTTGGGGAGGCACATACCCAGTTTTGACAGTGGGTGCTAACGGATCGAAAGGTCGAAACCTTCCTTCTTCAAGGATTTGAATCTGCCTTTTAAGCTTCTCTATCTCTGGTTGTGGACTTTCAAGGTGATGATACCCAAGGCGTTGTCCTGATTCCAAGGCATCAAGCCTTTTCTGGAATTCGAAAAGCAGTTTTTTGGTGGACTCATCATGCCTTTGAAGGTCTTGTTGCACATTTCCTATCTTGTAATCAATGACTTTGAAAGCATTATTTTGTGCCAACAAAGTCTCAGATTGTCAATTGAGAACAGCTTCAGCAGCAGTAGTTCTTTTTGGTCTTCCATGCTCATCTACCTCAGTGGGGGTAGATATTTTAGGAGTATGACGATACCTTTTTTGTGGGTCAGTATACTCTTCTGGAGCAGAGAATGTAAGTTTAGAATATTCACGGACAAGAGGGGGGAAGTCTGTATCTTGAAACATGGGAATAGAAGAGACAGGTTGCTCTTCTGGTGGAACTTCAAGTGGGTAAGAGTGTTTCTTGGCCCACTTCAGGATAGGCTTGTAAAACGGGGAGAGAGCTGGTTTTTTCTGAGGAGGAGAGGGTGGAGGTGATGGTGGCGGAGAGTTTGAAGATGGAACGGCATATTTTGGCGGTGGAGGAGGTGCGTAGGAAACTACGTACTGGTATCTGTTACATTCACCAAGAGTATCAACGGATGGATCTCCGTTTAAGTACTGTTGGAATAATGGATCTCTTCATTTCTTTCTCCGAGGTGGGGGTTTTTCAAACGGATCAACCTCATCAGGAGATTTTGTACAAGAAGAGCATTGACAAAAAGGATCCCAAAAGCAATGACCATATGGGTCTTTATAGTAATGGACTGATTGTCCATCACTTTCAAAATGTCGGACAAACTTTTTTGGGTCTGGTTCGGAAATGGCTTTAGGAACACATGGTTCAATCATGAAAAGAGTTTGGAAGATAGATGGACTACCTTCTTCTTTTTCTTTGCCGAACTTGATGGAAACAGTTCCATCTTTCTTTCGGATGAATTCAGAATCCGAGGACTGAATAGGCTTGCTGTTTTGGTGCAGCTTTTCATAGTTTGTGATCCATGTATCTGGGAGAAGAGTGGCTAACTTCTCCTTTGGAATCTGTCTGGGAACATGGATACATGAAGCTTGATCATTTTGCATGGAGATGAACAAGGCATCTTCATTTCCATTGTTGAAGTTTAGATCAAGAGCGTGGTTCTGCACTCGATAAACCATTTGGTAATGGAGTGTTGCAGCAACAGAGTCAGCAGTCTGAGGGGCTCCAGTGAGTTGAACCTGTACTTTCATAAAGGAAAGTAGTTGTGGGTTTGAAAGTGCAATATTAAAGTTGGGATACAGAGTGACAAAAACTGTGCCAGCATTTAAAGTAGTTTGGACTGTGCCAATACAAGCATGTTGGTACTCTAGAAAGCGAGTATCCAATAATGCTATCCTAGCCACAACATGCAAACCTTTACGACCATGAAAGGTGAGAGCAAGACGAACAGCACCATAGTGAACATGAGTGTAACTCTGTTGGGTCCACTGTCTAGGGAATTCTGGAGGAATCTGAAGAGTAACAAAGTACTCCTTTTCAGTAGCAGGGATGGGGTGCTGGTCAAATTTGGAGGATTGAACGTACTCCTTTACTTGCTTCGGAGTTTGGTGGATGAGTTGACGAATAGAGCGGATGGGTGAGAATGATGAGTTGGGTTTGGCAAAAGCGGAGTATGGGTTCATGAGGGGCAGTTGAGTTTCAGAGATCCTGATGTCATCACTAAGAGAGACTTCATAGAGATAATCTATCTTAGAGGCATTAGAAACACGAAATTCTAGGGGGGTGGATGATGAAGGAGCAAGAGAAACAGGGGCTTCGAGGATTTCTGGTTCTGTAGACATAGTGGAAGAAGGATCTTCTCCGCACTGGATTCACCTACCAAGCACATGATCACCGAGGTTCGGCGACCGGCCAGAGGTGACGGCCGGCGAGGGCAAGGTCGACCTCGCCGGCCACCTCGCGAGTGAGGGTCGAGCCTCGCGTTGGGTGGCGAGGCTCGCCCTTGCTAGTGAGGTCGAGCCTTGCCCATGGTCGACGAGGCTCGACCTCGCCAGATTCGGCGAGGGTGAGCCTCGCCCATGGCCAGATCCGGCGAGGACGAGCCTCGCCCATGGACGGATCCGGCGAGGGCGAGCCTCGCCACCCGGCGCGATGCTCGACCCTCGCTCGCGAGGTGGCCGAGGAGGTCGGCCTTGCCATCACCGGCTGTCGCCTCTAGCCAATCGGGCGGACCTCGGCGACCACTGGAGGAAAAAGACAAAAATAAAAAATAAAAAGAATAAAAATCAAAAATATTAAAATATTATTAAAAGTTGTCCACGTCGGTGCCAATCAGGTCACGTCGGCCGGCTGGTGTCCACTCAGCAAAATCCGACCAAAATTGGCTGGAAAGAACTGAATTGGCACAACGTAAAAAGGTTTAGGACTGAATCGGCATAAAAAAAGGTTTAGGACTAAATCGGCACAAAAACAAAAGGTTTAAGACTTTTTTGGCACTTTTCCCAAATATATTTTAATAACTTCCACCTTGACTTGACATCATGACCTAAGTTACAATTGGTTTGATAGAATTTAAAGTTCGCTACTACTCTCCCATAGCTCCCAATGGACTTAACCACTATAGATATTTTTCAAGTTCAAGCTTGAACTTCATCATCACCGTAGACCTCATCAGAACACTAACTTGCACCTTTAACTACTCCTCAATGATTTTTCGACACAACCTCATCTATCACAGATAAAGAAAAACTATTGTTGCATCCAAACTTATTAGGAGATTGAATACGTATCTTATTAATATTAGCAATCACAACAACTGTTGGCTTTGTATGCTTCATCTTGCTACAAGCACAATCTCGCTACCTCAAGAGTTTTTGGCTGTAACTCCACCTTAAGTTGAACACCGTTTAGATCTATATGAACACTTCTATAATCACTCATAGCCAAGAGTGCTAGAGACTTGTTAAATGCAATTTCTCTGCTAACAACAAGTGAATTAATTCTAGAAACATGCATTTTCTTACCCTTCCATTGAACTTACCATCACTAACTTGAAAATAACATGGGTAACTAAATAATTTAATAACAGAATAATCAACAACGTTATCTGACCACACTTATTCGGGAGTTCGATATCCAATCACAGTCAATGAAGATCTATTTACTAGGTAACTTGCGGTACTAAATGCATCTACTAAAAATCTTCTAACCATACCAGTACTAAATATCATTTTATGAGTCATCTCTAATAGTATTCTATTAATCAATTCTACAACATGTTGTGGCTCATTGGCACTAGTACGGTGTTTTACTATAATAGCTTTGAGCAAAACTCTATGCTACTATTAGTCTGCACTTGCTTGATCATCTTGCCAGTTTTTTTTTTCTATCAAAGATCTCAACTGCCTAATCTTGATAACAACATCAAAACTGAGCCTAAGCACAAACAGCCTTATCTTCCTTAGGTAGTCATCCATAACTGTAACATAAATCTAGTAATCTTCCTCAAAGAAAATCGTGACAACCAGCAAACATTCATTCAAAGGAATTAATTATGCAATTTCCATGGTTTCTTTGATAGTCGAACCGAACGGCACTTTCTGTTGTTGATTTAAATCACAGCACCTGCATACATTTAGTTCATTAGCAATATAACCACATAATAGATTTCTTTCACTTAAAACTTTTAGACTTCTATTGCCAATATAACCCAAACGCATATACCACAAATTAGACTTTCAAACAGATGCATCCAACGTCTCCGTGACGAATTCTGCATTTCAAAAAAAGTTCAATTTCATGTCTTGAACAACAGAGATAATAACATTCTTGTGTTTGAAAAAAGTAATCCTCTTATATGTATATTGACAAATATCGAAAAAAGGGACTTGGTTGATGGTTATTAAAGTATAGTTAGATACAACGTTAATTAATGGAAATATTAATAGTCCAGTCATGCGACAATGTAAAGCACAACTTTCTTACATTATAAGGTTCAAAAAAGGATCTCTCTTAACTTTTAACCGCTTAATTTATGGGAAAACATTAAATGTTACTTCAATCTTAGGATAACTATTTCCTCTAGCAAAACTACTTGCATGTTTCTTCACTAGAAAATTTTTTTCATGCACCTAAGACCATTGGACCAAATAGGTGTTGATCATGTAGATCGCACAGAGTCGTGCATGATCAATGGCTGCAATTGCAACAAGAGATCCTTTATTTGATGTTTCATTTGGAAAATTGCCTCTATTTAAAAGTGATGAGGGAACCTAGGAGTCATGCTCTTTTGTATGCAATATTTTAGTGCTTAGTGATTAATGTTGTTAGGACTGCCCGTAAGATGGAATATTTTCCCTTTCCCTAGAATTTTCTTGTTCATTTCATGGATCGGTTGCATACTAAAATGGTGTAACAAGTCAACCGCAATATCTACATGAAAAATATTGAAAAATTATTGCCACCTCGCAAGGGAAAAAGCATTTGATTTATAAATATTAACGACACATATAATAATTAAAATCAATATTAAAAATCATTAATATACACACACTATTTGGTTACCTAACAAATGTCATGAGGGGACTGTTGGTGAAATAAACTTGTTAAATCAACATAAGATTGAGAATCAAAATTCAATATGTACTATGTACTAGCTATATTTACCATAAAAATCATAGGCTATGTTTAGCAATAATGATGTACTCTTTCTTTTTTTTTTTTTTTTTTCCTTTTTAAGGAGGATGAACCTATCCCAAGAAGCTAAGAAAATATGGGGATTTCTACGGTGGGTGCAGGCTTCCAAGAATTCTTTTCTTGATCGAAAACCTTTGTTCGTCTTTCCTTTTCTGTCTCTTTCATCTTTGTATTAACACGCAATACGATATCAAAATTAGAGGTCCTGAATTTAAATCTCACCAGGTCCCATTTACCTCTCTAATTAAATTTCCATGTTTAGTATAGGGAAAAAGACTAGAATAAGCATAAGGAGTTTTAGAATAATTAATATTAAATCACGTTTTCCATCTAACTGCTTAAAATTTTAGAATAATTAACAAAAACCTCACAAATTTTCACATGGAAGTGCTATTTGACCAATGGCCTTCCTAGTAAGGGGTTGCAACACAAATCTCCTGTGGAAGGCTGGTCGATTAATCTCTCTCAGATCCGTGTATTCGGTAGTGTGTATTATGTTCACACTTCATCAGGGAGTAAATTAGACCTCGTGCACACAAATGCATTTTTTTTTTTTTGGGGGGGATATTCCAGTGTTAGAAAGGGTTATACATGCCTTGATCCGTCCACCAAAAAAATGTTTATTTCTCAGGATGTTACATTTAATGAAACTCATATGTATTTTCCTTCTAGGGATCAAATTCAAGGAGAGAATAGTGATACAAATTCTAGGGATCAAATGCTTGTGGGCGCGGCCGCGGGGCTTCTTCTTCTTGTCCTGCTTCGCCAACTTCGGGGTCTGGCCCCTCACCTTACCGGCGCGAGCCAGGGATCCGTGCACCTTACCTGACAAGGATACCAAAACACGACTCGAAAGATCACCATCGTGTCCTCCGCCATCGAAAACCCCTCCGAAGACGAGGCTGAAATTCGAGCTTCGATTCGCGGAGCTTGCTTACCCATGGAGAAGTTTCAGAGAGAGAGAGAGAGAGAGAGAGATGGCGCTTCGCTTTCTGCCGGCGTCGTCGCGTCCGCGGTTCGTGTGCTGGAGAAGGAGGAGACGAAATTAGGGTTTTTGGTTCTTATATGCGGGTCGCGTGGAGGACGGAGAGAATGAGTTGGGCCTGAAAGCGCAGGACATCCTTTATAGGCCTCACAGTCACAGGCCCATTTCATGGACTACCGAGGGATTTTTTTTTTTTTTTGGGCATAAGAGGGGAAAAGTGCAAAAAAAGTCCTAAACTTTTTGTATTTGTGTCGATTTAGTCCTAAACCTTTTTATATTGTGCCAATTCAGTCCTTTCCGGCCAATTTTGGCCGGATTTTACTGACTGGACGCCGGCCGGCTGACGTGACCTTATCGGCGGCGACGTGGACAACTTTTTAATAATATTTTAATATTTTAATATTTATTATTATTTATTTTTGTTTTTTTATTATTATTTATTATTTATTTTATTTTTTTTTTTTCCTCTAGCCGGTCGCCGGTCTCGGCGACCGCCGAGGCGACGGTCGGGAGGGCGGCCTCGCCCTCGCCGCCACCTCGCCGGCCATGGGCAAGGCTCGCCCTCGCCGGCCATGGGCGAGGCTCGTCCTCGCCCGATCCGGCTCGCCGGGTGAGGACGAGCCTTGCCCATGGCCGGCGGGGCTTGACCTCGCCGATCCGGCGAGGGATGGCCATGGCCTCGCCGGATCCCGCGAGGGACGGCCATGGCCTCGCCGGATCTGGCGAGGTCGAGCCTCACCGGCCATGGGCGAGGCTCGCCTCGCCGGATCGGCAGGTGGCCGGCGAGGTCGGCCTCGCCCTCGCCGGCCGTCGCCTCTGGCCGGTCGCCGGACCGGCGACCGGTGGGAGGAAAAAGAAAAAAATAAAAATAAAAATAAAATATATTTAAAAAATATTAAAATATTATTAAAAGTTGTCCACATCGGCGCCGATAAGGCCACGTCAGCCGGCCGGTGTCCAGTCAGCAAAATCAGGCCAAATTGGCCGGAAAAGACTGAATTAGCACAACGTAAAAAGGTTTAAGATTAAATCGGCACAAAGGCAAAAGGTTTAGGACTTTTTTGGCACTTTTCCCGGCATAAGAGACAGATTAGATTTTCGTGAAACATTTTGTCAACTTAGAATTGTGCGGGGTACTCCCTGTGTCCTTCTTATAAAAAATACTTGCATGAGAATTTGAAATTTCTAGACGAATGACGTGATTGGAGTTTATTTGGAAGAAATGTAATGGATCGTCCTTTTGGTAGTTAGTGTTCTTTATAAAGGAGAAATGCATATGGGAAACCGAAATTGGGAAAATTTATGAGTCCATAAACTCTAAAAGCCAGAGCATCTTGATAAAAAAAAAAAAAAAAGGAGGATTAGAAATAAAATGAAGTCGCGTCTAAATTAGGACTAAAACAGAGGGAAAACAGATTAGCGAAAGCATGAGCTTTTTACCCATGAATGATTTAGATTCCAAACAACAATGATGTTTGCAGAGTCCAAAAATGAGGATGCTGAAGGAAATCATTAACATAGATAATTCGAGCTACCAGTAGAATCCAAGCGAATTAAGAACTAAAAATTGTTGTTTAGTAATACAATTTCATTATTCTGGAAACTTTTTTATTCTAAAAATAGATTTGAAACAGAAATCGAAGTAAAATTATTTCACTTTTCTATTTCGGGAACAAAAGTGACAAATAAAATTTTTTATTATTGCTCGATCTTGCTATTACTCGATTGCTCACCCGTCAACGCCCATCATTGGCCGCCTTCTACCGCCACTTGAGAGGAAGAAATTTTGTGTTATTACTAAAAGAATTTTTTTTTTTCAAGAACAGAAATTTTATATTATTATTAAATGCATATTTTTGCTTAGAAACTCATATGGAGAATAGAAATTGATTTCTAGAACAAAGCCAACCTCACGAGAAATGGGCCTTAGTAGAATTTAGTTTTAGGAAAAGCAAGCAAGTTTTTTTTTTTTTTTTTGGTCAGTAAGCAAGTTCAATTTGCGGTTCTTTGCTAAACGGGCACCTTTCCTTTTCCTCTGCTTGCTTGGTTCATCTCATGCGTACCCTTGCTTTGCTTATGCACGTGAAGCAACTTCTCATTTTGGTCGGTACATTAAGCAACTTAAGATGAATGTTTCTTGTTACTGCCTATCGTTTCCCAATTTTAACATCAGAAAGCTCAGCGTCCAAATGCATCTTTTCAAAATAAAGCACAAGAATCGCCAACCGCAGCAGTGATTATCCAAATAAGCAAACGTGAAATCTTTGCAGAAATTAAGCATATCGAAGAGCCCCACTTTATCATTCTCCGTTTACTCATGGCGTAAGGCTCGTGAAGTCTTATAAGAGCGATATACTTCTCATTCAACTGCTGGAAAAGCATCAGACCCAACATAACTTGGTGCTACGAAGTCCTATAAGCAAGTACATCATCTTTGGAAGAATAAGTACCAAGTTCCTACAAGCGTCAGATACATGACAGAACTTTCAGATTCAACCAATGAGTTGCACAATCCCCACAGACAATTCAATGTTTGTTCCCAGAGAATTGTTCTTCCATTGCCGTTGTATCCGAGAATTCAAGCGATCATGGTGAGAGCAAAAGAGTCAAAGAAGCATAACTAGAAAATTCATTCGACAATGTTGCAAAAGAACAGTCAAGCAACTAATATGTGGGTCCCATAAGCTCAGATGATAAAGAAAATGTGTTGTGTCCCATAAGCTCAGATGATAAAGAAAATGCTCGACAAAACCGATATGCCAACAGAATGCGGGGATCAATACAATCAACTGTAGCAGAAAAATAAACTACTCATCATCATCCTCGATGATCTTGGTACCCAACCCCTTGATCCCCTCCGGTGGGATCTCGGCGACGGTGACGAGAGAGTAGAGCTCTTCCTTGGCGTCTTCGTCCTCGTTCCTCTTGCGAGCGATGCGGACCCTGATCCTCCTTGGAACGCTCCGGATCCCCCTGCTCCATATGTGCTTGTTCAGCTTCACATCAACTCTGACATCCGTGGTTCCCATGGCTTTCTGGGCAAACTTCCTGATCTCCTTTATGGCCTTGGGAGCTTTCTTCTTAAAGGTGCTGTTAGCCAGAAACAAAGGGAGAACCTTTAAGACACATTCTCAGAGGCAGAACATAACTTGCCACAATCACATTACCAATCAGTAAATTCAACCATTTGCAGCCTTCTCTTTTCCTAGGAACTCTCAAAGCCGAACAAAACTTATGAATCGACATTTCATGTAGGAACTGAGATTTCCGGAGGTTTCACTCCTCAAGGATACTAAAGGGTGCACTGATGCTTGTTATCCAAGGAAAAACAAGACTGTACTCACACTACAAGATCTACACCAATTAGACATGCTGACCAACCAACAGAGCCAAAAACAGGAAACATATATCGCAAGATGAAATCCCAAACTGCTTTAGATAACTATTCCTAAGCAAATGAAAACGCGCTTCAGACGGAACGCGATTTCACCGAAATAGGCTCCCAATCAGTCCGGAAAAATTCGTTCTCATTGGCAGAACCACATCTTCTACACACTTAAACGAGGAACAACTACTGCAAATCACCCGGAAAAACAACAAACGCTGCAACTTGAAAAACCCGCCATCCATCAGCTTCGGCCCTCTTTCGATACATACTTAAAAATCCTATCTTTTCGAGCAATTCACGGAGCAGCAAAAAAGCGAAACCAGGGAGATAAAAGAAAAAAAAGGGGATTTTTTTTTACCAGCCATGGAGGCGCTTGTGGAGGTTTATGGTGTACTCCCTCGTGACCACCTCCTCTTTCCTCCCCGACGACTTCTCCACCATCCTGGACGGCTCTCCTCGATCCGATTCGTCCGCCTGTCAATTCCACCCACCCAAAGAAATTCAGAAACCCGTTCTCAAAACCCGATTCCGAATCGGTAAAATTACAGGCACTACTCGCGCAAAAGAATCGAACGCGTGAAACTACGGTTAGCAAAAACGCTTCGGTTCAGCTCGAGCTCTGAGCAAAGCCAGAGATGGCGGAGACGTAGAGAGAGACCTTGTCTTTCAAGTTTCCTCTGCTCCTAAGCAACCGAAGCGAGAGAGAGAGAGAGAGAGAGAGAGAGAAGCTCTTACGGCGCGACTGAGCAGAGGGCGAAGCGAAGGCGACGGCTAGAATGAGAAGACGAAGAATGAGAGAGGTACGGGAAGGCAAAATAAAAACCCTAGTGGCATTCCGTAATAAAGTCACCAGAGCATGCCCCTTTCTGTAAATGCACTTCAGCTTAATTTAGAGCGGACATAATTTTTCCCTATAGTGCTGTTATCGAGTGCCCTCGTTACGGTTGTTAATTCAGCATGCCTAATTGGAAATGTTAAAATTTTCGAAATACCGATTAGGCATAATATGATAACTGTAAAATAATTTTGGTTAGTTGCTTAAATTGATTGGAAGATTGTGTTTTTCGATTTATAAGTTGAGGGAGATCTTGATGTCGGGAAGAGCTCGTCGATGAAGGAAGACTTATGGGTGAAGATGTCCAAATTGTCGGAGAAGTGGAAGTCGAAGCTCGAGCTGTCTCTAATTGGTGTGGTCACTTCCTATTGGTTTCGAGTAGAAATGGCTATGTGAATCTTTAATTATTTGGAAAAGTCACATGGAAGTGCATTTATCATTAGAATAATATTACATCACCATACAATTAAAATTTGATAGTTTTTTTGGATTGAATAAATTTGATAATTGAGTAACTAATTAAATGAGAGATTGAAAACTTTTACTTTTTCCCTTGTCATTTGTTACTGCTTTTGTCCTAATTTGCTAGTAAGTTCCCAAATTCACTTTGACTTATCTATAGTTTTGGCAAAGGTAACTCCATGGTAGTTTTGTTAATAACTTTTGATATAGATTTTTTTCTTTGAATATTTACTTATTATTAATTAGTGGCTTCTTGATGTGTTAGAAAGTTTCATATCAGAAATAATTTTCAACATCTCCATAGCTAGTAACTTGAAAAGTTACAACAATTACCCTTTCAAATTACCTGTTTTTCTAGTTAAATTGATCCAGCAATGCACAAATTTTCAATCAAGGTTGAAATCCTTATAAGCAGAACCTCCGTCAGGATTGCAGCTAGCAATTTTGGCCCATGCCATGCGTATTCTTTCTTTTTGTATATGAGAATTTAATTTATACTTGGATATACAAAGATTCCTATCAAAGTTAAAATATGTTTAGCAATCATTATAAAAGATTAAATGGACCTTACTATGGCCTATAGAGCACAAAAAGGCCTCATTCCTCAAAACCCACTAAGGAAAAATTGCATGGATATTAAGGATCATTGAGGACTAAAGATTAGGATGATTAATTGGGATTCGATGTATTTCGATTAATCATTTCTATGGCAAGTAGAAAGGTCATTAAATTAATCATTTTTATGGCAAGAAGAAAGATCATTAATGATGGATTATTCACGCAGCACGTGGCTCAATCAACGCGTAAATCAGAGAGGCATGTGGTCGAGCGATTGTCTTAAGTTTTTACCCTCACACAGCACCGACCCTCTAGTCAAACAACCGGCGAGGCGGATCAACACCATCGAAGCAACAATCCTAATGCATATGTAAACTTTGTAAAACAGTTTCATCAGATAAATCTAATGATATTCAAAAGCGGCAGACCTGTAGCTGAAGATTGTGTCAATCGTTCGCCGGTACAAATCAATCTCTGGAGAACACGAGCAATTCAGAAATCTAAGTGATTTTTCAGAAGAATTCTTCAGTTGTCTTGTTCATAAACGGTAGGTATGTTGTTTAATGTTTCTGAGCTCGTAAAACAAGGGCCGATCAGATGAAGTAGGCTCGAAATGTGAGCTTAAAACCGCCCAAGTTCTTTCTGTCAGCTAATGTTTCTACCCTTGTAAAGTTCGACATCTCAAAGTATCACGATCTGTACCTCAGTGAATGAGCTACGTCCTATGCGGAGCTATGTCCTATGCAGCATTTAACTTGACAAAAATCTCCTACGAATTTGCAGAGCGGCGTGAGTATCTCCACAAACTCAGAGCCAAGACTGCCATAGCAGCGACACCTGCTAAAATCTGCACGAGAGCAAATTTTCTGCAATTACTGCCTTTAAAAGTAAAAGATAAACTCAAATGAAAGAAAAAAGTGACAAATGATGAGGAGCTTAAACCAATGCAACACTAGAAAAGGCACTCATGACTATAGTTTGCAAATGCTAAATATATTTTCCAAGTCCCGATTATGACGTTCGTTAAAGTACTTGCAGGACTGAGGCTGGCTGACTGATGGAGAACAGGAGAGGGTCAATCAATGCATGAGAGTGATAAGGGCAAATAAGAAGTTCCTAGGATTATCGTTGAAACAATAAATCTCTAGGGTGTAGCTAATTCACAAGTGGCGAGAAATGTCCAGTTAATTGCAGCTGACCTTTGCATCTCTAGCGTGTGTGATCCGAGAGAACCCAAATAGTGATTTTAACATCTGGAGGCGAGACCTTTGTGGCAGCAAAATCACCACTGTGTACTGCTTCTTACAAGGAAAAGGTATTATTCTTTGTAATGCCGACTGGGCTGTTGATGGAGCAAGAGATTCTCTAACTTTTGAGCGTCCGTCATCTTGAACCTGCACCAGAAATGTAAAGGATGGGACGAGTCATTAGACATACTGTCAAAGCTGTCCCTCTTCTGCTACAAGATTAAGCAACATCATTATAGTAACATACAACACTTGTCCACGGCATTTGGCGGGTTCTATATACGTACTGTGTTCCTCCACCAAATGATCTAAAACTTTCAGTTTGGTTATTTTATCATATTATCACGGCCACTTTTTCCCAAAGTTTATTGCACATGGATGTCTCAAAATTCAGTTTGCATGTGCAAGGGTATTTTAGTATTCCACATCACTTATCCACTGGGTATATATAGGCGTGCAGTCTACCTCTACCTAATAATTTAAACTTTTGGGATGGACGTTCTGACATTCACATTATATTAATTGTGTGGAACTTATAGTTTTATATTCATTTTTGAACATTTATGGAATGGGAAGGCAAAAATTTATATACTGTATACAACGACAGTCTTATTTATGCTCGTACTTCTTTACAAATGTATCAAGAAGAACAGTCCAAGCAAGATTGTCCAACTAATTTGCATTAGCTTCCATCATTGAATATTTATGTTCTTTGATTCCTACAAAACCCCAGACCTTTTTTAGAATATTCAAAACGTCAATGAACAGATCCTGCACAGGTTCTGATTTTCACATGGATTTTCATGCCACATAAAATCGTAGTTTAGTGCTACTTGACCAAATGAAACAAATGTGCAGAAACCACACAGTGAGATGAATGATGCAGAATGGAAAAACGCCATAAAAAGGAAGAGGATGACCCCCAATAACTCACCTTAAACGAAGTGCCCACGTCTCCGGAATAAACTCTTGATTGGTAGCTGCGCAAAATTTTATCCAGCCAGTAATAATTCTCCTGAAAAAGAAAAAAAACCAGAAATAAATCAATGGTGAAAATTCATAAGGCTCCAATGTACTGATAGATCATTATCATAAAGAATGCAGAATCTCCAAGAAGAATTTCACTTTCACCTGCACTCCATCTTCATGAGCTCTTTGTTCGATCTCCAGAATTGTCAAAACATCCTCTTCTGATGGGCCTTGCTCTTGAAGACGTTGTATTTCATCCAAAGTGAGATCAACCTGTCAAGATACATTGCAAAATGAACTAAAATTAGGGCATCAACCTCATAGATCCGGCAAAAGCAAGAAAGAGAACTGAAATGGAAATTACCAGCTTCAAGGAGATTTCTGGATCACAGGAAAAATTAATGCTAATGTCACCACGTACATCACCAGTCCTTGAAGGTCTATTACCGCCAAGAAATACTGTAACCCCTGTGGAATAGATCTGTACATAATGGTAAGAACTAAATGACAGCCACAAGAACAGACGCATAAACGATGTCTCCACAGCAAATACCTGCCCATGCTTGAAACGAAGAACCTGCATTAGCTTTGTTTCAAGAAGTTTGCTAAAAAATCCAATAGAGTGAATCTCCTCCACCTTCATTCACAATATGTTTTATGACCGAAGTACAAACAGAAATTGGTCAGAAAAGCATGGAAACCCTCTCACTCCATAATGTGTGAAAATATTGATCACAAGGAACCACATACCATTGTTCCATTTTTCAATTCCACAGGAAAGCAGATCTGGACAGAACACTGAGCTTGCACCATGGGACTCCTAACAACTTCTCTATAAGGGTATGTAGAGTATCAGAATCCAGAAGAGATAAATTAAGATAAATTAAGCTTTTTAGTGTATTAGAATCCAGAACAGGCAAGTTAAGCTTCATCACGAAGAAATTAGAGGAAGCCCATCCACATATTTCACTCCTACCGAAGCATACCAAATCGCTATTCCATATGAAAAACAAGATTCAATGTAAGAAATAAAGGATGTTGAACATAGAGAACTGACTTTGAAGTATTCTTAAAGATATTAAGAGAGAGTGGAGTGCAAGGGCACTAGCTAAAACTAGAAGAAAGAAGGATAGCGTGGCCGGTGAGTGGAGATTTAACACAAGTAGCTTATTTCCAGACTCATTTCACAAAGTCCTCAATTCTTCAAATTTGAACAGTTCTCGGAGAAAAAGAGATCCTAATCTCCCCCCTTCTTGTTTTGGTGGGAGGGGTGACATGATAACTGAAGAACCCACCTGACAATCTTTGTAGGAGAAGTGACTGGCAAGCCCTTGAGGTCATCACGACTATATCTTAATATTGGTTCTGGAGGCCTAGGAATTCCGCCCTACATGAAGAATCAGAACACAATTATCAGAAGGCTTTCAAATCTCCAGCAATTGAGAAATTGTAAGCTCGAAAAATTACTTACCAGATATTGCAAGATGAGAGGGACAGCAATTGTAGGACTTATACTGCCAACAATCACAACTGTAAAGGTTGATGGATCCTTAAAACAGCGACTAAAGTATTCACAGGCTCTTCTTGGGTCTACTCTTTTGAGGTCACTTATCTTTATGGGCTGCAGAGAAAATTTTTTGCTCATCTCTGACCTTGGAATAACCATCTTAGAATCAAACTGATAAATAAAACCATGATGCCAGGCATACCCTGAAAAAGTACGAGTTTCCATAATTGAGCTCTCTCACACGGTTTACAAAAGCAGTATAAGGATCCCTCTCTTGAGCACGAACTGCTGCTTCAGCCATCTGCATGACAATTTTAACATCCTCTTCTCCCGGTTCCACACTGGTAGCAAATAGTTGATAAACAAGCTGCCAATTTCAAAATGAAGAATTCAATATTGAACACATGGACAGCAGTGCAACATGTAAAATGCAAATGCAAATTACTGAGTAATATTCAAAGAAACATGATAGCAAAAGGGTATCCTCAGTCAAATAAGTTTAAACTCCAGGCAGCTCGCTACTCAGTTAAGAGAATCATATCCTTGCAAGAAACATAGGATGAAAATATGGACATCCTATAGATTCTATGTCAGCAGATATCTAAATAGATATAAGGCTGCCCAAGTGACTACATATGATGCAAGCAAGGCATTGGCAACTCTTGCCAGTTAGGGTTCTAGAAGACTACCAAATCGAAATCATAGAAAGACTTAAAACACCCATCTTGAAATGAATAAGATTACAAGCAGGATGCTGCTGTTGAGGGTGCCACATCGTCTTATCTAATATTTGATTCATAATTTGGTAACCTTTGGTTGTGGTAGGAGAACGCTACAGCTTGTCTGTTCTTGTGACGATATAATACTACAACTTCTAAGATGTCGCCTAAAAATGAGAGATACTGTATTTATGAAGACTATGTGTATCTACATTTTCTCTGACACTAGTGGTTGATCTGAATGTAAAGATATGAAAAGATGCATGATGGATGTGAGAGAGAGAGAGAGAGAGAGAGAGAGAGAGAGAGAGAGAAGCGACGCCGGGAGAGGGGGCGTGGAGAGAGATGTCAAGGAAAGTATGAGGAACATGGTTTAACAATGCAATGGAAATGAGATAAGCATACTAAAGAGATGGATTGAGGTTAGACGGATGTATCCCTTCCTGCAGTCTAGCCAAGCCTATGCTATTTAAATAATCAATGGAAAAAAGAATGGACAAATTAAGAACTACAGTTGATCCTTTGGAAGACGTGAACATGCAATTACTATATGTAACAATGACATGACTGGATTCTTCAGTCCTGACAATAGAATTACTAAGTCAAACCTGCAGAGCAGTTTCCAGGTCCAAAGGAGAGCAATCCCCAGAAAAAGATCTCATATAAGCTCCAATTTTTGTACCAACTTCAGCTCTCTTACCAGCAAGCATATCCATTAGTACAGAAGGTCTATAGCCATACACACCAATTTCTCCAGCAATTGTTGATCCCATAGAGCATGAAAAATATTCATTCTCCGATACTTCAGATAGACCCCCATATGAAAAACCAGTAAACAGGACCTATAATGCAGAACTATCAATGCATTAGATGAGAGAGAGGGGGGGAGAGAATGCAGAAAACAAAAAATCTGATGATGTCTGCAAAATCTCTCATCATACATGATATGTATCAGAAATATGAAAGAGAGAGAGAGAGACAGAGAGAGAGAGAGATCCTCATTACACTTGATAATTAGATTTGTTAGCTAAGGAGTT
Organism: Eucalyptus erythrocorys; assembly: GCA_014182555.1. Taxonomy (NCBI): domain Eukaryota; kingdom Viridiplantae; phylum Streptophyta; class Magnoliopsida; order Myrtales; family Myrtaceae; genus Eucalyptus; species Eucalyptus erythrocorys. The sequence goes on along the minus strand of CM024599.1, from coordinate 49,181,396 downwards.
AACATTCGATACGTTTGCTCCATCAGATAACCCTTTGCACAGCCAACAAATCAGTTAGTTCTTTCATCTAAGTGAACAATGAACCAGTTATCACCAACATGACATTTTTTAATGCACATAAGTTCACCAGCATAACATAATTCAATGAGGAGGTTCATGAAGTAGGAACTAAAGCTTTTGATAATTTTAAACCTAAGACAGAAATCAACTTCCCTAGCTTCCTGGAAAGCCAAATTTTAGTACTGATTCCAAGGAAACAAGTGAGCACTGGCACCTTCAAGTTCAACTCAACTTTTTTTGGTCATGATCAATAGATTCTAGAACTTTTAATCCAGCAGCAACAAAGGCTTAAGACGATCTTTGAAAATTGCTTGACCTCCAGGACACAGAGAAGGTTAGACTACTTACAACTAGCTTTCTCCAAAATTAAATGATTTTGAGTTGATCAAGCAACAGACAAACCTATAGCTGAACAATGAAAACCAACTGAAATAAAATGATGTGAAGATGTATGTCAAGTATGCACTTGTTCAAGCATATGATGCCATGCTATATGCATGTGGTGTTATGATAACTCCTTTCTCCAGCCAAAGCCTACTTTCCATCAGTTCTGGTAGAAAAGAAATTCTTAAAGGTGCCAGACACACATCTTTCCAAGAGCCCAAAGGTACTCACATTTTATCTCAAGACCCAAATCTATATTAGGATTATAACCTTTAGATATTTTGACTGCTCTACAACTTAATGTGCAGGGATTTAAGATAGCAGGACTGGTGAAATCCATGTTTTCTTTCTCTCTCTGCCACTAATGGCCCCTTCCTTGCAAGGAAGCATACATAATCTGATGAATGCCATTCATAGAATATGAAAATGATGGCTATTCAGAACAATATCATAACATTCAGGATGCACTACCCAGAGATAGTATATGTAAAGTACTCACAATCAGGAGTTAACAAGGCACAGAAGGCCAGACTTTACCTGGTCATCAAGGAAGTCAGTGCATTTATAACATACTCTCATCCCATTGGATAGGATCAATTCAGTGGCTCCGATGTTTGAGTATTCGAGCTGCTGGGTAATATAGCTGAAAAGGACATCCTTACAAGGTTAAAGTTTGAATGTCAAAGTTCAAATGCAATTGTGCCTGAAAGAATTGTCCAGCCAGATTGATTGAATAGCTAGTTGAGAGAACATGCTTGGCTATAAAGTTGACAGAAGAATAAGAAGTTCGAAGAATTACAAAATCAGTCTTAGGTAGTTTAACCCTGTTACAGAATCTGCATGATGCTTTTGCAGCAACATCAGCGCTTTTCAAGATTCATAATAGTCGATCACAATGTTGTCTGCACAAATCACCCTTCGAGGGGTTTCCATGTTGATAGAAGTGGAACTTTAGGAAGATATTCTTTACCAAAAAAAAAACTTTAGGAAGATATTAATCTACAGAATACAGTTCATTCGATACAAACCAGGGAAACCACAATGGAGGTTTGAGGAGCAGTTAAATTATGTGTATAACTCCTTAAGAACCTTAGTTGTTAATTATATCTTGATTGGTTGAGGACCATAGTGGAAATGGAAATAATCATAATAACTGTAACCTGACAAGTTCAATACCCAAATACCTAGACAGACACTAGTTAAGTTTTATACCACAAATCATGAGCTAGGCTCGAGACATGCAATTATAAGATAGCTGACAGTGATATCCCTAGATGTTCCATGAGTGATTTGCCAACCTCTAGTTTTATAGCACAACCATCTCAAAACCAGCAAGAAGACCTCAACAAGCAGAATTATGAATATTTGAGGAATTCCGTTGAATCTTAATTCACATGTTCATTAAGCAACTCAGATGAAACTACATTTGGGAGAGTAAAATCCAAAACTACCATTCACCTAGAAGAGAGTAAACAATAACTATATAGAATGAGATAGGAACATGGTCGGAGGATATGCATCGATTAGATGTAGAAAAGTTATGAAATACATCCAAAGGCAAGTACAGGTACAAGAAGAGGCTCTTGGCTGAACTTTACCCTGGATTTGGCTTCACGGGGACAATCTCTTCCGGAATAAGTTCTTCATCCCATGGTGCAATTTGTTTTTCCTCCTCTAGAGAATTGACCTTCAATACAACACTTCTAAGATCATCCACCTTTGCAGATACTTGAGGCTCAATGGCCTTAATGACACAGCTGCTCGAGGTAAGCAGCTTCTCCGAATATTTTGATACATCTGATGATGAAATATCTACAAGTACGAAAGGACTTAGTCAATGCTCACAACCTCTAATTTCTTTGTTCTGGAAAAGCACTAAACTACATTATATGGTTATGACTACTCACAGGGTAAGATAGTTTTCTGGAGTTGTGCCTCATACTCAATACCAATTACAGGCTCACCACGCAAAAAATGCTGCAGGTTTATATGTAAAAATTAATCATTTTTAACACCAATAAATATAAATAATGACGTTATCAAGATTATAGATCATGGAAATACTTGAATCAATTCATCTCGCAGGCTGGTTGATTGCATTTGATCACGCTCCAGATAAGCAGATTCTATCTCTGATAATAGCAAAGCTCGAACAATAGATATTTCGCGTTCTGAAAAACCATGGATCCTCACCCTTGCCACCTGAAACATAATTGTGGTTGAAGAACGATAAACAACAAAGAAGTTTATTAACCTAAGAGAAAATTGACCTCCGTGAGCATTGATTCTAGAGCCTCCATGGTCCCTCCTTCTTTGCACGATGCTGTTATCACATAGGCCTTTAGTGGACGAACTAAGACATCTGAATCAGCTGAACATGAGAAATAGGGCGGATCATTCCTCCGAGATTGCTTGAAAAATCTTTGGTTTAGGGCATGAAGGAACACAGATTCTGTGAGCAAGTCTTTGTAGTCCTTCACGGTTTTTAAATCATCGGCTGGCATTTTGTAGCTGATCATTACAACACTCTGCACCAGTACACATCAAGCTTATGGAGTCATGAAGAAACACTTCCAGTATAACAAACAAAGGCTCATATCATGTACAAAAAAGAAAATTAAGCACACACTCACCCCAGCAGCTTCACGTTCAACAAAATATGAAATCCGAGGTTCGTCATGAGATGGAACTGAATAGGTAGGAATGGGTTGGAGGTCAGGCACTGCACCTTTCTGCCCAAAATGAGTCTTTATCATATCAACTACACTCTGTAATGGAGAAGAAGAGCTTTAGAAATCAAGGAAATATGGTAACTAAACATGGTGCTTTGGGATGGAAAGTATATGTATATAATGACACCAAACCTGAGTGTCAGCAAAGTCTCCAACAGCTATAACTGCCATATGACATAACTGGTACCATTTCTGATAAAACTGCTTCACAGTCTCAGCAGAGACAGTTCGAATCACCGCTTCTGTGCCAATAGGTAAGCGCTCTGCATACTGCAATTTCCCAATTCCAATTAGTCACTTCGATGAGAAATCAAAGAAGAAGTGTGACTATGAACGGCTCTTAGGCTTAGGAAAAGTTTTCACTCTTGGCCTATGATGCAACTTTACCAAGGTAAACTTCAATTTCTCACTAGCCAATATAACTTCCTCCGTAACTTTAAATGCCAACACTTTTGGGGAAACTTTCTTTTCCTTTAGTTGACCTTTACAAAATTAAATCACCAGCTGATTTTTCAAATTCTAATCACCTCACAGTCCTACTCTTTCATTGCAGCTTCACAAAAAGACAAGGAAACAGAAAAATCCCAAAGAAGATAGAATGATAAAGGGAAAGAGGATGCCCCACCTCAGAAAGAGGGAATGAAAAAGGCAAAAAGACATGTTATTTTTATTGAAATGACTTCTACCAGATTGTCTATTAAATTGGCAAGCTAATAGAAGGCTACCACGCACTGAACTCAAAAGTGATGCAAAAACACATCCTTTGTAATTTCCACAAGCATGGCTATGAAAACATCTTTTAATTTCACCATCCTACAGGCTAAAGCAACAAGACTTCTGTACCATTTTAGAAAGAGCTTAGAAATAAAAGAAGTACATTCTTCAAACAGAACTCTCTTTGGACATGGTAAAAAAGTGCAGCATAGCAAATAGTCACTGAAATATCAGTAAAAGAAAGATAGAAAGCAATGGGAATATGCCTTTTTTTTTTTTACTTGGAAATACCTTTGAACCTTCCATCAACAAAATCCAATGAGCATCCTGCATTCTTCCAGTTGCATTCCTGTTACTTCTGTATTCTTCTAAGACAGCTCCTCGTTCCTTTTCCAGATCGTCTTTTGAGACCCGAACCTGAAATCCACAATTATTAATGCCGAACACATCAAGAGAGCCAATAACTATCAAAGTGCTAAGTTTTGTCATTACCTCAGAGCTGAACTCTGCCAAAATAGAGATAGCCTGAGACAGTAGCTCAGGCTTGTCAACAGGAACAAACAACTCGTATATGGTCTGATCAGCAGATGTTACAGCATTTTGACAAGCACCGAATTCAGCTCCGATACTCTCTAGGAATTTCACGATATCATGATTGGTATATCTGTTAGTGGCACTGAAAGCAAGGTGCTCAATTATGTGAGCAACTCCAAGCTCATCATCCTCTTCCAAGACTGAGCTGCCGCAAACACAATAGGTTATCCTCTTTGTCAAACCAGGGAGATGTTTTACCATAGAAATAAGCAATGCACGAAGTGTAACTAATGGCTACATAAAAGACTGCCCCGCATTGTTTCTCTTTAGTTAAGAACCGAGACTGGCAATAAAGGTGGAATCCTAGACTGTCATCAGGTTCCATAGAAGCTGCATTGCATGTGGTCTCCATGCCAACTACTCTGATATAATCGCATGACAATTGGGCTTAAAAACATATCACCTCAACCACAAGGTATTCAGGCATTGGCTTTGGTCTGAGTTTTGACTTGTATACCAGACGACACATATCGACGCTTAATATAAGACTAAGATAGATCAGTCATGAGTTCGGACTGCTCGTCCATGCAAATATGTTAATGACCCGACCTTACTAGCACAAGCCCCGACAAAAGCATCTCCTCACGGGAGAATGACAGTTTCATCCACTATCATTGCAGACACATCTTCCAAAAGTAGCGGCTAATCTCAAACATCCCACCATTTTTCCATTTCAACAAATTTCACATTCTATTTCCCTCATCACATGATTCTCTTCATCACAAGACGAAATTCGCATTAGCCGGGAAACAAAAAAGCCCCTAAACATCAAAAGCAGTCCTTCAGTCGACGCTACTTCGCGATTTCCATCCTACCTCGCCGTATCTCATCCGCAAACCGATTCCACTACCACATTCCGACAGTTCACTCGGCAACTCGGCAACCTCACTCGACGCATACAATCAAACTCGAATGCAACGCTCGAAGCTCACTCCAGGCTACCAACACACCTTCGATCTCGACCCTCCCGACCCGATCGGAATCGCCTCCTCTCATCCGATACGATAACAACACCGAAAAAAAAAAAAGAAAAAAAAGAAGAAGAAGCTACTGAGACAGAGAGTGCGGAACGAGGTCAGGGCGCCGGTTTGCTCACCCGACTTTGACGACGAGGGCGAGGGCGGCCCTCATTCGGGGCTTGGAGTTGGGGCGGACGTAGTAGGCGAGGCCGTTGGGGAGGCGGCCGTACTCGGTCCCGAAGGGCTGGTCCCCGAGGGCGTCGCCCATGTCGACGGCCGCCAGCTTCAGCGACCGGAAGCCGTGCTTCCGCCCCAGCTGCTGCGACGTCTCCGCCGGAAGCAAATCCATTCCCTCTCTCTTCTCTCTCTCTCTTCTCCGTGTCGCGCGGGGACTGGCGACTCTTCTGGACTGTCGTTGCAGGGAGGAGGAGGAGGCGGATTGGGAGTAAAAACGGAATATGGTGTTTTTGCGTGCCGGATTTGATTTTGGCTTTTGGCTTTTTATGGTTTCGCTACTCGAAACGGGCATGGTAATGGTACGGCCATTGGCCAACATGATGAGCGAGAGACAACAAACTATTTTTCATTTTCCTTTTATTGGGGGCCTTTTCTTTTCTTTTTCCACCTCCTTCCTTTCTATATATTAGTGGGTGAAAAAGCCACAAAAAAAAAACATCAAACTTTGCATCCTATAATATATTTATCCTTAACTAATTTTTGTACCACCAAAAGCCGACAATTTGTATCTTTATGTAACACAAAAAATTTTAAATTTTTACCAATGTGACACATTTAAGGATCCTAAACATTTTTAAATGTATTGTACAAATGCAAATTTGGAGTTTTTGATTTCATAAAAAAAAATTTAAAAAAAGTGTATCATATAGATATAAGTTTGAAATTTTGAAGATCATAATTTTTTTTTTGGACAAATATATAACAATGGGCATAGTTTAGGGCTTTCGGTGGTTTTACTCTTTTCAATCATAACAGAAGAAGAAGAAGTAGTTACAGAATTTTTAGATTCTGTCATAATTATTTTACACATTGTTAATCAACTTATGACCTCTCAAAAAAACGGACAGCTTCTTTATCACCAGGCCAACCGCTTTTGGGTAAGCCACGGTGTAATAAAGACTCGTGTAGAAATTAGTTGATTAATCAATTTGTGGATTGTGTGACTCCATCGTGGCCATTCCTATGGTGAATTTTGCATAACGGGTTTGACCTTAAATCTTCCGGTTACTTCCGATAGCTTAGGATACGTCATAAACTTGGATAAGTGAGTAATCGTGATCTGAGTATTTCTTCTGTTGGCTTTGACTTTCTTTGTCTAACTCCCACCTGAGGACTTTGTCAATTGCCGACTCCATTACGTTACCTTGACTAACAATCGCTCGTGGAATTTTCATACTAAATCCTCTTCATCTTGATGCATCTGTAAGAATCATGACCCGAGGAAATGATTCCACTAGTCTATCGTCGGTTTCGAAAAACTTCTTGATGAAATCCATCATGTGTACTTTGATGGTGCAGTGATTTGCACGCAATTCAAACGCACATGTCCGTTTCTTGATCCCTAAGCAAGAAAACGCCTTAAGAATCGTCACCGTTAGACGGGTCAATAGTGTTGCACGCTCCCCTTTCGTTTGAAAAATAAATTTTTTGCTCGAGGACAATTATAATTTGCTATTTTCACTTCACGTATGCGTTGATTTATTGATGGGACTGGTAGAGGTGCGTGGACCCTACCGTCTAAGGATTTCTCGAAAGCAAAGCGCCATATTGTCTTCTTCAACGGAGGAAATGTCGGAAGAACTCGTGCTACCGGTCAATAAAAGGGTGGCGTGCGCTTCAGGTATTGTTATGTCCTCCCTCTCATCTGTTAAAACAAATCTGAAACCGAAAACCGAAGACCGACAAATCGATGCCGGTTACAATGTTAACAAGTTTAGGAGATATAAAGACCCAGACACGAGAGACAGAGAAGTTGAACCAAGAGACAGGCACTTGAAAATGCCAGGACCGCGAATGCAGCACCTTCCCTAACTTACACGAAGGTTATAAAAACAGGAAATGATCTACCTCTAATGAAATTGGACCCAAAACTAGGGATTGAGCATAAGCAAAACTATGCTGTCATTATCCGCAAATCGCAGCCTGCAAGGTTTTCTCAAATCATAAGCTAAAAGGGCAATGCCCACCTCAGTCAATCTACAGGACCTCTGTTAATTCCATTCCAAGGGCTACAACATTTGTATTACATGACCTTTTTTCTGTGATCATTTCTGCGATACCTTCTGAGCAATCAGCTTGATGTCCTTCAATCTTTCATCGATTAACTGCTGCAGCTGCTCTTCTTGTTTGTTCTGGTTGTCCTCCACTTGGATACCATTAGCTTCGCCACCTGCTTTTGCCCTATGCATGACGAACGACATCTCAGGATCAAAATCACTCAGTACTTCAATCACTTTCTTTCCGGCAGTCTCAGAGTCTTTTCCTAAAATGTCTGCCCTGACACGGTTTGAAATGACGGAAAAATAATCCTGTATGCTCTTATCGGCTGGATCAAGCCCAAGATAGACTAGAATCTCCCAACATTGAAGAAACTGTTTCTTGTTGATTTTGAAATGCTTCCTGGCATCCTCAACCACACTAGGAGGAGGCAACAACCGAGGGATGTAGGTTTTCTTTGATAGTTTGCCTTGCTTCAACTGAGATACTGTTGAATTTACTGCCTGCTGGACTTTGTCAAAGCTCAGAAGCCGTTGCACATCGATACATGTTCGCAAGTGTTGAAGATTATCCACTGGCTCTTCTATTGTGAAGTCATAAACACCATCGGCTATTGCGACATTGTTAAGCACCTCCAGGAGATAGCGGCCATGGCCTTTGCGCTGGTAAAGTGGTAATACTAGAATCTGACATTGGCAAAAAACCTAGTGAGTAATACAAACTAACTGATCCGATTTACATGCTCTTCTAAAGCACTGAATACTTGTCTTCTTTCTTAAAGTTAACCAAGATGACAGCAAACCTGACCAAGCCGCAGTCGCGAACTATCGGGATAGTGATAGAAACGATATACAGCAGCAAAACCAAGAAGCTTATCATGAAAATTGCCTTGCTGATCACTTGTCTTCTGAATAAGAAGATATAGCTCCCAACTTGAATCCGTTACATCAATAGGATTGCTACCTGATTGATAAAAAAAAAAAAAAAAAAAAAAACTTGCTCAGGATCAGAAATTTCTACTGTTGCCATATAATGCAACACAGCATTCCAAAAATACCCATGAAAAGTCAATGAATTACCGTCTACAAGAAGCAGAACAAGAGGGACCAACCGACTATACAGGTGTCCGGCTGTCATATCGCCCATCAGCATGCGCACAACCTGACATGCAGGAAGAGTCAATTTTCATGATTCTTAACTTCCTACTGTGCAAACAGGGGGAAAAAAAACAAAGGAACACCAAATGCATCCAACAAAGGAAAGATGAAAAGGCAGAGCAGGAGAATGAAAAGCGGGCTCCTCTAAGAAAACTCTGTCAAGTTTATCAGATTGTTAAATGGGCAATATAAAAGTCCAACTCCCTCCCAGTCCAACTCCCTCCCAGGTAAGGCCTCAGGACATTCATAGCACAACCAACAGAATCAAATATGAGATTGCTCAGAAGAGGAGTTTTGCTTCCCTTGACAGGTTCGAATGTAACAGGAAAATCTTAATTAGCAACAATAGGAAATGAACAGATTCATTAGGCAGCTTTTACCTATTAAAAAGCATAATGAAAGTTAATTGTCATGTTCATCATATTATGCATACACAATAATGTATGAGCACCAGAAATAGAAAATTTCAATGAGCACATGTTGAAACGAAACACATACCTATGTAAAAACTAATAGCACATGTAATAGTAATGAGCATCAGGGTTTAGAGAATCAAACCCACCTCGACATCAGAACCAACTTTTAGATTACTAACGGAATCATTGACATGACCGTCAGAGTGTTTATGCTTTAAAATCTCCCCAGCTGAAACTGTAGACCTGAGAAAAGTTATATTGACAAGAGAACTTAACAGATAACCAAATAAGACACTCAGTAAACCTGAACTGAAAATGAATTCTAGCCTTCCTTCCCCCCCCCAAACTAAAAAAAAAAAAAAAAAAAGTGTACCTAATAAACTGGGTCTCCTTGGAAAAAGTTTGAAGGAAGTCATCTTTATTATCCACGAGAGTTTCACCAAACATATTCTGATTCAAAGATCAACAAATCAGCAGTTGTCAAGGGAGATTTAAAAAAAGTAGTTTGACCAGTAAACTCGGTACCTTAAGAGCAGTGTTCAGATCTGTGATTCCTTTTCCTCCCTTGAAAAAATTAAAACCACAAATACCGCATGCCATCATTAGTAAACACAAGGCCAAATTACAAGAAGAAAGCATGTTTATCCCACATGTCTATCGACAACCCTAAAAGGTCAGCATTGCATACTGATCACAATGCAGAATTAGATGGAATGCATACTGATCACACTGCAGAATTAGATGGAGTACTTACATCCGATTTGCTCTCAAAAGCAATCTCTGCATATGCATGAAATGACACACAGCTTACCCAGACGCATATCTGCACCGATTGCAATAAGCATTAAATGGAGTCACCTTCCACTATCTAAAACTAAATAATCACACAACACATGAACAAGCCCAAAGAATCATATAAATGCAAATATTCTCCTCATGAACCAGGAAAGATGATGCTGCAAGAATAATAGACTGAAGAATATTTCTCCTTCTCAATACTTATGTCACAGGAGCAGTTAACCAAAATCATCAAAAGCATATTAACTAGAAAATATCACTGCGCTTCAAGCACAAGGAGAAACTACGCTGTCCATGGTCTTCAGTAGCTGATATAGACTATTATCGTCTCACAGCTCATAAGAGGGAGCAGCTTGTCAAGCAACAATCTACTCGAATATGAATGTCAATATAACAAGAAAATCACAGCATGATCAGGGAAGAAACGAAACAAAAGTTGAACCCTCTACAGGCAAAGCAAGTTATCTAGTAAGTGGAAAATAAAATGCAGGCAACTTATACATTTTCACACAACATAGAACACACAGTATTGTACATTTAAATTATAATCCCTTACCTTCAATCCCTCGTATCCATAGATTTTTCCATCTTCCTCCTCAAAGAAATGACTTAAGTCAACTGGATCAAGGCAGAAGCTATCCGGAGCCCCCACTTCTTCTTCCCTGGACACTACAAAACCAGCGACAAAATTACAACTCAAGCACAAATGCAGTCAAGACACATTTCAGACAAAAATACTCATGACCTAGAAAAGGTAAAAACGAGCGACAAACAAAAACAACATAATCTCATTGTTAGCTGAGCCTCTAAACCTAGATACAGTTCTAACCTTAGTAACCATAGGGCACAGGAAAAACCAGGGTACAGCAGGCATCTCGACTACCATGTTAACATAGCAAATATAGTTAGCTCTTGTTCAGCTGCAGTCACGACATAACAGGACACAAAACTGAAAAAACAATGCCAACCCAACTGGAACTAACCACACAAGACCAGCAAGTAGACCTCACCATTTCAGTTAATCAAACTTAGCTTAAAAAGAACTCTGCAATCTGCATATTTTGTCACAAGAAGCTTTTTTTTTTCTTTTTCGCAGGAAGCCACAGCTACCACAACGACAAGACAGACTAAGGTCAACTAAACCATAAATCTCAAATTTCCATATCACCTCCTCCCTTTCCTGTACTTCTTCATGTATTTAGTCAAACACGCTAATGAAACAACTCGCGACTAGCTCACTCCACTATAACGCACACAAAAATTTCATCTAACTCGAGCAACCGCAACCGCCGAAGAAAAAGCCAAAGCGGCGACAACAGGACGCGCGATCTCGCGGAAAATACTCCGCCAGAAACTTACCGAGGTACACTTTAAAGCAGCCGTTCGGGTCGACTCCAGCATCTGCGCCATGAAAACGAGGGACGCTGAGAGCGCTAAACAGACGAGAATTTTTTATTTTTATTTTCGAGCAAATAAACTAGGCCGGGGAGCCGGCAGCCTACAACAGTAAAACGATTGAGAAATCGAACGGATGAAGCGGCTCGGGGAGGAGCCGGCTCAGGAGGTTACCGATGCCGGAGAAGCCGACGCGCCGCCGCTTCTTGGGCTCGGCCACCGGATCGGGGGCGGTGCTGTGCTTCTGCGCCATCGTTAGGGTTTCTCCGAGCGGGAAATGGGAGGAGGAAAGGCGGGAAATTGCGCGCAGAGAGAGAGAGAGAGAGAGGGGAGGGAGGGAGGAAGGGGGAGACGTTGTGCGAGGTGCTGCGATATAAAGAAGGAGCCATCGGAGTCACGTGTTGTGCACGTGCGTTGCCTAAGAAATTAGGAATAATTAAAAGTTGATTGAGACTGTGGCAACCGACTGGGCGTTTGGTCTAGTGGTATGATTCTCGCTTTGGGTGCGAGAGGTCCCGAGTTCGATTCTCGGAACGCCCCTTTCTCTTTTTAGGATTTTTATTTTTATTTTTTATTTTTCTCTAGCATTTTCTTTTTGTCCTTCAATTTTTTTTTTTTTTTAGCAGAATTTCTTGAACTCACTTTGCGCAATCCTGCCATGTCATACTGTTGATGTTTGAGAATTCAGGGTAAAATTTTCGACCAAATTTTGCTTTAGCCAGCACCAGGATCAATACTAAGAACTACCATTAAAGCTCCATTTTTTGTGGCAATTTATCTGGTATAGAAAGCAGAGTAGATTATATTGATGCCGTATATTTGTCGTCGTCCACAACAATGTTGACCGAGCGAAGTAATGCGTCGGACATGACGATCGATCGGGATTATTGCTCGGAAACCAAACACGGGGACCAGGTAGTGTAGATTAAAGAAATTGACATGAACAGTCTTTTATTCAATGGACAAGCCTCCATAGTTGATTAAAAGTACTCAAAGTCATAAACACAACAGCCTCACAGTCTGCATCAGATACTATTTTGATCCGTGCTGTAAATTTGATCAAAGGGCATCAGTAGATGCGCCTGTAGATTGTCATCCCATCGCCCAGCATGACCTGAGATATATCGACCCGAGGATCACCTGCTATCATCTCATCGAACTTGATCGTGTCCTTCCACGCGAACTGCCTTGCTGGGTCGACAGAGGACTGGTCGGACGAGGCAACAGTGCCGCCCCAATAGTGTTGTCGGACATGATCACGCCCTCTGCCCTCAGCAGCCTCAGCAGTCTCATAGTTCTTTAGGTTAGCACGGACAGCATCGACGAACGCAAAGTCAAGGTGCTTTCATTCTCTTGCTGACGCGGAAAAGAGAAGCCGGATGAGATTGTCGAGAGTCTAACGAGCTCAGAAGATAGCATCTTTATTGCACAAGTGCAAATGAGGATTACTTTACTAGAAAAGTTACACCCACGTTTTCCAGTAATTTATCCAGGACGGGCGAAGCTTGTGATAAGATGAAGTCGATCTTGTGTTCATTGTCGGACTTCTTGATAAATGGCAATTCGATTTCACATGCTTCTCAGTCTGCATCGATCGCTATGATCTGCAATGGAAACATTTGAGTAATGTGCAGATTAATTCTAGCTTGACAAACAGACTCGCAAATTTTTAACTTTTCCCAAGCGAGAGATGGCAGACCTTGCCATCTTGCAGAGTCGTAAGAGCCATGAGGAGGAGAGAGTATCTGGTGAAGATGCCTACCTCTATAGTCTTGTCCGCCTTGAATAGCTTCAGGAGCAGCGTGATGAATTGAGCCCCGTCTGGCGCAGTACCCAAGGCTATGGAACTTGGGTGTGGGTCTTTTGTCGCAAAGTCGGACCTGTTCAGCAAGATTCCCACCTACACTGAACATAAAAACTTAAAAGACACTATGGTTTTAAGTGTATGGACAACGGCTTTCAGTCATTAAATTCTATGGTTATGCCAGATTTACTCAATTTATCATTGTCGTGAAGTGAATGTCTGGCTCCGAAAGCGAGTAATAAAAATGTTAATGCACTTCGAAGCAGAATCATTTTGAGTAATGACAATGGAATAGAATTACTGTGGATAGTTTTTTTTTTTTTGGTCAGAAAATTACTGTGGATAGTTTGCAATGGCATCTCTGAACTCCTTCAGAATCTTTGCTTCTCTGGGGTAGACACTAGCCATCGGTACATACTGCCATGACAATACAACAACTTAGAACATCCTCAAACTGTTACAGCAACTTCATTCAACAGAAGAAATTGCTGCAAATAGAAATCAAAAAGGAGAGAGAGAGAGAGAGAGAGAGAGAGAGAACATTGTACAGTTCATCGATGGACCCTGGGAGATTACTTTCATAGTTGGTTCCATCTTTGCAAAGCCACTAGATCAATCAAAAATGCTGATAAAGCATATGCAAAAGAGAAAATCATCTAATTCCTGTATGTTTTGTAATGAAGAGTATTTGAGGTACTCATAGGCATTACAAGACGACTACATCGATTATTGCCCAATCGTTTGCTGATGGATATAGCTAGGTGATATTCTCGGCTTTGTTGTGAAGAAACGTTTTCAGATTGGGCTCTGATCCTTTGTCCAAATCAAACCATCTAAACCAGAATCATCAATTACTATGCCTAAAAACTAGTGGAACCGCCATTTTTTGTGACACTTTATCCTGTAAAGAAAGCAGAGCAGATGATATAGATGCTGAAGACTTGTCATCATCCATGCGTCAAGTGGAACGATCTACCAGAATTATTCCTAACACTGGGACTAGGTAGCGTAGATTAAAAAAATCGACAAGAACAGCCTTTTAGTGAGTGAACAATCCTCTGAAGTTTATTGAAAGTATTCGAAAGGTCATAATACAACTGTCTTACAATTTGTATTAGAAGCTACTGTGCTCCAATCTCAAAAGATTGAGGAACAAGTGCTTATTTTGACGTGTGCCATAAATTTGATCAAAGGGCATTGATAGATGCGCCTGCAGATCGTCATCCCATCACCCAGCGCAACTTGAGATATATCCTGAGGATCGCCTGCTATCATCTTGTTGAACTTGATCGTGTCCTTCCACGCAAATTGCTTCATTGGGTGAGCAGAGGATGGGTTGGCCAAGGTTACGGTGCCTCCCCAGAGCGTTGTCATACATGATCACGCCCTCAACCCTCACCAGCCTCAGCAGCCTCTCGTGATAGTTCTTCAGGTTTGCCCGGTCAGCATCGACCAATGCAAAGTCGGAGTTGGTTTCATTTCTCGCCAACACGCAAAAGTGGAGCCAGATGAGATTGTTCAGAGTCTAATTAAGCTCAGAAGATACCATTTTCATTGCACGAGTTCAAATGAGGATTACTTTACTAGAGAAGTTACGCTCACGTTTTCTAATAATTTATGGAGGACAGGCAAGGCTTGCGATTTGATGAAGTTGATCTTGTGTTCGACGTTGGCCTTCTTGATAAACGGCAATCCAATCTCATATACTTCTCAGTCTACATCAGTTGCAATGATCTGCGGTAGAAACATTTGATTTGACCAATACGAAACAGCAACAGAAAAATGTGCAGATTGATTCTAGCTTGACAAACAGACTTGGCAATTTTTTTTCCTGTTTTCAAGCGAAAGACGACAGACCTTGGCATTGTGCGGAATCGTAAGAGCCGTGAGGAGGAGAGAGTCTCCACTGAAGACGCCAACCTCTATGGTCTTCTTCGCATTCAATAGCTTCAGGAGCAGCACGATGAACTGACCCCCATCCGGCGCAATCGCAAAGGACGACCTGTTCAGTAAGATTTCCACCAACACTGAACATACAAACTTAAGACACTCTTCGGTTTTACTATATGGACAACAGCTTTCGATCATTGAATACCATCGTGCACCATATTTGCTCAATTTATCATCACTGTAACATTAATGTCTGGCTCCAAAAGCGAGTAATAGAGTCTGTTCATCCACTCTAGAGCGAAGCAAAATACAAGCAAGCAGCAGAGACCCAATGAGTGCCGAGGGAGCGCCGGAGCAGAGAGCGAACGAGCCGAGCAAGCGCTGGAGCATAGAGCGAAGAAGTGAGACCCAAACAGCACAAGCGCCAAGGGAGATAACTCTCCGCAGCAGGTTTAGGGCAGCAATTAATGTGTGCAGGCCTATTATTAACGGAGAATTTTTAATTAAGAAAGAGGAAATTCATTTTTTTTTTGCACGAAACGAACGGAGGGGCCCATGACGAGGAGCCACATGAAGCTTCCTAATTGGTCGCGAAGAACGCTAATTGGTGGTCCAGTGTTGGCTGGGTCTGCCTCATTTGTGGGGTCCAATTAACATTAAAAAAAGAAGAAGAAAGAAATAACAAGAAGAGAAGATTGATTCGAAAAGCAGGTGAAAAGAAAGAGAAGGCTTCGTGCGCATGTGAGCAAGTGAGGAGAGAGAAGAAAAAGGAGAGTTGGATATCTAGAGTATCAAAACTTAGCACGGATGAACACTTAAGTATCAAAAGTTAGGAAAGTGATACTTAAGTGTCAAAATCCGAGCAAAATGGATTAATTAAAGGCCGCGCATGGCAACGCTTCTTGGGAACAATTTTTTTCGAAATGGTTCTTTTCTATTTCTATTATGGGGACAATTTACGTAAAAAAAAACCCGTTTGGTAACTACACAAAATTTCTACTCTAGAAATAGAAAAAGAATAGAAATGCGTTTAGTAAAAAATCGTTTCTTTTTATATTTATTTGTTTTTGTTGGCCGATCGCCACCGGATGCCGCCGCCGCCGCCCCGCCGCCGGCGGACCTCCGCCCGCCGCCACATGTCGTCGCCGGCCGCGACATGCGGACGGGCGGAGGTTGGCCGGCGGCGGTGGTCGGCCGGCGGCGGCGGCGGCAGGCGGCATTCGATCGACCTCTGGTGACTGGTGGCGGTCGATCGGCCTCCCGGCGACCCGACGGCGGGCGGTCGGCGGCGGCGGCGGTTGGCCGGCCGAGACCGGCGGCCGGCGGCCGGCGGGGGCGGCGGGGGGGTGGCGGGCGGCGGTCAACAACGATCAATGGGCCGTGCGCAAGAGAAGAATAAAAGAAAAAAATTCACTTAGTTCTTAAACTTGTTCCCGGAAACTAGAAGTAACTTTTTTTACTTCTCATTTCTATTCCGGGCTAACTTTTTATTCCCGGGAACAAAAAACTAACTTGCGGTTATTGTGGCATCCCGGAATTTTTAACTAAGAACCTTTGAGGTATGGATAGGCGAGGAAAATTTTGTGATTTTAATTAGCAATAAAATAGCCCATGACTCGTACCGAGATTCGGCCATGAGCTTGTAAGGAATATATATTAATAACACAAGACTTTGGCTATGTGATTTGAGGTTGTCTATGTTATAAGTTATTTAAATTCTTGATTTAATCTAATCAAGAAATTGTTATTATTAATTAATTAAAAAAATTATTTAATTAAATTTAGAAATTGGGCCGATTTGGAGAGGGCCTGCGACGGGCCAAGTGGGCCGGCCACAAGCCCACAAGGCCACCGGCCCATGACCCGTAAACCATGGGCGGCCGACGCAAAACAAAGGGGGAGGGGAAGACCGGTTTGCATGCAAATTTCTGCATGCAAACCAAGTGTGAAAAATCATCATTACTAGTAATGATGGTGTGAAGGGGGTATATAAGTGAGGAGTAACCGGTTTAGAGGGGTTGGACGCACATAGAGAGAGAGAGAGAGTGAGAGAAAGAGAGAAGGAAGAAGAGAAGGAGGAGAGGAAGAGGAGAGAGAGAGAGCTGCCGTACCTCTGCCGTGTCCATCGCCCCTCTTTGCTCGATTTTCTTAAGTCTAAGGCAAGTGATTAGTTCCCTCATCTACTTTTGCATGTCTTGGTGTGGATCTAGTGTGGTTTTGTGGTAGAAATCGTGGATGGTGTGAGCTGGAAGTAAGGTTTTGGACTGGGTTTGCTTGCTGGTGTTTTCGGTTTTGTGTGAATCCGCATGCGCCAGAAACTTAGATGGACTTGCATGTCACTTTGGAGTGAGAATTTCATCTCGACTTCTTCATGAGATTTAAAGAGCACATTCTGAATTTTAACATACTAAAAATTGAGAGAAAAAGGACAATATTTGAGGGGTGAACTCTATTTTCTAAGAAAATGTTCAGATCTGGTGATGCATGTTGAGTCCGAGTGATTCTGGTTGCTGTATCTAAAATTCTATTGAGAATCTTGCTTCGATTTCTTCGTGAAAATTGTAAAGAACATGAAGAGGAACAACATATCAAAAATTGAGACCAAATGAACGAGAATAGCCTAGGGAAAGGTCAATTTTTCTGAGAACATGAGCACCGGGTGAACTGTACTGGACATCAGTAGCTTCGACGGCCTATAAGAGGGTTTTCCTTTGGGTTTTTCACTTCGATGTCTAAATGAAAGTTGAAGAGTATCCTTTAAAAAAGAACATATCAGAAATTTAGAGGAAAAGAAGCACAATAGGTTGGTCATACGTACTGATTTCGGAAGAAGGACGTGCTGGGAACATCGTTTTATGAGCAGAAATTCTTTTTACTTATAATAAATTTTCTATAATGAAATTGGTCTAAGTGTCTTCATGAGAAACTTATATTAGAGTCTTGTGGATCATACGGTAAAGTTTTATAAATTTTTAAAGGCCAATTGGTTGCTTAATTTTGAGGAAAGGTGAATATTATCATCGGGCATAAACTGGAATGCAACGATGTTGGAGCAGTAGCTTAAAAATGTTACACTTAATTATTTAAAATGAATTTGACCCGAATGCCTTAATGAAAAACATACTTTAGCATCTTGGCTATTATGTGTAAATTTTTATAATTTTTGAAGCTCGTTTAATATTTAATTTTAATTAAATTGAAAAATGGTGCAAACCGTGTATATTAGTGTTAGCCGTTTGATTTAATTAATTTTTATCTTTTTATGTGGTGACCATTTGGACTTGGATCCTTCTTGAATGTTGTACCTCTATGTTTTGTCTGTGCTGTGGTTAAATTTTGTAATTTTTAGAGGCCATCTAGTTATTTAAATGAGGAGAATGCCGAATTGATGTAAGTTGAGGGATTCAGAATTTTCCTTTGTAAAAGTTAAGTATTACTTTTTCACATAATGACTTCTGAAATTATAAATTTTTCATGGGAAATAATTTATCATGTTTTGACTATCCCTTATGCAAACCCATAATTTTGAAGATTAATTGAGTATTTGATTTTGAGCATTTTCTTGAAACATGCATATTGGAATTTATTAAATTCAAATAAAGGAAATATATATAAACAAAATTAAATAACATGAATTTAGAAAATTGATGTGGCCCCTAAATGTTTTACCATGGTACATAAATAATGATTTTTAGCATATCATGATGATATTAGATACGTACATCACGTCGTGTGCCATGTAAGATTTAGCCATGCATAAATTATATCTCATAATAAATGAGAAGGGCATCGGATGGTGTGAGCCGACAATGCCCCGGAGTTTTTGGGATGCCCGGCCAGGGAGTGAAAATGCCGGATGCCCGGTAGCCTGTGTGCGTAAATCTGGATGGCCCCTGAGTTAGGATGCCGGAGCGTAGGGGATGCGGGAAGCACGGATGGTGTGTGCCGTAAATGCCTCGTGATGCCGGTTGGGGTGCGGGATGCCCGGCCGGGAGTGTAAATGCGGAAGCACGGATGGTGTGTGCCGTGATTTCTCATGATGCCAGTTGGGGTGCGAGATGCCCGGAATGTGGGGGGCCGGAAGCCCGGATGGTGTGTGCCGAGAATGCATTAAATTGCCAATTAAAAATTATGAAAATTGGATTGATGTATATGCATGTGATAATATGCATGAACGGGCATGGCATGATATGTATGGTGATATGAGGCCATAAGCATGGATTGATGTATATGCATGTGATAATATGCATGAACGGGCATGGCATGATATGTATGGTGATAGGAGGCCATAAGCATGGATTGATGTATATGCATGTGATAATATGCATGAACGGGCATGGCATGATATGTATGGTGATACGAGGCCATAAGCATGGATTGATGTATATGCATGTGATAATATGCATGAACGGGCATGGCATGATATGTATGGTGATACGAGGCCATAAGCATGGATTGATGTATATGCATGTGATAATATGCATGAATGGGCATGGCATGATATGTATGGTGATATGAGGCCATGAACATGATATATGTGAATATGCATATGATGGTATGTATGCATGGACATGGCATGGTACATGTGAATATGCATATAGTGGTATGTATGCATAAGCTTGAATTGATGCATATGGTGATGTGTATGCATGGATATTGAATTTGAATACATAGATAGACGTATTCCTATGGCGAAATGTGATATATATGTGGATGTGTGAAGATGTATTGTTATATGATGCAATTTCATGTATATGGACTTCAATTGTAATGTCTTGTGTGATGCTTGAGTAGCCATAGGGAATTATTTATTTGCTGAGTGGTTGTACTCACCCCTTTTGGGGACTAACATTTCAGCTTAGAGATGCCGATTCCACCTGTCACGCGGGGCACCTTTTATGGTATACCTTCTGACGTGGATATAGAGGTGACGGTGATCGACTGTCCCCATGTTCCTGGATCGACTTTTCTTCGAGTTCGTGCGATAGTGTCATATGAGGTGGGTCTACCTGGCGGCCCAGTTACCCAGGAGTTCATCTCCATCCATGTGCGCCTGGATGGGATGATGCGAGGGATGTTACCTCCTCCACCACCTGATGCGCCAGGGTGGGTGTAGCTGCTGCGTGAGGGATAGGCAGGGGAGCTGATAGACTTTTTTGGACACAACCGATACCAAGGAGAGATGGGTCACTCTTTTGGGATCGGTGAGAAGGGGTAGAGGTGTTCCTTTTTGAGTATAAGCCACACTAGATGATGCGATGGCTTACTTTTGTATGTACCTACCCCGAGATCAACCCATTCTGTAAATACGTAAATAAAATGGTTCGGTTTTCTTTCCTTGATGTCTAGCTGGTGTGCATTTGTCTTATGTTTGTGTGAAGGGAGAGTTGAAAAGATTACGCTTCCGCAAATATTTAAACTGCGCTGGGACCGAATAAAAAAAAAATGCCCAAGTATTTATTGGCTTAATTATGAGAGAATGATAGACTGTGGCGATCCCATTGGGTTCAGGGGTGTCACAGTTATCATGCAAGTTTCTATTCTTTTTTTGTTCTCGGGAACTAAAGAATAGAAATTCTTCTTCCTAGGAAGGTTGTCATGCAGGCCCTAAGTGTCAACCGCGAGAAAATCCGGTCAAAATACTGACGTGATGATTTTTCAGCGAGACAAGGTGCAAAACATTTCATTTTGCATGCTGACATGGCTAGACAAGTGCAAAAACGATATCATTTTGTTGACATTGCTAAATAATTAATATAAATATTAATTAAATTAAATTTAAATCTAAATTTATTTATTTTTTTAAAAAGGACAACCCTCTCTACCCCCTCCTTCTTTTTTTTTAATAAATATAAATATTTTAATTTAATTAATATTTATATTTAAAAAATACAAAACGACGTCATTTTGGTTCTTCGTTGCTGACTCAACTCTTCGGCACACCACATAAGAAAGCTATATTATTTAAAAATTGCCATGTAGGATTGGCACTCAAGTTTCTCATTTTTTTTTAAAAGTGGCACTTGTCACTTTTGTAAGTTTTGACACTTAAGTGTCTTTCGTACCAAATTTTGGCGCTCCACTTGCTCTTTTGCCGAAGAAAAAGTGTGCCCAAAAAAGGTGAAGGGTAGAGGAGAGAGGGGGCGAGAAAATAGAGCTCCTAAAGGCGTCTGTGGAGAAGAGGAAGAAAAAGGGCCAAATTTTTGTGGCCCCAATTCAAAGGCCAAACATTAATGAAATTGACTCAAATTTGAGAATGTTGTTCATGAGACCAAGAGCTATGAGTTGATTAGTTTTGTTCGTTGAGAATTGCCTTAGAATTCTCCAATTATGTTTAAAGTTTTCTTGCTCCGAATTTGTTTATCTACCTATGTGATGAGAAAATATAGTTGTAATGTTGATACTAAGCCTTTAATGTGTGGCTAGAGAAGAATACTTTGTGTATCATACTATTTTGGTGATTAGTGGATTTTTTGAGGAGTTCGTGGTTTTTCTCGCATTGGATTTTCCACGTTAAATCATTGGTGTGGTTATTTACTTTGTCCACTTATCATTTCAGCATTGTATTTGCATATTATGAGGTTATATATTGCTCGTTATTTGTGGGGGTTAAACGAATTTCTATTGATTTAGTTTTATGGGAGAAACTGATCATTGATTAAGTTTAGTTTGTGTTGATTTGTGTCCCCAAATTCTCCCCAACAAAGTGGTATTAAATCTAAAGTTGAAATTCTAATGTTAAGTAGAAGAAATTAGCGACACCGTGTTTACGTTAAATGCATCGAATTATTCTATTTGGAAGCCTTAGATGGAACATGTTATATTATAAAGATTTATTTGATCTCATTGAGGGTAATGAGACTAAAAAGATAAGGAAGACAAAGAGTGTGAGCGAATGAACTGAAAAACGGTTGGATTTATCCGACAATTCATTGATGATAGTATGTTTCATCATGTCGCTCAAGAAACGAAGGTGGGTATTCTCTGAAAGAAATTACAAGATCTTTATGAGAGGAGAACTCCACAAAATGAAATTTTTCTACTTAAACGGCCTGTGAATTTGAGATACAAGGAGGGGAGTAGTATGTCAAAACACTTGAGTAAATTTCAAGATATTATAAATCAATTGACAAATCTTGAGATTGGCCTTGGTAATGAATTGCAAACATGCTTACTACTTGGTACTCTTCCCGATAATTGGGATATTTTAGTTGTGGCATTAAACAATTTGGCTCTTTATGGTGTGCTTTCTATGAGTGTGGTTAAAGAAAGCTTGTTCAATGAATAAACAAGAAGAAAATGCTTGAATTGTGCTTCTACATCGGATGCTCTTATCATAGAAAATAGGGCAAGAGGTCAATTAAGAAGATTTCAAAAAAATGATAACTGGGGCAAGTCAAGAGGAATGTTGAAATCAAGGCTGAGGAGGAGTGTGAAGTGCTATAATTGTGGTAAGATTGGACATTATGTCAGAGAATGCAGGTTACCAAAGAGAGATAAATCCCACGATAGAAATGAAGATCGAAGGAAAGAAGAAGAACAGGTTACCGCAGCGATTGCATCTAATGGTGATATTGTCTTCATATGTGACGACGATTGTATGAACCTTACATGCCAAGATTCTAGTTAGGTTGTTGATTCTGCAACTTCTTTTCATGTCATTTCACGACATGACTACTTTACTTCCTATCGCATGGTTGTATTAGGATAGGAAATAATGGTGTTTCCAAGGTCATTAGCATGTGAGATGTTTATTTAGAAACCGATGTTGGATGTAATTTACTTTTGAAAAATGTGAGATATATTCTGGATATTCGACTTCACTTGATCTTCACGGGCGCCTTAAATGATGATAGTTATTGCAATTCCTTCTTTGATGGTAAATGGAAATTGACTAAAGATTTCATGATAGTGTTAATGGCAATAAAATATGCTCTCTCTACATCATGCAAGCTAAGTTGTTCAGGGAAGAGATAAATGTAGTAGAGGACTCCTCAATCGGCTTATAGCATATGAGACTTGGTCATCTTAGCAAGAAGGGGCTTGACACTCTTGTAGGAAGAATTATCTACCATTGAAGGAGAGAAATTTGAAGGAATGTACTCATTGCCTAATAAGTAAGCAACATAAATTCTCATTTCATAACTCATTTCCGCACATGAAGTCAAATATACTTGATTTAATTCACACTGATATTTGTTGTATGGATGCTAGAATCCTTGGTGGTGCATTATACTTTATGACGTTTATTGATGATTGCTCTAGAAAAAGTGTGGCATGTTGCTTTGAAATATAAAGATTGGGTGCTTGCAGCTTTCAAGCACTTTCACGTCAATGTGGAAAGAGAAATCAGGAAGAAGCTTAAATGTGTTTGAGTTGACAATGTTGATGAATATATACACCTGTTTGAACTTTATTGTAGGAATTATGGTATCAAGCTTGAGACGACTTCTCTAAAGACACCACAACAAAATGGAGTTGCCGAGAGTATGAACTGAATAATAAATGATTGAATTCGGTATATGCTTTCTCATACGAGGTTACTTAAGTCATTTTGGGGTGAAGCGAAAAGAACAGCAGTAGACTTGATAAATTTTTCTCCATCGGTTTCTCTTAAGGGGATGTTCCTCAAAGAGTTTTGAGTGGGAAAGATGTTTCCTATAATCATCTAAAAATATTCGGTTGTCTAGCATTTGTGCATGTTCCAAGAGATGAAAGGTCCAAACTTGCTAGTGTATCTTCTTGGGTTATGGAAATGAGGAGTTTGACTACAGGATATAGGATCCAGTTGCAAAAAAAGTCATTAGAAACTGAGATGTGATATTCCTTGAGCATCAAAGCATTAAAGACATCAACAAGCTGGAGAGACCAAAGAGTATAGCTCAACGCTCTGTTTGTTTCAACCAAATCCTCCTATCATGGATGGAGATCATGGGAGAGAAGTGCATGGAAAGAGAGCGTAAACCAATTGAGACAGTTAAGTAAAAACAATTGATCTTACCTCAAATTAGAATATCTGAAAGAGAGCGTAAACCTTCACAAAAATATCAACCGCATGAGTATATGTTAATCACTAATGCAGGAGAGCTAGAAATTTATGAAGAAACTATGTCGTGTGATCAAAAGAATGAGTGGCATAAAGTCATGTAAGAAGAGTTTAAAACATTGCATAAGAACCACATATTTGAATTTGTGAAATTGCCTAAGGATAAGAGAACACTCACAAATAAGTGGGTGTACAAGTTGAAGACCGAAGAAAATAGTTTACAACCACGATACAAGGCTAGATTGTTGTGAAGGGCTTTTGTCAAAAGAAGGGAGTTGGCTTTGAAGAGATTTTTCACCAATTGTAAAGATTCCTTCTATTTGAGATGTTCTTGGTCTGATCGCCAGTTTGAATTTAGAAATTGAACAGCTTGATGTAAAGACAACTTTCTTCGTGGAGACGTGGAAGAAGAAATATATATGGAGCAACCGAAAAATTTTAGGTGATGCATGACAAAATTTCAGAAACAATTTTTCTCCTGATTTCTGTTTCTCGGAACAGGTTTGGAACAGAAATCCATTTGGTAACGCAATTTGATTTTTCAATTTCTGAAACAGATTTCTGTTTCAGAAATTGATTTGGAGGAGAAATCATAAGTTAAAAATTTTAGCTTCTCCAATTTCGAAATAGAAACAGAAATTATTTCTTTTTTTTTTTTTTTTTTTTTTTATCTTCTTCGTTCACATCTCCTCCTCCTCACTTTCACCCTTACCCTTACGACTCCTCCTCCTCCTCACTTTACCTTGCTTTTCTTCCTCTCCTCAGTTCAACCAAAACCCTAGCGCCATCGACTCCGACGCCATCGCCGTCCTCTTGCCGGTCAGATCGCTGCTCATCTTGCCGTCACCGTCCTCAGCCCGTCCTCCGGTCGTCCCATCGAGCCCGCGACCTTTGTCCGCATCCCATTTCCGCTCTCGGATCCGCACCTCCAATCGCCGTCGCCGTCCTCTCTCCGGTCAGATCATCGCTCGTCTCACCGTCGCCATCCTCTCTCCAGTCAGATCGTCGCTTGTCTCGCCGTCGCCGTTCAAAGACCGTCCAGTCGTCCAGTCGTCCCGCTCGTCTCGCATTGCCGTCGCGTTCAAAGACTGTCCAGTCGTCCCGATCGTCTCACCTCGCCGTCGCCGTTTGAAGACCGTCCGGTCGTCCAGTCGTACCGCTCGTCTCGCCGTCGCTCATCTCGCGGTCTTCTCTGGAACTTCCCCCATCACGAGGTTCGATTGATCTTCCCTTCTCGCCTCTCTTATCATGTTTCGATTTAGGGTTTAGGTGGCTGGAATTGTTGGCGTGCTGTGAGCTGTTTGTCCGATCTATTGAGCTCGCCCCCATTCGCCGCCGTCAAGTCGGGTAGGGAGCATGCCGACCACCCTCTGCTTTTTCCCCTTTTTTGTGCCTTGTTTTGCCTCGCTTTGGGCTCGCTGGACCAGGCTTCGTCGTTGTCCGGTTCGCGCGAGTCCCGTCCCCGTCTGTTTGTGCGCTGCTATTTTACATTGTTGCTTGTTGATGGTCGCAAATTTGGGCGCAAATCTGAGCCTTGTCAGTTTGGTTTTTCTTTCTCTTTCAGCGAGTGTGCTTTAAATGCTCGATAGTCGATATAATGCCTCAGTTAGTGTTGTTGTAAAAATGAGACCGAGGTTTGGTTTGTTTTTGTGAAAGCATGTCAAGGATCTGTCTAAAATATTTCCATTGACCTAAGATGTCCTTTGATTGATTGATGTAGGATGAACTCGACACCAAAGTGTTGGGTCATCGAATGCCATATCTCTTTCGAGTCAAACGCCCGAGACTTGCTCGACGAAATGTTTCTTAGAAGTGTTTAGGAAAATGACTTTTGTTTTGGTTCGAATCTGAAGGTGCGTCTTGATGTGGCTTGTTCGTTCACTAGTTGTTAAACTTGATTTTCATTGACAATGAAGTCACTGCGTTGCACTTTGTTTGATATATGTTGAGTCTCCTCACTTGAATGGGATGAGTGGCCAGTGTGATGGCAGATGTTGGAAACACCTAGTTCAAAGTTGACCACCAAATACAATTTTATAATTTTAATGGATTACATCTTTGACAGAAGAGTGAGATGCTCCTCATTTAGGTAGTAGGATTGGAATCCTGTAATTTTGGGCATCCTTTGGACCAAAATTATTTTATATTTAGGAACTACCAAACACTCTTACAAATTCCCTCCCTTTCTTTCTATGAGAGGGGAGAAAATTTGGATGGAGGCAGAAAATTTCCAATTTTTTTTTTTTTTTTTTTTTTGGTAAAGAGCAAGGGACTTTGATCTATTGGCAGAAAGCAGAGTTCGTGCAAGAGACGCCCTCTTAATCCAATGCACAGTAGCACAATGCTCTGTTTCTGCCAATCCTTAAATTTTGCACCTTAGATTCCACCTTCTCTCGAATTTTTCCTTGAATCCAGACATTAGAGGAAACAAGGGGCTTGTCGGTGCATCAAACTAGGACATAAATCGAGATACATGGACGCTCGAATCGGCAAATTTGAAGCCGATTGAGGCAGTGACTGCGGGTGAGTGAGACTCAAAAACAAAGAGAGAGAGAGGGAGTTTCCAATTTTGCTCTCTTTCCCCCACAAAATTCTTAAATTTTTTGTTACTTTTTACACTAACCCTTCCCAAACAACAAGCAAGAGTTTGTTAGAATGGCCTTTGAACTTTCAACTTTTAGATGAAAGAGTGAGGGAGACTCGCAATGGTCATTAGTATATTTTTTTTCTAGTATTGTTATTAGTAGTTGACGCAAGCATACGCATTGATTTATAGGAGTTCCGATGGCATCTTGACGTCATTTGGTGTATCGGCCTAGTCAAAATCATTCGAAGGATCCAGAAAATCATTAACTTGCGTTGAGAAATGGGTTTGACATTGCTAGTGGTTTCGTCTACCCTTTGAGGAATTCTTTTGTTTTCTTGCAATGATTGAAAATGTTGTTTGTGCAAATTGCCTCAAATTGCTTGTCTTGTATGCTCTTGGGATCTTGGGCGACGGAGTGGAACCTAGCTGTGAACTTCTCAATTTTAATGTTCTTGATGATTTGTCATACGAATTTCAGAGAGAGATTTTGGTTTTGTTGTTTGGTCGCCGAGCTTGTGTGTCTCCACATCTTTTATTTGAAAGTTCTGAAAAATGAAAAAGGAAAAAAGAATCTGTCAAGAGATATGATGTTATGAAATGAGGTTTCTAATAATGTTATGATGCTTTTTGTGAAGATAACTTGTTTTTGCTTTAGTAATACATAGAAATAATGGATTGCTGATTCTATATGCCTCTTGAAGATATTATTTCCACATATGTAACTATTTTTCTTGTTATTCATTGTTCTTTAACTTCTAATTTCAGCTTACCCTTTATTATGTGCTTGTTAATCACAAGCTTTTGTTCTTGAATTGGTACATCATCTGATATAGTTCATTGAATATTGATTCAGCTAAGGTTAAATGGCATCCCACAAAGAAGTATTTATAGCAGAGTGGACTAAGTCTTTGACCAATTTGCTTATAAGTTTGTTGGTAGAAGAGGTGAAAAAAGGAAATCGTCCCACCTGTACCTACAACAAAGTAGGGTGGAATAACATAAATGCCGAGTTCAATAAACAAACGGAACTCCAGTTTAATGTAATTCAGTTGAAAAATAGGGTAAACAAACTAAAGAAGCAGTATAGTAGTTTTAAGAAGCTTCTTTCACAAACTGGATTTGGATGGGACAATGTCAACAAGACAGTTACTGTGGAGGATTCAAGTGTATGGGATTCTCACATCAAGGTATTATTTTACTTGGGTCCATTTTTTCTTATTGTGGTGTAAGCTTTAATTATATTGTTGATGTATGTCATTTCTATGAAATTTGCAAGGTAATAGTGAATGGACTAAGTTCAAGAATGAAGGGTTTCCTCGGTATCTAGACCTTTGTATTGTATTTGGTGATGCATATGCTACTGGGGACTATGCAACGGGACATGCAGAAGGAAATGCAGCAGAGTATGTGGTGTCGGAGGAAGAAGACCATGGTGTTAGTGGTGACAATGGTGGTGGTGCTCCGATAGGTGATGCGGAGGAATATAATGAAAACAATGTTGATGAGGGAGTCTTTGCATCTGACGCAACTCCCACCCAAGTTCGTGAGAAACACATGTTGAATAGGACTTCAAATTCCAAGAGGAGAAGAAAGAGTAACAACTCTGATCTCGGTGCCACCTGCAATGCCATTCAAGAAATGATCAAATTAAGGATGGGCCAATCAACAAGTGACTCCGTAACCTCACAGGCCGCACCTCCTGTTGTCCCACCTTTTGTAGACCCCTACTCCATAGGAGCTGTGATTGATGTTCTAAATGACATGCCTGACTTGGAGCAGAATCTTTACAATAAGGCTGTGAACCAGGCATGCATTAATGCCACTTGGAGAGAGGCTTTCATCATCTCTCTCCCTCAAAGGAGACGTGGACTTATTGAGTCTCTTTGAATGTTAAGAAACATGCTATAGATTTAGATTTGGCTTAATTTCATTTTATGACTTATATATTTGAGACTTTGTTTGTTTATGTCTTTATGTTGCAATTATGATGACATTATTGCTATTGTTGATTACTATTGGAGTTCTTATCTAATGGGTTTATATTCTTATTTTGTGTGATGATATAGGTAATATGGATGAGAGTGAAAGTAGCATGTCTAATGGTCAAGTAGCATCAGTTGAACCAATTGAGCTGGATTTTGATGATTTTGATATTGATATACTGATAGCATGGTTGGCCACCGTTCCAGTGGATATGTCTATGCACACGAGAGAACCTATTAGAGACAGCTCATTATCGAGACCGTAATGGATAAGGGAGGTTCTTCATGGGCATTCCGATAGAATATATGAAGCTTTTAGAATGGAGAGACATGTCTTTCTCAACCTTTGTGATCTAATGAAGGAAAAAGGTTGGTTGAAAGATAGCCGATATATTAGGGTAGATGAACAAATCGGGATTTTCTTATCTATGATTTGTCACAATAACTCAAATAGAGATTTATGTGAGAGATTTCGACGTTCGGGACAAACTATAAGCAAATACTTCACTAAAGTATTGCAAGCAGTTCTCAACTTGGCAAAAGAGGTTATCAGACCACCATCCTTTGATGTTGTCCAAAAAGAGATTCTTATGGATCCTAATCATAAACGTTATTTCAAGGTAGAATTCTCATATATTCTTTGACACCATCAATTTTATTTTGTTGATAATCTTGTACAATATTAGTTTTTGATAAAATGACAGGATTGTATAGGCGCCATTGATGGCACCCATATTCATGCTTCTATACTTGTGTCGAAGCAAATTCCATTTAGAGGTAGGAAAGGCACCACCACTCAGAATGTGATGTGCGTTTGTTCATTTGATATGAAATTTACTTTTGTATATGCTGGTTGGGAAGGCTCTGCGAACGATTGTCGAGTGTTTGCAGCAGCACTCGAGACTCCTCGCTTGGAATTTCCTCGACCACCACCAGGTATTTGCTTGTCCTTTAAGGAGTAATTTTCTTTGTGATCATTGTAGTTACAGATTATGACCAATGTATGAATACATTGTTGTAGGTAAATACTATGTCATGGATTCTGGTTATGCAGCAACTCCGGGATTTTTAACTCCTTTTAGACGTGAATGGTATCATTTAAATGAATTTAGGGGTAGAACGAGACGGCCAACAACTGCAAGAGAATTGTTCAACTATAGGCACTCTTCTCTAAGAAATGTCATTGAAAGATCATTTGGGGCATTGAAGAATCGCTTTTCCATTTTGAGGCATATGCCCTCATTTGCAATTCGAAAGCAAGCACATATTGTAATTGCATGTTGTGCCATCCATAATTACATCCGTGATCAGGACAAGATGGATAAGAACTTTTCCCTATATGGAGATCCGCATTACATGTCTGAACCTACGTAGGATGAGCTTGCAAATGATACATTGACTGATGAGGGAAACGAAATAAACATGCTTAGGAAATCCATTGCCAACAAAATGGCAAGGGATAATAATATGCCGAAAATTCCATGAAATTTTTTTTTTTTTTTTTTTGGCTTTTGTAATGTAGTAGTATTATTTCGACTATTATTTTGTATTTGAGAATTTTTTATGTTATTATATAATCAATTTCTATTTCTAGCATAATTTCCATTTTATTAATTTCGATTCTCTCGCAAGTTGTGCCCTATGTAGCACCAACACGGACACGCGACACACGACACGACACGACACGACACGCCGACACGTCATTTTTTAAAAATAGAGAATTTCGATACGTTCCGACACGTTATATATTAAATATATTTTTATATATAAATACATAAATAAATAATAATAAAAATAGCCTAGAATTAATTTACACGAAAAATATTAAATAATATCATTCATTATTTTAATTTGTTGCAATAATACACAAAACTTAGAGGAAAAAAACATTGTTTAAAGAAAAATGCTGAAATGATATTTTTAAATTTATTTATTTATCATATATAGCATTTTTTTATTACTAATTACTAGCTTTTATTTATATAAATAGCTAATGTTTTGAAGTTCCTAACTACTCTATCGAATTACCAATCTAAATTAAAGTGATTTACCAACTTTTATCAAATTAAATTACCATCACAAGTACCAAGAAGAGTGAGGTAAAATGATGAGGACAACATGATTCATAGAAATAGAAATTTTTTTTCTGTTATCAAACGGATTTCCGTTTCAGAAATAGAAATTTTGAGTCGTTATCAAACGGGTTTCTTTATTCAGAAACTTGGCGGGAAATAGAAATTGAGAAATCAATTTCTGTTTCAGAAATTTTGTCATGCGCGCCCTTAAAGTTGAAGGTAAGGAGCATCTTGTATGTAGATTGAGAAAGCTTATACGGTCTCAAGCAAGCACCAAAAAAATGGTATATGAAGTTTGAATCATTCATGGAAGAACAGGGATACGATAAGACAAACTCTTATTCTTATGTCTTTATGAAAAGGTTCTCAAATAATGATTTTATTATCCTTCTACTTTATGTGGATGGCATGTTGATTGTTGGGCATGATGCTAAGAAAATCAAGAGCTTAAAAAATGAATTGAGTAAAGCTTTTACAATGAAGGATCTAGGCCCGGCCAAGCAAATCCTTGGCATGAGAATTACTTGTGACAAGAAGAACAAGAAACTTTTGTTATCTCAAGAGGGATCCATTGAAAAGGTGCTTGAGAGATTCAACATGAGCATATATAAACTCATAAGTACTCCACTTATAGGCCATTTCAACTTGAATAGTAATGAATATCCTAAACATGAGAAAAAGAAGCAAGGGATGAAGAAAATTCATTATGTATGGGTCGTAGGTAGTTTAATATATGCTATGGTTTGTACAATACCTAATATTGCTCGTGCAGTTAGTGTTGTGAGTAAATTTCTCTCAAATCTAGGTAAGGAGCATTGGACCACTGTTAAATGGATTTTGAGGCATTTTAGAGGCATTTCTAGACTTTGATTGTGCTATGAAGATGCGAAGCTTGAGTTTGGATGCAAACTATGCCGGTGATGTTGATTCTCGAAAATCCACATTGGGTTATATGATGACTTTTGTGGGGAGAATTGTTTCATGGCAATAAAGATTGCAAAAATGTATTGTTTTTGTCTACAATTGAAACAAAGTATATCGCTATTATTGAAAGAGGTAAGGAACTCTTGTGGATGCAAAAATTCCTACAAGAGTTGGACTTGAAGCAAGAGAAATTTATACTATATTGCAATAGCAAGAATCTGATATTGTATTCAAGATCGAAGCATATTGATGTGAAGTATCATTGGATTCGAGAGAAGTTAAAAGATAAGCTCTTCCTATTTAAGAAAATCTACACTGACAACAATGGATCCAATATGATAACCAAAGCATTGCCTATGATGAAAGTTTATTCTTATAGAAGAAAATCGGGCATAATGGATGAGGTGGAGGGGAAGATTTGTTGGCCGGGCCACCCCATTTGTGGGGTCCAGCTAACATTGAAAAAAGAAGAAAGAAATAAAAAGAGGAGAAGAAAAGTTAGAAAGCAAGTGAAAAGAAAGAGAAGGCTTGTGAGTGTGTCGGGAAGTGAGGAGAGAGAAGAAAAAGTGTGCCCGAAAGAGGCAAAGGGCAGAGGAGAAAAAATGGTGAGAAAATAGAGAGCCCCTACAGGTATTCGTGGAGAAGAGGAAGAAAAAAGGCCGTATTTTTGTGGCCTTGATTCGAAAGCCAAACGTTGATGGAATTGGCTTAGATTTGAGTATGTTGTTAGTGAGATTAAGAGCGATGAGTTAATCGATTTCGTTTGTTGAGAACTGCTTCCAAATTCTCCAATCGCGGTTAGAGTTTTCTTACTATGAAATCATTTATTTACCTATGTAGTGAGAAAATATGATTATAATGTTGATGTTGAGCCTCTAGTGTGTGACTAAAGAAGAATACTTTATGTATCTTGCTATTATTGGTAATTAGTAAATGTTTTTGAGCGATTCGTGATTTTTCTCATATTGGTTTTTCACATAAATTCTTGATATCGTTATTCGCTTTGTCTAATTATTATTTTGGCATTATATTTGGGTATTGCAAGGTTATATATTGCCGGTTGTTGTTGGGGGTTAAGAAAATGTAGATTGATTTAGTTTCGGGGGAAAAATTAATCCTAAATTGAGTTTAGTTTGCGGTGAATTATGTCCTTGCGTTTTCTCCAGTATCTGGGACCACCTAATATTTTCTTGACATGTAGTGGGTCTTTTGAGGTTTCATATGTTGATTTTTTGGACCACAACGTGTTACATAGGTTCGCAAGAAGTCATGGTTTTTATGGACTTTTTGGTGATGTTTGGCCTTAAAATTATGAGCTATACCCATCATTAATTGAACCATTTACATTACAGAAAATTTGTATGGGTACTCGTGTTTTGAATAGGGCCTAGTGCGGGCCTCATTATTTCTTGATACATTGCTTATTGATCATGCATTTAATCTTATTGGAAAGACACTCCTATAGCATAGTATGGAGAAAGTTTAACATGTATCAAAATATTATTTCTCTACATTTTACATGCTCGTAGAATCACAATGCTACAACGGGTACAATTCTACTATTTCATACTAAGAAAAAAGACGGATCTTTTCTATGCTAGTAGAATTTGAAAAGAGTTGGTAAGTGCGGGAAAAAAAAAACCGATAGCTAGCCAAATTTATGTATCCTGCTTCATATAAATTGTCCTCTTTTGCACAAGAAATATGAAATTCTTCATTCTTATTGTCACGCCTCGATCCTCCGAGCACGTGCTCATTCATCTATGGTCTATTAAATAGCAACGTCCTAGGACGCATCGCCGACCCATTCTTTTTAATATGCACGCGGAAGTATATAAATAATCCCCAGACAACAAAACAATGAGATAGGAAAGTAGGACCAATTTTTCAAACCAAAACAAACATTTTATAAACAACCAGGTTTATTTACAAGACCAGACTATTTACAAAAAAGTCGGCTCATTCCAAAATGAACTGTCCTATGACCTACTAGTCAGACCCGTTCGCCAATTCAAGTCTCTCCACCTTTCCAAACTCTGGGGCTTCCATCATCTAAGGACTTGAAAATGGTTATATACTAACCAGTGAGATAATGTTTCAGCAAGTTCAACCCTCTAAGACTCGATTAGGAAGATAATACGCCCTAAGGGCTGCCTAAGCACAACACGAGTCAAAGGACTTACCTTAGCCTCAGTTTCTTCTTGCAAGTCAATATAATTTACAGGTGCCTCAAATTACATCAACCATTCAGTTCATAACATCATATTAACACATTAATCAATCGACTGGCTAATCTGCCATATCACCCGTAGGCTGATATAGTATACCGACAATACTCAATCTAAGCTGATAAGGTATACTGCTCTATGCTAAGCTGCCATATCAGAGCCCGTAGGATGATATAGTATACCGGTATATTGCTCTCTACTATACTGACATATCGCCTGTAGGTTGATATAGTATACCATCCCAAACATACAATCAATTCGACATTTTCATCATTTTTGATAAAATAGTCATGTATAGGTACACAATCAGCCTTAGTCAAAATATAATAACACCAAATTTCAACAGTCCCAAAATAGATTTTTGGCGTTGTAGACCGACGCCCGGTAATTTCCAATCAAATACCAAAATTAATTAATTTAGGAATAAAATCCTAAAATCACAATTAAATCAATTTAGCACAATTTAGCACTCAAATAAATAAACAAATTGCATCATGATAATCGGCATAAAATTTCGGTAACCGACTATCCCAGTCTAATTTCCAGAAAATAAATAATTACGAAAATTATTAAATAAATGCTAAAAATCCAACTTAGGCCCGTAATGCCTAATTGGATACCGAAACGGACCCGGAAAATTTCCAAGGTTCGTTCAATAATACTAGAACCTATTTCCTTGCTAATTGCCACGACTAACCACCTAACATGCATCGGTAAAGCATTAAATTAATTACTCTATAATCTATCACATAATCACACTTAATTAAATCTAATCAATCCCTAAGCATCATTAACCTACTAAGCGAGGATTAGTGAGTTAAACTCACTTGATTTGCAATCCACTTGGACCAAAATGATGGGGACGCGACGGGGCTCGATCTTCTCCAAAATGGCGACGGCTTTCGAGCACGGATCGGGCCCGAAAAATGGCTCGCAAGCTCGCTGCTCGAGTTGAGAAAATCGACTCTGAAGCAGCTGGTTCGGGGCTGCAGTTGCGGGCTGGGTTGAGCTCAATTGATGGGCTGAGGAGCGGCTAAAGACGGGCTGCATTCGGGACCTGGGCTGCTGAAGCGTGGACGTCAAAAATGGAAGGTGCAGCTTCGGTGGGATGGACTGTCGTGGCTTGATTCGGTGGCAGACCAAAGGAGGAGGAGCTGGCTTGTTCGGTGGTCAAAGATGGGGCAATTGCTGTTGGTTGTTGACTCCGAAGGAACCGAAGACACGAGGAGGGGACAACATTTGGTGGAGAAGCAGGCGGCCTCGTGCGGGGGATGGGCTGCGAGAGAGAAAGCGAGAACGTGGGGATGGGCGATCAACAAGGCTTTGGTGGAATGATGTTGTTGATCGAAAGGGCTTGGCTCACGGACAAGTGTCCGTGGATGAAAGGAAGAAGAGGAATTTTGGGTGAGTGGAGATGGATGTAGGCGGCAGAGACGATAATGATGCTGAGGATTTGAAAGAAAAGGGAAATGGAAGCGAAGTAAAAACAAAAGCTCGAAGATGTGTAGAGAGAGGGGCGGCGGTCAAGACGTGTAGAGGAAGCTTGAAAGAGAGAGAGAGAAAAGTTAATAATTCCATCCAACAAAATGAATGCTTGGTCCCCCAAATAGGAATCAATCTTATCTCTTGGTTTCTTAATACTTTCTTGGAAATTAATACCACAAATTGTCCAAATTAAAGCCAAAATCAAGGCCCCTCTACAAAGCTCCCAATTTCACATTTTGAGCTTCCAATTCTTCGACAAATTCCCCAAATTTGATGTAGAAAAAGCCCACATAATTTCTACAATTCCCTTTTGCCAAGTAGCTCGGTTTGCAAGTCGAAAATCTCTTAATTCAGCCAATCTGAATTTCTGCTCGTTTTCTGAAACGTCCGAATCGATTTTCTGTAAAAATCCCGAACTCGCCGAAATTTCCTCAAAAGGTGAGTCGACGTTCCTAATATGACTCGTGATATGACGGAACTTTTAATTTCTGAAATCGGATTCAAATTTGCGATTAACTTTGATCTGACACGATTTTAGCGTGACCTAACCTACCGGGTAGCTTTTAGGAATTTTTGGTGCAATTGACCTGTGGTCGGTTTTCTTCGAGCCACATGTACCTCTTCGATACATTGGCAACTCTTGGTTGTCGTGAAAATCTCAAAGTTTCAAATACAAACACAGGGCGCCAAAACAATAAAAAAATCAATCTAGTGCCGATCGACGAGAATTTTGCAAATTAGTAGAATCACCCACGTTTAGCCACATATCTCAGTCGAATCGACCTATCTCTGATCTTTGATCAATTTTTAATTGTGCGATAATGACCCTTGTAAACTAGCACGATCGAGCAATCGATTTTTGGTCGAATTCTCAAATCTACTACATTTATATTCCTTAACAGCTTCACCCAATAGGCTAGTTATTTTGTGAGTGGTCATCTCAGAGAAAAGCACTATAGTTGTGTCTATGAAAAGCCCAACTTATTCAATCGAAATCAGAACTTGAAAAATCAGGATGTCACACTTATCATTCATAATGTATAATATACCTGGATTTGGCAATGGCTGAAAATTCCTCTTTGTCGCTTTTATGTACATAGGGATATATTTCCTATGTAATCGACAACTATTGCAATTTTGAAAGATAATAATAAAGATGATGATGATGATGATGATGATGATGATGATGATGATGATGATGATGATGATCTTCAAAAGAAATACTTGATAGGAATAGTTACATTGCTGATTTGTAACATTAAAACTCGTCACAACTAATGGTATTGAATGGGGCGAGCACTTAGGAAATGGAAGAATCCTAGATGGAAGCAAGACGAGTGAAAAGTGTAAGGAAACTTCTCATTGCCAGAACAACGAGCAACATCTTGTTAATTACAAATCCAAGCGGCA
This sequence comes from Eucalyptus erythrocorys, assembly GCA_014182555.1. Lineage (NCBI taxonomy): Eukaryota > Viridiplantae > Streptophyta > Magnoliopsida > Myrtales > Myrtaceae > Eucalyptus > Eucalyptus erythrocorys. Next base: position 49,144,521 of record CM024599.1, on the reverse strand, counting down.
CTCATTAAGGACAGTACTAGAATACTTTGCAATGACATATTTATGTAGACATAAATTAGTTTCTAGGAATCCGACCAAAAATAGAAAAATAGTTTCCAGTAATAAATTTACAATAGATTATTTGTTTCTGTTACAATGGAAAGGTATACATTGCCGATAATCAGAGAAGCTGAATTTCTGCAACATGATAATTGTGAAGTGGCCGGTAGCCACTTCGTCGTAAATTTCATGGTTAATAAATGGTGATTTGATTAGAATTTAAACAGGTTATGTGTCAAATTAGGACACGTTCAAGCAGCCACGTTCTTGGTCGAGTACCCAATTCCAAAGAGTTTCATTTTCATGTACATGGGTCGTCTACGCAATCAAGAGAAGGCTTGGTCTTCTGTTGTTTATGTGATGTCTGATCTTTAGCTAATGTGAAGGAAACATCAATTTTGAAATTTGCCGTCTTCAACTAAAGTGAAACGATCCTCCAAATAAGCAGCGACTTTCCTTAAAAAGCCATGCATTCATGGTAACAACAACAGATTATCACTCATCACACATTTTGATCTCACTAAAAAGACCGAAAAATAAATGACTATCCGATAAATGCTTCTCACTACTTGGTAATTGTTACCTAGGAAGATTTTAGCCTAGCTAGCATAAAAAAATTTAACATGACTTAAAATTGCAAGGGCCGCATACTTCATGATCTCAACCATGTTCGCCAATTTGCTGCATCATTTCATCAACCGACTCTTCACTCGGTGAAACTTATTTGCTTGATTTGGGACAAGTGCCTCATGATCCTTGCTCTTCCCGTGGGCTTGAAGAATTTTCTATTGATCCACCTTCCCACCATAGTCCTCGATTATTTCCTTGGAGCTGCGCAAGTGAGATAGAATAGAAGGGCTTCGCCAACGCTAGTTTTGGAGCTAGAAAAGCTTCCGAAACTTGTTTCATCGTGGGTCGCAACTTTGGATTGCTATTTAAGCAAGCAAGTGCTAGAGAAACTACCATAATGATATTTCTTGCGATAGAATTCTCTCTTGGGATTGGCAAGCGCGGATCCAATATTTGATGTAGCATAATATCTTCTCTAAAGAGAGTGGACAGCATTAAGATGATCTCACCTGGATGCTCACCCATTATTATTTCCATTGCTACCACCCCGAAGCTGTATACGTCACATTTCTCATTGACGACCAAAGTGTAAGCGAGCTCTTAAAAAAAACAAAAGTTCATAGATTAGATGAGGCTCGAAACAAAGTTCACAATCTTAGTTAGTGCATTATCAAATGATAAATATGTAAGTATGCTGAAGCGTCAACATGTTATTACCACATGGGGAGGGGGGGTGTTAAGTAATAAAAGGTCATAGATCTAGCTATGTGCCTCCAGTAATAACATTCCACAAAAATATGGACGATTTTTGCTTACCTGGTGCTATATATCCACGGGTGCCTACAATATTTGTAGTGAGATTAGATGAGAAATTAGGTTGTAGGAGTCTTGCTGTGCCGAAATCTGATAGAAAAGCTTGCATATTGTTGTCTAGCAAAATATTGTTGCTAGATATGTCTCGATGAATGATTGGCCAAGCGCAATCATGGTGCAGGTAAGACAAGGCATGTGCCATATCCCATACAATGACGAGTCTTTTAGACCAGTCTAGTTCCACCGCTTCAACGTCATCTCTCAGAGCACAAAATAGACTCCCCCTTTCCATGTACTCATAAACCAAGAACATGCATCGCTTGTGTAAGCAAAAACCATGAAGCTTAATTATGCTTCTACGCCGTACTTCAGTCAAGTGCTTCACTTCATTTTGGAAGCTCTTGGCGAAAGATGGGTCCTCCGCTTCATGATGGTGAAGTTTCTTTAATGCTATGATTTTTCCATTAGGCAATCGTGCTTGATAGACACTGCCATATCCACCAGTTCCAATGCAATATTTGATGTCAAAGTCTTCTGTTGCATTAATTATGTCTTCATATGCAATTCTCCCATCATAATTCCATATTGACAAGAAATTTCCATTTTTTTCTATTATCTCTGATTGAGTGCTCTTCATTCTACGCTGAAATATGATCAAAGGCCTCAAAACCAAATATAAAATGAATGATATAGCCACCAGCGGTATAAGCACTGTCACAAGCACAACTCGAGACATTCTTCTAGAACCATCAGTCTTTTCCAAACCTTCATTGCCTATGAAAGCCCCATAAGGAATGTGGGCCAGGTTATTTGGAATTTTTCCCGTGAGATAATTATACGACAAGTTGATGTTAACTATGTGACCAAGAGTCGTAGGGATTGTCCCCCAAAGTGCATTATAACTCAGATCCAAGTGGATTAGACTCTTTAGATTTCCTAATTCGGGAGGGATAGGACCTGCGATTACGTTATCACAAATGTCAATTACTTCTAACATGGTGAGGTTTTGGAGACACTGAAAGAACTCACCGTGTAGCCAATTGTGGGACAAGTTGAGGTGCCTGAGCTTTGGGATTGCACATATTTGAAGGGGAATGATATCGGTGAGATGAAAACCGAACAGCGTAAGAGAGGTGAGATTCGGAAGCAGAGAGTAATTCATGCTGTTGAAATTAATTGTGTACGAATAGTAGTAGTCATTATCGTCTTGTCGTGATACGTTTATTTCAACGACGCTTCCAAAATTGTCGCATGAAATGCCACGCCACATGCAATGCGACGTAGAAGTGCTCGTAATGTTGAAGGGCCACCATCCACTGCCAAGAAGAGCAATCGCCTCTCTTTTGGTGACGGTGGCAAGGGCAAGGAAGTTGTGGGAGAGAGCAAGCACAATAATGATCCATGTAGTTGCAGTCATCAGCTGGCAGACATGTAAGCCAATGGGTTTGCTTACAAGATTCATGCTTGAGCTTGAGAGAGAGAGAGAGAGAGAGAGAGAGAGAGAGAGGTCCTCTTCTTTTTGCTTGGGAAGTGGAAGTGGAGAGCCTGAGTTTGCCGCGACATATGGAAGAAGGGTGATCCATAAGAAAATAACTTGAGTGGAGAGCAATACAACATAAAGACTTGGAAGTCTCCCAAAGTCTCCCCGCGTGAGACAACATTATGATGTGGTCATCAGACGATGGGGCCTGTGGTTTTAGTGCAGATCTAATTCACATTTTGCATTCCGTCAACCATGCTCACGAGATCCCACTGAATTTTAACTTTTTAGATAACCTAGATCCTGCACGTAGCACTTTTTTGTGTTTGAATATTGTTGTGAACCACACGTTACTTTAATTTGAAAAAAATATTAAAAATATCACAATTTTCATGTGCACTTTGATACCAAAATATTTTGAGCAATCAATTGAGTATTATATCAATGAATAAACGATTACTTAAGTGTCTCTGACGATAAATTCCGACAATTCATCCTACGTGGCATTTTAAATTAAACATTGGCTCGGACGTGTGTTTTTTTTTTTTTTTTTTTTTTTTTTTTCTATAAGAGATATTGAAGTCCAATGTGAAATATTCTTCGTCTAACTAGGCAAAATGAGCAGCACAATAACGCTTCATTTAAAATTGGGGAAACTTCTCTCTCTCTCTCTCTCTCTCGCTGAAAGAGCTCTGTTTCTCCAAAGCAAAGCTCCATTTTCTCGATGGAGAAACAGAGTTCCCTGTTTTAGCCTCCCGTTCGTCTTCATGAGCCCCAGTTCTCGTTCGGAGCATCTAGGGACAACGAAACTCCAAGAATCGGCGAAAAAGAGACGGGTTCTTCAAGCTCGGGGGAGGAAGAGGAGGCCTTGCAATGAAGATGAGGCCATGACTTTCGAATTAAAAAATTTTACCCTGAACATTACGTTTGACATTCTAACAGGTGATTTTCGTGGCAAATAATCCTAGAAAAGACGCCTTGCTGCAAAAAAAAGAAAAAGAACGTAAACAAGCATTGCGTATGGAGGAACTTGTACGCATCCATCAAAAGTCAAGGTCTTCATGGGGTTTCATTTGTGTTGACTTTTGGATAAGTGCGTGGCCGATGGTTCATGGGAAGTCGTGGTCTACATGACACTTCCATTGGTGATGTTTGGCCCTCAAAAAATTCTAACTCATTGTAAGGGAAAGGTCTGTCTTACCAAACTTTCTACACGACACTTCTATTGGTGATGTTTGGCCCTCAAAAAATTCTAACCCATCGTAAGGGAAAGATCTACCTTACCAAACTTTATTAAACTATTTAAATTTAACACAAATTCATAATTGAAGTTGTTCGAGCTCAAATCTAGACAAGAGAGATTAGTCAAATCTCATATTTCCAATGGAATGGTGCAGTCCAAGCCAAGAGCGGGATTGGACTCAAGAACACTCGAGCTTGTTGAATTGACCAAAGATGGAGGAATGGTGCTAGTCAAGGGGATTAAGCTTGGTTTTTTTTCCCCAATTCTGTATTATTGATGATGATATTACATAATCGGAATAAATCACTATTATCATACATTAAAATTTCGAATTTTATTCAAATTAGTAGGTCTCAGGTGAATAACCATACAAGCACATCAATTTTGCTTGACTAAAAGCTACATGAACAGGATTTTAGCTTAAAAAAGTTATTCAGATTCTTTGTGTAACGTTTGGATTGGACTGGCCTAGCTTGACCTCTTTAATTTAACAGTCATGTGGTTTGGGGCCGGATTACCTATTGATTACATGGATCATATTCTGACCAATCAATTTAAGAGTATCCCCTTAACATGACACCACATGAACACTGGCCGTTGACACAGATTGACACCCCGACTTTCATCCTTAATTCGCTCCCCATTCATGGCATTAGACCTCGATTCGCTTGATTACTTTAATCCGAAGAAGGTTCCTGATCTCTTCCGAAGCATGTCCATGGGATGTGCTCAGAAATTTATAAAGACAGTATGCTGCACGCTCTTTCTTTTCAATTCAAATTCCCATGACGTAGGGAGAAGATAATGATACCGAATTAGATCTCTTCATTTCGATTTCCGGTTCCCAATCCTCCGACAACCCAACAAACATCAATGAATTCGTCACCGCCGCGAGTGTTGATCTGTTTACTCGAGAGAGCCAAGTGTCACGGCGCGACTAGAACATTGTTATGTTGGGTCAAGCCGGTCCGGTAGCTCGAGATCCTATTGCAGAGAGATGACAAATTTAAATAGCGGGTAGCTTAAAACTCCACTATATAAGATAGGAGTTGATGATTTCCACTTTGGATTTTGATGCAGCCTAGCCTAGTGCGTGTAAAAACAGGCACGCGTTCAGCAGTTGGGAGGTCTTCGTCGTGCACGCGCGCACTCAAGAGTCGGAGTCGGAGAAGTCATCGGATCGACACGGCCCACATCACCGCACCGCAGGAGACGCAAGGCCATAGACAAAAGTGGAGTTTGGGACACCTGGAGTGCCATAACTTGGCACGGGGGGACACTTAAGTGCCATAACTTTTTTTCGGTATACTTAAGTGCCGCTTTTTTTTCAAATGGGACACTTAAGTGCCACCTCCGGCGACCTTGCCGGAAATCCTACGTGGCACGTGTTTATTATTTTTTAATGCTTGCGTGACTCGCCGGAGAGCTGAGTCGGCGCTGACTAAGCGAAACGACGCCGTTTACATAATAAAAAATTAATTAAATTAAATTAAAACTTAATTTAATAAAAAATACTCTAAAATATTAAAAAAAGGGGGGACGAAGGGGGGGGCGGCTGAGGGCTAAGCCCTCGCCGCCGCCGCCGGGTCGGCGAGGGCTCGCGGCCCTCGCTGCCGGTCGGCCGGGGGCCGCGACCCCGGCCGACCCTCCCCCCGTCGCCGGCCCTTCCGGCGGCGGCGGGGAGGCAACGAGGGCCCCCTCGCAGCCCTCGCCCATCCCCGCCGCCCTCACCGTGATCCGGCGAGGCTCGCGGCCCTCGCCGCCGGTCGGCCGGGGCCGGCGACCCCGGCCGACCCTCCCCTCCGTCGCCGGCCCTTCCGGCGACGGCGGGAGGCGGCGGCGGCGAGGGCTCGGCCCTCGGCCGCCGCCCTTCATCCCTCACCTTTTTTTTTTTCTTTAATTTTTTAATTTTTTAATTTTTAGAGTATTTTTATTTAAAATTAAGTTTTAATTTAATTTAATTAATTTTTTATTATTTTTACACGTCGACGCGAAACGGCGTCGTTTTTGCATTTTTTTGCCACGTCGGCATGCATAAACGACGCCGTTTTGGACCTCCATCGCCGAAAAATTGCGTTTGGCCGGATTTTCGCCGGAGTGGCACTTAAGTGTTCCATTTTACTCCGATATTGGCACTTGAGTGTTCCATTTGAAAAAAAAAATAGCACTTAAGTGTACCGAAAAAAAGTTATGGCACTTAAGTGTCCCCCCGTGTCAAGTTATGGCACTCCAGGTGTTCTTTACTCGACAAAAGTGGATGCCTTTTTTGACTTCATTTGGCGGACGCAGAAATTTAGTTTGAGGAGCGAGACAAGGAGATAGCACCGAGCACAGAAATTTCGTGTGAACTAGACGAATTGGAACAGATGTTTCGTGAAAATAACTCTGAGTTTGATTTTGTGAATTTTTAGTGCTCAAGTCATCCGCCATCACAATGGGGAAAGGTCATCGCATAGTGGTGTATGTCCCACTCAGTAACTCATATGTTCTTGTCCCGGAATGTGGAGAATTGTTGGTTGATCAATCAATTCGCTTGGTATATCCCGCTTCGACAGCTCAACTCTTTCCGCCTAGACTCCATTGACAATTCATCGTTTTCTACTATGAGATTGGGCAAAGCAAGCTTAGTGTTACGGAAATAAGTAATCGAACAGTAAAATAGACAATGCAAAGATATAGATTAGACATCGAATTCATGTGACTCGATTGGAATGACCTACGTCCGTGAGGAGAGCATGACAATATTTCACTATAGCTCAATCGATAAAATAGACGTTATAACCATTCTTGAGTCACTCAAACACTATCGCTATTTCTCAGTCCCATTTATGCCCAACAACTCTTATAGCTTTTAACCCTCACAAATTTCTCACAAAATAATCTTTCAATATCATAAAGGAATTAACAAATTTTGCCCACAAGAAGTAATCTCCCAATAACACCATTTGATAAGGCATGATAGATGATATGCCACAACGGATTTTCAAGTAAGGAAATAGCCGGTGGGATTTAGGTGATAAGTTTTTAAGAGTCATAGTACAAATTTTTTGACAAGCAAAATATTCTATTTATGCAATCTCTAAATTAAAGAGTTCTATGATTCGTTTATAATTTAAACTAGCATATCTGCCAAAAGAAAAGGATTTAACAAGCTTGCAATATGGACAGAACTTGCAAATATTCGTCAAGAAGTCAAAGTCTTTTGGGATTTCATGTGTGTTGACTTCTAGATCAATACGTAATCAATAGTTCATGGAAAGTCATGGTCTTTACAACACTTTTATGGTGATTTTTGGCCCTAAAAATTTCTAACCCATCATAAGGGAAAGGTGGTGGACTAATTTTTTCAGCCTCTCTTCTTTTGACTAACAAGCCTTCAACTTAGAAAGAGAGATCCTAGTCATTCCAATCACATGGTGTGGAAATAATACCAAAGCAAGTTGCCCATCCCAAACGATAGTGTGGCCCTTTTGGAATCATTTTCCAAAACACAAATTTAACTCCCCCTTCAATCAAGTAATCATAAACCCTAAATACACGGTACTTGTGTAAGCAGAAATCACGGAGCTTCTTTATGCTTCTAAATTGCACTTTCGTCAATTGTTTTACTTTGTTTCGAAAGCTCTTGTAAAAAAGATGGGTCCTCTGCTTCAACATGATGAAGTTTCTCCAATGCCACAATTTTCTCATTGGACAATCACACTCTATAGACACTATTGTAACATCCACTCACTATGCAATTTTGATGTCATCGTCTTTTGTTGCATTTATTATGTCTTCATATGCAATTCTCCCATCATAATTTCTTATCGAAAAGAAATCTCCATTTTTCTTTGTTGTCTCTAATTGCATGCTATTTGTTGTAGTTGAAATAAGAAGCAAGGCCTAAGAACTAGATGAGAAATGAGTGTTATAGATAAATGAGATTATCCAAACATATACATTAAAAAATGTCCATTTCAACAAGAGCCACAATTTCGAATGAACAAGATCAAAAAAAATTTTGTGGACCATAGAATATTCTCCAGTCCCACCCAAAGGTTGACTCCCAATTATTTTAGGCGACCCTTTATGTTTCTGAAATTGGTTATTATTGCTTCGAGGACATTGTAGTTGTTGAGTAATTAAAGATCTGTTGTTCCTTCTAATCATCCATTAATCCATTCATAAACCCCATTTTAATTATTTCATTTAATGACACAAAAGACTGCTGAGAAATTGCAAGGAACTGTAATGAAAAAGACTATCTGCTAAAATTGTATGGTCTCTGCGAGTTAAAAACAACTTTCGACATACTTTGCTCAAGTTCGATTTTGGCGGCCCCAAAACCTATTTACAATTTTTCTACCCCACCCATAGTATCTGTTAAGGGTCTTATCTCATTTGATTTCTTTGAACCCCATGTGATCATAGTCTGAGGAGATCACAAAGAGTGCATGTGGCATCGAGCAAAGAATGTTGAATAGGATTTACTATGGATGGTTTGCAATAGCATCTCTGAGCACCATCGGAATCTACTTCTCTAGGGTACACACTAGTCGTCAACACGAGGGGTGAGCAACTTGAAACCTAAGAACTAGTCGATGGGAACTTGTCGGGTTCCAGGTTTCAAGGTATGAAGGTACATTTCAGATTCCAAAAATTAAAGAACCTATTTTGACAGGTAGGTTCCAAGTTCTAAATCGATGAAACCTGGAACCTGGAACCTAGAATCTCCAATAAGTTTTTGTGTTTTTTTTTTTTTTTTTTTGGTCTATGTCTTTGCGCAATCATGCGATATTCTATGGTGTTCGATGATGAGTGTATAATTTGAAATCACTAATCCGAACTTTTATTTTATGACTAGGACATTACTTTATTAATGTTTCATATTTTTTGAATCTAAATATAAGTTACTATCAGTGAATTATAACAGCAAGTGATAGTTATTAAAGTGATAATTCACTACAATCATTCAATTAATAACAAAGACAGAACTTGGGTAGATCTTAAAACCTGTGATTGGATAGGTTCTTGGTTCCAAGATATGCAGGATAGGTTCCAAGTTCCTAAAAATAAGGAATATGTTCCAATTGATAGGTTTCATGTTCTAGGTGAAATCTATACGGAACTTATAACTGGTTACCCCCGGTTAGCACATTCATCATGACAATACAGTAACCTAGACAACTCTCAAACTATTATAGCATCTTCATTCAACAGAAGAATTGGTTCAAACAATGAAGAAAAAAAGGGGATAAGTATACTAATGGTGCCAAAAGTTGTGTATGGTGCTCACTTTGGTGCCAAAAGTTTCCGCCGGATCACTTAAGTGCCAAAAATTTTGAAAAACGCTCACTTTGGTGCCAACTCCGGTTTGGGTGGCCGGAAATCCGACGTGGCATTTTTTTATTAATATTTGAAGCCGACGTGGATCGCCGGAGAATACAATCAGCATGCACACAATAAAACGACGCCGTTTAGCATCTTTTTCCCCGAATAAGGAACCCTAAATCCCCAAATTCGAGTAGAATCGGAAATTGAAAACCCTAAACCCCCAATTCGACCAATTCGAGTGCATACTTCGATTTTCTCTCAAAGTTATCAGCTCGCTCTTGCGAATGGAGGGCAGAAGCTTCAACAGCGGCTCACATTCGTATTAAAAAAGCGAATTAGATGGTGAGTGTTACTATTATTGTGGGTTACCGAGTCCGAGAAGAACATCTTGGACTCGGTTGAATCCTGGGAGAAGATTCCATGGGTGCAGCAGATATAGAGAAGGCTCGAAATGCAAATATTTCAAATGGGTTGATAGGAAATTCTCTGATCGAGCGACAGAGGTGATCCTGGAGTTACTTGAAGGCCGAAATGAACATCCACCTGCGTTGATGGACGGGTTGAAGGATGTCGACTCAATGCAAGCTCAAATGAAGGGTTTAACATCTCTGGTCGACCATTTGAAGAGGGAGGTTTCAAGGCTGAAAATTGAAAGAAACTTTTATCGAACGTTGATTGTGTTCTTATTCTCTTGTGTAGTTTATTCAAATGTGAAGTTAAGTAATGAGAAGAAGTTTGTATGTCTACCATAGTCGAAGTTTGTATGTCCACGATTTTTATATGAAGGAGAAGGTTTTGTTGTAATCCATGGTAGAAATGCAAGGTTGGAGTTTGAATGCATTAATTGTAAGCACTTCAGAAATGCAATGTTTGCTTGCTGCATTTTTTATTTGCCCTCCTGATTTGTGTTAAGAGAACTATCAAAAGTACTAGTGATATCAAGAATAGAGCAAGGAAAGAAAGTGTCGAGAACAGAGTAAGGAAAGAAAGTGTCGAGAATACACTTTTTCTCTCTGCATCGTTTTTCATTTTCTGTTATGTTCTGTTCATCAAATCTCTTCAAGCTGGTTTGTTGGTTTGCTGCAACTGCAAACTATGCCGAAGTGGAAGGTTGGAGTTGGAATGCATTAGTTCTGAACACTTTTTATTGTTTAGTCGTGTATTGGCAATGTTTGTTTTGGTTAGTTTTTGCTTCAAATAGAATAGTTGCTGCATTTTTATCGTTGTAATGGTTTGCTGGTTTGCTGGTTTGCTGCAACTGCAAACCGTGGCGAAATTAAGGGATGGTGGCAAATTAACGATTGACCATTTCAGTGCCAAAAGTTGTAAATAGTGATCGCTTGAGTGTTAAGTTTTTATAAAAGTGATCATTTAAGTGCCGGTCGCGAGTGCAAAGTGATCACTTCTGTTGCAAAAGTTGTAAATAGTGATCGCTTGAGTGCCAATTTCAAACGTGCACCAGTCGTGGTGCATCCTGCATCTTGTTCTTGCACCAGTTGGTTTGCTGGTGCATTTTCTTGCAACACAACAGCCTTGCAACGAGATGCACCAACACCCAAAACTGCATCTTATTCCAGCACATCCAACCAGAACCCCATAGATAGCATCAACGCATCAACAACTTCAACCAGCAACACTATATTCACGCATTTAAATCTAAAAATAATAACAATAATAGCAATCTCATAAGAACATCAAGCCAACAGCAAAATATATAGAAACAGCTATTGTCATTGATATTGATTGATTGTTTACAAAAGAAAAGAAAAACATCTCCCCAATCACTGAAGGTTCAGCACCCTCTTAAAAAAAAAAACCAATAGCAATATAGAGGCAGCAACTACCATCAGTGATATAATATCCACACCCTCCTAAAAAAAGAAAACATAAAAAGATGCGACCATGTCCAGCACCACATAAAAGTCATAAACTATATTCAGCACCCTCCCATCAGAAGCACCACATAAAAATAGACCAAGTCCAGCAACCTCCCATCAGTCAATACGGACAATACTCTGATCTCCTGTTCGTCTTGGGGCTTTGAATTGATTCATAAACCGAGCACTCTTTCGAACTGGATGTGCAGGTTCAGGTTCTTTAACTGGGCATTCTGTCACTTCCTTTTCCTTGTTTTTGACGGTAGCTATTCTTGTTCTAGCACGTGTCATGTGTTGGTCTATATCATCACTATCGCGCCTAATCGTTGGTTGAGATGGAACTGGTGCTGTGTTCTGTTTGGATGGCTGTTTTGCAGCTATTCCCACTGTCTTCTTCTTTGGAGCACTCTTCTTTGGCTGCGTCCTTGATTCTTGAGTTGGCCGACCTTGAGAGAGAAGTACTTCCGAAGTTCTCCCAGGCTACAAGAACATAGCGATATTGTCAACCAAATGAATTGAAGTATAACAAATTAAATGCATGAGGCCTACAAATCTTACATTCAAAATAGTCATTCCAGTTCGTTCATCTGTGTAAATCCCATAACCATATTGCCTTAATCTTTTTCCAATAGCCCCTCTTGTTCGCTGTGGTGCATCACTTTCAATAGCTACAGATGGGGGAGCAACCTCTGCAACTTGTGCAGTTGCTCATCTTCTCACCTGAGAAACATATAACAAATTTTAAATTCAGTCCATAAAAGACAAACACAGCGATGTACAACTTACATGAATTTTTTTCTTCGCGTTTGCTCAACAGTGGACTCAGTTGTTGTTGCTGTCCTGCCTATTCCAGTCGCTGTCCCTACACTTGAGCCTACAACAGGGCCTTTTTCTGGCCCTTTAGAAGGCCTTACAACAATGTACTATATCAGGATCATGACCAACTACAAAGAATAATTACACATCTACTCATTTTCATGGTGGAAACAAATGGAGAAAACTTATCAAATTACAAATGCATGATAGAGGAAAAGCACAAGAGAAGCCAGTGCACATAGTCAACTATCAAACTCTATCGAATAGGAAATGTAAAGTTACTAAGGTAAAGAGGATACTTACCTTACAGCAAGGCTTTCTGTTTGCCCTTCAGTAGGCACTACTGCGGGCCTTTTGTCCTACCTTCGCTAGGCCCAACAAGAAGCTCTTTAGTAGAGCCTTCTGTCCTACCTTCAGCCGTTACATCTTGCTGTTGATGCTGCCTTTTCAGCTCACAACCTTTCTTATTGTGCCCTTCCTTGCGGCAATATGAGCATTTCATCTTTGAGCCAGTCCTACTCATCCTTTGACTTGATGCCTCTTCCTGCTGAATTCTTCTTTTCTTTTTTGGCCTTCCAATTTGCTTCTTCAGTGGCAAAGGTAGAGGGCTTTCATGATTTGTTGGCTCCCAAAATTTGCTGCTTCTGATAGGCTGCATCATGAATTGGTATGCAGCAAGGTATGAGCTTTTTTTTGTAGCAATCATGTAGTAACCATATGGGTTTTCTTGCTTCGTCCGAATAGCACAAATTGCATGGGCACGGGAATTCCATTCGGTTGCCGAGGCTCGACATGAACACTTTCTTCTATCCAGGTTGACAACATACTTATCTTGATTTTGAATAATCTCATATCCATTATCTCCATTCCAAACTGGATGGCGAACCTACTAGCAGCCATGTTTGCATCCAATCTCTTCATAATTCTAGGGCCACAGTCTCTAGTCCATTTCGTAGCCTCATCTCTTTGCCTATGCAGTCTAGTCATCACCATCACTCGAATATCATCAAGCATGCTGATGATTGGTTTGCACCTGGCCTCTAAAATGCTACCATTGAAAGCTTCGCTGAGGTTGTTATCAATGATATCGCATTTGAACTCTTCGCTGAAGAAGGCCCAACACTAGTGCTTAGCTTCTGTTTGGAAGAGTGCATCAAAACCTTCCTTTGTCAACTGTAACAATCCTTGTTTGGCTAATCTGAAATCAGCCATGTTGGTACTCTTTGCTATTTGCCAGAACTGCTTTTGGAGCCTATCTCCTTTGAAGTTCCTTGACCAGTTTGCATATATGTGCCTTGCGCACATTCTATGCTCAGCATGTGGCATCGACTCAGCCAATGCAGGAATAAGTCCCTATAAAAATTCAAACCAATAAATACAAGTCAGGAAAAATATGTAAATGATTAATATTAAAAAGGAGTTAATTAATTGACAATGAAATTACCTTCTGTTGGTCGCTCATGAATGCCCATCCTCCCCCATCGATTATCTCAAGGTCAGCCATTAAATTTTTGAGAAACCAGGACCAAATATCCTTGTTCTCTATCTTCACCACCGCCTAAGCTATCAGAAACATTTGATTATTGGCATCTCTCCCCACAGTAGCCAACAACCCCCCTTACACAAACCCTTTAGAAAGCATCCATCCAATCCTATAACTCTTCTACAACCAGCCAAGAAGCCTCGTTTGCATGCATCAAAACAGACATAAAATCTATCAAATCTAGGCCCAAAATCAGGGAGTGGCCTCTCCACAACCTCTACATACACCCTACTAGATGGGTTTTGAAACATGCATTCGCTAGTATAGTCCCATACCTGCGCATAATCTTCCTTATACCCACCCATCAGTATTTTCATCACCCTCATCTTAGCTCTCTTGCATTGATTCCTTGACACATTAACCCCTACTTGCTCCTTCACTAATTGTTGAAATTGAGGACTCTTGATCCCGGGTATTGCTTTGACAGTGTTGAAAAAATGCTTCGATAACCACACACTTGTTATTCTTTTATTCTTAAAAATAATTGGACAAGTATGTTCCTCCTATAATGACCTAATCTGGAATGACCCATTCTTACTCAGCTCACCATAGAGCTTCCATGGACAATTGAGTTGTGAGCACTTAGCTCTCACAAATTCCTTCGTGTTTCTAATGAATGTAACACTCCTCTGTTTACCAATGGAGTTCTTCATAACAGCTTCCTTCAACTGCTTGGCATCATCAAATCTCATGCCCACAGACAAAATAGGTTTATCAACAGTCGGATCATAGCAAGGGTACTTACTTTTTCTTGGACGAGCAGGTTCTTCATCATCATTGTCAAGCTTATTCTCTGAACCAGCAACTTCATCGCCGCAGCTTTCTTCATCTTCACTTCTATTACCTTCAGCTGGAACTCCATCCCCATTTACTGGCTCGGGCCTCTTTGCTGAAGGTGCAAGTTTTTTTCTCAGAAATTCCCTTTGCTTTTCTCTTGATTGTGCGAGTTCATCATCATCTTCGTCACTTAGGGGAAAATTTACTGGAGCAAAATATTCATCTTCCAATTCACTGGATACAGCAACTTCCCATTCTAATCCAATGAAGTCCTCATCGCCCAAATCTTCACCCAAGCTTTCAGGACATGTCACTGTTTGTTCATCTCTATCAATGGGAGTTCTCTCCCTTTCGTCCCCGACCTGATTACTCGCTTGAATAGGATCCCTCACTTCTCCTCTTTCAGTGGTGGTCTGCTCATCCCCATCCTCATCCTCACCATCCTCATCACCATCCTTACCATCACTATAATACTCAACATATACCTTAGCTTCTTCGCCGTGAAGATAATAGTAAATAATATCCTTAATACCATTATCGTCATGAAAAAATCTCAATCCATCCTTCAATTCCTTCCCAAGAACACAGTAATGTAGTTTTTGCACTTTGCATCGGTAAAAATACACCAAATCCCTCGAAAATCAATATATGATGGCTTCCGAACATTGACATAAATTGTACCTTCATTTCCACCAGTATATTCCCAATCATCGGTGCCAATAAGAAACTCTCCACCATAGCAAACAACGATGCCTACCTGATTCGCGTCCATGTCGATGCTGCACCCAATGAAAAAAAAAACAAATGTCATTACTTGTTGGAACCACATGACAGAATCAGCAACTTCACATGGAGGTCTTTGTCATTTTGTTCTCAAGAAACAAATACAACTAATCTTTCAGTGCTTTTACAAAATAAAAGAAACCGAGTTGAACTTTACCAAAAAAAAAAAAACCGAGTTGAATAAACAAAGTGAGGTCCCACCACCCATTTTTCAATTCAATCACATTCAGCCCCCTGTTTCCCCCACGAAGCAGTCCAATTAATTAAATAAATTCAGTCCCACCACTGTTTCCCCACGAGTCGAGCCCCATTTTCCCCTTCGCGCCTTATTTTTCTATTCAGTCCCTACAAATGAAAGGGAACGAACAATGAAACTCTCAAATTTTCTATTCGGTCCCCACAACTTTCCCCACCACTTTCCCCACCACTTTCCTCCTGAGCCGAGCCCTCAATTTGCCCTCCACGCCCTAACTTGCTCGTCGGAACCCTAAATTGCAAAGTAAATTGACAAACCTGAGTGAGCGACAGTTGAGGATGCAGCCAATGGCGGCGGTGGCCGAGCGACGGCGGTGGCCGAGCGACGGTGGCCGAGTGAACAACGGTGGGTCAGCGAGCTACGGCCAGCGGCGTCGAGCAAGAACCCTATACGAACACCGTTTTTCGCCCACGTTGTCTTTTACCGTAACTATACGACGATCGTTTTGTAGGTAATCCACGTGGAATGGTAAAACCATGTCGTTTCTTATGAAGAGAAGGAAACGGCATCGTTTACGCCATCCACCGTGGACAATAATAAGAGTTGTCGACTTTTTTTTTTTTAAATATAAATGCCACGTAATATTTTGGCCGGAATTTGTCGCCGATGGCACCAAAGTGAGCGTTTTTTCTCCGATTTGGCACTTAAGTGATCTGGCGGAAACTTTTGGCACCAAAGTGAGCGCCGTACGCAACTTTTAGCACCATTAGTGTCCTTTTCCCGAAAAAAAGAGACTTCACATTGTATAGTTCATCACTCTGTAACAACCTTGATGGAACAACTCTCAAACTACTTTCGCAGTGTGTTCCATCTCTGCAAAGCCATTAAATCAATCAAATCCACATAATTTTAGATAAGAAAATGTGAGAGAAATTTATATAATGAAGAGGACATGGGCTATTTATACCCTTTACAAGAAGAAATAAGACATTATCACAATCCAGAGCGATTAGGAGAATCAACGTAGATACCTAAATGTATCTTGCAACAGTAGATGAGAAAAACAATGTAGCTTTGGTATTACATTAAAATGGGGCAGGAATGTGTTCCGCTTTATTCTCGCTGTGAAGCGACTTTTCCTCCATTAAAATGGGGGCAGGACCTTGAGTGAAGCTAAAGATTTCCTCCATATCTTGAGGGTTTCTATGGAACCCCAGAAAAATTGTTGTGAAAGAAAATAGCAGGAAGACGGAGATCAGAGAACTTTACCTTCTACTTGGGAGAAAAAGTTGCCAGGATCACAATCCAACCTACGAAAACTTCCTGAAGTTTTGAGTGGCAAAAATGGGCATTTATATGAGTAATGCTGTGTCTTCCAACGATTGTCTTGTTTGTTAAATTATATGTGGTCATGCTTGTTTTTTCGATTGACATTTTGCTGTTATAGTTGATTTCTAGGTGCTGTTTTATTCCAAATGGTAAATGTGAGAGTGCCATGCATAAGGTATTAAGAAGGAGTCGTCAAATGGTAGAGGTCAAGATTGGCCACCGATGAAAGAGAAAAATTATCGAGTACAAATGAATTTTCCAAGTTTCAAGAAACTAAATTATTTATAATATGTCAAGAAAAATGAATCGATCTCTATGAGTATATATAAAAAAATCATCTTAAGAGACTCAATAGCAACACCGGATAAATTGAGTACAAAAAAGGTGATTTCATGCTTATCAAAATTAAGAGATATAACGGAGTCTCACTTTTAATTTTATCAAATCTCTCGCTTCGAAAAGGCAATCGAGGATATCAATCTCATTATTCTCAAAATATCCAAAATCACGTACTTTCTATCGATCCGCGATGTCAGTCTTACCACGTTACCTTGAAAGACAATCATTGTCAGCAATCCAACGTTGACTGTCACTAAACTTACCTCCCTCCCCGGATAAGCGTCCCGCAATATTATATCTACAAATTACTATATACTTCTATTTAGTCAAAAGGGTTTATTGTTGGTGAAACGTTATGGAAAAGTTGTGAACTTTTTTTTGATACTTTTATTTGTAAGAGAGTCGTGCAAGTATCTCTCTAAGATACGGCTCGTCACATGACTTAGCAGGTCTCATGCAGAGACTCACATTCAACAATTTTTCCAGCACCTGCGTCGACTGTAGATGTATGTTCCAGTCCTACAGTTCCTTCGATAAGCTCCTCTCTCTCTCTCTCTCTGTCTCTCTCTCTCTCTCTCTCTCTCTCACCATCATCATGTTGAACTCGATCATGTCCTTCCACACGAACTCCCTCATCGGGTCGACAGAGGACGGGCTGCACAAGGTGACAGTGCCACCCCAGAGAGGGTTGTCATACATGATCACGCCTCCAGCCCTCACCAGCCTCAGCAGCCTCTTGTGATAGTTCTTCAGGTTAGCCCAGTCGGCATCGACGAATGCAAAGTCGAAGCCGCTTTCATTTTCTTGCTGACACGAAAATTATAAGCCGGATGAGATTGTCGAGAGTCTACCAAGCTCAGAAGATATCATCTTTATTGCACAAGTGCAAATGAGGATTACTTTACTAGAAAAGACTCACGTTTTCCAGTAATTTATCCAGGACGGGCAAAGCTTGTGATTTGACGAAGTTGATCTTGTGTTCAATGTCGGCCTTCTTGATAAACGGCAATCCGATCTTGTATGCTTCTCGGTCTACATCGATCACTATGATCTGCAGTGGAAAAATTTGAGTAATGTGCAGATTAATTCTAGCTTGACAAATACTTTACCAAAAAAAAAAAATTCTAGCTTGACAAATAAACTTCCAAATTTTTTCCTAATGTAAGCGAGAGAGACGGCAGACCTTGCCATCTTGCAGGATTGTGAGAGCCGTGAGGAGAAGAGAGTATCTGGTGAAGATGCCGACCTCTGTAGTCTTCTTCGCATTCAATAGCTTCAGGAGCAGCACGATGAACTGACCCCTGCTGGCGCAGTCGCAAAGTAGGACCTGTTCAGTAAGATTCCCACCAACACTGAACATATAAACTTAAACACACTCTGGTTTTAAGTATATGGATAGCAGCTTTCGGTCATTGAAATGGTTACGCCATATTTACTCAATTTATCATCGTTGTGACATGAATGTCTGGCTCTGAAAGCGAGTAATGAACATGTCCATACACTCTGAGTCGATGCGGAATCATTTTGAATAATGAGTACGGAATAGAATTGCTGTGGATGGTTTGCAATGGCATCTCTGAGCTCCTTCAGAATCTCTGCTTCTCTGGGGTAGACACTAGTCGTCAGTACATACTGCCATGACAATACAACTTTCAAACCGTTACAGCAACTTCATTCAACGGAAGAAATTGCTGCAAACAGAACAAATCAAAAAGGAGAGAGAGAGAGAGAGAGAGAGAGAGAGAGAGAGAGACTCTACATTTTATAGTTCATCACTCTGCAACAACCCTGATGGACCCTAGGAGACTACTTTCACAGTTGGTTCCATCTCTGCAAAGCCACTAGATCAATCAAAAATGCTGGTAAAGCATATGCAAAAGAGAAAATTGTCTAATTCCTGTATGTTTTGTAATGAAGAGTATATGAGGTACTCATAGGCATTACAAGATGACTCTATCGATTATTGCACAATTATTTGCTGATGGATATAGCTAGGTGATATTCCCAGCTTGGTTATGAAGAAATGTTTTCAGATCGGTCTCTGCTCCTTTGTCCAAATCAAACTGTCTGAACCATAATCATCAATTACTATGCCTAAGAACTAGTGGAACCGCCATTTTTCGCAACACTTAATCCTGTAAAGAAAGCAGAACAGAAGAATAGATGCTGAAGACTTGTCGTCATCCATGCGTCAAATGGAACGATCAACCAGAATAATTCCTAACACAGGGACTAGGTAGTGTAGATTAAAGAAATTGACAAGAACGGTCTTTTAGTGGGTGAACAATCGTCTGAAGTTTATTGAAAGCATTCAAAAGGTTATAACACAACAGACTCACAATCTGTATTAGAAACTATTGTGCTCCAATCTCAAAAGATTGAGGAACGAGTGTTTATTTTGATGTATGCCATAAATTTGATCAAAAGGCATCAATAGATGCGCCTGCAGATCGTCATCCCATCACCCAGCGCAACTTGAGATATATCAACCCGAGGATCACCCGCTATCATCTTGTTGAACTCGATCGTGTCCTTCCATGCGAATTGCCTCATTGGGTGAGCGGAGGATGGGTCGGCCAAGGTCACAGTGCCTCCCCAGAGAGTGTTGTCATACATGATCACACCCCCAACCCTCACCAGCCTTAGTAGCCTCTCGTGATAGTTCTTCAGGTTTGCCCGGTCAGCATCGACGAACACAAAGTCAAAGCTGCTTTCATTTTCTTGCTGATACGCAAAAGAGAAGCAAGATGAGATTGTTGAGAGTCTAACAAGCTCAGAAGATGTCATTTTCATTGCACAAGTTCACATGAGGATTACTTTACTAGAAAAGTTACACTCACGTTTTCTAGTAATTTGGTGAGGACGGGCAAAGCTTGCGATTCAACGAAGTCAATCTTGTGTTCAACATTGGCCTTCTTGATAAACGGCAATCCGATCTCATATGCTTCTCGGTCTACATCGATTGCTATGACCTGCGGTGGAAACATTGTGCAGATTAATTCTAGCTTGACAAATAGACTTGCAAACTTTTTCCTTTTTGCAAGCGAGAGATGGCAGACCTTGCCATCTTGCGGAATCGTGAGAGCTGTGAGAAGGAGAGAGTATCCAGTGAAGACGCCGACCTCTATAGTCTTCTTTGCGTTCAATAGCTTCAGGAGCAGAGCGATGAACTGACCCCCATCCGGCGCAGTCGCAAAGTAGGACCTGTTCAGTAAGATTCCCACCAACACTGAACATACGAACTTAAAGACACTCTGGTTTTAAGTATGTGGACAACCGCCTTCGGTCATTAAATTCTATGGTGTTGCCAGATTTACATTTATCATCATCATGACACGAATGTCCGGATTTGAAAGTGAGTAATGAACATGTTCATACACTCTCAGTTGAAGCGGAATCATTCTGAAGTCATAGTCAAAGGAAATCAATGAAAATGGATGTGGAATTGAGTAATGAGTATAGAATAGAATTTACTGTGGATGGTTTGCAATAGCATCTCTGAGCTCCTTCAGAATCTCTGCTTCTCTGGGGTACACGCTAGTCGTCAGTACATACTGCCATGACAAAACAACTTAGAACATTCTCAAACTGCTACAGCAACTTCATCCAACAGAAGAAATTGCTGCAAACAGAAAAAGCATAAAAAAAAAAAAAAAAAAAAAAAAATAGAGAAAGAGAGACTTTACATTGTATAGTTCATCACTCTGCAACAACCCTGATGGACCCTCGGAGACCAGTTTCGCAGTTGGTTCCATCTCTGCAAAGCCACTAGATCAATCAAACAGAAAGATAAAAGAACATGCAAAAGAGAAAAATTGTGTAATTTCCACATGTTTTATAATGAAGAGTATATGAGGTACTGACAGGCATTACAAAATAATTATATCGATCATTGCACAATCAGGGAAATGCACATTTCGAGAGATATCGGCACTGTCCTAACAGATGCAGAAGATCCCTTAGATATCTCTAACCTCCACAACCATTTAGGGCTAAGAAATGCTGCATTCTTTCCTCATTATGCAGTAGCAGATGAGAAAAATCATATAGTTTGGGTGCTAATGCAGAATACAGGTGAAAGTAAAGCGTTCTGCTTCATTTTCACTGTACGGCGGCAGAAACTTGAGTGAAGCCAAAGATGACCTCCATGTCTCGACCCTTGAGGGATTTCATGGAACCCCAGAAAGATTGCTGTGAGAGAAAATAGCAGCAAAAGATAGAGCGAGATCGGCGAACTTCATACCTTCTACTCTGGAGAAAGAATTGCCCAGATCACAATCTAACTTGGGGGAGCTTCTGCAGTTCCATGGGAAACATGGGCATCGTATAAAATAGTTCTCTTCCAAGAAATTGGCAGAGCAGGCTTATCCCGCGCCATTCGGGTGCTGTTTTGTCAGCTGAATAATATTATTTTATGATCGATACGTTTGACCGGCCTCGGCAGCTGCAGTGAGAACACGATTTCATTCGAACGCCGCGAAAAAAGAACTGATTCTCTTCTAGATAACATAAGATTTCCATCACGCTGGCATTGATCCAGACATTTTTAGTGCTTGTTTTCGACCGACGCAGGTGTTGGAATGCGATGATTGTCGTTCTCATTCCTCTCTCCCCCACTGGAGTCACTAGAGACGTTTGGTCAGAGGACTCCCTCGTATGACATGAAGTTGAGTACGATAATGTGAGACTGAATCGGTCGGAGCCCTCTGTGTATTATCACTAGGCAAGACCAGAGAACCTTCCAGATGGTAAATGCAAGAGTTGCTGTTCTACGTACTATCATCATGGCATGACCACAAAACTAGCCACGCATAAGGTATTAAGAAGAAGGAGAAGAGTCAAAAAGGAGAGGTCAAGATTGGCTACCGCTAGAACAAAATAATTATCTAGTACAAATAAATTTTTAAACCAACTTATTTATAGTAAAATAAGATGTCAAGAGAAATGAATCGATCTCTATCGAGTATATATTAAAAGCCTCGTCTGAGGAGACTCAACAACATGATTAGATAGATTGAGCATGAAAAAAGTGATTTCATACTTATCGTTGTTAAGAGATATAATCGGATCTCACATTTAGTTCTATTAGATTAATCGACAGTTGAGGATGTCGGTCTCATTTCGTGCCCGAAATGTCCAAAATCACAAAACTAGCCACGCATAAGGTATTAAGAAGGAGGGGAAGAGTCAAAAAGGAGAAGTCAAGATTGGCCACCGCTGGAACAGAATAATTATCTGCTACAAATAAATTTTTAAACAAACTTATTTATAGTAAAATACGTATAAGAGATGTCAAGAGTAATGAATCGATCTCTATCGAGTATATATAAAAAGCCTCGTCTCGGGAAACTCAACAACATGATTAGATGGATTGAGCACGAAAAAAGTGATTTCATATAACCAGGTCTCACCTTTAATTTTATTAGATTAATCGATAGTCGAAAATGTCAGTCTCATGTCGTGCCAAAAATGTACAAAATCACAAACTCGTTAGCAATCCAATTTTGACTCTGTTGCCAGACTGTTCCTTTTTTTATTCCCCCATAGAAGCGTCCCGGAAGATTATATCTATAAACTATTATATATTTTGATTTAGGCAAATAGGGTTTATTGTCGGTGAAACGTTATGGAAAAGTTGTGAACCTTTTTTTTATACTTTTATTTGTAAGAGTCGTGAGAGTATCGGTATCTCTCTAAGATATGGCTCATTACATGACTCATTAGCAGGTCTCATGCACAGACTCGCATTCAACAATTTTTCCAGGACCTGCGTCGACTGTAGACGTATGTTCCGGTCCTACAGTTCCTTCGATAAGCTCCGAGCATGTATTTGGGTGCTTGTGTCGAGGTTTTTTAAATATACAGCTCCTGATGTGAAGTTCGATTCGATCTCCAGAGAAGAACCGCACCGGGTCGCCCATAACAACGGGACCATACACTCACCCACAAGAACCCCGAAGGCTGTAGCCTGCTGCCTGATATGAACAGAGAGTTCCGCCGCCGCAAGCCGTCTCTAAATGCTCAAACACACTCGCGTCTTAAAAGTCTCGACTTACTGAATGGAAAAGATAGAAGACCAATAAAACAAATGAAAAGATGCAACTCTGGTTCAATGAAGAAGTGGCCAAGAAAATTCACAAGATTATGTATCGATTTATTACGAGATCAAATAAAAGAATAGCTCAATATCACCACTCAGCCAGCAAAGCCGGAGTATTACTGCACAAATACATAAGAATCCAAGTTTATTCCTCCCTCAGAAATTAAATAATATCAAAACCATACACAAAAATGACCGACACGAATGTACCATATCCACAAAGAAAGACCAAAAGAGTTACTTCCGATTAGCTCGAAGTGACTGCATAGTGGCAGCAAAGTATCATAGTCGGGAAGCTTAGGATGAACGTGACTTGCTCGTTTGAAGGAATCCTCCCTAGATGCAGACTCCAAGCTCGGAGCTGCAGCCTTAGAACTTTCACTGATCTCTGACTTAGCAGATGAAACCTTCTTTTGAATGGGCAAGGAAGGTTGCTCTCTTGCAGTAGACTTTGGACTATCTTCACTCATACCTGACTTCCTGGATGAAGTTTTCTTTGGAATTGAAGACGAAGGTTGTTCCATTGCAGTAGACTTTGAGGTCTCCTCATGAGACGATCTTTTGGTTTCCGAAATGGGCTCGCCCTTTGCTTCCTTACTGTACCTCAAATGTTCAGAACTTCTTAAACTATAGGCTTCATCGGCTGCAGAGTGAGGCCTTGTTGAAGTTTCAGTTGGATAAGAGCTCCTCAGAGAGGATCTTGAATCTGCACTATGTTCTTTGGATTCATCAGAGGCAAAAGTTGACTTCAAGTTGGTATTTCTGTGAGCACTTGGAGCACCTGCCTTCGTCCTTCGAGAAAGCCCAGCACCTATACGTTCTCTACTGGTTGTGGATGAACCGATGGAACCTGATCTTTTATTCACTTCAGACTCCTCCTGAGTATAAGGTTCAGAACCACTGTCATAAATCTGGTCTTTCATAGTTCCTTCTGAAGCAAATATGCCGTCAGAGACCAAAGATGGGATCACTGGCCTTGTGCTTGCTCTTCTTGTCAAGTTGTCATCCACTTCTGGCTGCATCTTCTCTATATACCGTTCCCGGCGGGTTCTTGAACCACGTTCTTCTTCTCTTAATTCAAAAGATGCACTTGAACCTCTGGAACTTGACCTTTCAGTTTCATTTACTTCAGACTCCTGCTGAGGGTAAGATTCTGGATGGCTGTCTGAAATTTGGCCTTGGCTAGTCCTTTCTGAAGCATAACTGCCATAAGGACCAAGAGATGGGATCACCGGCCTCGTGCTTGCTCTTCTTGTAAACATATCATCCACTTTCTGCTCCACCTTCTGAACCTGCCGTTCTTGACGGCTTCTGGAATTATCTTGCGAAACGGTTTTCTCTGGAATCTGATCACTACCAGAATCAAATGATGTGAAAGCTGGCCCTCTAGAACCCACTTCCATACTCTCCGCATCTTGCTGAACTACAGAATCATCTGATAAGTTAAGTCGGAAAGAAGAGGATGTTTCCTTTGCAGTGTATTCAGCTGTTTGTTTAGATAACGAAGCATCACCTGCCCAGCTCCTCAAATTCGCGGGATGCCTATTACCTTTATTTTTCAGGCCACCAGTCAATCTTCCAAATGTCAAACCCAAACCACTATCGTAACTATCTTCATGTGAAGATTTAGAATCATCTATTGTACCGCGTTCTGAAAATACGGAAGCACTTTCCTCGACTTCATGAACCAAAGCATCTTCATAAGCATTGAAGGTCTGACTCTGGCGCTTCTTATCTACAGGATCATCAGAGGTATCCAATCCTTTATTCTTTGAATTAAGCAAGTATTTCCCTGAACTAGAAGGTAAATTACCAATTCCAAACTTTTTCTGAGATCCAAAACTGGAATATATTCTCTCTTCCTTATGATCACTCTGCTCCTCTTCACTTTCTGAACTTGGCCCATCTGACTCATCAAAGGTCACAGGTGCGAGTTCTTCTGCTTGCGAATGAACCGTAGAACCAGCTAAATCACCAGAAAATATAGGACTGTGCTGGTTCTCTGAGAAACTTGATTGGGGAGTAATCTTTGTGAACGTCTCAACTGTGGTCCCACTGGGGCTTGGCGAACTGATACTTGCTGATGGATAGCTAGGTGATTCCCAGCTTGGTTGTGAGGTCTTCACACTGGGCTCTGCTCCTTTGTGCAAATCAAACCCATAGTCATCACCATCTGAACCATAATCATCAAAAACTACTGCAGTGCTTTCAATTGCTGATTTATTATCTTTCTGGAAGTTTTCTTCATCAAAATTGGCAAAGGGGTTTTCAGCAACATCATCCTCCTCCTTCCGATTACTCATAACCTCTCGCTCATCACCGTAAGTGCTTGAGTGTGACGAATGAGAATGATAGGAAGCACGGGTAGAATGTTTAGCAGATATAAAATCATTCTGCAAATTATTAGCAGATTCCACTTCAGATCCACCGGAGTTTCTTCTCTCACTCAGTTCATCTAAAGTGCCACTAGTCTCTGGTCGAAAAGAGTTTCTCGTCCTACTTGATTTATCCAAAACATTGCCACGCTCAGCTCCAGACGAGCTGTTCTGGGTATTTCTGCCTGCTATCTCATGTTCAGTCACAAGTGAGTCAACACCACTGAAATCTGCACTAGACTTTCTAGAATTAGACCGGCTGGATTCACTGCTTCTCCTGTTACCCTCTCTGTATAATCTTTCATTCACCCCTGCAAGCCTATCAGTGTCTCGGACATCAGCTTGACTGCGATGTATGCTTGGAGTTCTGGCCTCAAAAGTATCATTTACAGGAAGCCTATCAGAGGATAAACCCTCTGATTGTGAGCTCACGTATCTTTCGAACTGAACGTTGTTTATACCATAACTAGAGGACTCTGCAAATGCATTGTTGTCCATGGGCTCCATATTAGACTTCATGGAAACATACTGGCTAGGTCTGTCATTGCTCGTATGGCCATCTCTATAAAACCTCTCACCTACTTCTCCAACGTGCTCTTCTTTTGCATAATTATGCTTATATACTGTGTGAGGTTGAGCATTTCTTCCATCAGAAGCCTTATTACCTGCAACTTTAGCATAGGCTTCATCTTGAAAACTGGAGCCTGCAGATCCTCCAGCCCATTCATCCAAAGGACCGTGAGCAGAAGACCTTTGTGGCTCTGTAGAGTATTGCGTAGAAATCCTCCCACGGCTAGAAAGTTGTGCAGCAGCTCTGGCAGCCATGCTTGCCCGTTCAGCAGATTCTGCAGCAGCTTGAGCAGCAGAGGTTGCATCCTTGAATTCCATATTCCAGTTTTGCCCGCCCATGTAATCAACATTTCCTTCCCTGCGATACGCATGTCCAGCTTCAGCCCCCTCCATTGCATAACCTGTAAATGGAACTTCTGTTAGGATGTATATCAAAGCAAGTTTCCCACAATTCTAGTTTCAAGTAATAAAATGATTAAAAGCAAACCTTTCATCAAATGGTACAACTCATCATACCTGGAGTTTTCGGCTCTGGATGTGAAGTGATAGGAACATTAGCATGTCCAGGAGGAATATTTTGGTGGTCAAATGATGACCTGCTACTGTTCTCATGCAAGTTTACAGAGGCATCCTCCTTTGCTACTTTTTGAGGTGCAAAATGCACATTGGTTCTTTCTCTGTCATTATCAGGCACTTGGAAGTTTGAAAATTGTGTCTGCACATTACTGGCTTTTTCAAAAGTACTCGGTCCATTCTGCTAAGCAATAATACGCAAATGTTGTATCAACAAACAGAAGAAGAACATCCTAAATTACTAGTGCATAGCCAGAACTCATAAGCAAGACTACTAAAGCAAACATAATTCAGAATTACCAACAAATCTCCATGATTATGCGAATCTTTATCCCCAAATGAATTAGGATCCCATTTGATGTTGTGTTCCTCCGCAATTGAGGTTAAAATCTTTACTTTGGTTGGACCATCAGGTGCTTTGGCAGAGAGTTTCTCAACTAACTGATAAACAAAGGGCAAGAAAAGAATCCATCAAGCCCAATGAAACGAGTGCAACTAAGAAACTTTGGCACATTTCAATTCATTCATAAAAATAAAGGAATGTAAAGGAAGCTGAACAATCATGGACTTACAGAGCGGTTTACACCACAATCAGGACGCAACTCAACAGCTGCAGAAATGAAATCTTTTCCATATTTTGCAGTAAAATGCTTGCGGATATCCATAAGTTCAGGAACATCTGAGCATCTCGGAGATGCAAAGACTACGCTTGAAACAGCCTCCTTCAAGTCAATTGGGCAGTTTCTGGAAACACACAGAGAATTAATTACACATTTCTCACCAAAAATAATTATATAAAATTTTATGCAGAAATTAAAAGGCAAGACTATAATTTCTTTGGGAACTCCCAAGCATTGTGGTGGGCCCAATTATGTCCCTATTGTGCTAACTCAGTGGAACCAAACTGTGGACTACAGGGAGAAGGTTAGAGTTCCAACCAATAGGATGGATGAGGTCTGGCAAGAAAGAGGAGAGGGGTCGGTATAGTGAATTTTACACAAAGGAAGTAGAGCCCATTGTGCAAAAGTAAATGAAGAAAGAAGAGGCAAGATTCTACAATCTCAGATAAAGCTTATTATCAATCAATAACGGGGAGCAGCAAGGTGCCACAAGAGTTGCCTCCATAGAAAAAATGCATTTGCATGAGAAGCCCTTTCAAAGACATCCTTGAGGCACATAATTCTACCATGGACACTATCTTTAAGCCAGACAAGTGGAAGAAATATCAGATAATTCATAATTTTATTTGACGACTGACAGTACTTGCTCTAGCTATGTGATGTCTTCTCATCTCGGCGCCTATATCCAAGACCCGATAATCTCACACCCAGTACTCTTGTTCTCAATGACATAAAAAAAACTCAGGATTAATGAAACGAAATAATCATCGCCACGTACTTCTGTGACTCGATTATAGGCAAACGAGCTGCAATAAGTTCACAGAACAGCTCAACAAGCTCATAGGCCGCCATCATCTTCTCTTCCCTCACGACATGTTCAACCTGGAAGAAGCAACACGAGAAAGGACCACGTCAGCAGGCTGCCCTCCTCCGAAATCACCAATTCAAGCGCAATAATCTCATGAGCAACAATACAAAACCCCAGATAATTCATCGCACAAAAACAAGTACTAGACAGATTTAATCAGCTCCGTTCTAAGCGGAAATCCACATGCCGGGGGAAGAGCCATAATTCGGTAGAAAAGACATAAGCTTTTTGAAGAAAAGAGTCACAAAATTGAACGATAATTCAACGAGAGAAAGGAAAAGGCACAGTTCAACCGGCTTCAGAAAAACGACGGCGCAACGGATTTTCACATCGAGCCGCCACCTAACCAAAACCGCAACTCGGGACGATTACGATCCGAAATCGAGCCCGTCTCAATCTCCCAACGAGGCGACGACGAACGAACGAACTCACTCACCCGAATCCTAGCGGTCTGGTCCTGCCCGGACTCGAGTAGCTGAGCGAGGTCCCGCCTCATCTGCTTCACCTGCACCTCCTTCTTGTTCCTCAGCAGCTTCAGCCGCGACGCCGCGAGCTTCAACGCCGTCTTGCTGCACCACAACCAACGCCGCCACCAAAAAAAAAAAAACAAAAATCAAAATCAACACAACACAAGCCGCCGGTCAACAACCGATCGGGCGGGGGGGACGGACTCACCATTTGGCGGGCTTGAAGCTCTTGTGGAGCATCTTCTTCTCGTCGGCGCGCGGGAACGGAGGACTCGGGGCGGGATTCGGAGGAGCCGGGAGCGATCGCCGATCGGAGGAGCGATGCGAGCGGGGATCGCGATCACGCGGGGGACGATGCACGCGGCATCGGAGGCGTGTCCGGGTCGCGGTTTTGGGGGATTGGGAAGTGTACGGGGCGAAATCCGAATTCTATTCGGGCATGGGAAGCTACCTTTTTCCGAAAGCGTTAAGTAATCGTGGGGGGATTGGGGGAGGGGTTTGGCGCGGGAAGGTGCACGGGAGTTACTGTGGGCGTCGTCGGTCGGACTTTTCCGCGGCGTTGACTTTGACCTGGGGATTTTCAATCACGACGCGGAGCGATATTTCCTTCTTCGCACGAAGGAGCCCCGCCGCTTGCGGAAGAACGCTATTCTTTTTATGTCGAGGGACCCAAAAAAGTCGTTCTTCTGGGTTATTGTCACCAAAAAGCCTTAGATCATGACTACTGTGATGCTAATATTGCAAACCTTTTTTGTATTGCAAAAATTCCTAAATTGGTATCTAAAATTTTCTTTTATACCATAGAAATCCATAGACTTATATATAAAGAATCTGAAACTTTGGATCCTAAGAAATTTCCTATGGATTATGATGAAAGTACCATCCCTTATTTATATCATTAGACCCACAGGCTCTTGAATGTTGTACATCTATCACAAGGAACCTCAAGGACTAGACTTAAAATAGTTTCCAATGAATCCTAACAAAAGTACCGTCCATTTGATATGTGCTTGGAGTGTTAGTGACTTGAAGAAGAAGGTTGGGGCATTAGTGTCATGAAAAAGATAGTTCAGGATTTTTGGCGATAGATTGGTAGTATTTTTGTCACGCTAAGGCGTAGAAGTCAAAACCCACCCCTGAAACTTACTCGTCCCATCCCAACCCCAATCCCAACCCCTTGAAAAGATGAGGCTTCGAACTCCTCATCTCCCTCTTTCACGTTTGAAGGGTAGTCACTGGAGTAAACCCAGTGATTAGTTCAAAGTACTAGTGACACGAAATAATAAAAACATTTGAACATTAAAGTCACATGGGCAAAAATTAGGGTCTTTAGTAGTAAATAAGGGTAATTTTGTGACATTGAAACAAGTTTGGAGGGATTGGCAGTATGAAAAAAAAAAAAAATTGGAGCATTAGTGTTGAGTATAATTAAGGGTTTTTTAATATTATGTTTTATTTATATTTTTGTTTAGGTTAATATAACGAAAAACTTCAAATCGATATTCCTATGATAAATTATCCAAATTTATGCTTATAACACATTTACCCTTCCATTAATTCTTATAAAATTTTACTGTGAAATTACTAAGCTGAATGATACATGGCAATAATTGAATCGTGGAAAATTCATATTCCAAATTTATCAAGGATGCATTAATTTAGCGTTTTTGGCAACAAAAAAACCGGTCTAGAATAAATTATTCACTCAAAAATTTATTCGGGCTAAATCTATAAATATTCCACACACATGCCAATTTGTGAATTTTGGCAGCTCAAAAATCAATTTAGGCTAAATTTGTAATGTTATCAATAAGATATTTTTCGTGATACTAGCCTTTTATGGTTTACAAGTTTGGCCTTTTTCTAGAGTTATGGAACCAATCGTGGTGGGGCCGGCCTAGCTGTACGTACGTTAAAACGGCGGGGCCCAGATTCGTTGTCCGTCCCAATCAAATGGAAAGCGAAACGGCGTCCCGGATTTCGTTTGTCTTTTTCTCTTTTCCTCCTTTCCTTCGCGATCGCTGTTGATGTTTCCCTTACTAAAGGATTACCTCGACCTCGCGCAGCCACGGCGATGTCCCCTTCTTCCTCTACACATCTTACGTTGGACCGCCGATCCACCTGTCGCGTCCCGATTGGCTGTTGCCATGCCCGTTGGCTTTACCCGTTCGAAAGGGTTATTCACGTTTCATCTAGAAGAAATGGGGTGGGCCCCGCATGCAGGGGGGCGATGTGCAGTGCTCAACCCATGAAATCTTTATTCTTTCGTTTGAATGTTGGGAATTTCCGAACATTCCATCCACATTGTATAATCTTCGAATTTCGAGGGATACGCGGATGGATTCATTGTTCGATGAAGGGAATATTAAAAATTGAAAAATCATCTGTAAAGAAAATAATTAATTTTGATTTATTTTAGGGTTTATAGTTCCTTATTAGGAGGGGAAGTCATTTTCCACTTGTATTCCGTCATTCAAATACTAAAGAGTTGAAAAATATTTTGCGAAAATAGTTTGTGTTCAAGGCAATGGGGCTATTTTATAAAAATAGATAAATTAAAAAAAATTCTAAAAATGATTGTTTATATCGTTTATAAAAGTAGATTTTTTTTTTTGGTTAGTATTTATAAAAGTAGATTGATAAAAATACTTTTATTATCCACAAAAATATTTATATGTACATTCTTGTCATTAAAGAAAATGTTCTTCATGGACAATTTAATAATGACGACAAACAACCACTTTTAAGAAATACTTTATAAATTATTCATTTTTTGCGAAATAAATGGAATCTCCATCTACCATATGAATTGGGATTCTTATGTGATAAATGTAGAAGAGCGCAGTTTGCGCACAGATGTATCTTTTACGAAAATTAACATATCTTGTAATTAATACTAATAGCAATACCTATAATAGAAAAAGAAAAGGGCTATGAGTGAACAGACGAAGCCGCTTTCGGAAGATTACCAACTCCTCTGACTTTTGTGACACGTCCGGTCTCTATTCAAAAGATTCAACCGCTTGTAGGCGAAGGTTCTTCCAATGTTTGATCAGGTTGATAAGTCAACATACATATCCCACATTAATTGACGACGTTCTAATTGAAATTCATGCTTCGCATGACCAACCACATTGGACATTTGCATTAACTCATAAAGCTACAGAGAAGAGGGGGACAAAAAAAAAGATTAAAAAATTAGTAGTAAATAACCAAGGAAATTGCCCAATTGACAATGTTGTGAGGCAGAAACCATGCGTGATTGTGAAATTTTGCCTTGACTGATAAAGCTACAGAAAAGAGAGGACAAAAAAACAGATAAAAAAATTAGTAATAAATAGCCACAGAAATTGCCCGATTGACAATGTCGTGCAGCACAAACCATGGCGATTGTGGAACTTTGCATTGACTAATAAAGCTACAGAAAAGAGGGGAAAAACAGATTAAAAGTTAGTAATAAATAACCACAGAAATTGCCCAATTGACAATATTGTGAGGCAGAAACCAAGGCAATCGTGGAAATTTTGTGTTGGTCAATCAGCATTTGAACGTGCTCCATTCGTATTAAACACGAAACCAAAATCAATTTGATGATTATTTTAAGAGAGATGATTACTTAACTGTAATAATCCAAGAATGATGATTATTTTAATTAATCATAGCAGAGAGGAATATGCTCAGATGATGCCCAGAAATTGCGCACCAGAATGTCACATCTTTCAAGTTTGGGAAGGAAAAACACCATGGCCCATCATTATAGAAAGCATGAACAGTTGAATCACGATGTCCCATTTTAAGGTTGTTTGGCTATGGAGATCACGCATCTAGAGCCCGAGTTTCATATCGATGCGCCAATCCTCCAGGCTCGATATGAAACTCGGCTCTGGTGTTTTTCCATGTGCTTATAGATTCGTGCAATCGCATCGAGAATTTACATGCGCCTCAGGAAGGCAGAAAGTGAACTCACTAAGCTGAGGCAACATCATCCAGAGGACCCAAGAGAAACCAAACTGACCCTTGCTTGCTTTTGAGAGAACACAAGAAGGCTATCGAAACTGTAGAGAAGGCCAAGATTTCCCGGGGGATATCTTATCGGTTTTCAGACATGGTAGCCGGCGATGGTGAATCCCCGTCCCACGATCTCGCCTATGCTGAACCATCCGTAGCATTCCAGACCGAACAAGGCGGCGATGCCAACGTCCTCCACCTTCAAGTCCCCTCTACCCCTCCACAGATGTTTAACACCGTCGAGTTCCTTCCAGAATGCCTCGTAGCGAAGGGGAATGCTGCGAAGCAAATGAACAGCGTTATGACCGGTCAAAGCAGCATAACTATCTCATCAAGCTGTCTTGAGACATTGAGAACTGCAATATATAAGAACGAAAAGAAATCGGCTCTGTTCGAGGATGAAAAGCGACCTCGGGAATGTTATGAAGGTTGCAGAACGTATGAAATTTCCCGTCACCCCTTTAGAAAAAAAAATGCATTGCCAGTTGATGCTCTGAATCAGAAGTGCTCCACTTGTTTGGTTTTATTACCCTAATACTTTCGTAAAGATTCGTCTGACGCAAAGACGGAAGTGTCTTTTGATATTATCAAAAGACCCGACAGTCACGCATATCACCCTAATGCTTTCATAAAGACTCACGCAAAGACCGAAGTGCATTTTGATATTATTAAAAGACCCAACGGTCATGCATTTGAAATGCTCATGCTAAGTTCAGGCAAAAAGAGTATACTTTTGACTAAAGAAACTTGAATAAACACGGATGTCATGATAAGCGTTTTAGCCAATGAATATCTCCAACTACCTAATTAGTGAATGGTACCTTGTGGGGGTGCAAAGGACAAATGCGCTAAGGGGGAAAAGCCAAACCAAAACTCTTATGCCCTCGGTCTGCGTTGCAAGTCCGACAATTCTCTTTCCGTGCAGTTACTATTGACAAGAATGGTCCCAACTTCCACGGCAGAATGCTTTTCTCCATTTTATAGATGAAGATTATCAACTAGGTATAGTAAATGCCAGTTAAAACCCCAATCGAACAATTATTAGTCAACCAATGTGCAAAAACAGTCCCAAAATATGCTGCACACATAAGACAACACCAACTTGCAAAAAGTGTTAGAAAGGCCAACTCAAAAACTTAAGCGAATATGACGTGCAAGTCAGATTTACAAGTTGCACATGGAATTTTGACTATGCACATACTACATATGGAATTTTGTTTGATATTATATTAGAAAATTCAACCCAAAAACTTAGACCGATAGGTGGAGGGAGACCACATGAATATAAAAAGCATTTAGGATGCATTGCCAATTGACGTGAATAATATTTCAACAAAAATGCTTACCTAGCAAGGCGAGTATAAAACAACTGCTTCGATAATTGATTACATTTCTCTACCGTAGGTGGCTCCTGTATATATTGCTTGTTCTCCTCCAACACCTTCTTGTAGTATGCAGTTCCATGCTCGGCAACAACCCGTGTCACTTGATTGGCCTTTGCTTTTAGCTGATTGATCTTTGACGCCATCAATCCTAGAGTGAGACGGCACACAGAAAAAACTACAGCAAAGAGCGAGAATAAGCAATTAACTTCCTCCTGAAACAACAGAATACTGGTTTACAGCCTTAGATGTTTGGCACTACATATTCGGACTGTAGAAAAACCATGTGCAGTTGCCCAGATTAGAATGAGAATGATCATCCTATGAAATTCACATCCCATATAACAAAAATAGAGCTCCGATTTTCAGTCGCTGATGCCTTGCAACCTCACATAAGCAACTTTGCAAAGCCTATGATTAATTTCTACTAACTGGAAAGGGAGTTAAATCCGCTGATCCCATTTTCAGGAAACTAGATCCGACTGGCCCGACTGGTCTTATTGATAGGGAGGGGAAATGGTATAAGGTCAGGGTTGATTTGACCACTGGATTGTAAAACCAGACTGAACCAGCATTGGCCCAATTGATCAGGTCCAAACAGGGCAGTTTAACCAGGTCAAGAAAAGTATGAAGTTGATTCTGTCAAAGGATGAACAAACAAATAAATGCAGCAACGCTGTGCCCTGGTGCCAGATCGTTAAATAGCACTATAGGCCACTAGAAGGTGTACACCAACTCAATCAACAGGCAATGAAAGCAAGGCAAAATGCAATACAAAACACTCGAGTGCTAGTTTGAAAGCTGGACACGTGGCATGGCGTGAAGCACACCACCGAGCTACTTAAACCTAAGCAAACTAGTCTGGGCATGAATACGTTCACCTAGCAATAACCAAGCAGTTAAACTGGCCGTTCAACCGCTGGAACCCGTGGTCTGGTTTCAAGGCGCTGCTTTGACCCATAAAGTGCGCAACAACAAGCGATGGCGATTTTGGGCAAGATTCCAAGAAAGCCATGACCAGATGTATAAAACATCCAGTCCTCAGCAGTTCGAATCAAACAATGA
The DNA here is from genome assembly GCA_014182555.1 of Eucalyptus erythrocorys. Taxonomy (NCBI): domain Eukaryota; kingdom Viridiplantae; phylum Streptophyta; class Magnoliopsida; order Myrtales; family Myrtaceae; genus Eucalyptus; species Eucalyptus erythrocorys. Next base: position 49,109,372 of record CM024599.1, on the reverse strand, counting down.
TCATTTCTTATCTCTGCTTGGAATTTGTTAGGGAACGGATTAAGAAAACATTTACAGCAGACCTCTCGACGCTCCCCCTCATGTGTAAGCCGGTCCTTACACAAGACAGGTTGTGGCCGAATCACATCAACACGATTTATAGGTAGAGCAGTAAAGTGGGAAGGAGGTGCCAGGATTTGAACTGACCTCTGGCCAGACACCCTATTTCCCCAAAAGCTGAAGCTGTTAGGAAACCGGCTAACATTTTATTTACAGCAGATTACTTAACGACAAGTACACCCAGTATTCCTCCCAACTAAGTAGCAGAGAACTTCTATAGTTCTATGACTAAACTAGGACAAAGCATGCCAGCAACAACACCCCAAGAACCGATTTAAAATAGCGAAGAAAAGTGGAACGGCTCGTCTAGATGGGCAGCAGATACCAACACGTAGTGCCAAAAGAAATGGGGAAAAAAAACGCAAAAGGAAAATACTGCCTAGAAAGACATTGCTGTCCCCCAGGTAAGAAACAGGAGCATTGACGTCTCCCACGAGCTAACCAGTCGAGCTCACTGAGCTAAAACCTCCACGGCACATTACAAGAAAACCTCCTGAAAACTTGAGATCCACATCGTCGCCAGAGTTCTTAAAAACTTGACCAGAGACAAACGAAGCACGAAATCTGGATGACACAGAAAAAGATAGAGAGAGAAAGAAAGCTTCTGTAGTGCGTACAGGTGAGCTCGGTCCTAGCTCGCAGTCGACGATCGATACGAACGACCTAAAGCGAGATTTCAAAGCGGGAAGTAAAAGGGTGGTGCTCGCGAGTCGAAAGGAAGAGGCTTGCCTTCTTCGCTTGATGTTGTTGCCGGCGAGAGTGACGCCCGCGCTTGTGCGGTGCTGTGCGCTGGGCTTGCCGCCGCGTGGCGAAGCGGTGGCGGTGGCGGTTCCGGAGATCGCCGCCGAAATCTTGGGCGCAAGGAAGGGAAAATGGCCCCGGGCCCGGGCCTGGACGAGGATTATTTTTGCCCGGTCCGAGATCATTCTCCTCGGGCTAAAGCCCGAATTCTTTCTTTAGTTCTTTTTTTTTTGGGATATGTGCAACACAAGTCTAAAACTCACGAGAAAGTGCGAATTGAGTCACAAAACTTACAAAAAGTGCGTCAATCAAGTCACCAAAACTTGTCAACTTGGTTCAATCAGTCCTAAAGTTAACACCGTTAGATTTTCCGTTAAAAATTGCGACGTGGCGCCGACGTGGCATTTTAAATTGTTTTTTATTTTCCACGTAGATTTTTAAATTATTTTTTATTCATTTTTTAAAAAATAGATTTAAAAATTAAAATATTATATTTAAAATCTTTAAAAATTAGATTAAAAACTAAAAAGGAAAATCAACAAAAAAAAAAAAAAAAAAGAGGGCGGTGCGTGCACGGGTGGTTTCCACCGCCGCCCAACGCCGGAGGGCCCCGCGCGGGGCGGCGAGGCTCGCGGCCCCGTGCGAGCCTCGCCGGCCCCGAGCGAGGGCCGACGAGGCCTCGCCCCCGGGCGGGCGACGGTCGCCGCCCCTGGCGACCGTCGGCGACCGTCGCCCGCCCGGGCGAGGCCTCGTCGGCCCTCGGTCGGGCCGGCGAGGCTCGCCAGATCCGGGCGAGCCTCGCCCGGATCCGGCGAGGCTCGCACGGGGCCGGCGAGCCTCGCCGGCCCTCGCGCGGGCGGCGAGGCCTCGCCGGCGAGGCCCAGCCACCCCGCCCGGGCCGGCGATCGTCGCCGGCCACTCCGGCGATGGGCGGCGGCGGAGCACCATCGGTGCTCCTTTTTTTTTTTTTTTTTTTTGCACAGTTTTCTTTTTTAAATAAATTTAATTTTTCCTTTTCTTTTTTTAAATCTAATTTAAATAATAATAAAAATAATATTAAAAGCCATGTGTATAATAAAAAATAATTTAAAATGTCACGTCGCGCCACGTCGCAATTTTTAACGGAAAAACTAACGGTGTTAACTTTAGACTGAATTGAACCAAGTTGACAAGTTTTAGGACTTGATTGCACTTTTTGTAAGTTTTAGGACTCAATTGCACTTTCCTTGCAAGTTTTAGGACTTGTGTTGCACATATCCCTTTTTTTTTTTTGTCCTTTCGGAAAAATATTTAATATTCACATGCTTTTAATATTCAAATCTTATACGCTTTACAAATGAGATTACTACAGAGAAACTAGCCAAATATTAAAGATATAGGAACTAGAAAACGCATTAAAACATATTGATGCTTGATATTTGTTTCTTCCAAATTCGTATGCCATTCTTGGAAGTCAAATAATCACTCTCAAAGATTAACAAATAGAAAAGGAAATTATCCAAAACGATCTCTAGTTATCAATTAGTTGATTAGTGATTTTGAAGTCAACAATGAACATGTAAATCAATGTCTAAGTGATCGCTTAGTAATCATGAAAATCAACAAATTCGTTTACCAAATTGACATTTCTTTTATAGAATCCACATCTTCAACTTGAACCCATCCGGTTAAGGTATAACTAAAATTGATCTTTGCTCATAAAAACAAGGATCAATTGACCAATTCGGAGTTGAGCTTAAGAATTAATCGATGGACCCTGGTGCTCCTGCAACTTCGCCGCTCCGATAGGTGAGCACTTCTTCATTCCCCACTAACGATTCCCCCGGTTCCTCTTTCGCTTTATGATATGATCATAGAGTGAAAAAGGCCAAAGGCGCCTCGCTTCCGGATGCGTGATCGAATCCTCGAACGTCGTCGTCGTCACTTCGTCCTTTCTCGCGCATATTCCATCTTGAAAAAACGTCGCGTCGCGTCCCGTCCCGCTTATAAATCCCATTCCTCGTCAATAGACATTTTTCGGCCATCTATTTTTCCGTGCACTCTCCCTCCCTGGCGCGCCCCGTCCCCGGCGGGGCTGTGATCGCGAGAAAGCCTCTCCCTCCGATGGCACCGCCCTCCGCCGCCGCGCCGCCGACACCATCACCGTTGTCATTGTCCCTATCGCCTCCTCCGGTTCCAATGGAGCTCCACGTCCGGAACTGCGACAAGCTCCTGAGGTTGCTCCGCCAGAGCCTCCGCAACGCGGGCCACCCTCTCCACGGCTTCGTCGTCCTTCAGGTTTGGACTATCGAGTTCCTCCCATGTGCGCATACTGAATCTCTGATATCTGCGGTGCTATTTTTTTTTCTTAGTCTCGGTTTTTTGTTGTGCTTATGATCCGATCGTGGGAAGGGAGGGGAGGAGCAGACGTGCCACGACACCGATAAAACCAAGCTCTTCGGGTGCGTTGTTGTATGGGAAAAGTGCCAAAAAAGTCATAAACCTTTTGCCTTTGTGCCGATTTAGACCTAAACCTTTTTTTGGTGCCGATTTAGTCCTAAACCTTTTTACGTTGTGTCAATTCAGTCCTTTCCGGCCAATTTGGCCGGATTTTGCTGACTGGACGCCAGCCGGTTGACGTGGACAACTTTTAATAATATTTTAATATTTTTAAATATTTTTATTTTTATTTTTGTCTTTTTTCTTTTTTCTCAGCCGGTCGCCGGTCCGGCGATTGGCGAGGCGACGGCCGGCGAGGGCGGGCGACCTCGCCGGCCACCTTGCCGATCCGGCGAGGCTCGTCCTCGCCGGATCGGGCGAGGACGAGCCTCGCCCATGGCCGGCGAGGCTCGACCTCGCCCGATCCGACGAGGCCATGGCCGTCCCTCACCGGCCGTCGCCTGGGTCGGTCGCCGAACCGGCGACGGGCTGGAGAGAAAAAAAAAAAAAAAAAATAAAAAATAAAAAAATATATTAAAAAATGTTAAAATATTATTAAAAGTTGTCCGCGTCGGCCGCCGATAAGGCCACGTCGCCACCCGGCGTCCGGTCGCAAAATCCGGCCAAAATTGGCCTGGAAAGGACTGAATTGGCACAACATAAAAAGGTTTAGGACTAAATCGGCACCAAAAAAAGGTTTATGACTAAATCGGCACAAAAGCAAAAGGTTTAGGACTTTTTTGGCACTTTTCCCCTACGATTCGATTCGGATAGGAGGTAACTATGCGCATGCATGTATGTGAGTCCTGGTGGATTTGCTGGTAAAATGATGGAGGCAAACTGCAACTGTGAAATACACAAGTTTTTGGTGCCTATGCTCATGATGGCTATCTTGGCTTGGAGAGCAAGAAGAAATCTAAACCATTCAATTGCCTAAGCTTGTCCTTCAAGCTTGGGCATATGACCCTCTACCTTCAATGTGAAGAATAATTTTGAGCAACTTCTGAAATCAATGTCATTAACTTATCAAACGGATTCAAAGAATTATGAAAATTTAATATGTTGTAGAAAAGATCTTAAATAACATTTTTCATGAAGGAAGACAAGTATAAATCATTTTTTATAAAGAGGACAAAATCACCAAAGACAACCCAACATTTCATCCGTCGAACAGATTCAACGACCGTAGAAGAACATTCACTTCGACATCCAAATCTTCATAAAACACTTTGAACTTTTAATATATTGTAGAAATGGACATCCTCTACAACTTTTGTGAAGGTATAATGTTCAGATTTCAAAGGGAAAATTTTATAAAAAAATTGAGAAGACAAATAGGTCACTGTTTTTACTGCACTGGGCAGTTTTCACACAGTAAAAGAATAGGCTCTCGTACTAACCATTTCACCTCAGAAAAATCTCAAATTAAATTATGTTATACATCAAGATGTTTTGAATGATTTTTATGAAAGAAGTTTCTCCAAATTCGAACCACAAGAAGTTCTATAAAATCGGAAAACAATGAGGGTCCAGGAATTTCGAGAACTGAAATCAAAGTAGAATTTAAGAAACCAAAGGCAGCAAGTCTTCTTGCAAGACCAAAGTCTTTGTCTCTTGTAATCATGGCTTCTAGAGGATATTAATGGATCAAGACTTTGAAGGCAAGCCTAAAAATTAGGCTTCTAGAAGTTAAGTTACTATTCACGCACACTATTTATTAGGGCTTGGGTTTGGGCTTGGCAAACTTGGACTTGGGCTTAACTCATCCAATTCGGGCCTTTAATTTGGGTATGAGGCCCATTGGGCCTTCACTTGGCCTGGCTCCCTTTCCAACTTCCAATTCTCGACCTACTAATCCTTGTCCAAAGATTAAGGCTTACCGATAAATTGATAGATAAATGAGGCAACATTCGATAGGTTGATCTTGGAATCCTTGAAAGTTCAATACCCGAAATTGGATTAAAATCCATGGTTGAAATTGATCAAATGCAACTTTAATACGACTTAAACTATCAAGTGACTTTTAGGGGTTTTCACGCATTTGACCAGTGGTCGATAATTTTCGATCCACATTTGTGCCTCTTCAAATCATGGATAACCCTCAATTATCATGTAATCACAAGGAATCAATTACTCACCCTGAATACAAGATCAATAGAAAATCAATTTACTGTCGTTTGCAGCAAGCAACGTAATCGTGCGGAATCACCCACAGTCTGACTATGTATCTCTATCGAATCGATTTATATCCGTTCACTAATTGACTTGTAACAGTGTAGTATTGTCCATTGTTCTATCCTTGATTAAATTTTATAGTCGTTTGCATTTTTAACCATTTATGGCATCACCCAATAAATTAGTTAACTTATGAATGATTAGTTCAAAGTAAATTAACTATCAGTGCATTGATGAAATAACTATTTCATATATTTCGAAAGGGGTCAAATTTCAGGATATTACAACCTATGTGGTGTGAAAATATGGTTATAATGTTGATGTTGAGCCTCTAGTGTGTGATTAGAGAAAAATATTTTGTATATTCCGCTATTCTTGGTGATTAGTGAATTTTTTGGGCAATTCATGATTTTTCTGGCATCGGGCTTTCCATGTTAAATCCTTGTTATCGCTATTCATTTTGTCTACTTATTATTTTGGCATTCTATTTGCATATTGTGAGGTTATATATTGCTGTTTATTGCTAAGGGTTAAGAGAATTTCAATTTTAGTTTTAGGAGAAAAATTGATCCGGGATTGAGTTTAGTTTGTTGTGAATTGTGTCTCGGGTTCTCCCCAGCATCCGAAACCACTTAATATTTTATCGAGATGTAGTGGGTCATTTGGGGTTTCATAGGTTGGTTTTTTGGATCGCTACGAATTACATTGGTTCGCGAGAAGTCATGGTCTTTATGGACTTTTGGTGATGTTTGGCCTTAAAATTATGAGCTATACCCATCATTAATCGAACCATTTACATTACATAAATTTTGTATGGGTACTCGTGTTTTGAATAGGGTTTAGTATGGGTCTCATTATTTCTTGATACATTGCTTATTGATAATGCATTTTAATCGTATTTGAAAGACTAAAAAATAAAGCAATGTTCTATATAAACTGCTTCTCACTCCTATAGCATAGTATGAAGAAAGTTTAACATGTATCAAATATTATTTCTCTGCATTTTACGTCCTCGCAGAATCACAATGCTTCAACGGGTACAATTCTACTATTCCATAGTAAGAAAAAAGACGGATCTTTTCTATATTAATTGAATTTGAAAAGAGTTGGTAAGTGTGAAAAAACAAAAACTGACGGCTGGCCAAAGTTATGTATCCTGTTTCATATGAATTGTCCTCTTTTGGACAAGAAATACGAAATTCTTCATTCTTATTGTTTATAATGTATGATATACCTGGATTTGGCAATAGTTGAAAATTCCTCTTTGTCGCTGTTATGTACATAGGGATGTATTTCCTATGCAATCGACAACTATTGCAATTTTCAAAGAAGAAAATAATAATAATAATAATCTTCAAAAGAAATACTTACTAGGAATAGTTACATTGCTGATTTGTAACATTAAGACTCGTAAAAACTAATGGTATTGAATGGGGCGAGCACTTAGGAAATGGAAGAATCTTAGTTGGAAGAAAGACGAGTGAAAAGCGTAAGAAAACTTCTCATTGCGAGAACGCCGAGCACCATCTTGTTTATTACAAATCGAAGCGGCACTCATTAAGGACAGTACTAGACTACTTTTCAAATGACATATTTATGTAGACATTAATTAGTTTCCAGGAATCCGACCGAAAAAAGAAAAATAGTTTCCAGGAATAAATTTACAATAGATTATTTGTTTCTGTTACAATGGAAAGGTATACATTGCCGATAATCAGAGAAGCTGAATTTCTGCAACATGATAATTGTGAAGTGGCCGGTAGCCACTTCGTCGTAAATTTCATGGTTAATAAATGGTGATTTGATTAGAATTTAAACAGGTCATGTGTCAAATTAGGACACGTTCAAGAAGCCAAGTTCTTGGTCGAGTACCCAATATCTACACGATCAAGAGAAGTCTTGGTCTTCTGTTGTTTATGTGATGTCTGATCTTTAGCTAATGTGAAGGAAACGTCAATTTCGAGATTTTCTATCTTGAACTAAAGAGAAACGATCCTCCAAATACATAGTGAATGTCCTTAACAAGCCATGCATTCATGGTGACGACAACGCATTATTACTCATCACACAATTCGATCTTACTAAAAAGACGGAAAAATAAACGACTGTCTGATAAATGTTTCTCACTACCTAGTAATTGTTACCTAGGAAGATTTTAGCCTTAGCTAGTATAAAAAAATTTAGCATGACTTAAAATTGCAAGGGCCGCATACTTCATGACCTCAACCATGTTCGCCAATTTGCAGCATCATTTCATCAACCGACTCTTCACTTGGTGAAACTTTTTTGCTTGTTTTGGGACAAGTACTTCATGATCCTTGATCTTCTTGTGGGCTTGAAGAATTTTCTTTTGATCCACCTTCCCACCATACTTCTCGATTGTTTCCTTGGAGCTGCGCAAGTGAGATTGAATAGAAGGGCTTGGCCAACGCTAGTTTTGGAGCCATAAAAGCTTCCGAAACTTGTTTCATCATGGGTCGCAACTTCGGATTGCTAATTAAGCAAGCAAGCGCTATAGAAACTACTAAAATGATACTTCTTGTGATAGAATTCTTTCTTGGGATTGGCGAGCGTGGATCCAATATTTGATGTAGCATAATATCTTCTCTGAAGAGAGTGGACAACATTAAGATGATCTCACCTGGATGCTCGCCCATTATTATTTCCATTGCTACCACCCCGAAGCTGTATACGTCACATTTCTCATTGACGACCAAAGTGTAAGCGAGCTTTTAAAAAAAAAACAAAAAGTCATAGATTAGATGAGGCTCGAAACCAAGTTCGCAATCTTAGTGCATTATCAAATGATAAATATGTAATTATGCTGAAGCGTCAACATGTTATTACCGATGGGGGTGCTTAGTATATTGATCTAGCTATGTGCCTCCAGTAATAACATTCCACAAAAATATGGACGATTGTTGCTTACCTGGTGCTATATATCCACGGGTGCCTACAATATTTGCAGTGAGATTAGATGAGAAGTTAGGTTCTAGGATCCTTGCAGTGCCGAAATCTGATAGAAAAGCTTGCATATTGTTGTCTAGCAAAATGTTGTTGCTAGATATGTCTCGATGAATGATTGGCCGAGTGATATCATGGTGCAAGTAAGACAAGGCATGTGCCATATCCCATACAATGACGAGTCTTTTAGACCAATCTAGTTCCACCACTTTGATGTCATCTCTCAGAGCACAAAATAGACTCCTCCTTTCCATGTACTCATAAACCAAGAACATGCATCGCTTGTGTAAGCAAAACCCATGGAGCTTAATTATGCTTCTATGCCGTACGTCAGTCAAGTGCTTCACTTCATTTCGGAAGCTCTTGTCGAAAGATGGGTTCTCCGCTTCATGATGGTGAAGTTTCTTCAATGCCACAATTTTTCCGTTAGGCAATTGCACTCTATAGACACTACCGTATCCACCAGTTCCAATGCAATATTTGATGTCAAAGTCTTCAGTTGCATTAATTATGTCTCCGTATGCAATTCTCCCATCATAATTCCATATTGACAAGAAATCTCCATTTTTTTCTATTATCTCTGATTGAGTGCTCTTCATTCTATGCCGAAATACGATCAAAGGCCACAAAACCAAATATAAAATGAATGATATAGCCACCAGTGGTATAAGAATTGTCACAAGCACAACCGGAGAACCATCAGTCTTTTCCAAACCTTCATTGCCTATGAAAGCTATATAAGGAACCTTGGCCAAGTTACCTGGAATTTTTCCCGTGAGATAATTATACGACAAGTCGATGTTATCTATGTGACCAAGAGTCGTCGGGATTGTCCCTAAAAGTGCATTATGACTCAGATTCAAGTAGATCAGACTTTTCAAATTACCTATTTCTGATGGGATAGATCCACTAAATGCATTCCCTTCCATACCTAGATATGCCAAGTTCGTCACGTTCCCTATTTCCAAAGGAATGGATCCATTGAAGGAGTTCCCTTGCAAATAGAGTAGCGCTAAGTTCTTCAAGTTTGCTAAAGTTATAGGGAACATGCCATTTAGCAAATTCAAACTGAGATCTAGGTAGATCAACCTCTTCAAATTACCTATTTCCGATGGGATAGATCCACTAAAGGAGTTCGATCCCATACTTAGATATGCCAAGTTCGTCAAGTTCCCTATTTCCGAAGGAATGGATCCATCGAAGGAGTTCCCTTGCAAATAGAGTAGCGCTAAGTTCTTCAAGTTTGCTAAAGTTATAGGGAACATGCCATTTAGCAAATTCCAACTGAGATCTAGGTTGATCAACCTCTTCAAATTACCTATTTCTAATGGGATAGATCCATTGAAGGAGTTCGATCCCATACCTAGATATGCCAAGTTCGTCAAGTTCCCTATTTCCAAAGGAATGGATCCATTGAAGAGGTTCCCTTGCAAATAGAGTTGCACTAAGTTCTTCGAGTTTGCTAAAGTTATAGGGAACATGCCACTTAACAAATTCCAACTGAGATCTAAATAGATCAATCTCTTCAAATTTCCCAATTTAGGAGGGATTAGACCGACAATATGATTATTATGAATGTCAATAACTTCTAACATGGTGAGATTTTGGAGACAAAGAGGCAACTCATCGATTAGATGATTGGTGGAAAAGTCGAGGTGCCTGAGCTTTGGGAGAGCACATATTTGAAGGGGAATGATATCAGTGAGATAACAACCAGACATCGTAAGAGAGGTGAGATTCGGAAGCAGAGAGTAATTCATGCTGCTAAAATTAATTGGGCACCAATCGTAATTATCGTCTTGTTGTGATACGTTTATTTCAACGACGCTTCCAGAATCGTCGCATGAAATGCCACGCCACATGCAATACGACACAGAAGTGTTGCTCGTAATGTCAAAGGGCCACCATCCACTGTGACGAAGAGCATCTGCCTCTATTTTAGTGGCAAGGGCAAGGAAGTTGTGGGAGAGAGCGAGCACAATAATGATCCATGTAGTTGCAGTCATCAACTGGCAGACATGTAAGCCAATGGGTTTGCTTACGAGATTCATGCTTGAGAGAGAGAGAGAGAGAGAGAGAGAGAGAGAGAGGTCCTCTTCTTTTTGCTTGGGAAGTGGAAGTGGAGAGCCTGACTTTGCCGTGACACATGGAAGAAGGGTGATTTATAAGAAAATAACTTTAGTGGAGAGCAATTCAACATAAAGACTTGGAAGTCTCCCAAAGTCTCCCCGCATGAGACAACATTATGATGTGGTCATCAGACGATGGGGCCTGTGGTTTTAGTGTAGATCTAATTCACACTTTGCATTCCGTGAACCATGCTCACGAGATCCCACTGAATTTTAACTTTTTAGATAACCTAGATCTTGCATGTAGCACTTTTTTGTGTTTGAATATTGTTGTGAACCACACGTTACTTTAATTTGAAAAAAATATTAAAAATATCACAATTTTCATGTGGTGCTCACTTTAATACCAAAATATTTTGAGCAATCAATTGAGTATAATATCAATGGAAAAACAATCACTTAAGTGTTTCCGACGATAAATTCTGACAATTCATCCTACATGGCATCTTAAATTAAACTTTGGCTTTGACGTGTTTTTTTTTTTTTTTTTTTTTTTTTTTTTTTTTAATTTTTAATAGGAGATATTGAAGTCTAACGTGAAATATTCTTCGTCTAACTAGGCAAAATGAGCAGCACAATAACGCTTCATTTAAAATTGGGGAAACTTCTCTCTCTCTCTCTCTCGCTGAAAGACCTCTGTTTCTCCGAAGCAAAGCTCCATTTTCTCGATAGAGAAACAGAGTTCCCTGTTTTAGCCTCCCGTTCGTCTTCGTGAGCTCGAGTTCTCGTTCGGAGCATCTAGGGACAACGACACTTGAACATTACGTTTGACATTCTAACAGGTGATTTTCGTGGCAAATAATCCTAGAAAAGACGCCTCGCTTCAAAAAAAGAAAAAAAGAAAAAAGAAAAGAACGTAAACAAGCATTGCGTATGGAGGAACTTGTACGCATCCATCAAAAGTCAAGGTCTTCATGGGGTTGCATTTGTGTTGACTTTTGGATAAGTGCATGGCCGATGGTTCATGGGAAATTATGGTCTACACGACACTTCCGTTGGTGATGTTTGGCCCTAAAAAAATTCTAATCTATCGTAAGGGAAAGGTCTACCTTACCAAACTTTCTACACAACACTTCTATTGATGATGTTTGACCCTCAAAAAATTCTAACTCATTGTAAGGGAAATGTCTGCCTTCCCAAACTTTATTAAAGTATTCAAATTTAACAAACAATTTCTCCATTGAAGTTGTTCGAACTCAAATCTAGATAAGGGGGATTAGTTAAATCTCCTATTTCCAATGGAATGGCGCAGCCCAAGCCAAGAGGCGGGATTGGACTCAAGAACACTCGAGCTTGCTGAATTGACCAAAGACGGAGGAATGGGGCTTGTTAAGGAGTTTAAGCTCAGTTTTTTTTTTTTTTTTTTTTTTTTCCAATTCTGTATTATTGATGATGATATTACACACAATTGGAATAAATCACTATTATCATATATTAAAATTTCGAATTTTAATAAAATTAGTAGTTCTTGGGTGAATAACCATACAAGGACATCAATTTTCTTGAGTAAAAGCCACAAAAACTAGATTTTAGCTTAAAAAAGTTATTCGGATTCTTCCTCTAACATTTGGATTGGATTTTGCTAGCTTGACCTATTTAATTTAATAGTCATGTGGATTGGAGCCGGATTACCTATTGATTACATGGATCATATTCCGGCCAATCAATTTAAGAGTCTCCTCTTAACATGACACACACAGGAACACTGGCCGTCAACACAGATTGACACCCTGACTTTCGTCCTTAATTCGCTCCTCATACATGGCATTAGACCTCGATTCGCTCGATTACTTTAATCCGAAGAAGGTTCCTGATCTCTTCCAAAGCATGTCCATGCGATACGCTCAGAAATTTATAAAGACAGTATGCTGCACGCTCTTTCTTTTCAATTCGAATTCCCATGAAGTAGGGAGAAGACAATGATACCGAATTAGCTCTCTTCATTTCGATTTCCGGTTCCCAATTCTCCGACAACCCAACAAACATCAATGAATTTGTCACCGCCGCGAGTGTTGATCGGTTTACTCGAGAGAGCCAAGTGTCACGGCGCGACTACAACACGGTTACGTCGGATCAAACCGGTCCGGTAGCTCGAGATCCTATTGTCTTGGATTTTGATGCAGCCTAGCCTAGTGCGTGTGAAAACAGGCACGCGTTCAGCAGTTGGAGGTCTTCGTCGTGCGCGCGCGGGGACTCAAGAGTCGGAGTCGGAGAAGTCGTCGGATCGACACGGCCCACATCACCGCACCGCAGGAGACGCAAGGCCAAAGACAAAAGTGGATGCCTTTTTTGACTTCATTTGGCGGACGCAGAAATTTAGTTTGAGGAGCGGGACAAGGAGACGAGCACAGAAATTTCGTGTGTACTAGACGAATTGGAACAGATGTTTCGTGAGAATAACGCTGAGTCTGATTTTGTGAATTTTTAGTGCTCGAGTCATCCGCCATCACAATGAGGAAAGGTCATCGCATAGCGGTGGATATCCCACTCAATAACTCATATGTTCTTGTCCCGGAATGTGGAGAATTGTTGGTTGATCAATCAATTCGCTTGGGATATCTCAACTCTTTCTGCTTCGACTCCACGACAATCCACCTTTTTCTACCATGAGATTGGGCAAACCAAGCTTAGTGTCACAGAAATAAGTGATCGAACAGTAAAATAGACAGAGCAAAGATATAAGTCGGACATCGAATTTACATGATTCCGTTGAGATTACCTATGTCCGTGAGGAGAGCATGGCAATATTTCATTATAGATTAATTGATAAAATAGACATTATAACCATTCTTGAGTCACTTAAACATTCTCAGTATTTCTCAGTCCCAATTACGCCGAACAACTCTCACAGTGTTTACCCCTCACAAATTTTTCACAAAATAATCTCTCAATATCAAAAAGGAATTAACAAATTTTACCCACAGGAAGTAATCTCTCAATAACACTTTTTGATGAACCACGATAGATGACATGTCACAACGGATTTTCAAGTAAGGAAAATAGCCGATGTAATTTAGGTGATAAGTTTTTTAGAGTCATAGCACAAATTTTTTGACAAGCAAAATATTCTACTTATGCAATCTCTAAATTAAAGAGTTGTATGATTTGTTTACAATTTAAACTAGCATACCTGCAAGAAGAAAAGGATTTAAACCAGCTTGCACACATCCGTCAAGAAGTCAAAGTCTTTTAGGGTTTCATTTGTGTTGACTTTTGGATCAATACGTAATCAACGGTTCATGGAAAGTCATGGTCTTTACAACACTTTTTCTAGCGATATTTGGCCCTAAAAATTTCTAACCCATCGTAAGGGAAAGGTGGTGGACCAATTTTTTCAGCCTCTCTTCTTTTGACTAAGAAGCCTTCAACTTAGAAGGAGAGATCCTAATCATTCCAATCACATGGTGTGGAAATAATTTCAAAGCAAGTTTGGGACCACATGGTGTGGAAATACTACCAAAGCAAATTACGCATCCCAAACGATGGTGTGACCCTATTGGAATCATTTTTGAAACACAAATTAGACTCCCCCTTCCTCAAGTAATCATAAACCCTAAACATGCGGCACTTGTGTAAGTAGAAACCATGGAGCTTCATTATGCTTCTAAATTGTGCTTTCGTTAATTGTTTCACTTTGTTTCGAAAGCTCTTGTAAAAAATATGGGTCCTTTGCTTCAACATGGCGAAGTTTCTCTCCAATGCCACAATTTTCTCATTGGACAATTACATTCTACAGACACTATTGTAACATCCACTTACTATGCAATTTTGATGTTGAGTCTTTTGTGGCATTAATTATGTCGTCATATGCAATTCTCCCATCATAATTCCTTATCAAAAAGAAGTCTCCATTTTTCTTTGTTGTCTCTAATTGCATGCTATTCGTTGTAGTTGAAATAAGAAGCAAGGCCTAAGAACTAGATGAGAAATGAGTGTTATAGATAAATGAGATTATCCAAATATATACATTAAAAAATGTCCAGTTCAACAAGAGCCACTATTTCGGATGAACAAGATCAAAAATTTTCTCATGGACCATATAATATTCTTCGGTCCCACCCAAAGGTTAAATAGCAATTATTTTAGGCGACCCTTTATGTTTTTGAAATTGGTTATTATTGCTTCGAGGACGTTGTAGTTGTTGAGTAATTAAACATATGCTATTCCTTCTAATCATCCATTAATCCATTCATAAACCCCATTTTAATTATTTCATTTAATGACACAAAAGACTGTTGAGAAATTGCAAGGAACTACAATGAAAAAGACTATCTACTGAAATTGTGTGGTCTCTGGAATAAGAAAACTTGAGTCAAAAACAATTTCTGACATACTTTGCTTAAGTTCAATTTTGTTGGCCCCAAAACCTATTTAAAATTTTTCTATTCCACCCATAGTATCTGTTAAGAGTCTTCTCTCATTTAATTTCTTTAAACCCCATGTGATCATAGTCTAAGGAGATCACAAAGAGTACATGTGGCATCGAGCAAATAATGTTGGATAGGATTTACTATGGATGATTTGCACTAGCATCTCTAAGCACCATCAAAATCTCTACTTCTCTAGGGTACACACTAGTCATCAACACTAGGGGGTGAGCAACCTATGTCACGCCCCGATCCTCGAGCGCATGCCCGTCTCTCGATGGTCAATTAAATTGCGATGTCCCAGGACTCATTACCGACCCATTCATTTTAATGCGCATGCGGAAGCGAATAATGAAATCCTCAGACAACACAAAGATAAGATAGAAAAGCAAGGGCCAAAATTTTGAAAACTACAACACGCTTTTATACACAGCAAACTAAGTCATTTACAATACTAGTCTATAATCACAAGTCTACAAAAGATCGGTCCTAAAAATAAAGCTGTATTAAGACCGACTAACTAGACTCATTCGCCGATCCTTCGGTCTCCACCAAGTTCGGATGAGACGGCAGGTCCTCTACCATTCCATCGAGAAGGTCAGTTGAATCCTCGTCTAGAGTAGCATCAACTACCATAGCGGGGATATTAAAAGTCCTAAGGGGACCCACCCTGAAATCATTGGGTCCATAGCGAAACCATGCTTTTGAATCGATGAGGTATCCTATGAGGTGGATTCTCTTCGACCAAGACAATGGCCACTACAAGTTCATAGACCCAGTGACTTTCGAGATCGGGGTAACTAGAGACCCGTTCGGTAACCCTCATGGGACGACCGAAATGCTTAGGAGGATTCACCATCTAAGAACCTAAAAATGTTAGCCCACAACAGGGTGAGACAAGGAAGAAAATATGCCTAAAGGCTACCTATGCACACACAAGATGGAGGACTTATCTCGCCTCAATTCCTTCTTGCAAGCCAGTACAGTTCATGATCTCAACCAATAAATTCAAATCAAATCGAAACATCGACCAATCAGTCAATCAGTTTAGTTTTATACCCACAATACTATCTATCAATTCAATACCATATATCAGTCCTCTAACACCACCATTGCTCACATTAGTTGCAATATATGGTCTTAACTCGCTTAAGCTAATATAGATATAGATCGTTCTCACTTAAGCTAATAAAACAATCATAGTTGATATAAATATATATATATATATATATATATATATATATATATATATATATTATGCTCGCTCAAGGCCGATAACACGATCTTAGCTCACACAAGCTAACATGCAAAGGATCCTAAAAGCCGATGATAAATATGCTCGCACAAACCGACATACACATATGCTCTCACAAGCCGATAATTCACCGAGTTAAAAGTACCCGATAAAAATAATCGTGTGTGGATACACGGTCGGCCTGAGCCAAAATTTCAATATCTTTCTTTAATAAAATCCCATTAATTATAATAGTCCATAAACACACTTTTGGCGCTGTAAATCGATGTCCGGTATTTTCTGATTAAATACCAAAAAACTCAATTTTGGGTTAAATATTCAAAATTACAATTTCCACTTAATTTGCACAAATCAACACTCAATTAAATAAACCAAGCATACCATTGCAATTACCACGAAATTTCGATCACTGACTATCTCGGTCTAATTTCCGGAAAATAATAAATAATTAAATAATTATCAAAATTAATTAAATAAATGCAATTAAATGCCATAAATAGAAAATTAGGTCGGAAAAGCCTAATTAAATACCGAAACAGGCTTGGAAAAATTCTGAACCTATCTAGATAAATAATACAACATATCTAGTTGCTAATTAAGCCAATCCAACCACCTAACATGCAATAATGAGTAATTAAATCGCTAATTCGTTCTAACTAACCACCTAAATTATACTTAGCCTAAACTAATCAATCCTTAACCATCATTAACTCCCTAAGTAGAGTTTAGTGAGTAAACTCGCCGGTTTTGCGATATGGTGAGTTCATGACGATGGCAACTCGGAGACGATCGACAAACTCCAAAGCGGCGACACCCAAAGAGGCCCGAAAGTGGCCCAAAATGAGCTTAGAAGGCCCACGATTAGCTGGACTGCTCAATTCTGCCCAAGAACCGAGCTTGCTAGCTCAGGGTTAGAACGGCAAACAGAGGAGGTTCGGCGACTAGGCGCGAGCAGGCAGGCGAGCAGGTGGGGCTTCATGGTGGCGAAGGCGGGCTCGAACGGCTTGGATGGCCACACACGGTGGCTAGACGGTCCGCTGGACCTGCGAACAGAGGCAGACGATGGTGTTGGGAGGTGAGACGGGCGGAGCGACGCGCGGGGACGAGCAGTCACGAGTAACAACGTGCGGTCAGCTTCAGTGGCTCAAGTGACTTGCGACGGGCTAGGGGAGGGAGTTGGCTGACCCCTCTGCAACTTTTGAGCTTCCAAAAGACTAGAAATGAAGAAAGGTGGTCTGTTGGAGAAGAAAGGGGACAACAGCAACTTTGGAAGGTCCCCTTGGCCTCCATTCTATCCTCCTATCCCTTGAAGAGGCCCCACTAGGCCTTGGCTATCTTCCACAACCTCATGGTAGCCCACAGACTTCCTTTGCAAGCCAAGGAAGTGGTCCAAAGGTGGTGAAGGCCATGATATACGAATTTGGTGCCATTTTCCCCAAATTGAACCAAGTCCCTCTCCAATTAGATTCAATTTAGCCCCCATAATTTCCATTACGGTATCCTCGACGAAATTAATATTTTTCTTTGCCAATAGAACCAGTTTGCATCCCAAAAACGCAGTAAAAAACGGTCTCTTAAATTTTTCGGACAAAAATGGCCCTATTTTGAAATTTCGTCAAAAATCTCGATTTGTAGAAAATTCTTCGGAGGATGAGTCAACATTCCTAAAATGAATCGTGACATGACAGAACTTTCAATTTCTGAAATCGGATTTAAATTCATGGTTAATTTCACTCTGGCGTGATTTTAGCGTGACCTAGCCTACCAAATAGCTTTTAGAAATTTTTAGCGCAATTGGCCAGTGGTCCATTATTTTCGAGCCACAATGTACATCTTCGACACATTGGCGACTTTCGGTTGTTATGAAAATCTCAAGGTTTCAAATACGGACACAAGGTACCAAAACGACGTAAAAAATCGATCTAGTGCCGATCAAAAAAAATTTTATAATTAGGTGGAATCACCCACACACTAATCACATGCCTCTATCAAATTGACCTATCCCCGATTTCTAATTGATTGTAACAGTGTCGTAATGACTCTTGCAAACTAACACGGTTAAGCAGTCAATTTCTTGTCAAATTCTCAAGTCTATTATGTTTATATTCCTTAACGGCTTCACCTGATAGACTAGTTATCTCGTAAGTGGCCAACTCAAAGAAAAGAACTTTAGGCGCGTCGATGAAAAGCCCAATTTATCCAATAAAAAACAAAGCTTGAAAATCAGGATGTCACAACCTGAAACCTAAGAATCAACCGATGGGAATTTATCAAGTTCCAGGTAAGGTACATTCTACATTCCAAAAATTAGATAACATATTTCGATGGGTAGGTTTCGAGTTTTAGGTCGGTGAAACCTAGAACCTAGAACGTAGAATCTCGAATAAGTTTTTGTATGTGTGTGTGTGTTTTTTTTTTTTTTTTTTTTTGTCTATGTCTTCACGCAATCTTGTGATATTTCATGACATACGATTATGAGTGTATAGTTTAAAACCACTAATCCTATGACATCCTGAAATTCGATCCCGTCTCGAATATATGAAATGGTTGTTTCGTTGACGCGCCTATGATCATCTTACTCTAAGCGGGCCCCTCACGAGTTAATTAATCTATTAGGTGAGGCTGTTAAGGGATATAAACGCGACAGACTAGAGAATTCGATCAAAAATCGATCGCTCGACCATAATAATCGGCAATGGTCAATACAACACCGTTATAATCGAATTGTGATCGGTTATAAGTCGATTCAATGGAAACAAGGAATTGAATTGCGAGTAATTCTGCATGATTGCGAAATTCGGGTCGAACGGCACTTAGCCGATTTTATGTTGATTTTATACTCGGGACACATAATTGAAACCTTGCGATCTTTACAATGATCGAACGTCGTCTATGAGTTGAAGATGTACAAACGTGGATCGAAAATTACCGATCATGGGTTAAACGCGTTAAAATCTCTAAAAGTTACTCGCTAGGTTATGTTGTACTAAAATCGTGTTCGATCGATTTTAACCACGAAATTGAATTCGGTTTCCAAAATTGGACATTCGAGCGTGTCACGATCCATTTTTAGGACGTCGTCTCATTTTTCAGAGAAATTTTGTCGAATTTGGAATTTGCGGAAAAATCAATTTAAGATAGAAAGGAAAATAAAGGTGAAATTCGGATAGGAGGAGGTGTGGCCTATTTTGCTGCCCAAAAAGGTTTTTGGTTGCGAGGAAATAGATGTAAATGGCCAATGAATGGTCACTTAACTTCTTTGCATGAAGACTTTGAAGGCAATGGTCATGAGTGGCTTGATATTTATCAAGGCTCCCCTTTGACCCTCCTCTTGACCTTCTTGTTCTCTCCCTTTCTCTCTCCAATTCCCTCTCTTTCTCTCCAATTTCACTCCCCTCAGCCGACCAGCTTGCTTCTGCCATTTTCCCTTCCACTTCTCTTCTTATTTTCTTCCTTCACCTTTTTTCATCCCCTGTCCCTGCTACCGATCCCACTCCTTCCATTTCCTCTCACTTAGTTCTCCATTTCCCTTGGTTTGTGCTGCTACATCATCCACCATCGGTGCCCAACTTCACACCAGCTCACTGCCTCACGCCTCTCTCCATCTCACGCATAGCCACACCAACTCAGCCTTAGCCCACAGAACCGCCTAGCCTTGGTCGAGACTTGTTGAGATGATGTCAGCCTTGGTCGAGCCTCCATTGGAGACACGGTAGTCTCGAGTTCTCGCCGCTGTCGTGTTGTCGTCGCCGTGAGCTCGCCGCTGTTGAATTTCGATGAGTTAACTCCCTAATCTTTGATTAGATTGTTAATTGTGCCGTTGAATTTCGATGCAAAGGACAAATGCGCTAAGGGGAAAAAGCCAAGCCAAAACTCTTATGCCCTCAGTCTACATTGCAAGTCCGACTATTCTCTTTTCATGCAATTACTATTGACAAGAATGGTCCCAACTTCCACGGTAGAATGCTTTTCTCCGTTTTATAGATGAAGATTATCAACTAGGTATAGTAAATGCTAGTTAAAACCCCAATCGAACAATTATTGGTCAACCGATGTACAAGAACAGACACAAAGTATGCTGCACATATAAGACACCAACTTGCCAACAGGCTTACCTTGCAAGGTGAGTATAAAACAACTGCTTCGATAATAGATTACATTTCTCTACCTTTGGTGGCTCCTACATATATTGCTTGTTCTCCTCTAACAGCTTCTTGTAGTATGCAGTTCCATGCTTTGCAACAAACTGCATCACTTGATTGGCCTTTGCTTTTAGCTGATGGAGTTTTGATGCCATCAACCCTAGAATGCGAGACAAAGAAATAACCATGACAAAGAGCAAGAGTAAGTAATTAACTTTTTCCCGTAAGAACAGAACACCAGTTTACAGCCTTAGATGTTTGGCATTACATCATATTAGGATTGTAGAGAAACCATGTACAGTTGCCCAAATTACAATGAGAACAATCATCTGACAAGATTCACATCACAAGTACCAAACATAGTGCTCCAACTTCTAGTTGCCGATGCCTTTCAACCTCAAAGAAGCAACTTTGCAAAGACCATGAATATAATCTACTAGTTGGAAATAGATTCGCTAATCCATTTTCAAGAAACTGGATCTGACTGGCCGACTGATCCAATTGATAGGGAGGAGAAATGGTCTAAGGTTAGGGTCGATTAGATCACTGGATTGTAGGGTCAAAGACCAGATTGAACTGGCATTGGCCCAATTGATCAGGAAACAGATTAATAATACACTTACAGCAGATAGCTCAACGCTCCCCCTCATGTGTAAGCCCGTCCTTACACAGACAAGACAAGTTGTGGCCAAATCACATCAACAAGATTCATAGGTAGAGCAATAAAATGGGAAGGTGGTGCCAGGATTTGAACCTGACCTCTGTCCAGACATTCCCCAAAAGCTGAAGCTGTTAGGAAACCAGCTAACAATTTATTTACCGCAGATTACTTAACGACAAGTACACCCGGTATTCCTCCCACCTAAGTAGCAGAAAACTTCTATAGTTCTATGGCTAAACTAGGACAAAGCATGCCAGCAACAACACCACAAGAACCGATTTAAAATAGCGAAGAAAAGCGGAACGGCTCGTCTGAGATGGGCAGGTGGGCAGCAGATACCAGCACGTAGTGCCAAAAGAAATGGGGAAAAAAAAACGCAAAAGAAAAATACTGCCTAGAAAGACATTGCTGTCTCCGAGGTAAGAAACAGGAGCATTGACGTCTCCCACGAGTTAACCAGTCGAGCTCACTGAGCTAAAACCTCCACGGCACATTACAAGAAAAAACTCCTGAAAACTTGAGATACATAACGTCGCCAGAGTTCTTAAAAACTTGACCCTGGATGACACAGAGAAAGAAAGTTTCTGTGGTGCGTACAGGTGAGCCCGGTCCCAGCTCGCAGTCGACAATCGATACGAACGAACCGAAGCGAGATTTCAAAGCGGGAAGCAAAAGGGTGGTGCTCGCGAATCGAAAGGAAGAGGCTTGCCTTCTTCGTTTGATAGTGTTGCCAGTGAGAGTGACGCCCGCGCTTGTGTGGTGCGGTGCGGTGCGGTGCTGTGCTTTGGGCTTGCCACCGCGTGGCGAAGCGGTGGTAGTGGCGGCTCCGGAGATCGCCGCCGAAACCTTGGGGCGCAAGGAAGGGAAAAGGGCCCCGGCCCGGGCCTGGATGAGGATTATTTTGGCCCGGTCCGAGATCATTCTCTTCGGGCTAAAGCTCGAATTCTTTCTTTAATTTTTTTTTCCTTTCAGAAAAAAATATTTAATATTCATATGCTTTTAATGTTAAAGTCTTATCCACTTTACAAATGAGATTACTACAGAGAAACTAGCCAAATATTAAAGACATAAGAACTAGAAAGCGCATTTGTAGCACAATGATTCCAAATTCGTATGCCATTCCTGGAAGTGAAATAGTCACTCTAAAAGATTAACAAATAAAAAGCAAATTATCCAAAATGATCTCCAATTGCCAATTAATTGATTAGTGGTCTCGAAGTCAACAATGAACATGTGAATTAATATCTAGGTGATCGATTAGCAATCATGAAACTCAACAAATTTGTCCACCCAATCAATAGCTCTTTTATAGAATCGACATCTTCAATTTGGATCTATTCAATTAAGGTATAGTTGAAATTTGTTTTTGCTCATAAGAACAAGGATCAAATCGATCAATTGAGAGTTGAGCTTAAGAATTAATCGATAGACCTCAGTGCACCCGCAACTTCGCCGCTCTGACAGGTAAGCATTTCTTCCAGACGCGCGATCGAATCCTCGAACGATGTCGTTGTCACTTCCTCCTTTCTCGTGCATATTCTATCTTGAAAAAACGTCGCGTAGCCTCCCCGCTTATAGAATCCCATTTTCCGACAATAAACATTTTTCCGCCATCTATTTTTCCGGGCACACTCTCCCTCTCCGGCTCGCCCCGTCCCCGGCCGGGCTGCGATCGCGACAAAGCCGCTCCCTCCGATGGCGCCGCCGCCCGCCGCCGAGCCCCCGGCGCCGTCGCCGTCGCCGTCGCCGTCGTCCCTGTCGCCTCCTCCGGTTCCGATGGAGCTCCACGTCCGGAACCGCGACAAGCTCCTGAAGTCGCTCCGCCAGAGCCTCCGCGACGCGGGCCGCCCGCTCCACGGCTTCGTCTTCCTTCAGGTTTCGACTAGCTAGTCCCTCCCGCGCGCGCGCGTACTGAATCTCTGATATCTGCGGTGCTATTTTTTATTTTTTATTTTTTCCTGAAATCTCGGTTCTTTTGTCGTGCTTATGATCCGATCGTGGGAAGGGAGGGGAGGAGCAGGCGCGCCACGACACCGATCACACCGAGCTCTTCAGGTGCGTTGTTGTATCTGCGATTCGGTTCGGATAGGAGGTAACTATGCGCGTGCATGTATGTGAGTTCTGGTGAATTTGCTGGTAAAATGAGGGAGGCAAACTGCAACTGCGAAATGCACAAGTCTTTGGTGTGACATGCTGTTTTGAAGCTTAATTCAGTTGATTACAAAGGCATGGTAGGTGTCTCGGCTTCTCGGCAGGTCACGAAATGCTGCAGTTTTAGGAAAATCTTGTTGTGTCGGTTGGTACATGGTTTGATTTCGCGCCTTTTTGCAAATAAATACTACATGCCAGCCTTGCTTGATTTGCGGCATGATATGGTGCATATGATTTACTACAAAATGCTCATATTTACTTTTGGCCAACGATGGTATATTGAATTAAGTTGCAGGGTGATGGAAACAGTTTAACTGGGATCCAATGTGAGGAAAAATGAAGCTTAAGAAGAGATATCATGGATTTGGTCATCTTTTGCCACTCTTCCCATCACTCATAATCTTCCTGTTAATTGCGGAGAAACTACGCTGAAGTTACCCTTAGTTGAATCCTAGATTGTACATTGAAACGTTGTAGATTCTTTTTTGTGCACTTGTTTGGTTGGCACGCTTTTAATAGTTCCCTTTTTCGCCATTGAAAAGTATTTGGCAAAGACTACTTTTTTTTCAGTCAGACTCTTTTTCTTTATATGCTAGTCCATCTGTTATTTATTGCTTGAGTTTGTGTCTGTGATCTCACTGTTCTCTAGGTTTGATTAGAAATGGTCTTTCAGGTTCAATAAACACCATAGTGTTTGATGTTGTGAATAATGATTATTTTACCTGATTGGTGGCTGAATTCATTTTCAGGCAGGAGAGCTATTTTGCTTATTTATTTGGAGTAACAGAGCCTGGATTTTTTGGAGCTATCGTGAGTTCCTCGATCTTTTGAACAATCCTTTTCCTTTTATGGAGATGGAATGGAAATTATGTTATTTGTTTCTGTTGTTGCCTTTTGATTGTCAATTGCTTGTTAGTTCACAAATAAATCAAACACTATCAAGATGCTACACTGTATTTAATTGATAATGTAAAAATGCCACCTGTTTCTTTTGTGTTGCACTTGTTGGAGAACTTAAAACACACTGATTGACTTGAACCAGCAAATCATCTGTGCAAACATATGAGAGGTTTGGACATATAAACTAATTGCCTTCATTTAGAAGGATTGGAGAAATTTAAATAGGACCTTGACTCGGAATTCACTATAATAGGGTATAATGATGTCAAAGGATCGTTGCAGCCAACATCAATAAGTGGAAAAAAGCTCAATTGTAGTTCTCTTATTCTATGTACAAATATCACCAGGCATGCATTTGTCATGGCTTACAGGGTTTTGCCACCTTGTTTGGGTGAGGCGAACGCAATCTCATGACAGCTAGTCTTTATTTACCTAGTTATGATCATGAATGCAACATGGGTCAATGACAATTGCTTTACCGTTAGAATACATACTAGTATGATTACTCATCCATTTCTTGACTCTTGAGAATGGATTTTGGGCTCCATACCTCATGGAGTCCTCTTTGTCCAATTTGTTTCATAAGATGAGAGTTTTCATTCTGGTTTCTGTATGAATATCGTGCTAGTCTGGAAGATGCTCATTGGTGGTTGAATTATATACATAGTCATGTTGGTGATCAATTCATTACACCACTGTCTTGTTTGTGCAGCAATGCATTGAAGAGCAATGATTTGGTTCAAAATGTGATGATTGGCCTCGTTTTACTCTTTTTGATGCATGATCCTTCATCAATACTGCACTCTATAGTTGTTCTATTTTCATCTGTTATTCTCGTTGTTTCTACAGATATATGTTCTCTCTCTCTCTCTCTCTCTCTCTCTCTCTCTCTCTCTCTCTCTCTCTCTCATTTTCAAGCTCTTCGGTTTGGTGGTGCTTGCTCACTTCTTTGAAGTACTGATTTCTGCTATGGGCACAATTCTTTGTTGTCTGCATGCTTGTCTTCACATGATCGATGCACTTTGTTCTTAGCCGGTGGAACATCAGAATTGATAGTTGTTTCAATGTGCTGCTGGAGAAAAATGACTCATGAAGACTTTGAGTTTGATGTTCATCACGAATTCTTTTGAAGGATATCGCGAGTGGAAACTCTCTGCTTTTTGTGCCTAGGCTACCCTCAGAGTATGCTGTTTGGCTGGGAGAAATAAAGCCTCTGTCATTCTTTGAGGTGACTGCCTGATCTGCCAGTCCACTTGTCAATGTAAATCAGGAATGATTTGGCTAATGGCTTACAGTTTCTGCTCTGTAGGACAAATACATGGTCAACAAGGTGTTTTATACTGATGATATTGTAAAGGTTCTCCACGAGCAGTTCCAAGGACAGGGAAAACCTCTGTTGTTTCTCTTGCATGGGCTTAACACTGATAGTAACAATTTCGCAAAACCAGCTGAGTTTGAGGTTATTTCCTCTTCTGTTTTCTTTGCTTCTTCGAAATTAGTTTCTGGTTACAATTGCATTTATTATGTCCGCCAGCATAATGGTGTTCCTAGTCTTTGCATAGCATTGTTATAAGTCTTTCTCATTCCCATTTTCATTGATTTGTCAACTTTTGGACATTCCTTTGACTTCTTGTTAGGGAGTGGAAAACTTCTCGACGGACTTGACTAGCCTACATCCTATTTTGACCGAATGTCGTGTTACAAAGTCCGATCTGGAGCTTGCTGTAATTCAGTTTGCCAATGATATAAGCTCTGAAGCTCATGTTGAGGTAATTGGTTGTCAAACAATTTGATGCTTTCGACATGAAATCCTCCAATCATCCTAGAGTGATCTTTCTTTTGGAAAAGTATATGAAATTATTCATTTATAGTAGATGAACATATGGGCATACTATAACTCATTGGCAACCTACTGCAGTGGATTAAGGAGAGGAAAAAACAATGCTTAAGAAACTCTGTGTTTGCTTGTTTTGATTGTGCTTTACTGTCACTTACCTTCTCTCGCCTATATTGGTCCAACATTATGCATGATCAAATTACTACTGACCATTTAGTGGACTTTTACATGTATACATTTATCGGCCAAGAAAAAACATGTATATATCTAAAGAGATGTATGCACTTGAGACCACTTGGGAATGTTCATTTATGAAGAATGATAATTGGATAATTGAGTTGGTTGACATTGTTACAAAATTGATTCTGAATATATATCTCTTTTTGGATGTATAGCAATGTATTAAATGCGTCCTGTAGAGATCTCATGAACAGTGCCAACTGCTTATCTAGCCAAATATAAGTAGAGGAGGTACTGTCACTATGTTGTATATTTCTTTGCATGTCTGCATAATGAAGAATTTGTGAAACATAAATATTGCAGGACAAAAAAAAAGTAAGTGCTGGTTCTTTTATTGGTTTTTGGGGCAAGATGATGATATCTGCAATCAAAAAAAAAAAAAAAAAAAAAAAAAAATTGACTTGTCTAGCATTCTCACAATTTTGGGAGCAACTTTCAATCACAAATGCTATCAACTCAAACGTCAAGGTTGGAAATGCAATAATCTGTTTCTTCTTTATTTGAGTTTTATGGAGCATTTCCTCCTATCTTTAGCTTGTTGAGTCATCTTCATTTAGGCCCCGTTTGGTAACCATTTTATTTCTCTATTTTTCTGTTCTTTTGTTCTCCGGAACAAAAAAAGAACATAAATCTTTTTGGTAACGTTAGTTGATTTTTATATATTGGAATGGATCAGTGGCTAGGAAATAGATTTGGAACAGAAATATTAGGTATAAAAATATGCTTCTTTATTATCGGGAATAATTTTTTAAACAAGATTTTGTTTTTTTTCTTTTTATTCTTCTTCCTCCTCCTCTAGCTGGTTGCTGGGTCTCGGGGGAGCCTCGCCAAGGGCTGGCGAGGTTGCTGGCTCGTCTCTGGCCGGTCACCGGCCATCACTAAGGCCTGACAACCGGCTAGAGGAGGAAGAAGAAGGGAGGAAAAAATAATAATAATAATAAAATAATTCAAAAAAATTAGAAAAATCTCAGAAAATTATTAAAAAACAAAAAAAAAAATTATGTCAAAAATAAAATAAAATTGAGGGTTGTACCAAACGCATTCTTGTTCTTTTTCTATTCCAGGAAAAACAATTTTGTATAGTTATCAAATACGTTCTTTTGCTCGGTAGGGAATAGAAATGTTAAAAATTATTTCTAAACAAAAATTGTTCCTTGAAATAGGGAATGTTACCAAACACACCCTTAGTCTATTATGTGTTTTTCTTTCTGTGATTTAGCTGTCTGTTCTTCTTTTGTTCAGGTAATGAGGAAGATTAGGGTTGGCATGAAAGAGTACCAACTAGAGAGCATCTTTCTTCATCACACATATATGTATGGCGGATGCCGCCATTGCTCATACACGTGTATTTGTGCCACTGGTGGAAACAGGTGAGATTTTGGGATATAAGAAGTTAGTTTGGTTCTTCTGGCTTTTGCATGTGAAGGATCTGGTGTGTGATCAAATTCCTTAAAGGAATTTTCACAACAATTAGAATATTCCAGGAAGCAAACTGGGAAAGAAATGCTGAAAGGAATTGGGTTCCCATATTCTGGGGGGCTAATTTGACTTTTGCAACTGGTTTAACTCATTTATAGGGGACAATAAATGAGAGAGAACAGTCCCCCCCAAAAAAAAAAAAAAAAAAAAAAAAAAGCGCAACAAAACCCAAGGGCAAATATTATAGAGTGTTCTTATTAGTAAAGATGATTGTATGTAAGACATAGGAAGCATTTGAGACCCATTGGTATGTTGAAAATATGAGAGCTCAACTATGATCTTGAACGATTTAAAACAGTGATGGAATTTTTGAAAAGAATGTGTTATTGGCACGTAAATGGTCCTGACTTGAGTTGATTGGTTTGCTCATTGCATTCGTGGAATTGAATTTTTCTGACAATCATAGGACTTATATTCCTATATTGATCATTATTTTAGTTACTGATTTTTCGGAGGATTCTTCCATAGATAAAATTTCTTTCCCATGCATTTTCCCTGTGTTGAACAGTTTTGTCTCTTCGAATACAGAGGGTTCTAAAGTGTGAGTGGCACCTTTGATAATGAAGTATATTTCCAAGACCTGCTGACTTTGTTTCAATTTTTGAATTACTGATGGTTTACTCAGTCTCTATGGCATGCTAGTGACATTTTGATAGTCTGCGTCTCTGGAATAGGGAGAGTATAACTTGAGCAACAGATTAGTGTTTTTTTTTTTTTTTTTTTTTTTGGTGCGTTGATAAAGCAGAAGGTGCATTTCTTTTTCTTTTTTTCTTCTGCGATTAGACTGCTCATAATCTTGCCAGGGTGAAGTAACAATAATTTCTTCCGTGTATTTTAGTGCTGTTCTTCACTATGGGCATGCAGCTGCTCCAAATGACCGGGTAAGTTTTATGCCTCCATCTCCTGAAATCTTAAATTTCGTTTCTTGGGGCAAAATGCCTGGCCTAAAGTAGGCATTGCTCTAGGCAGAGGATGTTCACTTAAGTAAAGTAGCATGCATTCATGCTAATGCACATGCAAAGTAAGCTTAGGCTAGCATGGTTTCTTGATACAAACTTAGCTTTTGGGAAAGGAAAAGATGAGTTGGGAAAGGAAAAGATGAATAAGAATCGTAAAATCATTCTGCAGCTGATATATGCTATTGTGGACTGAGTAGAATAAACTTTTGTAGAAAACTTGTCAATATGTTGGAATCTTGATACTGTTGCCATTAAATGAAACTCACCAGTGCTTCCAGATGTAAATCTGCCCATATAACTGCACTTGGTCTGGGATATGGCTATTAACCAGAATTTCAGGCTAAGTTTGATCATGAAACTGATTTAGCTTAAAGCTTAAACTGTCCATTGTCAGAATTAAACAAAAGCCGACGTGGCCAATTTGCCTGACCCACTGGACGTGTCAAATTTTTTCCTTTTGTTTGGTTTTCATCATCAGATTCATGAAAGCTAAATATATGGCTCATCAGATTCATGAAAGCTAAATATATGGCTCATCAGATTCATGAAAGCTAAATGGTAATCTAATTCTTGCGGATTCCTTTGCAGACTTTGGAGGATGGAGATATGGCATTATTTGATATGGGAGCTGAATATCATTTTTATGGATCTGATATTACCTGTTCATTCCCAGTGAGTTTCTGGTTCTTTTGCGCTTTTGTGGAGTTGACGTGAGATCTTGTTTCTCCTAGAACTTCTTCCCATTGGATTACAATTTATTCTTTGCAAATTTAATTTTGGTTTCCTGTTTTCCTTCAACTTATTTTTACGTTCTGCTATGGACTTACCCAATTTCTTTCAAAGGGAAGCAAAGTTTGATGATTTATCATAGACAAGGTAAAAAGCAAAAATAAAAATAAAATCTCACGTATCTTTTTCATGGCTAAGGCTTGCTTATTCCTGAAGCTATTGTTATATTTATCCATGTCACTACAATGGCATGGTTGAAAGGCTCTCAGGTTCAAACAAGTTGTTATTGGCTATTTAAAAAATTCATAATGTCTCAGTAATATTTTACGGATATTTATCCTATATCTTCTGCCAGTGGGTGGTCTTCGTGGATAATTATTGATAGAGATGACAGAGATCTCCTTGGCTTTAGAAGGAAGCGGAGTTTACAAGATCAATTGTCTTCTTTTTGGGTCAGAGTTACAAGTATCCCTTCTTACCATCAGCTTCATTTTGTGCAGGTGAATGGAAAGTTTACAAGTGATCAGAGTCTAATATACAATGTAAGTTGGTTACTTAAATTGACTATGAACAAAGCCAACTGTAGTTGCTGTAGAAATTAGCTATGAACAAAGGCTACTGCAGTTGCAGTAGAAACTATTACCTAGATTGTCTGGATATATGGATGGAGAGAATGGTGGGACAGTTTGGCTGGTCAAATATTTATTTGCAGTCTCAAAAGGCTGATCATATGGAGTTTTGATCTGTTTGTTGCTTTATCAGGCAGTACTTCAAGCACATGATGCGGTGATTGCTGCTATGAAACCTGGAGTTAGCTGGGTAGATATGCACAAGTAAGAGTTGCAAATTTTTACTAGTGGGCTTTTAATTTTGAGTAATAGTCAAGAAAATTCTTCTTCTATAGTTCAGGATGCTTAAACAAAGAGTGCTTCTATGTTGTACCATCACATTGTTCTTCCATACCAAGTGAAACTCTCAACTGCAAATTGGCAGTGGCATTTTAGCTATTTGAAATGACAATTTTTTCTTTCTATATCTGGATATAGTTTACTCCAATAAAGTAGCTTTATGACTTCAGCATATTCTCAGTGGATGTTTTTGGCAAAGCTTATGAGAAAAATTATCTTGAGATTTTTAGGCCTTCTGGAATTTGACTTTGCCATATTTCCAGAGAAGAGCAACTCTTCCCTCTGCTCTCTCTTGCTATTGAATTTTTTCTTTAGAGGTTTAGCAGTTCTTAATTTAGAGTCATTACATTGACTCTAGCATAAAAACAGTCCCCTGTTTTTGCTGTTGCTTCTGATGTGAAGGGACAGCTAGTGATTGTGGATGGTTCATTGCAGTATCGCAAGTGTAACTAATTGTGGCAAATTTCTTAGAGTGACTCACCGCTGCAGAGATTTCCTAGCCTATGCTGCATTCGTCCCCACATACTAAAAGCTTGCATTTGTCATGTAATTCTGTTTGTTCCATCTGGTCGCAGATTAGCAGAGAGGACTATTCTCCAGTCATTGAGGGAAGGAAGCATCCTATCTGGGTAACTCCTTCGCAAGGATATGTTGTCTTGTTAACGTCCTGTCTCTATGAACTAATGCTTGTCTGTTTTTTTTTATGGATTTCAGTGATCTGGATCATATGATGATTGAGCGTTTGGGAGCAGTCTTTATGCCTCATGGGCTGGGACATCTACTGGGTATTGATACTCATGATCCTGGCGGCTACCTGCAGGTCTTAGACCTTAAAAAATCAACTTCTTGTGTGTATTCTTTGCCGGTTCTGATCTTCGGCAGTCGTGATCCTAAGAATCTCCATGATCTCTAGGGGTTGGAGAGACCAAAAGAACCTGGATTGAGGTCATTGCGGACTGTCAGAGAACTCCTGGAAGGAATGGTTAGTATTAGTTCTCTCTGCTGTAAATATTAATCATGATTTGGGTGAGAAATATTGGGGCAAGGAGACGTTGAGAGTACTCTTTTTGCTCTGTTTTCTGTTCTTAGTGTGCTGATCTCACAAGGTATTTTGTTTTAATTTGTTTCGTTAGCATACCATCTATGTATAACCAGCAGTGAATTGACTTTGATTCAGGTGATAACGGTGGAGCCCGGATGCTACTTTATCGATGCTTTATTGGATCCAGCAATGGAAAGCGCAAACACATCAAAGTTCTTCAATCATGATGTTATTGGAAGATTCAGAACGTTTGGTGGAGTGAGAATTGAAAGTGATGTGGTACTCCATTTTCTAAACTCTCTTTAGACACCTTGACTTAGGATAGATGGTTTCTGGACATATATACTCTATATGTCAGTGCTGCTTTCAATTCGAGTTGTCAGCTTAAAGTCAGAATGAATGTTATCGTCATATGTATTATTCTTGTCTGCAAAATGTTAATCTTTCTTAAGTGATTTCTTCCCCTTAGTCTGGTATTCAAAAATTTAATCTAGTATTTACTACAGAAATGTGCTGCATCTATCTGTTTTAAGAAGTTCTATGCCATTATGGGCCGAGCCTTAAGATTTGGATTAGGGCATGAGAGCATCCTATCCAATCAGATCCTCTGTCTTCTCGGTCTTCCTTTGGAGTTCCCTAGTATCCATTCATAATCCAGTTGTAGGTTTCCTATTGGTTATCTGTATGCTTTCCGATCAGTCTGTGTTTGACTATGATGTTAAAAAGCCAGGTCCAAGTAGCCAAATAATAAGCAAATTATTAGAATGCGACAATTTGAATCCTAACGAGCAGCTTGCATGACTCATCAAAGGTTAGAGCAGTCGGCAAGCATTTTTTCAGTCTTTCTGTGTTTACTTTGACTTATACATTCTCGTTTTCCTTTCAACTGTGGCAGCTCGTTACCGCTACTGGTTGCAAGAACATGACGAATGTCCCTCGTCGAACGCGGGAGATTGAAGCCGTGATGGCAGGAGCACCATGGCCGGTGAGCAAGTCATCTGTTCTCCTCAAGAACGGAGAGAGCAAGTTCGAAAGCTAGTCCGCTCTGTGCTGGAAGTGTGGCTTCGTGCCTTCGAGTCAAAGAGAATAAAGGGCATTAACATGCCAAACTCCGATGGTATTTCAAGATGTTGTAAGACACTGCTTGTTTCGCGCTGTGATATAGGGGGTTTCAAGAGAATAAAAGGCGTTTATACTTCAATCGTTTAGTTGATGCTGGGCGAGCCAAAACTCAAAACATCATTCCAATTTGATGCGTGCATTCATTTGACAACTAATTTGTTCTTTGGCCAAAATTTGACAACTACTTATACGCTCTACTTTTAGGAAAAATGGGGACTCCAGGACTTCTAATTAGGAACGATCAATTTCAGGGTGAGTCGGTTTCCATTCTGAAATCTGAAATCGAACTGGATGGGGTTGGTTTTCAGTTGATGGAGTTCGGAATCGGTCCACCCGGTCCTAGAAGTGGACCGATCATGTTGATTCCGAAATTGATGATCTCTTCTTTAGTTTTTTCTCTCTTTTTGGTTTCTTCTATTCCTTTTTGTTTTGACTATCCCTCTTAATATCATCCAAAATAGGCTGGTTTAGTTTTCGAATTGGATCAAGTTCAATGCACACACCCTTACTTCCTATGGCAAATCACCGGACACGACGACATGCGAAGGTAGTTGACGATCGAAAAGGAGGATTGGTAACCTATACGGTAGTAGTTGCATTTTAAAAAGAAATATCAGCCTAAAGATAATTTATGCTTCCATAACAATTTACGAGCACAAAATTATGATTCATGAACAAGGGATTTAACTATATTACATCTTGTTAGAAAATTTTAACTAAGTATGTAGTAATTTTCTTTCCAACTCCATGGTCTAAGAGACATTAAAATATTTGTAATTCACCAATTTATAGGGTGATTCGTCTCCACCCAAAAAAAAAAAAAAAAAAGACATTTGATGATACATTTCAAAATTGATTTGAAGGACATGATTTTTCAGCTTCAAATCTAATAATCTAAATTGCATATAGGACTCGTTCGGTAAAATAGCACGCTGGATCTTAGAGTTTTCCTTAAAAGTAAAATATGAGAGATCAATATGAATGGTGATATAATTATTGTGGACGATGCCAAATTCTTGGAACACTCTAATACAAATGTCTGGTTTCGGGGACATTAATCATGATTACCTGCCTTCTTTAACAAGTTTGGTAGAAAAGGAAAACAGTATACATACACAGATATTTATATACATATTATATATTAATATTGTTTTTAATTTATAATTTTTTCCTTGTAGATTCCACAAAGTGGAACCTGCTCATGCAAGAAAGAAAGCACCCATAAACCCCTCCTCATAAGCAAAGCGTTCCCCTTTCGCCTCCTCCCCGTAAAACCCTAGTCCCCTCCCCCCGCCGTCCGCCATGGGCCGTCGCAAGAACCAGAGCCACCCCGCCACCGGCGACGGCCAGGGCTCCGACCAGCCGCCGCCGCCGCAGCAGCCCACCAAGATCCGGTTCACGGACGACGACGGCGGCGGCCAGGAGGACGGCACCGCCACCGGGAGCTCCAACCTCGACGAGGTCATGTGCGACCCCGACGAGTCCACCACCGTCGCCGACATGACGGTCGACGCCTCCGCCTCCGCCTCCGCCTCCGAGGCCAACGACTCGTTTCCCGATGACGCGGACGACCACCAGACCAGCGCCGATTACTACTTCGATTCCTACTCCCATTTCGGTGCGGTTCCGGTTCCGGTTCCGTTGGTGTCGTTTTCCAGCTTTGTTGGAGCTTTGATTTTGTGCCGTGATTAAAGTTTCGTTTTTCTTGTGTAAAGTTCGTTCCTTTCGTTCTTCGTCCTTGGCTTTTGAGCTTTCTAGGAGTATTGATTTTGTCCCGTGATTAAAGATTCGTTTTTCTTGTGGAAAGTTAGTTCTTTCGTTCTTCGTCTTTGGCTTTTGAGCTTTCTCGGAGTACTGATTTTGTTCCGTCATAAAAGTTTCGTTTTTTTCTTGTGTGAATCTTATTCCTTTCGTTCTTCGTCTTAGGTTTATTGCTACTTTAGATTAGCATTTGTTGCAGAAGCTTACATTTTTTCCTTTTTCTGTGTTTTTTTTTTTTGGCAGGAATTCATGAAGTAAGTGTGCTGCACGTGAATTTGGAGCTGTTTGGTATCGGTTTTGATATGTTATGCTGCTAATAATTTTTGTTAATGACGTCTTAACTTACTTGAATTTGGTCTATGCGGTGGTTTGGTTTTTACTTTACATGATATGATTACATTAATTTTATTGCTTTAGTTTTTGGCCATAATTGTGAGTGTTTTGGAAGAAAGATTTCATAAATAGGGCATGGAAAAGACTCTAGTAACAGTTGCATTGTGATCTCAATGTAGGTTGCAGTGGTAGTACGTTATGGTTTTTGGATTTTACCTCTTCTGATTTGAACAGGGGTGGCTTGGTTTTGATAATTTTGGTAGATCTTGATTGCTTGCTCAGTCAGAAAGAGAGTTCATGAGGTTTGATGGCATGTCATAAAGTTCTCCAAAAAAATGAGATGCGGTCTTGTGCTGTGGGATGTTTGTTCTAATTAATGAAGAACAACCTTTTCTTGAACTACTCTGTATGTTTCTGCTCTGCTTTTGGGTTTTCCCCATCTTGGATTATCATCCTAGACAATTGTCATACTTTGAGAACAAGGGATTTTCCTTGCGGTGGTCAATCTTGCCAAGACCCAAGAAGTCCTGTTTTGATTCCTAAACATTGCCTCCCCCTTGCACATCTATAGAAGGGATCTCAAACTTTTACATATTCGGTTTTTGTGGACTTAGTAGATTGACATCTCTCTCCATAGCAATGAGGAGCTGAACATGTGCTTTTTTACTATATTCCTGACGCTATACTGTGCCTATACTTCCATTGCAGGAAATGTTAAAGGACATAGTAAGAACGAAGACATATCAAAATGTCATTTACCAAAACAAGTTTCTATTTAAAAACAAAGTAGTTCTTGATGTGGGAGCTGGGACTGGAATACTATCCTTATTTTGTGCCAAAGCTGGGGCGCAACATGTCTATGCGGTGTGTTTCGATTTTTGTTGTTTATTGTCTTACTAATCTGCTCATGCTGTATTCCATCTCAATGTTGCCCTTCTTCTATAAGTTTGATATTTATTGTTGTTTGACTCATTTTGTAGATTGAGTGCTCCCAAATGGCTGACACAGCAAAGGAGATTGTGGAATCTAATGGTTTTTCTAATGGTAAGATGCCTTCATTAGTCTAATTTTGTATCTGTGGATTCTAAGAGCATCTTTGCAACTGAAATTTGTTTCTTTATTAATGTTTGTTCCATTATTTGCAGTTATAACAGTTTTGAAGGGGAAAGTTGAAGAAATTGATCTTCCTGTCACGAAAGTTGACATAATCATTTCCGAATGGATGGGATATTTCTTGTTGTTTGAGAACATGTTGAATACTGTCCTGTATGCTCGTGACAAATGGCTTGTAAGTTCCTTGCCTTGCTTTTTATGCAAATTCTTTTCGGGGACTGGAAATTTTTTTACTGTGTGTCGTTGTATGTTTCTGCTTGAAAAGTACTGCATGTGAATTGCGAGATGTGGAGATTCAAATACTAGCCAGTTCGGCATCTAACTGGGTCATTTTCCCTTAATTATTGTTTTTAGAAGTAAAGAGAAATTCACTATGAGGTACCATAGGGCTATTCTCCCCTAATCAAATTGGTTGTGCAAATTTTGGTACTTCGTATTTTTTCCTTTGGCCAAACTATTTCTAGTCAAGAGATTGTAGGCCTATTGTATTAGTGAGGAAATGCAACACGTTGAAATCATGGTTGGTCGTTCATAACTTCTAATGCATTTTTGATTGTTGTGATATTTCTCTCTGTTCGTCCGAAGTTTGTGAAGTAAAGGTGACTTGCTGTTTCACAAACGACTTATATACTATTCTTAGTTCAAAAGTGCGTCAACAAATTAAAATGTACAAAAGCTTGCTTTGATTAAAAAACAATAGATTAAATTCATAACCTTGCATGTGCTACTCATTCTTGGACTTCCAAATGGTGTTATATGCCTGTCATAAATGATAAATGAGTGTTGTCTCCTTTATTGAAATTTCTGTAGCAGGCCTTGCCAAGTTTGCCTTTATTTGCCTTTTAACATCTTTGTTTGGTCAGATTACCTTTGGTTGCACTGTTATTCTTTTAGGCTTTTGTTATGGTAGTTCGCCTGTTTAGTTGCTATGTTGTGTTTGCATAGCTCTTCCTAGGGGTTGTGACTATGCGCAATTCATCACTCTACCATCTTTCTCCCCTCACAGGTCAATGATGGAGTCGTTCTACCTGACAAGGCTTCACTCTACCTAACAGCCATTGAGGATGCTGAATACAAAGAAGACAAGATTGAATGTGAGTTTAGCTTCTAGTTATTACTGTAAGAATATTGGACCTTTTGAATTTTATTTGCTAAGTCCTTTTCATGTACAGTTTACTCTACCCCTGCTTTTATATGTATCTCTGATTTGGGACTGTTTGTGCAATTATAGTTTGGAACAATGTGTATGGGTTTGACATGAGTTGCATCAAGAAGCAAGCCATGATGGAACCTCTTGTTGACACAGTTGACCAGAATCAACTTGTTACACAATGCCAGCTACTTAAGGTGAGAATTCCTGGCATGCGATTGGATCTCTTTTCGTGATTCGTTTCTCATCAATGTTAACAAGATTTTTTCATATGTTGGTTGCTTTTCTTTCCCAGACAATGGATATTTCAAAGATGGCTCCTGGAGATGCTTCCTTTACAGCTCCATTTAAGCTTGTGGCAGAACGTGATGATTACATCCATGCTCTGGTGGCATACTTTGATGTGTCATTTACCAAATGTCATAAGTTGACGGGCTTCTCTACTGGTGTGTACTTTTCCCTTGTTTGGCTGTGCATCTCTTTATCTGCCTTCATTTTAATTGGGTTTGTTTACTCTAAATGACTTCTAAGCTTTGTTGCATCTCCTTTTTTCTCATGATGACTATAAAAGAACGTTTTTCATTCAGGCCTTTGTAGAGTTACATAAAACACCTTGAAGTGGAAATGTATATGATAATTAATAATTTGCGGATTTTCTGCCAAGTCATTTGGGTGCCATCTGCCTGCATGATGAACAGCCACATGAGTGATTTAATAAAATGTTGAGGTGGCTCTGTTTAGTCTCTTTCTTATCCATTGCATCCATGTGCAGGGCCTCGATCACGGGCTACGCATTGGAAGCAAACGGTCTTGTACTTGGAAGATGTGCTGACTATATGTCAAGGTGAGGCATTGATTGGGAGTATGACGGTGGCACCAAACAAGAAGAATCCTCGTGATGTGGATATAAAGGTCAAATACTCGCTGAATGGTAGACGTTGCTCCGTCTCCAGAACCCAATTCTACAAGATGCGATGACATAGTAATGATTGTGGCATCTTATTCTTCTTCTGCAATTTTCAAACCTGCAATTGCTAAAGTTTGCCAGTGCTTGTTCCTCAAATGTATGGAAGCTGAGGCAACCGTCGAGGGCTTATTTGATTTTTCACTCTTACGTGGCATCTTTGTTTGTATCACTAATTTATTCTTTCCTGACATTTGGAAGTTCTTAAGAGAGCTTTCAAATCATTATCCAAAGTTAAGAAAATGCTTTTTTTTATGAGCAATCCTTCTTGTCTGCCTCTCTGCACCTCTCATTATTTACTAGACACTGTACTTCAACCATTTTCTAAACTCTTGCAGCAATTATCCCAGATAAGTCAGAGTTGCGTTCTGTTTTTTTCGACGCATGCCGGGTCTGATCTCTCATGACCTGAGAGTCCAGGGTCATCATTTTTCTTACCAAATCCTTCCTACTTAAGAAGGCAGTACCGGTCGCTGTTCTTTCCTCATGCTACGTGTTGTTGCATCGACAATACTTTGTGAATTGTAAAATCCTAGCAACTAGAATCTTACGTAGGTGTCACTCTCAGACGGTTTGAAAAGAGTGATGATCTGTCTGCTTGAGACTAGACAGCATTTCAAGTTGATCTTGATGTGTGAGGTCGCTCCCCGTGTATATATTCTCCATTTCCACGACTTTTGTAGCTTCCTATGCCATCATGGGTCTGGCCATAACTATGCCTTTCGCAGATTCATCTGTCTCTATAACCATTCCCGCTCTTTGAATTGGACCGATGCGTACTCATCTTTCTTCCTTGATCGTCCGGACGATCCCCGGATTGAACCCCGGCGCTCGATATATCCCTCATGCTAAGGGAAATTGTCTAGCATCGCTAACGGGTACTCTCCTTGGCCACACGAACCTACCGACATTTGCTCCCAAGCATACTACCAGATTTCATTGGAATTAATGGGCTGGAAGTCCTAGAAGTTATAGTGATAGTGCAATTCAGTATCAACAACTGTCCAAATTGAGTAATAGAAAATGCTAAGGAAGCATTTTGTAATATTCGCCTAAGACATTTGGGCTGACATGGCGCCTGTTAACCACATCAGCAGAAAGGAGCTATATGTATATATTCTTTCAAAGAAGGTAAAAACGAAAGACTAAAGAAGCTGGGGAAAACAGAACAGAATTCGTAGGCTTCTTGCTTGTATACGTGCATAATTTTTTTATTATTTTATCTACAAATTTCGGGCCGGACCGAGCCTCGGACGGCTCGGACCGGCCCGGTCCGGGTTTTCGGGCTGGCAGATTATTTACACATGTGGGGGATTCACGACAGTCAAGACGACGTCGCACGTGCTCCTCCTGATTTTGGGTTTAGGGTTTTCCATCTCTCTCCCTCCCTCCCCCTCTTCCTCTGCTACTCGGAGCTGCTACTTGATCGTCGGAGAAGCAATTCTCCCATCAATTCTCAGTCCTCCGCCATGGAATTGCTAAGAAATGAGGCTCTCGAACCGTCAAGGCCCGGCCTTCTTGCCGGCGAAAGCTTCGATCGCGCTCTGAAGCGGGCAATGGAGGATCTTTCGGCCGAAATCCGCAAAGGAACCCCGGAAGCTACCACCGCTTTCGTCGACTCATTCTACCAATTGATGCAATCCAGAGCCGACCCACCTCTCGCGTCCATCTGGGTCTACGCCGCATTGTCCTTTCGCGGCCACAGTCGCGCGGAAGCCGACGTTCTTGATGGCGCGGCGGCCGCGAAAGACTCGTTTTTGCTGATCAAGGCGTGCTCCTCGTCTTGTAGCCGTAGAAAGAGCATATCGCTGCTCGCGCCGGTGGTGTTCGAAGCCTATGGGATCGTTTCCGAGTTGTTCGCGAGGGGCTCCTTGTCGAAGAGGGACAAAAGGGCAGTGAGGGAGGTCGGGTCCTTGATCGATTCGGTTCTTGGATATATGGGCATTTGCAGTTGCGAGGGTTCGCACGAGGGCGGCGATGAATTGGGGATGATCACGGATTTTGCGGATTTGGTCCGTGTTTGGTTGGGTTCGGGGGAGGACCTGGAGAGGTTTTTCCCGCTCTTGACCGATGACATGAGCAGAGCTCTCATACAGGGAGGTTGCGGGGTTAGTTACGTGGCAGGGGCGGTTATTGCAGAGGCGTTCTTGTTGAAAATGTGCTTGAAACTTCATGTCAAAGGAGCCGCGAGGTCGGAATTGGAGAAGGAGTTGAGGAGTTGGGCTGTTGCTTCGATAACCGGTTTTCAGGACTCTTACTTCTTTGGTTAGTGTCTGCCTTTGTTTGTGTCTGATATGTGAGTTTGCTGGAAGTTTTGTCAAGGTGCTCGTTTTGTTGGTGTCACTCGAGTTTACAGAATGTCTAATGAGACTAAACTTTTACTATGTACAAAGAGATGTGTCCTGGAAGTGTAGTTTGTGGGCATCTCCTAGGAAAGTCAATCCTTGCCCCTGACAGGCTTTATGCCTTCTTTTCTGCAAGGGATAATTCGTTGTTATGATCTTGTTTCTTGTCATTTAGTGCACTTTCAATGGTCAGTTTCCATCATTTGCTTGCAAACTAACAAGTCCTGTATTCTTGATCAGAGATTCTCGTTAGGATGCTTATTCAGACTTCTTTACCTGGCGCCTCCTTGTTGGTGAGTTCCGTTTTCACCAGAGATCTCATTTCGATATTCTTATTGGTATGCTAAGGTGTTTACTGGATCTAAGCAGGAAAAATCATTTTTGGCTAGACATATGCTTCTTTACTTGCTGATAATGCTGCATGTACATAGTGACTGTGAAGTATTAATTATATGTTTATTATACCTTCCAAAAATTGAGGTCATATTAACGATATTCCAAGTCTAGTGTTGAGCTGATGTATATAATGTGAAGCCAGCTGCAGTTCAGTTATATTTTCTTCCTTGAGAAATTCTCTTTCTGATTACAGTTTTCATTTGGCCAGGGGTCGGAGGATCAAGCTTTACTTAGGAAAGTCCTATATGATGCGATTGTACTGGTGGAGTACTCTTTCCTCGGTCCTGAGAAAATAGCTGATTTGCCTAGTGAACATGTTAAGAATCTTTTGATGACAAGACTGGTCGTGGCTTATGAAGCCATAGAGTATTTCAGGTACCAACATTTTGATGGTGTTCGTTTGGATTTTGATACAATAGCCTCTTGGCATCTCATGTTTGACATGTTGTAGGAAGCACGGGGACCAAACTCTAGCCATCTCTTACATAAATGCCTTCTCTAGTTCTGCTCTGCCTTCGCAAATAATGAAACTGGCGAGGAGAGAGATTGGTGTGGAAATTAATGCAAGCAAATCAGTAGGGTCATCACCTAGAGCTCTCATAAGTAAGTGGCTCTAAAATTCTGACATGGTTGTGTTTGCATCAAATGTTTATCTTGTGTATCACGAAGTGCCAAATGTGCATGAGCCCTTAAATTTGTTTTATTTTTTCTGTCCAGAGTGGTTATTGGAACTGGAGGACCGAGGATTGAGGATTTTTGATGATAACTTGTTGAAGTGCCGTGCTAAATTGGTCTTTGATGTTTCTGTCGCAAATGAGAAACCAGTCTTGGAGTTGGAGGATAAGAAACAGGAAGATAATGTTCTCTTTTACATTGATAACAAAGGGGAAGAGAAAGATAAAGATGAAGATGGAGATGGAGAGGGCAAAGACATGGATGAATCAATGAGCGCTGCATTTATAGCAGCTGCACATGCGATGGATATGACTGAAAATGAAGGTAAAAAGAGGAAACAGAGAAAAAGGGCTGGAAAGGAAAAACAGATAAAGTTTCTTAAATATGAGCTTGCTGAGAATGCTGATTTGCCAGGAGAGAGGTCCAAAGGGGTTGGTGGTGATGGCAGCGCAAGTGAAGTTGATAATCCAAGTTCAGATGAAGACAAGTAAATTATGAGTCCATAAGGAAGAAATATGAAAAATGTTGACAACCTATACCTACTCATTGCTTCCGTGGCGACACATGCTGAATTTTTGGTATGATCCAGGTGTCTGGAGATTGATAATCCAGAGCTAACAAGATGGTGAATATGTCTCAGTGTTTTTGCCCATGTTTTACTTAGCTGTGCGTAGAGCACATGCTGATTTTCACATCACGAAGTCATATAGAAAAATTTTGTAGGTTCTCCAGTCTCATGAAAGTTTGTTAAGCTCACTAGAGAGTCGAAAATTCTTTTCCTTTTTGTTCCTCGGATGGTATCATGTCCTTTAATGTAAAATTCGAGAGCTCTATGTTGTACAAGACCAGGTTATTAACATCTGTAGTAACGCCATTGCATTTATAAGTTCTTTACAAATTCATATTGTTGAGCAGGTAGTACGAGTGGTTTTTCATCATTCATGAAATTTTGCAGTCTCTGGGAAATGCAAATGTTCATCATGTTTCGATTCGGAATAACAGTCAGTGTGGCCCATATGTAGTAACTGGTGAGGCTTTCAGGCAACACAAATGGAAACCTGGAAACCTGGGAAGTGTATTCCCCATATTATTGTCAGTCTCTTGCAATGTCATGAACAATACATGCAGGAGAACATGTCGGGGCCATGTTTCATTAGGTGCTAATGTGGTAGAAAGAACAATATGATGCTGGAGTGAGCTTGATTGGGGATAAGGCCGTGATGAGTCATGGAGTCAGACGAACGGCAAGCAACGACACAGATTCGTTGCTTCGGCCGTCAAACACTACCCAAAAAGACACACCAGAGCCTTCCAATCTCGGGAGGGCCATTTGGCACCATTGATAGAAAGACAGATTAGCAATGTGTGATATGATTGGTTTTGTCAATACCAAGTGCATATTAATCATGATGTGGCTGACCAATCTTTTACTTGAGTCCGCAGTCATGTTTCGACAACACCTCCCACATATTTTGAGAGAGAGAGAGAGAGAGAGAGAGAGTCAAGGGTCATCAAATGAAAAAGTTTTAAATGATTGTCAAGATTACCTTATTGATAAAAGAGGAAAAGAGAAAAGATTTCGAAGAAGGGTAAGCTGTGAAATGTTAAAAAACTAAATTTGATCATGAAGGGCTACTATCTATTTTTTGACGCGAAAATAATGACAAAATATTCTTAAAAATCTCTGATTTGCAATATTACGTTTCTCTTTTCTGGTTATTTTTCTTGAAAAAACAAAACCCTTGTATTCGCGACTCCATGAAAGTAATCCTTTTCATGAGTTGGCAAAAAAAAGGAAGGAAATCTATATTTTTATATAAAAAAAATATGAAACTGAAATTCCCCTGCAAACTCGAATGATCAAAGTTCGTTTTTTCGGCTCTTTTTGGCCAATCCTCGTACGGCCACGTCATGGGGATGACCTGTAAGTAAATTTGACCCCCCCCCCCGTGGGGGCCTTTTTGACTTTTGACCGTGTCGACACAACCGGGTTTATTTTGCTATTTTCAGTAAATCCCTCCTTTCGTGCTGCTCTGCTTCTTCACCAACCTCACCTTCTCTGTCACACAGAGAAGAGAGAGAAAGAAGAGAGAGAGAGAGAGAGAGGAGAGGAGAGGAGAGGAGAGAGAAAGTGGGGGTTCTCTGGTCGGGTATAAAACCCGAAGCAGGGCGATGCGTTGAGGAAGAA
Organism: Eucalyptus erythrocorys; assembly: GCA_014182555.1. NCBI lineage: Eukaryota > Viridiplantae > Streptophyta > Magnoliopsida > Myrtales > Myrtaceae > Eucalyptus > Eucalyptus erythrocorys. Next base: position 49,066,129 of record CM024599.1, on the reverse strand, counting down.
GCAAGCAGCGCGCGAGAGGGGGCGGCAGTTTCGCTTTTCTTGCGGGAGACTCTTGCAGGTGCAGGGAAGCCTCGGCCATGCGCGAATCTGATGGTTCCGTCTCCGTCTACCTAGAGAAGATCCCCCTCGGTGGTGGGAAGGTTCGCTTCATTTGGCTCTTGCCCATTCTCTCTTGCCCCCCAAGTTTTCTTTTTGTCCGGGTTTCTTGTTCGCTGCATTTGGAAGGGTGTCTTTCTTGGGTGTTCCGGTGGAGAATGCTGATGATGGGCTGTGTCGAATGGAGATAAAAATTGCATCTTGGGTTCTTGGCCGTGAGAATTCGTGTCTGCAAATGTCTAGTTTCGGCTGCTTAGACGAGGGGTGTGCCCGTTAGGTGAATTGGTTGACGGGTTTCGAAGAGAGCTTGAGTTTAAGATTTCCTGGAAATGAGCTTCGCTTCTATTATGGCTGTCCTTTTTTTTTTTTTTTTTTTTTTTCTTGGTTTGGTTTTCTTGTTTGGTTGTGATATAACTTCGTTGTAAAGTTCATTTCTTTTGACTTTTGTTTTAGGAATATCTTATACGCACTGGCCGTGGTCCTGTATCTGTCATTGTCTACGGAGAGCAAGACAAGCCGGCCCTCATAACCTATCCAGATATAGCCCTGAACTGTAAGTGCGATTCTCTTCGGATCTTGGTGTCGTTTACCATTCGTGATTTTGAGGCATTTGTGTGCTCTCCCTGGCCCCTACATCTCTTTACCTTGTGATGCTTGACCGCGGCTTTAGTCAAGTGTTTCCTTTTGTTGAGATTTAAGGCGGTTAAGAGCGTGTCGATCGGCATTCTTTTTTTTGATCTGCAATAAAGAAAGGGATCGGTTCAGCATATTTCGGAGTCGTTTCTTTGCTGGTTCATCATCTTCTGCACAGTTGTTCTGTTTGCCACCTGCCTAAATTCTGCTGTGCCTGGTCAATGATATGCATCTTCCTTATGCACATTGGTCTTTGACTAAATCTCTGTTTTGTTATAGTAATGACAGGCTGACAACCTTTTCTTGGCCAATGTGAAATGTTTAAATACGTTGTCTAGGACAAATGGTATTCAGCAGTCTTATTCTTTCTTTGTTTAATTCTCAGATGTTTCTTGCTTCCAAGGATTATTCCTCTGTCCCGAAGCATCTTCTTTGCTGCTTCACAACTTCTGTGTTTACCACATAAGCCCACCTGGACATGAGGTCAGTGATTGGTTAACCAAAGAGCCTTTGTTGAAATATTGAATTTGTTTCTCTCTTGAGTTATGTTATAATGTAATACTCTAGAGCTACTGGGGACTATTACTCATGAGTTTATTTTCTGGCACTCTGTTAAGAGATCTTACAGTTTGGAGCTGCAGCGATATCTCATGATCATCCAGTGCTTTCTGTCGATGATTTAGCGGATCAAATACTTGAGATTCTCAACTATTTTGGGTAATTATGATGCTACCACTTCGTGTTGCTTTGCTCAACTAATGACATGAAAAACCTGTCAGTGGTCGGTTTCATTACTGTGCTTGGACACTGCTGCTTAGGAGAGGCGTAGAAGTAGAATTTCTTGACTGAATATCCTTTTCTGAGATAGAGTGAGTTCCTGATTATATACTTTCTCTCCTTGTCCAGGCTTGGCAGGGTTATGTGCATGGGTGCATTGGCTGGTGCTTACATTCTGACTTTGTTTGCGGTATGTGATCGGGGCTTGTAAATTTTTCCTCCAAGTTTTTTTCTAATGTTATTAAACTAGCTTTTTGCGCTCGAAATAGATGAAGTACGGGGAACATGTTCTTGGTTTGATACTTATAACTCCTTTATCCGGACACCCTTCCTGGTCTGAATGGTTTGGCAATAAGGTATTTTATCAGATCTTGTTATCAATTTTTTTCCCACAATGAGAGAATAGCATTCCTCAGACTTCGGTTGCATTTTTTAGGTCATGTCACATCTTCTTCATTTCCATGGAATGTGCCACTTGCTGAAGGGACACTTGCTGAAACGCTACTTCAGTAAGGTAGAATATACTTCTATGTTCTCACAATCTATTCACTTTCGCATATCAACTTATTTTCAATAATATTGCTGATTTTAACAGGAAGTTCGTGGTGATGCACAAGTTCCTGAATCTGGCATAGCTCAGGCTTGCATAAGTGTGAGTACTCACTGGCTATTTGCTTCACGCTTTCAATTGAACAGGTTTTGTTGTTCATTATATGAAGGTAAAGTGATCCATTTTTTTCTACAGTTGCTAAATGAGAAGAAAAGTACAAATGTTTTGAGATATCTTCAAGCCATTAACCGGTATACGCCAGCAAATCTCTCTTTGCTATGATTTTGGATGTGTTGGACATACTTTTAATTGCTTCCTGGTTTGCTACTTCTAGGAGAAATGATCTCACCAAACGCCTGAAGAAACTTAGCTGCCGCACTCTTGTATTTGTTGGAGAACATTCTCCTTTCTATGAGGACGCTCTTCACATGACATCTAAGCTTGATAAAAAAAATTGTACGCTGGTTGAGGTACCTATTTCTCCTTTTCTCTACGAATAACCATGTCATATCTGGCATTTTAGATTTATAAGAATAATTAGCTCTATTATATCGTTATATTTCTTGGCAATTCAATAATTGTTGTAACTTGTGTACTTAACATTTCTAGTGCAAGTATACCTGGATATGAGTTTTTGAGATTCCAACTGGCCAAGAAATGAGAAATGCTATTTACACTTACAATCTAAACTTGTCAACCTCTTCGACCAAAAAAAAAAAAAAAAAAAAAAAACTTGTCGATGTCATTGTAGAAGCGGGCAAATTATGCAGCTATGGTAATTTCACTGTTAGAGCTCTGATTGTTAAAAGATTCGGTTGTCTCCTGCAGGTCCAGGCTTGTGGATCATTGGTGACAGAAGAGCAGCCTTATGCAATGGTAGTTCCTATGGAGAATTTTCTCAAGGGATATGGCTTATATAGGCCATCTCTGTTCAGCCATAGCCCGAGAAGCCCGCTCAGCCCTTCTTACTCCTGCCCTGAACTTCTTTATCCTCAAAGAATGGGCTTGAAGCTCAAACCGATAAAAACGAAACTTGCAACAAAATAGAAGCCCAAGGTTGTTAGGTGGAGTCCGAGGAAAAACTTGAAAGCACTATTGTAAATCTGTTAATAAATATTTTTTCTTGCTTGATTCTTTGGGTATGTAAGAAAGGTTAGAAGCTACTAAAAGGGGGTTAGATAGATAGGAGAGGAGTTTTTGTGGGTAAATAGGGAGAATTCTTCCTATTCATTCTTTTTTAGTTCATAATTGGATTATGCCAGACCTATCTGTAAATGCACCATTGGGCCAAAGTTCAATCCTTGACAAGCAAATAATAATGGAAAGGAGTACATATCATGGAGTTTTGCTTCTCAAAATCTCTCTCTCTCTCTCTCTCTCTCTCTCTCTCTCTCTCTCTCTCTCTCAATGCACTTGGGCATCTACTCTCTCGCCGGCCTAACCTGTACATCTGGATTCTGATCAAGTTATATGAATGACCTTCATTGTTAATCTTGCCAAACTTAAAGCAAATTGGGGAAGAAATCCTTAGCTGGTTCGCCTGATTGAATTCCTCGTATTAGTATCAAAGACTGAGGGACTATCTTAGAGACCCATAATTTCTCTCGCCACCAATGGTATGTGTTGCATTGTCCAAACTTTACCTGTATCATGAACTTTGAAACAAAGCTTTGATAAGCAGGTCATGACTTCAATTTTCTCTTAGTTTGGATGGAAATCTTTTGTGGGCTCTCAAATGGGCGAAAATTATTTTCTCCTCTTTCTTCAAGCGCTAGGTATATTTTTCTAGATAAATTGTTCAACTCTCTCCCTTTTATCCCATATGCGTTGAACAGGTTGAAAGTTTAACTACGTTTTGAACTGAAGTCACTTTGAGCCGAGACACTGATTCAGCATGAAACATGAGAAGAAAAACTTCGGTACTACTGGATCTTCCTGAAGATCATCAATAACAACATGTCATAGTTCAACTGGATCATATAGGATAAGCAGCATGACTGAAATACTTCCAAGGTAACTGTTATCTTATCCACGTTTGATGCCTTTTTCTTTTTCTGGTGAGAAGAGATGTAAAGTCATAACTTTAGATGCAGAATGCGCCAATTTGGCATCATTGATGTGAGAGATCTGCTTATGCTTATCAACATTTTCTGTCTGCATTCTATAGTTTTCCATGCCCCTTCAATTTTGTCTGATGGCAACCTTGTAAGTGGAGCAGCAATTAACCTGAGAAGCCATGTCGATTGATTTGAACGGGATTATTCACCCCCAATATTGCATTTATGCAGCTTTTTTGTCTATTACAAACTCGATTCTAATGACCACAAAACGAAGTATAGAAGGGAAAGAGAATTAAAGAATTTAAGCTGTCATCTGAGCCATGTCGATCGATCTGAACGGGATTATTCCCCCCCAATATTGCATTTATGCAGCTTTTCTGTCTATTACAAACTCGGTTCTAACGACCACAAAACGAAGTATAGAAGGGAAAGAGAATTAAAGAATTTAAGCTGTCATCTAATGTGGACATGAATATAAAACTAAAGAAATCAAAACTCTTTCCGACAACTAACATTGGTCTTACACTGCATAAACTGGCATTTTCCCGCAGTCATTCTGCCCCCCTCAGCAGCAGTACAACTTCAGAGAAATGTCGTGTTAACGTGTTTGACTTCATACTTCCCTTTGTCAAAGTCGAGTTAGTAGTCACGGCTCCCTTTGCATGTATAAACTTCTACATACTGCAAAAAGAAGATGAATGTTGGTACGCTTGAACATCATCTGAACAACGGAAGTTGCTTGATTCCAGCTATCAACAGCATAAAAACTAAGAAAGCCATATGAGGGCCATGCGAAGTGCCAGCCCCGTGCTGGGGGAGGTTCTTCTCTGACGGGCTACCCCCCATTCTTTGGACCAAAGAAACTTGGGTTGGGTCGCCGCCCCATTCCTCAAAAACGACCAATAGATTGCCTGTGGGATTGAGCCACGATCTTGGAATGTGGTACCTGAAAGTTGAGAGCTTGTAACAGATGTTCATCTTAAACAGAAGAACCATAGAGAAAAAAAATGTAGTTTTGACTTTTTCTCACCATCTTTGAGAGGCCTCCCCACAATTACTCAGGCACTTGCTCAAATCAAAGGTTCCCGCATAATTGCAGGTGCCGCAAGTGCCATGAGCTGTATAAGCAGGCCAGTGGCGTCCGATGCTCCGACCATTTATCCATATCTGACCCTTTCCCATGCCATTCATGTCCAACGCTAATGGAGTATTTCCTGCAGGGGCATGGAAAGTTGTCTGCAGACAAAGCATGAACTGATTTTTATAGTAGAACCGGACTCATGGTTATCATTTAGTGAATTTTTTTGAAGGTGATCTTCACCTTGTACCAGATCAGGGGCTGATTTTGGGCCAATGTCGAGCCTCCATCCCATTCAACTGAGGAACTACCACTTGAGGTGTGAAGACTCAGATCTTCGCCCTCCAGACCGACCTGTTCCCAGAAACTACTATTTATTAGGTTCTGTTGATTTTGTAGCAGATTATTCTCAGTGTCCCATCTGATGCAGAATGTGAGTCATGTCCAAGAGACTAATAACTTTCCACACCTTATAGAAGTGAATCATAGTAGCAATATTTATCCATACAAAACCTTGATTATCAAGACTAATCAACCATCGATCATGTTTAGCAGAAACGACATTTTTTTTTTTTTACAGCTCCCTGATTTTGATAGGCATTTTCCACTTCTTTGGTTCTTTTTTCTTTGCAATGACGATGAATGCACACTGATTTGGTCTCTTTAATTGCTGGAAATTATTGGTTTGGAATGCTAAGAAGAACAAAGGAGCAGTGGACAAACTAAAGATACCTTGCAAGACCATTTCCATTTCGTCAAGTCCCATTTTCCAGAATTCATACCCTCTAACGTGATTGGCCCGAGAACCCCAGCATCCCATGTCTCATAGTGCAAGCCAATATTCTGAACATTGGAAACAGAAGGGACAACACTCTTTGTCAAAATGTAGTTATCCATCTTAACGATATAATCTGTTTCTGAGAACAATCTGGGAAATGGACAACTGACCGGAAGCCCGACAGCTACACTTAACAGCGACACCTTGTTGATGCCGGCGATCAGCTTCACTTTATCACTATATGTTAATTTCGGATTCTCTAGTCCTCCATATACCGACCCTGTAATATGGCCAGATGATTGACAGAATTTCGAGGGCTAGAAAGAAATTGCAATTTCAGACCTGAGACAGAAATTGGTCTACCTGCTTGTTGACCGTTGACAAAAACATGGAGCGCATGTCCTGCTGATGATACATTGAGAACGGGATATTGCCCATTCGTTAGAAATGCTTCATCTTGACCTATTGTGAAGCTGAACGAGCAAGAACATCAGAGGAAAGCAAAACTGTAAGCATGCGACAATTCGAGATTGGAACTTCAATAATGTTAATGAGATGTAACTGGGGGAAGCAAGCAGCACTCACTCGATCGCATACCACAGATAGTCCGAAACATCTCTAGTGACACTAATTTGCTCTGGTAGTCCTTCATTTATAGTTCCATCCTCGCCAAAACAGAAAGTTTCTTCTCTATATGACTGCCAAGGGAATGCGCTTTTTATGGGCACCATTTGGACAGGAGAACTCTTGTATCCAAACTGTAGAGGAGTCGATGGCACCATATCACTCTCAACTACATCCACCAGCAACAATGGCAAGTTGTTGCTTGAAGGGCATCTTTTTTTGGGGGCAGAGTTTTGTAATGCTTCTAAATCTTCCAAAATACAGCTTTAGATGGACTTGGTAATTTGTCGTGGAGAGTAACAAGACGTGTTGAATTGAAAAAAGCTGACGTGAAATGTTCAAGAAAGTCTCTCCTAACCGTGGCAGTGTTGTAGACAGCAGCTTGGCAGTCAGGAAGAATGCTGATGGACCATGGTGGCAACTCATATTGCCCGTTTCGGAAAGTGACTTTCACAGAATCCTGTGTCTCATAGTTTGCCAGAAAGGCCGCACAAGCCCCAGATCGGGATTCGAAGACATGAGCCTAGAAACCAAAATTTGATTGCTAAATTTATTTCCACAACGGAATACTCATCAGTGTTGGGTAAAATTAAGGGGGCTGATTAACCAAACCTCTTGTTTACTTCCAAGCGATGACACTGCAGGATCAGCAGCAACTAGAGCTGATTCGCTTTGCTTTATGGCTAGATGCAAACCTCTTAAGTGACTCCATTTCGGTTCCCGTAATGAACCTGGGATAATATTGTGAATTCTGATGTCAGGAAGACAACCTGGTGACTAGCATCTAACTATATTATGAATTATTCCTAGTCTTGGGTTCAGTAGCAACAGTGGTTAACGAGCATGATGCACAATTTGCCTTCGGTCAATCAAACTTCCAAAAGCGTAACTCTTTATCCCAATCACAAGCAGTTATTAACAATTAGCGACAATAAGAAAAAGAGACGTATGATAAACTTAACCTGACCTACTCTGGGATGCCGAATATATACCCAGTCACATACCAAATTCATCAATAGGAGCGTCAAAATCATAGCTGGTGGCGATGAAGGGACCCCCAGTGGTCCTGCCAAAGTTCGTTCCTCCGTGATACTAGAGAAAAAAGACAATCCAGCAGAAGAAAAGAAATAAATCAGCAATGATAAGGGAGGAGGCAAAAACCAGATAACTGATCATAAATGCTATGGGAGTCAAGATTACCATATAGTAGTTAAAAAACGAACCACGGTTCTGAATAAACCTTGCGACTGCGAATGCCAAGTCTTCTGCCGGCCTGTGAAGCACCGCTCCCCCGAACCTAGTGAACCTGGAAACAATAATGATGATGAGCTTTGAGACTATGGCATGATACAAAAGAAAAGTCCATGCACGAGTTTGCAGGCATTGGCTGCAGCGACGCACCAGCCTGTCCATACTTCAGTCCACATCTTGGGTTTATCGTTTGAGTTTGGTTCAAAATTTTCACAGTAGAAGCCATTGCAAGTGTTGATCTGTCACGCAATGAGCCGACACAATTCAAGGACTGGAGAAAACTGTTTCCCAGAAAGCTCTTTAGTCCTAGTCTTAAGGTAACTCATCCGAGATTAGTCGAGATTTAACGACTGCAATACCAAAAAAAGCAGTTAAAACCCCACGAAGCAGAAGGAAAATGCAGACCACAGGATCAGGGGCATCAGCCTGCTTGCACATGATCCAGGGGACACCAGTGCCAAGCCCCACAGCCATGTCAGCTACCCATTTTGTATATGCCTTTCCTGGTTCACCAATTTCCCACTCCACTAGTTCAAACTCATTCTCTATCTGTCCACAGGCCACACGATTCCAAAATATCAGCTAGAGATAAAAAGTGATAATTTCAGAAATATCCTGAAACTTGCAAAAATTGCACTTCACTTATTTAAGTACTGAAATTTATAACTTTTGACCCACTTGTGTCTTTCTGCACAAAGTGCACTGAAGTTGTAAGTTGTGAAAAGGAATCACTTTGTGAGAAACTCAATTTTTCTTTTTTTGGTGAGAAAAAAAACACAATTGTAAGAATTTTCTCACCTGAGACAAAATTATTGGACCTCCCTGGGGCTGAAACAACTTCTCTGCCTTCAACATGTCCACTACCTTCTGCGTGAAACCTTGCATTGCATCCTTCATAAATATAATCGATCAATAAATGTTTGAGACTATTCAAATAGCCCCTTTTAAATGACATTTGACCATGGTTCCAGAAAAGTTTTATCATAAATGTTTTATAATTGGAACAAGCCAGTACACGGCAAAAATTAGCGTCACAGGATGCTGGTTTCAGCTATAAAAGACAATTTCCCACACATCTTATGTGCCGTGATTTGTTCCGTCGACCATATTATGTAATTTTTCTTCTCAACAAGCTTCCAAAACGGTAGTTAATAAAGTCATCTTAGAATAGCAAACCACTCGTCAGACAATCAATGAGGAATTTTTCTATTCCTAAATGATTAAAATTTACATGCAACGCCAAAAAAAAAAAAAAAAAAAAAAAAGGAAAAAAGTAGTGGATTGACTGAGACTTTTCCATCGGGGTACTCAATGAAACAAAGTCCTTATCAAGCAGCACGAACCTTGAACGGCTGGTTGTCTGTCCTGAAAGCGATTCCGGGGACGTATTTCAGCCACACAGGGAATCCTCTGCATCGCAAAACAGAACAAAAGAAGAACAGGGGATTCATATTTTTGAAGAACAGATTAAATAATGCAGAAGAGCAATGGAAAATTACATTCATGTAATCCTTACCCAAAATTCCACTCGGCGCATACATAAGGCCCGATCCGGAGGTGAACGTAAAGACCGTAATGTTGCACCAGCTTTATGAACCGAACCAGATCAAACCTGTCCTCGAAATAATACTGCATAGAGGGTCATCAAAAACGAGAGGCAAAAAAGAACCAGCTGTATTAGTTTATAGCAAATACTTTAAATTTGAGAGGGCGGGAATGATCTAGCCTTATAAATTTACTTGTCCAGGAGAAGGTTCATGTCCATTCCAGAAAACATAGGTTTGAATAACATCCAACCCTCCCGCTTTTGCCTTCTGTATAAGATCAGGCCACATCTGCAACCACCCAAGAAAGATTCACTGCACAATGCTTTAGACAGAATCAGAGAAACCAAGAAAAAAACAGAGACGCGTCGCGAATTGCATTGCGTAAGTCAGCTACCTCAGGAGTGCTTCTGGGGTAGTGAATGGAGCCGGAGATGAGAATCCTCCTCTGCCCATCAATGACGATAGCTTTTCGGTCGTAAGAGACGGAGCACGACACTGGACGAGCCCACGAGATCAGGACCAATGCCAGCACCAATCTAGCTCCAATCACAGGACAAGAAGCACGAAACTTTGAACCCATGACGACGACGACAACGAAGCTTCCTCTGTTTCAGCTTCAGTCCAAAAGCAACGGCCTTTTATCTTTTCTTTTCCCAGACAGGTTTTGCACGTACCGAGAATTCAACAACGACAATCTGTTGCTGTCGAGTGAATCAAGAAAAGAGCTGGAAAGCAAGCGGGAGAGAAGAACTGTCAAATTCCCGTTATTTTGGTCAATAAAGCGAGACAGTTATTCAAGGCAAGTAAATATGCGATGTCCTCATCTTAATGCATTGAATCAAATCTTAAACAATCACGATGTATTGAACGCAAGATACGAGGAATCTCCGAGTATGTTTCTTACACAATATACCCTCAAATCCAACGTTGACGCGAATGTAGTACTTGTGATTTTCTGGATTAGAGAACCCAAAAAAAAAAAAAAAAAAAAAAAAACGGAAGAAGAAGAAGTAAGAATATAGAATGCCCAGAAAGAACTCTGTTCGAACGCTCTTTTTCATCGTGTTTATCGTGCTCATTAATAAGATTAAATGCAGCTTAAATAACACTCACATGATCGAAATAAAAGGGTCCAATGATTAACTTCCTATCATGTGTTCAAAAAAGTTACTTGTATTGAAAGTTTTGAAACTTGTACAATCAAGTTTTAAAACTTGTCATGAAAATACAATTAAATTTTAAAATTTTTCAGAAAGTATAATAAAGTTCTAGAACTTGTTAAGTTGGATGGAGTTAATCGAATGTCTTGATCACATCAATTTTAAAATTTTTAGCACTTAATTGTACTTTTTGAACATTTTAGATTTTAATAACATTTTCAAAACAAATTTTAAAACTTCCAATACACTTATCATTAATTTGGAATGTTATAATGACAAGTGTGGTGTTTTTTTTTTTTTTTTTTTTTTTTTGGTCAATCCAACTCTATACATATTCTACACTCACTCGACTTTCGCCTCGCTCTTGTAGGGCGTGGGCGTTGAAACCCACTCCCGGCTCACAAGGCTGCCCCACCCCATTTCTCCCTGAGAAGGTGGAGGTTTGAACCCCTCACCTCCCCCTTCCATATTGGAATGGTGGCCACTGGGACAAGTGTGGTGTTTCACTAAGTAATAATTGTTTCCTCTAGGGTGATGGTTTTGCATTCGCGGCTTAGGAACTTGAAATATCTCTTGCCAAAGTCAATTTCGATTTTTGGAATTGGGAACAAGCCGGTTGATGAATTGGCCGATTCAAAGGTCAACTCAAAAATCGGCCTACTTTTTTTTATTGCAAAGACATAAAAAAATTAATAAATAGTTACGAGTTTCACATATCGTGGGATAGTGCATAACACACTTCACTACCAATTTGATTTTGGCCCATTCAAAGCAATTTCTAGCCTTGCCTAGCCTTACACTCTATAGAGTAGAGAACCGAACCGATCTTCGTGTGAATTGATTTGGAATCAATTGAGGGAGGGTTGGTTTATTTTGATTCTTGAATTGAATCAGTTTAGTTGCTCGTCCGTAGTTTCTTTCTTGTTGCTCAATGAATTTTTAATGGCCCTGGCATAGCAAAGAGTGAGATTCTCCTGAATCTCTTGCCTTCTAATTTAAATTCAAGATTGCGTAACAATCTAATTATTTTGATTTTGCAAGAGTTTTGAAGAAACAAGGTTAAATTTCTAGGCACGTTTTTTATTCATCTATTGCGTAAAAACTTTTTCTTCAACTGGCCATGCGCGTGCCCTTTCTAGGAGGAAAGAGCCCCATTGTTTTTAAGTAAGCATTTAAGAACTTTGGTCGTTTTTTAAAATTGGGGACCCATTCGATTGCCTTTCATCCCAAAGAGGAAGTTATCGAAAAAAAAGAAAAAAAAAAAGAGCAAAATAAGAAAAAGAAAATTAGCAATAATTTGTGAAGTTGTGGTTTATGAGTGAATTAACTTAGCAAGAAAGCACAAGGTTACTTTATATGGTTTGATTCCGAGACATCAATATCTATTTAACCCGAACTCACTTCTCTTCAAATTACATTAATGTCGCTTAGTTCATGTTGACATTCAAATTGCACCAAATTATATGCTGCTAGGGGTGTGCAAAAGAACCGGGATCCGCTCGGATCGCTTGGAACCGAATCAGAACCTCCGGAACCGGCGGTTCTTGAGGGAACCAGTCCGGTTCCCGGTTCCATGGGTGGATCTACCCGCTCACCCACTCGGACCGAACAGATTAATTTTTTATATTAGAAAAAAAAAAGTTATTAAAACAAACTCTAGATCTCTGACTTTTGAGGCCACGAGATCATTTTAGAAGACTCCTGCACTAGTAAACACACAGAGAAGTCGGTCCATCACTCGATTACACTCGCGAGCCGATCAACGCAAGCGCTTTCTTGTACAAGCTCGGTTCCATTAAATTACCTTCACCGATGCTATTCTTCGCTCGTGTTTGAATTCCAGACCCCTCTTTTAGAAGCTCGTGCATTTGAATAAAATCAAGTAGGTCATCTCATGCAGAGTCGGTACGTACAAGTCAAGTCCGTAAAGCATAATCAACTCGATTCGCGTCCTACTTTGCCCGAGTTAACCTTGTAAAAACGCTGCAAATGGTTGAAGTGAAAGGAACATGTGTGGTGAGATTTTTAATAATTATTTGAGTTCAATTTTTACTAATATTGAGCAATCTATTAATTATTGTTTTACCTTTAGGAGATTGGAACTTGGAATTTCAGAGCTCAAAACTTGAGATTCACAAACTTTATAAGTTGTGAAGTTTTAGGCGAATCTTGTTGCGATTTTTTTTTTTTTTTTTTGTAAAGAATCTTGTTGTGATTGTTGCGTTATTGTAAAGTGTAAACTTGTCGAATTTACTCCACTTGATGAGTTTGTTCTACGTACTTAAATTTGATTTTTCTTTCTTTGGCTTGCTTTGATATCATGTACTTATTCTATGTTGAAAACCAAAATTGTTTCACGTCGAGATTGGTTTCATGGATCCACCCGAGAACCGGACCGGACCGCTGGTCCGGTTGCCGAGTGGATCCATGCAACAAATGGAAGAATCTTTGTTCCAATTTTTCGGAACCGGTCCTTAGCGGATGGTTCCCAATTCTAGGTCGGGAACCGCCTGCTCGAACCATGCACACCCTTATACGCTGCAGTCAAAGAGTGAACAAATGATTGCTCATAATTTCTTTTAAATAAAGCTCGAGGACTATAAATTGAATGTATAATATAGGATAATTTAAATTGTTTCAGAGATGTGGTTGAAAAAAAATTGAAAAATGAGTAAAAATATCAAGTATGCTTTTTTTTTTTTTTTTAAATAGATTAATGTTTTGCTTTTTTCCCCCGATTAAAATAGGTTTTGAGCATCTAGTACTCTTTTATTTTAGGGTTAATACTGCTGAAAACCCCAAACCTGGGACATCTCGCATGACAAATCTATCCCAAACTATTTTTTTGACCACCAAAAACCCCAAACTTGTATACCTTTGACAAATTTACCCTAAACGGGTACACTTATGACAAATTTATTCTTGTTAAATTATAAAGTTAAATGACATGTGACAATTGACCGGTATACCAATTTGGGATTTTACACTTTATTTGTCACAGTTTACAATTTTTGTGATTTTTTTGTGGTATTAATCTAATTTAGTGGGGGTATATTAGTCACAAATTTATCGGTTGGGGTTTTTTTTTTAGTCGAATAAATTAGTTTGAGATAAATTTGTCATGAATTTACCAGTTTAGGGTTTTTTATAGTTAGTCCAGTTTGGGGTTTTTCATGGTCAAAAAAATAATTTGGGAGTAAATTTGTCATAAGTGTACCAGTTTGGGGTTTTTCAAGATATTAATCCTTTATTTTATTACAAATAAATAAACTTTCACTCTCAAGTTCACGAGCACAAGCTGCGTTTCGGCTCTTTCCAGGTCGCGTCCTTTCCAGGTCGTCGGCGAATCTTCGTCTTCGCGGCCGTCGTCCTCGTCGCCGTCGCCGGCGACCATGGCGGAAACGGCGGCGGTCGTTTTCGACTTCGACCGGACGCTGATCGACGGCGACAGCGACAGGTGGGTGGTGACGGAGATGGGTCTGACCCAGCTGTTCCGTGAGCTCAACTCCACCATGCCCTGGACGTCTCTCATGGTTCGTTCCGTCTCAAATTCCGCTCTTTCCCCCCGTCCCCCGTCGCTTTCTCGGCGAGCGCAGTCGGCGGTGCGGAATTCGATTCCGTGGAGTTCTTGGGCACGTGTCTTCGTGCACATCATGCTCAAAGCTTGTCGCTTTTTCGATCTCTCTGCGTGAATTTCGGCAGGAATTGATCGTTCATGGTGTTTTTTTCTTGATTTTTCCCCAGAATCGAATGATGGTGGAGCTCCATACGCAGGGGAAGGCGGCGGAGGATATTGAGGAGTGCTTGAAGAGGATGCCTCTTCACCCTCGTGTCATCGAATCGATTCGAGCAGCTCATCGATATGGGTAAATGAATGCATACAGTTTGCTAAGTTGCATATGTGTGGGTGTGACATAAGAAGGAATTGAAGTATGTAGCTAAATGGTGATGTTTATTTGGGGGGTCCTGTACCCGTAGATGCGACTTGAGGATAATCAGCGACGCGAACCGATTCTTCATAGAGACGATCCTGAAGCATCACGGGCTGTTGGATTGTTTCACCGAGATCGTCACGAACCCGGCTTTCGTGGATGCGGAAGGCAGGCTGAACATCGTCCCTTTTCACGATTCCGCCGATTCTCCTCATGGGTGCAGCTTGTGTCCTCCCAATATGTGCAAGGTAATGTGGCAATGATTCGCACCCTGGACTCTGCTTCACATGCGCGATTATGGTGTTTTTGTGTTGCCTAAATTTCGATGCATTCATTGTCGGTGACCCAATTGTTTTTAGCAGGATGATAATTAAGCTTTGTCTGCGTGCATATTGCTTAGGGCTGCCTGTTGAGAGATTTGAGCTTCACGAGGATCCATGATGAGGGTTCCTTTCTGAGAGGATTTTGTGCTTGAATTTACTACGTGCATTTCCCTCTATGAAGAATATAGATGAAATGTATTATTCTTTCATCAATCGGAATTGGATGAAGTTGAATAGAAGGGAGTTACATCAAGAACGACAGAGAATAATCTAATTGGTAATAAAAAGTCTTACTTTTTTCAAATAGGCGAGGGAAGCACGCACCTCTGCTTTAACAATCTGGCTGCAGATGTGCAGAGGGTGGATGGAATACCCTCGGATATAGCATAGGAGAATTGTAATTGAATGCTTAGATATACAAAAGGCCGTGGAAAAAGGAAAGAGGTCGATATTTGACATAGATGGAACGTTTTGCATGCTTATTACATGACCTTGGGGTTTCAATGCGAGGGTCTGTTGAAATGTAAAAATCAATGCAAATGTTTGTGAATTTTCGGTGACACAATGGTGTTTTCAGTGCTAACTGTGTGAAATACACGTTGATCCTATTTGTATTTTATTGCCTTTCTTGTATCCCCAATAGAGTTATTGCTGCTTTTGGATCATCGGATTTCCACAGATGGTTCATTTTTCGGTGCGCCGGCTCATCAAAATTCCGTTCAAGCTCTTTTAGTTTATATGCATGGTGCTTTTTATACAGGGCCTCATTCTGAAGAGGATTCAAGCTGCTGATTCTGAAATCAGGAACAGAAGATATATATATCTAGGAGACGGGAAAGGCGATTACTGCCCATGCTTGAGGCTCGGAACACGAGACTTTGTAATGCCGAGAAAGAGTTTCCCTCTCTGGAATCGCATTTTCAAAGACCAAACACTTATTAAAGCTGTTATGCACGAATGGAGCGACGGAGAAGAGCTCGCAGCAATTCTTCTCGACATTATCGATAGGATCCTAATGAATGAAAATACCAGGACAGGGCTCACGGCCTCACCTGATGACGGTTGTAAGACAACTCCAGTCTCTAACCCTTAAACCATCTTTGCAGAACCTACCTATTTGATCACCAGGAACTTGGTGAGACATAAAACTGACCTTAACACCGTTATAGTTGTGCTGTGCTGACTAGAACACCATGATGCTGGCAATATTCCTCAAACCGATAATTCTTTTTCTGTAATTTTTTGCTCTGTCGGTTGTGTTTCTGTTTGGCTGATACATTTTGCCAGATTTCTAAAAAGAAGTTTGCTTCTCAGAGAGTTTGGTTTCACTTATTTAATCTGCAATCTTATTCGATCTAACCGGATGATTAATTTAGTTCATAGTGAACATACATTGATCTATAGTTTGGGTTAACTGTGATTCTGTTAACATGATTTTGGCTTTTCAAGTTTTGCTTCTACATGTGGTTATTCCAGAGTTTGGATTAGGAAAACGTGGCTGTTGAGCGGTTATCATATTTGGTTCTGCTCGATTAATAAATAAAATTATGTAGGGGAAAAAAATTCATAATGTTGTACATTTAGCACTAAGTGACAATTGTTTCCTCTAGGGCTATGGTTTCTTGATTGATTGCATTCGTGGCTTAGCAACCTAAAATATCTCCTGCCAAAGTCAGTTTCGATTTTTGGAATTGGGAATCAAGCCGGTTGATGAATTGGCCAATTCAAAGGTCAACTCAAAAATCGGCCCACTTTTTTTATTGCAAAGATATGGAAAATTGATAAACAGATACGATTTTCACATATGGTGGGAAAGTGCATAACACACTTAACTACTAATTTGGTTTTGGCCCGTCCAAAACAATTTCTAACCTTGCCTAGCCTTACACTCTATAGAGTCGAGAACCGAACTGATCTTTGTGCCAATCAGGGGAAGGTCGGTTTGTTTTGATTCTCGAATTGAATCAGTCCAGTTGCTCCTCCTTAATTTCTTTCTTATTGCTCAATGAATTTTTAATGGCCCTTGCATAGCAAAGAGAGAGATTCTCTTGAATCTCTTTCCTTTGAATTTAAATTCAAGATTGTGTAACTATCTAATCATTTTGATTTTGCAAGAATTTTGAATCTGTAAAGAAACAAGGTTAAATTTCTAGGCACGTCTTTTATTCATCTATTGCGCAAGAACTTTTTTCTTCAATTGGTCCTTACAAAAAAAAAAAAAAACTTTTTCTTCAATTGGCCATGCGTGTGCCCTTTCTAGGAGGAAAGAGCCCCATTGTTTTTAAGTAAGCATTTAAGAACTTTGGTCGTTCTTGAAATCGGGGACCCATTCGATTGCCTTTATCCCAAAGAGGAAATTATCGAAAAAAAAAAAAAACGAGCTAAATAAGAAAAGGAAAATTAGCAATAATTTGTGAAGTTGTGGTTTATGAGTAAATTAACTTAGCAAGAAAGCACAAGGTTCTTATATATGGTTTGATTCCGAGACACCAATTTCTATTTAACCCGATCTCACTTCTCTTCAAATTACATTAATGTCACTTAGTTCATGTTGACATTCGACGCAGCAGTCAAACAGTGAACAAATGGTTGCTCATAATTTCTTTTAAATAAAGCCCAAGGACTATTTGGAATGCAAAAAATTGAATGTATAATATAGGATAATTTAAATTGTTTCAAAGATGTGGTTGAAAAAAAATTGAAAAATGAGTGAAAATCAAGTATGCTGCTTCTTGTTTTTAATAGATTAATGTTTTGCTTTTTCCCCCGATTAAAATAGGTTTTGAGCATCTAGTACTCTTTTATTTTATTACAAATAAATAAACTTCTACTCACAAGTTTTTTTTTTTTTTCTAGAAATTCAACCAACTTTATTTCTCCCTTTTTCCCTAATCGAATCTCTGTTCAAGGATCCATCTTTCAATCGATCGCTACATGGGGTCAAAGGATTGATTTAGATTGAAAGTAAAGGGATATGATCTGACTGTGGACATGAGAATCCACATGATTAGTCTTTTCCCCACTCTTTTTTTTTTTTTTTTTTTTTTTTTGTCGAAAGATGGATAATATTTATAGCTAGCCCAAAAAACAGGCACCAACACCCAGTACATCAATGCATAAAATAGAAACTAAGGGCATGGGAGGATAGTTCACCCAATTGGAAGGAAGGGCATTTGAACGGTGAGCACGCGCAACCCAATCAGCAGCCATGTTTGTCGACCGATGCTCAAATTGGACAGAGATGTGCTCTAGTTGGGCTGCAAGAAGCTGATAGTCCACTATGACAGAATGGGCTTGGGGGGGGTCTTCTCGGCCCATGAAGAACTCAACTACTGATAAGTTATCGTTGAGATGTAGATAGGCAGATCAAGGAAGTGAAAACCGGCTTCTTTTGTTCGTGCGTCTTCTGCTCGTGCGTGGCGGCTTCTTCTGTTTTCATAGATCCACTGCAACGCTTTGCGCAGCGCTAGGGTTTTGGCCATGAGGGCCGAGGAAGCGAAGATCGCCTCGGCAAATCCCGCGAAGAGGAGACCTGCTTCGGATCTACAAACCCCTGTGACCGAACCTGCTTTGCTCGAGCTGCACCATGCCGCGTCTATATTGAGCTTTAGGGAAGAAGAGGCAGGGGGTTTCCATCGTGCACAACTGAGTGAGTTTATTTCGGCCTTCTTTGGCGTTTCTTGATTCTGTTTACCCCATTTCAGATGGAGATTTGCTAGGATCTGAGCATTCTCTTTGGTTCGAACAGGATTTAGTTGGGTTCCCTTGAAGGTGGCAGCGTTTCGGGTCAGCCAAATGCTCCAGAGAAGAGCTGTGAAGAGGGCGTTTGTTCTGGCTTCAGATCTGAAAGTAAGTTGTTCGGAAAGCCACTTATCAATTCGTGTAATATGTTATGGGTTTGTGTCGGCTTGGAATGGAGGCTCTGACCAAAGGGTTTTTGTCCAGGAACAGAGGATGAAGAGATGTTCTGTGGTTTCGAGAGCTTGGCCACAGATTTTGCACAAAGGATCAGGTATAATCTTCCTTTGATGAAGGTTTTCTTTAGTAGGGAGTGAGTTGTTACATATCTGCCAGATCAGGATTCGGATTTTTGGGGATGTTGGAAGTTTCCATATTGTATGCCATAGTGACTTGGGTGTTTGATAGGAAGATGAGGGTGATTGGTGGTTGGGATGTGTGGCTAGGCTGTGTAATTGATTGTATCCACTTTTAACAGTGTAGGTACCGGACTTATTAGCAATCCATACTAGCTTATTTGATCTAGGATGTAGGCCGAGGAGTTGTGCTAGTATCTCATGGGCAATATCTTCTGGGTGACACCGTTTGCATCCCATGTTTTGCTATTACTGTCAATGAGATTAGCCACAAAGCATGGATCGTCCTTGTTAGCTGGTCCATTTAGTCTCCTAGTAGGCAACCATAGGTCTTCTTGAATTTTGATCAACTTGCCATCCCTAATCTCCCACCTGGTAGCTGGTTCAATCACTGCTCTCCCTTGTAAAATGCTCTGCCATCCCCATGAAGGTCGGTTTCCAGAACTTGCTGCCCAAAATTCTCGTCTAGGGAAATAGATACTCTTCAGCACTTTACTCCATAAAGCATCTGGGTGATTTATAATCCTCCATGCTTGTTTGCCCAGCATGGCTAAGTTAAAATGTATCAAATCTTTAAACCCCAATCCGCCATTATCCTTCCGGATTTTCAGCTCTTCTCATTTTTTTCCAATGTACACCTCGTTTTTCAGCATTCTGTTTCCACCAAAAGGAAGCAATTTTTTTCTCTATGGTACGGCATATAGAAGTAGGGATTTTAAATAAAGACATTACAAACTAAGGAATGGCCTGGATAACTGTTTTAATAAGAATTTCCTTGCCAGCTTTTGAAATTAACCTCCCTTTCCACCCTTCCAATTTCCGCTCAACTCTAGTTATCAACCAAGCGAACATTTGCTTTTTTGTTTTCCCCCAATCAGCTGGAATACCAAGATACTTCCCTATATGATATGTGGTGGCTACACGCAATTCAGATGCTATATTAAATCGTAACTAATAAGGACAGCTCTTACCCACAAATAGCCTAGATTTGTTGAGGTTGATTGCTATGCGATCAGATTGGCCTATCGCATAGCAATACTGATTCAGAACATTGGACACATTCTGAGCTTCTCGGATTGTGTCGTCTAGGAATAAAATGGCGTCATCTGCAAACAGGAGATGAGAGAGAGTTCGGCACGTGGGATTTAACCGTATTCTTTTGATAGTACCTTCCTGAATAGCTTTGTGCATTAGATAGGAGAGGAGATTTGTCACAATGATAAAAAGATAAGGTGATAGTGGATCCCCCTGTCTGATGTCCCTTGTAGGTTGAATCTCGGCCGATGGCTCACCATTGATTAGGATCTTAAAAGAGATGAAGAGATGCAAATTTTAATCCATTGGACCCATCTTGCATGAAAACCCAACTTCAGCATGTAATCGCAAAGAAAATCCCATTCCACTCTGTCGTATGCTTTTTGCATATCTAATGTTAGAATAGCTTGGTGTTTGCGGGTTCTTTTCCTCACCCTTAATTGGTGAATCACCTCTTGGACAATAAGGATGTTATCTTGAATCAGTCTATTGCTTATAAAAGCTGTTTGTTCTTCCGCAATGAGCATTGGCAGCCATGGTTTCAATCGGTTTGCTAGCACTTTGGCTATAATTTTGTAGTTGAAATTACATAGACTAATGGGTCTGAATTGGGTGATATGTTCTAGGTTTGAAACTTTAGGGACAAGGGTGATGTGTGTTCTATTTATGGCAGGTTCAAAAATGCCTCGGCTAAGGAAAGAGTCAACCATATGGAAGAGGTCATCTTTAATGGTATGCCACTGACTTTGGTAAAATAGGCCGGTCAAACCATTCGGGCCCGGTGCCTTGGAGGCTCCTAACTGGAAGACTGCCTCTCTAACCTCTTCCTGAGTTACTAGCTTGATTAAATCTGCGTTTATCTCCGCTGTTATCACAGGTTGGCACTAATTCAAGACAGGTTGATAGTTCCAGTCTCCAACAGAGGTGAATAGATCTTGATAGAAGCTGGTAATGTGGGAAGAAATGGTTTCAGGATCCCTACACCAGGTATTTTCATCTATCCGAAGCATAGATATTCTGTTTCGATGTCGCCGTTGAATGGTAGTTGCCTAGAAATATTTAGTATTCTGATCACCCCATTTCAACCACTCAATTCGAGATTTCATGCACCAGAATATTTCTTCCTGTCTTCATAGTTCTTCAATCTGCCGAATGATGCTGTTTGTTTCCTCTCTGTATTGTTCACCAGTGGGACTATTTGTTAATTCCATGAGATGTAGTTTGAGGGTATTGATCTGTTTTGAGGCATTCTGAAATCTACGTCTGCTCCATTTATGTAATGCTGTTTTCAGCCGCTGTAATTTGTGGAAAAAACTAGGAGAGACAGGGTTCTGTGCATTCCATACCCACTACATGAGTTGCTCGAATTCATTATCTTCTAGCCAAAAGAGCTGAAACTTGAACTGGTACTGGGATTTGCGGCCTATTGGGTAAAGAGATAGGATAATCAGGCTGTGGTTCGAGCCTATAGCTGGTAGAGCAAAGGCCTGAGCATTTGGATATTGCACTCTCCAATCTATAGTATAAAATACCCTATCTAATCTTTTTTTAACTAATGCAGTCCCTTCTCTTTTGTTTGACCAGGTGAAGGCACAACCCTTGCTTTCAACATCCATCAGAGAGTAGTCCTCTAGGAAGTCTCGGAAGGCTGTAATGCGATTTCGATCCACCTCTCTACTTCCAAATTTTTCCCAATGGTAAAGAGTTTCATTAAAGTCCCCAATACAGATCCTAAGTAACAGATTAGAGTTGCTGCCTTTCACTTTACTCCAAAATCTGATTCGCTCCTGGAAATTTGTAGGTGCATGCAACAGAGAGATGCGCATGAGGTAGCCACTTTGCGTGTCTTTGCATTTAATGTTGATAAGGTTTGTGTAACTCCCTTCCACTTCCACATGAGTCTCCTCATCCCACATCAGTGCTAAACCTCTAGCTATGCCAACTGGATCGATAATATGGGAATTCTTTAAAAGAGTTTTATTCCTTACTTGCTCCACAACGTGGTTCTGATTTTTGGTTTCCATGATGAACACCAGGTTGGGCCGTTCTTGAGCCATAAGGGCTCTAAAGTGCTGGACTGTCAAGGGGTTGCCCAACCCTTGATAGTTCCAGCTGAGGAGTTTCATCTTTGTTGAGGTGGCTTGTTGGGGCCAGCCACCAAAGCCCTTGTGTTAGCCCCTTCCCAGGATTGTATCGGGGTATCCAGTAACAGATTTTCATCGAGCACCTGCTCTTGTATATGTTTTTTTTTCATAGGGACTGACCCTTTTCTGTTTCTTTGCTACAGGGGCTTTATAAATAGCTTTGCCTTTCTTTGCACTCAATGAAAGCATCTCGCTACTAACTGGACTCGGGTAGAGGCCCTACTGTTCTGTTGCTGTATGGCTTCAATTGATGCTCAAAGGTGTTGTTTTCTCAGGTTCTACAGGTACGATCGCCAGAGCTGAAGATTCCCCCATCATTGTTGCAGCTGGTGTTTCCAGAACCTCTGTCTGTGTCTCCATCACTACTTCATCTTCCAACTCCAATAGGTCGAGGGTGCTGTAGAAAGTTTTCCAGTAAGGGCTATTTTCCTTCACTTCAGCCTTTAGCCAAGAACCAAAACGTCCTGGTTGGTCTTGAGCTAAACCAGTTTCTTCATAGGGAATTTCTGGACAAGCAGCTGCGTAGTGTCCTATACGGCCACACGAATAGCAGTAATAGGGCAACCTTTCATATTTAAAGTCAATCCACCATTGTCTCCCCCCGCATGAGATGACATTGCCTATATTGAGTGGGCTAGCTAAGTTGAGTAACACTTTAGCTTTCTCATGTTTTGCACCATTTTGACTTCTAGCCTCAATTTTGATATCCTCTACATGTCCCAGCTTGGAGGCCAAGATTCTGATGGTGTTGACATTAATCCTGGCTCTAGGTAAACCAATAAAGTGGACCCAAAACGGATAATGCGTAAATTCATAGCAGTGTTCAGGTATGCTCGGATCATCTTCTTTTAAGACTAAAAGGTTGCTTGAGAAAGACCATGGACTAGAATTTAACACCCTTTTCTTCTCTTCCTTTGATTTAAAGGTGAAGGAAAAGAAACCTTGGTCGATTTGTTCACAATGGACAAAATCAGTTCTCCAGGACTGTTTCATAGTAGTCAGGAAAGCCTGAAAGTTAACGTTTGGTTTGGAATAGAGCTTGCCATAGAGGGTGAGGTCGCTTTGTTTTTTAAATGCTTCGGGCAGATCATCACCAAGGTCCGTATAGTCGTCATCAGACCATAAATCACCCATTCGACGACACAGAGCAGCCAAGCGAAGGTAGTTTTCCTTATTTTCTACAATTTACTGGAAATTTGATACTTAAGTAATACTGTTTCTTGGGATGAAGGGAGCTCTAGAATAACTGTGCAGATAATAAAACTGGAAGAACAGCAGCAGCAATGCAGCGGGAGAAAACACCAGATCCAGTGATCTTATGGCCAAACCAGTTGAGCAAAGAGAAGACAGAGGCATCGATTCAGCGGGAGGACTTGGATCGTACCTTCTGTAGAGAGCCCAAACTTCAAAGACGCTAGATCCAGGCTTTGGAGCAAAAAAAGACTATAGCTCTACCCTTCGATGCTCCAGTAGATCTGGTTTTGCTCAGAGTAACCCATCAATGAAGCTGCGCTGGGAAAGACGATGGAGTAAAGACAAAGAAGAAACAACAAGGCAGATGAAGACAGCGTCTAGTCTGGAGGGAGATGAAGATGCTCATCCATTAGGACTGAGAGTTAGGGTTTCCACTGGGGTTGATGGGTAATGGGGCTATCACCAGAGGATAGGGGGAACTCAAACCAGGTTGAGAGAAAAAACTCGCAAGGGCGAGAGAACTCTACTCACAAGTTCACGAAACACAAGCTGCGTTTCGGCTCTTTCCAGGTCGTCGACGAATCTTCATCTTCGCCGCCGTCGTCCTCGTCGCGGCCGTCGGCGACCATGGTGGAAACCGCGGCGGTCGTTTTCGACTTCGACCGGACGCTGATCGACGGCGATAGCGACAACTGGGTGGTGACGGAGATGGGTCTGATTCAGCTGTTCCGTGAGCTCT
The DNA here is from genome assembly GCA_014182555.1 of Eucalyptus erythrocorys. Classification (NCBI taxonomy): domain Eukaryota; kingdom Viridiplantae; phylum Streptophyta; class Magnoliopsida; order Myrtales; family Myrtaceae; genus Eucalyptus; species Eucalyptus erythrocorys. The sequence continues at coordinate 49,042,114 of CM024599.1, read as the reverse complement.
ACTCCACCATGCCCTGGACGTCTCTCATGGTCCGTTCCGTCTCAAATTCCGCTATTTCCCCCTTCCCCCGTCGCTTTCTCAGCGAGCGCAATCGGCGGTGTGGAATTTGACCTTCCGTGGAGCTCTTGGGCACGTGCCTCTGTGCACATCATGCTCAAAGCTTGTCACTTTTTCGATCTCTCTGCATGAATTTCCGCAGAAATTGATCGTTCATGGTGTTATTTTCTTAATTTTTCCCCAGAATAGGATGATGGTGGAGCTCCATACGCAGGGGAAGGCGGCCGAGGACATTGAGGAGTGCTTGAAGAGGATGCCTCTTCACCCTCGTGTCATCGAATCGATTCGAGCAGCTCATCAATATGGGTAAATGAATGCATACAGTTTGCTAAGTTGCATATGTGTAAGTGTGATGTAAGAAGGAATTGAAGTATGTAGCTAAATGGTGGTGTTTATTTGGGGGGGTCTGTACCCGTAGATGCGACTTGAGGATAATCAGCGACGCGAACCGATTCTTCATAGAGACGATCCTGAAGCATCACGGGCTGTTGGATTGTTTCACCGAGATCGTCACAAACCCGGCTTTCGTGGATGCGGAAGGCAGGCTGAACATCGTCCCTTTTCACGATTCCGCCGATTATCCTCATGGGCGCAGCTTGTGTCCTCCCAATATGTGCAAGTTAATGTGGCAATGATTCGCACCCTGGACTCTGCTTCGCATACGCGATTCTGGTGTTTATGTGTTGCCTAAATTTCGATGCATTCATTGTCGGTGACCCAATTGTTTTTAGCAGGATGATAATTAAGCTTTGTCTGCGTGCATATTGCTTAGGGCTGCCTGTTGAGAGATTTGAGCTTCACGAGGAACCATGATGAGGGTTCCTTTCTGAGAAGATTTTGTGCTTGAATTTACTACGTGCATTTCCCTCTATGAAGAATATAGATGAAATGTATTATTCTTTCATCAATCGGAATTGGATGAAGTTGAATAGAAGGGAGTTACATCAAGAACGACAGAGAATAATCTAATTGGTAATAAAAAGTCACCTTTTTCAAATAGGCGAGGGAAGCACGCACCTCTGCTTTAACAATCTGGCTGCAGATGTGCAGAGGGTGGCTGGAATACCCTTAGATATAACATAGGAGAATTGTAATTGAATGCTTGGATATATAACAGGCCGTGGAAAAAGGAAAGAGGTCGATATTTGACATAGATGCAACGTTTTGCGTGCTTATTACATGACCTGGGGGTTTCAATACAAGGGTCTGTTGAAATGTAAAAATCAATGCAAATGTTTGTGAATTTTCAGCTACACGACGGTGTTTTCAGTGCTAACCGTGTGAAATACACGTTGATCCTATTTGTATTTTATTGCCTTTCTTGTATCCCCAATAGAGTTATTGCTGCTTTTGGATCATCGGATGTCCACAGATAGTTTATTTTTGGTGTGCCGGCTCATCAAAATTCCTTTCAAGCTCTTTTAGTTTATATGCATGGTGCTTTTTTATACAAGGCCTCATTCTGAAGAGGATTCAAGATGCTGATTCTGAAATCAGGAACAGAAGATATATATATCTCGGAGACGGGAAAGGCGATTACTGCCCATGCTTGAGGCTCGGAACACGAGACTTTGTAATGCCGAGAAAGAAATTCGCTCTCTGGAATCTCATTTTCAACGACCAAACACTTATTAAAGCTGTTATCCACGAATGGAGCGATGGAGAAGAGCTTGCGGCAATTCTTCTCGACATTATCGATAGGATCCTAATGGATGAAAATACCAGGACAGGGCTCACGGCCTTTGCCCGATGACGGTTGTAAGACAACTCCAGTCTCTAACCCTTAACCCATCTTTGCAGAACCTACCTATTTGATCACCAGGAACTTGGTGAGACATAAAACTGACCTCAACACCGTTACAGTTGTGCTTATCGCCATTATAGATGTGCTGACTAGAACGCCATGATGCTGGCAATATTCCTCAAACCAATAATTCTTTTTCTGTAATTTTTTGCTCTGTCAATTGTGTTTCTGTTTGGCTGATACATTTTGCCAGATTTCTAAAAAGAAGTTTGCTTCTCTATATGACTGCCAAGGGAATGCGCTTTTTATGGGCACCATTTGGACAGGAGAACTCTTGTATCCAACCTGTAGAGGAGTCGATGGCACCATATCACTCTCAACCTTGATCACTACAAGAAGGATTTTTTTGTGCTACATCTAGACCCGTTAAACGGGTAGGTCGGGTCGGGTTTGGGTCGGGTCATAAATGGTCCGACCTAAATCGACCCATTTAACCCGTTTATGACCTGTTTATTGCAATACAAAAATTTTGACCCATACCCGACCCATACCCTTCTCATTTAACTAAACTTAATTTATTATTATATATAGATATATATATTTAAAAAATGTTATTGCTAAAATAATTTTATACAACACAAATTTAATGGACAATTTTTATAATTTTTAAAATAATTATTTTAAAAATAGAATTTTAATTATTTTTTTAAAAATAAAATTTTAATTATTTTTATTTTTTAAATATAACTTTTCTTTTCTTTTTTTTTTTTCTTCTTCTTCTTCTTTGGCCGGCCGTCAGCCACGACAACAGCTGTTAATCGGCCACAAGCGAGCATCAAGCTCGCTCGACGAGCTCTAAAGGATATATATTCTGCAATATGATCGAGCAAATTATGTAAGTATTCTCACAAGGGTTCCAACGTTAAGAGAACAGCTAAGTTGCTTTCTTTCTACTTTACAAGCACTTGTTCATTTTACTATGAGGCCAAAATAAACCAATGGATAAAAGAGAAACCAATCTATCCTTCTCTAGTATCATTTTTCCAATTGGCCAAGTGACTGATTTTTCTAAAGAAATTTTTTTTTTTATAGATGGAATGTGTCTCAATGGATGTAAGAATTTAAGGAATATTAGTGCAGTACTTTAATAGTTGAGCAAGTGTCTATAGATCTTCATGAGCCCCTTTTGTTGAGAGCATTGAACAAATAACTTTGATGCAACATTCTCTATAGGTGCCACCTTTATGCCTAGACTGATTTTAAGAGGTCACAAGTATTGAAATTTGCCACTGACCCACACTCCGTCAAGCGGAAAGGAATCCCAAAAGGATCTCATAATTGAACAGCTCCTATTCATTGCCAATCTCTCATCACTGATACAATATCCCCACATGGCAGAAGCAAAATATACATCAAACAAATGGAACGCATGGTAGTCTCGAGACTAAAAGATTTCAATCTAACTTAAAATAGGGGTACAACATATGCTGATTATTTATGAAAACTCATATGTACTTAGAACTCCATGAAGCCTCTGCTGCATCATCTTCATCAAGCTGGCTGTGAAATTGAGTTCCCCCTATCTTCCTAGAATGGACTTGATCCACCAAACGCCTTTGGTGTCCTTGGGTCCTTCTTCTTCCAGTGGACTGTCACTAAGTGGAGTCTTGTGGAACTTGTGGAACTTACTCATGTCATACCCTTCTTCTTCAGCCTTCCGAACCAGCTAATTGTAAATTTTTTCGTACATACGACTGTCTGCTTAGTATCTGCAAAACAGAAAAGCCCACCAATTAGCCAACGAAAATGCAAAAAGAAAGAAACAAGAATCAGAGCCCAACTCGCAATCACCGCAAACCACCCCATGAACATCACTCACAGAACAAAAAATCCACCAATCCAATCGTCTCTGACCGTCAATTTTGATGGGAGAACGATAACAATTCTAACAATATCAAATCAACGCGGCGGAATAAAATAATCTCCCCTCTTGTGTAAACCTAACAGGAATTGATATAGTATAATGAAATAAATACCAAGCACGCGAACACAAGACGATTTTTTTACGTGGAAAACCTCCTCGATGTGAGGAGATCAAAAACCACGAGACCGGAGTCCACCCAAAATTCTTCACTATCAACAAAATTGTTATTCTCTAGCAAATACTAGAGGTACATAGTAGCAAAGACCTCAAGAACATAATTCTTGGCAATACACATAAACTTCACAAGAGATCAATGATAAATCGACCAAAAAATGCAGGTTTTGATCAATCCACGAAAACCTGATGTAAGCAGCTTCAAATGAAAATCAAACTGTTCAGATTCGAGAAGATTGTGCCATGAACATGCTGACAAAATTTCAGCTTAATTGGACCACGAATCGACCTCCGATGTCAGCTTGATGTAAATCAGATATTGCCTCAACCCCCAGATTTTCTACTTTCTCTTTTTCTCTTGTTACTATTTCCTTTTGCGACTATCACTTTATATAGATAGTAAGAAACCCTATTTCCTCATATAACTTATTATATGGGCTCAAGCTCTTTTTGGGCTTGTAACTCATTGGGTCTCCTCCACATAGGAGTGAACCTAGCTAACAAATCTCCTCCTCACGACAATGTGGAGGGATTCACCATCCCTGCTATCAATCGGCAATGTTCAAGCTTCTCTCTTGATAGAGTCTTCGTCATCATATTAGAGCCATTATGATCTGTATGAATTTTCTCAAGTTCCAACAACTTTTCATCTAGAACATCCCTTATCCAATGATATCTAACATCAATATGTTTTGATCTAGAATGAAAAGATGAATTCTTACCAAGATGAATTGTGCTTTGATTATCACAAAATAGCACATACCTCTTTTGCTTGAACCCAAGTTCTTCTAAGAACTTCTTCATCCATAGCATCTCTTTACTAACTTCGCCGCCGCAATAAATTCAGCTTCGGTTGTAGAAAGTGCAACACACTTCGCAATCTTGACTTCCATGACACAGCTCCATTGGCAAAAGAAATCAAATAACCAGTAGTAGATTTATGAGTATCAATATCTCCCGCCAAGTCGGAATACGTGTATCCAACTAACTCAAGTTTCCCGGTCCCAAAACTGAGTTTCAAATTTGAAGTTTCCCGAAGATACCTCATAATCCACTTTACTGCATTCCAGTGCTCTTTGCCTGGATTTGACAAATAGCGACTAATAACGCCAACTGCGTGCGCCAAGTCTGGGCGTGTACATACCATCGCATACATTAAGCTTCCTACAGCTGAGGCATATGGAACACTTTCCATATCTTTCTTCTCTTTATCAGTCATAGAACTTTGCTTCATATTTAACTTAAAGTGGGTAGCAAGAGGAGTACTAACCACTTTAGCCTTGTCCATGTAAAATTTCTGAAGGATCTTCTCGATATATTTCTCTTGCGACAAAAACAACTTCTTAGCATCTCTGTTTCGGGTAATTCTAATGCCAAGAATCTGCTTCGCCGAGCCCGAGTCTTTCACGGCAAAAGACTTGCTCAATTGTTTCTTCAATAACTTAATTCTTGAAGCATTCCTGCCAATAATCAACATATCATCAACATAAAGCAAGAGAATAATAAAGTCATCATCAGAAAATTTATGGACAAACACACAGCTTATCCGAGGAAGTCTTCTTATAGCCTTGTTCTCGTCATAACGACGCAAACTTTTATACCACTGTCTCGGTGCTTGTTTTAGGCCATAGAGACTTTTCTTCAATTTGCATACATAATCCTCTTTCCATTTTACTTTAAAACCCTCAAGTTGTTCCATGTATATCTCTTCCTCCAAGTCACCATGTAGGAAGGCTATTTTGACATCCATTTGCTCAATCTCCAAATCTAGGGAAGTCAAGTCAAGCCTAGTACCACACGGATAGAAGACATTTTCACTACCGGAGAAAATATATCATCAAAATCAATACCCTTTCTCTAACCGAATCCCTTAACAACCAATCTAGCTTTGTACCGTGGTTGTGAAGAATGTTCATCTTGCTTCAACCTATATACCCACTTGTTCTTCAAAGCTCTTTTACCTTTAGGTAACTTCACCAACTCAAAAGTATGATTATCATAAAGTGACTGCATCTCATCTCGCATAGTATCAAACCAGTTGCTTTTGTACTCATCTTCTATTGCTTCTGCATAGCACTCGGTTCACCCGCATCGACTCAATAATACATACTCATCTTCGAGAATACCTGGTGGAAGGTCGTCGCCTCTAACGGATCTCCTGGACCGGAACATCCAAAGTGGAACATCTAATTGAGCCTCGATTCAGGAATATTGTTATCCATTTCAACATGTTCGGGAACATGTGCGTTATTTGGAACATTGACTTCCTGCGTGCTCTTCATCAACCTGTGTAGGAATATTTGTAAGAGGAACCGGATCCAAATCAACCAAATTATCACTAACCTGTGGTGCTGAAGTTATCTCTATTTTGTCAATATCCTCTATTGTTTGATCTTCCATAAACACAACATCTCTACTTCTTACAATTTTCTTTTCAACCGGATCATAAAATTTGTAGCCAAGCATATCCTGTCCATAACTAATAAATATGCACTGTCGTGTTTTCACATCAAGTTTAGACCTCTCATCTTTGGGAATATGCACAAATGCTTTGGACCCAAAGACACGCAAATGATCATAAGAAACATCTTTACCTGTCCAAACTCTGTTAGGAACATCAAACTCTAAAGGAACGCATGGAGTAAGATTTAATACATGCACAACTGTACTTAAAGCCTCACCCCAAAAGGATCCAGGTAGCTTTGACTGTGAAAGTAAGCATTTTACCCTTTCAACCAGTGTTCTGTTTATTCTCTCAGCTAAGCCATTTAACTGAGGCGTCTTGGGAGTTGTCTTTTGATGTCGAATACCTTGTTGTCTGCAATATTCATCAAAAGGTCCTATATACTCTCCCCCATTATCAGTTCGGATGCATTTCAATTTCTTTCTAGTTTGTCTCTCAACTAAAGCCTGAAATTGCCTAAAAGCATCTAACACTTGATCTTTAGTTTTCAAGGTATGAATCCAAATTTTTCCTTGAAAAATCATCTATGAAGGTAACAAAATAAAGAGATCCACCAAGTGATTTTGTTTTCATAGGACCGCAAACATCAGAATGCACTAAATCCAATATATCTGACTTTCTTGAAGGAGGGGAGCTTTTAAATGCAACTCTGTTCTGTTTTCCGGTTAAACAATAAGCACACTTCTTTAGCGTCGAACTTTTCAATCCTGAAAGGAGTTTCTTCTTGGCCAATATTGACAAACCCTTCTCACTGATGTGACTAAGCCTCTTATGCCACAACTCAACTGCATCTTCACTATCTACTGCATTAATTTTGTCTGTGGACAACTTTGCCTACATAATGTATAACGAAGAATATTTTTCACCTCTAGCCACAACAAGAGAACTTTTGGTGAGTTTCCATCGACCATTACTAAAGGTGCTGCAATACCCCTCATCATCCAACTTGCTTGTAGAAATCAAATTCAAGTGGATATCAGGTATATGTTTAACATTATTCAATACTAACCTTGTGTCATTGCTAGTTTCTAGGCACACATCACCGATGTCTACAGCTTGAGCTAGCCCATTGTTTCCCATCTTCACAGATCCGAAATCACCTGACCTATATGATGTAAAGAAATCCCTACGAGACGTAGCATGAACGGATGCACCACTATCAATTACCCAACTGGTCTCATGAGATACAAAATTCACCATATCAACATAAAAAATAATGAGAAAGTCTTGTTTAAGTGCAGCAACATGATTATCATTACTGTCATTATCACTTTTCTTCTCTTTACCTTTCTCCTTTTGTTTATCCCTTTTTAACTGGTGACAAAATCTTTGAATATGTCCCTTCTGATGACAATAATGGCACTCAACATTAGCAAATTTATTATACTTACTTCTGCTTTTATCTCTATTTATCGGACATTGAGACTCACTTCTACCCCTTTTCTCAACAACCAAGGCATCAGAATGTGAAGAGGACGATCCTTGTGTTTTCATTCTCATCTCTTCATTCAAAATACTACTCTTGGCCAAATCCATGGTAATCGTACCATCCGGGGCAGAGTTAGACAAAGATATTCGGAACGTCTCCCATGAGTCCGGCAAGGTACCAAGCAGCCATAGTGCTTATATCTCATCATCAAACTTGATTCTCATTGCAGCCAATTAATTTATAATTCCTTGAAAAGAATTTAAATGATCAGTCAAACGAGTACCATCTTGATATCTCAGAGCCATAATCTGTTTTATCAATCACTATCTATATAAAGTGATAGTCGCAAAAGGAAATAGTAACAAGAGAAAAAGAGAAAGTAGAAAATCTGGGGGTTGAGGCAATATCGATTTACATCAAGCTGACATCGGAGGTCGATTCGTGGTCCAATTAAGCTGAAATTTTGTCAGCATGTTCATGGCACAATCTTCTCGAATCTGAACAGTTTGATTTTCATTTGAAGCTGCTTACATCAGGTTTTTCGTGGATTGATCAAAACCTGCATTTTTTGGTCAGATTTATCATTGATCTCTTGTGAAGTTTATGTGTATTGCCAAGAATTATGTTCTTGAGGTCTTTGCTACTATGTACCTCTAGTATTTGCTAGAGAATAACAATTTTGTTGATAGTGAAGAATTTTGGGTGGACTCCGGTCTCGTGGTTTTTGATCTCCTCACATCGAGGAGGTTTTCCACGTAAAAAAATCGTCTTGTGTTCGCGTGCTTGGTATTTATTTCATTATACTATATCAATTCTGTTAGGTTTACACAAGAGGGGAGATTATTTTATTCCGCCGCGTTGATTTGATATTGTTAGAATTGTTATCGTTCTCCCATAAAAAAGGAAGCCCCACAACAATGGTAGGCACTGATTCCATCTTCGTTGCATTGTATTGGTAATGAAAGACCCGTCGTTTCATCCGAAGAATAAGAACCTTTGGAGCCCCCAATCGAGGTTAACCAATCGAAAAACCAATCGGAATGACCCACATCACAACTCAATCCAATCGAAAAACCCAGCAAGCCCCACGCCCCCATCAACTTGCCACCAAAGAAGAGGCCGAACCTAGAAACAAGACAAGCGAGAAGGGCGTGCCCGCGACATGATTACTTACTTGGCTGTTACGAAAACGGTTTAGGTTTGCGGCCGAATTGTGCTGGACGACAGCGATGGAGATCTAAAAAAGACCGTAGATTCGCCCAATCAAAGCGCAATCGCTTTCCGCGGACAGCGAAGACGGCGGCGGCTGCGACGGCTAATGGCGGAAGGAGAAGGAGTGCTTGGAAAAAGACAGAGGAATTCGCCGGCGAGCTCTCGGCCTCTCGAGTCTCGACTTGCAGTACGTCGTGCGATGGAGGATAAGCGAGAAAACGAAGACGTCAAAGAGGGAGAGTAAATGGGTTCACTTTAGTGGGTTGATAAGTGGGTCATAAATGGATCTGCTCTCAAACCCATTTAAGACCCATTTATTTCAGCCTTTTAACTTTTAAAACCCATTATGGGTGCAAGCTTGACTCATTAACGACCCATTTAGCTATAAATGGGTCTATAAATGGGTCAATGACCCATTTTGACACCCATAGCTACATCCACCAGCAATAATGGCAAGGTGTTGCTTGAAGGGAATCTTTTTTTGGGGCCAGAGTTTTGTAATGCTTCTAAATCTTCCAAAATACAGCTGTAGATGGACTTGGTAATTTGTCATGGAGAGTAACAAGACATGTTGAATTGAAAAAGGTTGACGTGAGATGTTCAAGAAAGTCCTCCTAACCGTGGCAGTGCTGTAGACAGCAGTTTGGCAGTCAGGAAGAATGCTGATGGACCATGGTGGCAACTCATATTGCCCGTTTCGGAAAGTGACTTTCACAGAATCCTGTGTGTCATAGTTTGCTAGAAAGGGCGCACAAGCCCCAGATCCAGATTCGAAGACATGAGCCTAGAAACCAAAATTTGATGGCTAAATTTATTTCCACAATGGAATGCTCATCAGTGTTGGGTAAAATTAAGTGGGCTGATAAAGCAAACCTCCTGTTTACTTCCAAGCGATGACACTGCAGGATCAGCAGCAACTAGAGCTGATTCACTTTGCTTTATAGCTAGATGCAAACCTCTTAAGTGACTCCATTTTGGTTCTCGTAATGAACCTGTGACAATATTGTGAATTCTGATGTCAGGAAGGCAACCTAATGACTGGCATCTAACTATATTATGAATTACTCCTAGTCTTGGGTTCACTAGCAACAATGGTGAATAAGCATGATGTACAATTTTTCGGAACCGCCCGCACGTACCATGGATACCCCTATACACTGCAGTCAAAGGGTGAACAAATGGTTGTTCATAATTTCTTTTAAATAAAGCCCGAGGACTATTTGGAATGCAAAAAATTGAATGTATAATATAAAATAATTTAAATTGTTTTAGAGATGTGGTTGAAAAAAAAAATTGAAAAATGAGTGAAAATATCAAGTATGCTTTTTTTTTTTTAATAGATTAATGTTTTGCTTTTTTTCCCCCGATTAAAGTAGGTTTTGAGCATCTAGTACTCTTTTATTTTATTACAAATAAATAAACTTTCACTCTCAACTTTACCAAAAAAATAAAAAATAAACTTTCACTCTCAAGTTCACGAGCACAAGCTGCGTTTCGGCTCTTTCCAGGTCGTCGGCGAATCTTCGTCTTCGCCGCCGTCGTCCTCGTCGCCGTCGCCGGCGACCATGGCGGAAACGGCGGCGGTCGTTTTCGACTTCGACCGGACGCTGATCGACGGCGACAGCGGCAACTGGGTGGTGACGGAGATGGGTCTGACCCAGCTGTTCCGTGAGCTCTACTCCACCATGCCCTGGATGTCTCTCATGGTTCGTTCCGTCTCAAATTCCGCTCTTTCCCCCGTCCCCCGTCGCTTTCTCGGCGAGCGCAATCGGCGGTGTGGAATTCGACTTCCGTGGAGTTCTTGGGCACGTGTCTTCGTGCACATCATGCTCAAAGCTTGTCGCTTTTTCGATCTCTCTGCGTGAATTTCAGCAGAAATTGATCGTTCATGATGTTTTTTTCCTAATTTTTCCCCAGAATAGGATGATGGTGGAGCTCCATACGCAGGGGAAGGCGGCCGAGGACATTGAGGAGTGCTTGAAGAGGATGCCTCTTCACCCTCGTGTTATCGAATCGATTCGAGCAGCTCATCGATATGGGTAAATGAATGCATACAGCGTGCTAAGTTGCATATGTGTGGGTGTGATGTAAGAAGGAATTGAAGTATGTAGCTAAATGGTGATGTTTATTTGGGGGGGTTCTGTGCCTGTAGATGCGACTTGAGGATAATCAGCGACGCGAACCTGTTCTTCATAGAGGCGATCCTGAAGCATCACGGGCTGTTGGATTGTTTCACCGAGATCGTCACGAACCCAGCTTTCGTGGATGCGGAAGGCAGGCTGAACATTGTCCCTTTTCACGATTCTGCCGATTCTCCTCATGGGTGCAGCTTGTGTCCTCCCAATATGTGCAAGGTAATGTGGCAATGATTTGCACCATGAACTCTGCTTCACGTACACGATTATGGTGTTTATGTGTTGCCTAAATTTTGATGCATTCATTGTCGGTGACCCAATTGTTTTTAGCAGGATGATAATTAAGCTTTGTCTGCGTGCATATTGCTTAGGGCTGCCTGTCGAGAGATTTGAGCGAACCATGATGAGGGTTCCTTTCTGAGCAGATTCTGTGCTTGAATTTACTACGTGCATTTTCCTTTATGAAGAATGTAGATGAAAAGTACTATTCTTTCACCAATCGGAATTGGCTGAAGTTGAATAGAAGGGGGTTACATCAAGAACTGCAGAGAATAATCTAATTGGTAATGAAAGTCTTTACTTTTTTTCAAATAGGCGAGGGAAGCATGCACCTCTGTTTTAACAATCTGGCTGCAGATGTGCAGAGGGTGGCTGGAATACCCTCGGATATAACAAAGGAGAATTGTAATTGAATGCTTGGATATATAAAAGGCCGTGGAAAAAGGAAAGAGGTCGATATTTGACATAGATGCAACGTTTTGCTTTCTTATTACAGGACCTGGGGGTTTCAATGCGAGGGTCTATTGAAATGTAAAAATCAATGCAAATGTTTGTGAATTTTCAGCGACACAACGGTGTTTTCAGTGCTAACCGTGTGAAATACACGTTGATCCTATTTGTATTTTATTGCCTTTCTTGTATCCCCAATAGAGTTATTGCTGCTTTTGGATCATCGGATTTCCACAGATGGTTCATTTTTCGGTGTGCCGGCTCATCAAAATTCCTTTCAAGCTCTTTTAGTTTATATGCATGGTGCTTTTTATACAGGGCCTCATTCTGAAGAGGATTCAAGCTGCTGATTCTGAAATCAGGAACAGAAGATATATATATCTAGGAGACGGGAAAGGCGATTACTGCCCATGCTTGAGGCTCGGAACACGAGACTTTGTAATGCCGAGAAAGAGTTTCCCTCTCTGGAATCTCATTTTCAACGACCAAACACTTATTAAAGCTGTTATCCACGAATGGAGCGATGGAGAAGAGCTCGCAGCAATTCTTCTCAACATTATCGATAGGATCCTAATGGATGAAAATACCAGGACAGGGCTCACGGCCTCGCCCAATGACGGTTGTAAGACAACTCCAGTCTCTAACCCTTAATCCATCTTTGCAGAACCTACCTATTTGATCACCAGGAACTTGGTGAGACATAAAACTGACCTTAACACCGTTATAGTTGTGCTTATCGCCATTATAGATGTGCTGACTAGAACGCCATGATGCTGGCAATATTCCATCAAACCTAGGGGTGTGCAAAAGAACTAGGATCCGCCCGGACCGCTTGGAACCGGACTGGAACCGCCCAGAACCGGCGGTTCTTGAGGGAACCGGTCTGGTTCCTGGTTCCATGGGCGGATCCACCCACCCGCCCACCTGGACCGGACCGATTAATTTTTAATATTAAAAGAAAAATTACTAAGTGAACACTATTATCTAATAACTGAATACTTTATCTAATATCTTCTTTTTGTTAGATATGGATCATGTTAACAAGGAGATTAATAAGGAGATTGACGGTCCATAGAGTTTACAAGTTGAAGTGAGCGGAATATATGTGGTGAGATTTTCAATAATTGTTTGAGTTCAATTTTTACTAACGTTGAGCAATCATCTATTAATTATTGTTTTACTTTTAGGAGATTGGAACTTGGAATTTCAGAGCTCAAAATTTGGGATTCACAAGCTTTATAAGTCGTGAAGTTTTAGGCGAATCTTGTTGCGATTGTTTTTTTTTGGTAAAGAATGTTGTTGCGATTGTTGCGTCATTGTAAAGTGTAAATTTGTCTAATTTACTCTACTTGATGAGTTTGTTCCACGTACTTAAATTTGATTTTTCTTTATTTGGCTTGCTTTTCACGTAGTCGTTCTATATTAAAAACCAAAATTGTTTCGCGTTAAGATCGGTTCCATGGATCCACCTGGGAACCGGACTAGACCGACGGTCCAGTTCCCGGGTGGATCCATGTAATAAACGGGTGGATCCCGATTCCAATTTTTCAGAATTGGTCCTTAGCGGGCGGTTCCCGGTTCTAGGTCGGGAACCGCCCGCCCGGACTATGCACATCCCTATCAAACCAATAATTCTTTTTCTGTAATTTTTTGCTTTGTCGGTTGTGTTTCTGTTTGGCTGATACATTTTGCCAGATTTCTAAAAAGAAGTGGGAACTGCCCGCCCGGATCATGCACACCCTTATCAAACTAATAATTCTTTTTCTGTAATTTTTTGCTATGTCAGTTGTGTTTCTATTTGGCTGATACATTTTGCCAGATTTCTTAAAAAGAAGTTTGGTTCTCGGAAAGTTTGGTTTCACTTATCTGATCTGCAATCTTATTCGATCTATCTAGATGATTAAGCTAGTTCATAGTGAACATACATTGATCTATAGTTTGGGTTAACTATGATTCCGTTAATATGATTTTGGCTTTTCAAATTTTGCTTCTACCTGTGGTTATTCCAGAGTTTGGATTAGGAAAATGTGGCTGTCGAGTGGTTATCATCTTTGGTTCTGCTCGAGTAATAAATAAAATTATATAGGGGGAAAAAATTCATAATGTTGTATATCTTAGTACTATCTATATCTATATGAATATACAATAACAAGCGCTTTCTTAAGACACCATGAGTTTTAACGTGTAAGGGAACCGGTCATTCCCTTTGCAATGAGTGCTTCCATTCCTTCTACTTCAAAGCAACCTTTGTGGTTTCCTTGTTTCATAACATTGGGTTTTGTTCGACAAGACATCAAAATAAGGGAATGTTCTATAATTTGTTTTTATTTTTAGATCTTACCAAAACTCGATATCAGCATTGCTCGAAGCACTACTTTCAAAAATACCAAAATATTTCTCCAATATATACTGAATCGGGTTTGAAACCAAACCTCTCCACAGGAGGATAGATGGAGCGATTTACGTGAGATTTAATGTATATTTAACTTTCAATTCATTTGTGGGATTCGGATAATCCGGGGAACCCCATGGCTCTTCTCTTTTCGAGAATTCATACATCCTTTATCAGTGTATGGACAATTATCTCTCGAGCATAGGTTTAGGTTCATCCTCAACGGGAAAATAAAATAGAGCACTTAACAACGTATCTTCACAAATCAAGAATTACGAGATCGCCCATTTCATTCTGGGATGACGGAGGGATCATACGATTCGGGTCTCTCTTTTTTTTCATGCTTTTCTCAGAGGTTTGGAAAAAGTTGCGATCAATAGGATTTTCCTTATCCTCCTTTTTCTCAAATTCTTTTTCGTTTCCGCATAAATCAGGATATTAGATTTAGCCTAAGAAAAGTGTTTGGATGATAAGTAACTCATTTACCTGTACTGTCCTAACATAAATAGCCTAACCGCAATTTGGCACTTGTATGCAAACTCAACTCCGCCACAATCACCTTGGAAATTGATAGCTCATATCCGTATAAGATCCGGTTAAAACCTTAAACATCCGTAGACTTTTACGGGATTGTCAGATAAAGACGAAAAGATCACATGGTTTTTCACCGGTGTACCTGCCGTCGCACGTGCGGCCGTCTTTGTCAAACAGTCTAGTCCGACCGTTAACGGCTTTGTCTTTCTGTCGGCCCGAAAAAACGGCATCCCGTTCCGGTCACCGCGTTAGTTCCGATCGGACGCGGCAACGCCCAGCTGTTCTTAGTTTTTCATCCTTTCCGTTAAAAAAAACAAACTAAAGTAATAATTAATAATAAAAAAATCGGAAAGGCGCTGCAGACGGTGTAACCGCCTCCTCGTCCAATCGCGTTCCGCCCCGCGCGCTCCCCGGGCCACCGGGGCTCGGCTCCTGATTGGGTGACGAGGCCGGGAGCAGCGAGACCGAAATAGAGCGGCGAGCACCCGATCGCGTCCCCTCCGACCAATAGGCGACCTTGCTGCGGAGCGTGGGCTTCTCCGACTGGTCAAGATTCTTTTCTTTTTTCTTTTTCTCTTCTTCTTCTCTCTTCTCTCTGTCACTCTCTTTCTCTCTCATCCACGACCTCTTCGCGCCCGCCATCGAAAGACGTCTCGATTTCCCTCCCCTTCTCTCTCTTCAACGCGAGAAGGAAGAGAGAGAGAGAGAGAGAGAGAGAGGGAGGGAGAGGTAGAGAGAGATGAACGCGGCCATGGACGGCGTGATCGAGGCCATGCCCGTGTTCGCCAAGGAGCTGGTCGCCGGCGGTGTCGCCGGCGGGGTCGCCAAGACCGTGGTGGCGCCGCTCGAGCGCGTCAAGATCTTGTTTCAGGTAGGCCCTCCCCCTCCCCTCCCCGCCGGCGAATTTCGTCTCTCTCTTTTTTTTTTTTTCTCTCCTCGAAGTCCGGATTCCGCCGCGGCTTGATGGGTTCGACTCGGCTCTGCTCGGCGATTCGTTCGGGCCGTGTTTTTTCTGATACGTTAGTCGATGAGGGCTGTTCCGATTGAAGGCAGACTGTGCTTTGACTGTTCATGGCGAGTTAAAGCGAAGACGGAAGAGGCGGAAGGAGAGAGAAGATGAACAAAAAGGTTTTACGTGGTTCGATCGGTGAAGAAAAATAGTCTCTTGGATTCATACTCCTTAAATAAAGTAGAGTACGTCGTAGTTGCTAGACATAGTGTATGATTTTCATGGTAAATACGGCTACTACACATTGGACCTTGATCCTCAATCTTATCGAGATTATATTTTTGAGGCCGTAGAAGCTTGAAGTCACAGTTAGTGTCGAGATTGGGGGTATTGATTTTGTCTGGCAATTGGCATTACTGATTCCGCATGATTGAGGAGTTCTGCACAAGCTATTATGCGAGAGGGGCAGTTGGTAGTGAACCCAATAAAATAAAGGGGAATGCGGTCGATAGCTTGGTTAGCACAAGTGATGGAAAATGTATGGTCTTCCCTTTGAGTTTCCATCGTGGTTGCATCAATATTCTGTACGAAATCTGCTGAACTCAATTGTAGCAGAACTTGGATGTGTGACCTTGTCCACCTTGCGCTCTGTAAGACTGATTAGAGCAGTCAGTCGGAGGCTGAATTAACTCTGTTTGGGGTTTAGCTCTCAGTTGTCGATCATTGAAGTTTCTTTTCTGTTAAAATGGACTCTTGCCGGATATTTTATGAGATAATTAGACAATCTTGAGCTGGGGTTTAGTGTTGGCTTCATGAGTTCTTGTATGCTTGGTTATCCTGATTTGAAAAATGATCTTAGGACAGTTTTGCTAGAGAGAGAGGGAGGGAGGGAGGGAGGGAGGGACTGTAGCCGTAGTCTTTTGTAGCTGGAATGCTGGATGCCATAATCTCTCTCTCTCTCTCTCTCTCTCTCTGCCGAATGCACTCTGTTTCCGATTATGTCTGTCTACACCTTTTGTTATAATGGTACATTTTGAGTAATATAATCATTCCTGTTTTATGACCTTACAGCAGGATATTGGTGTTTGACATGAGTGAATCGATCGATAAAGCTAGTTGTTAAAGCTCCATAGGCTTACTTGGAATCCACTTATGATGAGGCTTACAAAGTTGGATTAGATTCCTTCTTAACAGATATACGTGGTGCGGTTAGTAGCATGCAAGCAAATGAAAAAATAAAAGATGTTTGTGGAGGATTCTTGTTTTTATTTGGAAATGGTGCTCATGTAGATTTTGAGGATTATTTTTTTACAGTATTATGCTTTAGCCCTGTATTTCAAGATTCTATGCTGTCATAGGCTTAATAGGTGCATTCAAGTTTTTCTTCTAAATGTATCTTACTAGTATTCATTTAGACCAGAAGAGCAGAATTTCAGAGCATGGGGCTTTTTGGATCTATGAAAAAGATTGCAAAGACAGAGGGGCTTTTGGGTTTCTACAGGTAGATTGATATTAATTGTCATCATGTTAAATTTTTTCATAGGATATATTTGGTATTGATTTTCTTGTTTGTTCTTTTAGAGGAAATGGTGCAAGTGTCGCTCGAATAGTGCCCTACGCAGCACTTCACTATATGACCTATGAGGAATACAGGAGATGGATCATTCATTGCTTCCCAGATGTTGGGAGAGGCCCTGTGCTTGATCTTGTGGCAGGATCATTTGCTGGGGGAACTGCTGTACTTTTCACGTATCCGCTAGATTTGGTTCGGACTAAATTGGCTTATCAGGTAAAGCAATTATGTAGGATCCCCATGAGAGCTTATGCTTGACGATTAAAACTGAGTGACGGCAATATGTTCCCTGGTAACATGTTCGACCAATTTGCTGTTTTTGGGCAGGTTGTTGGTTCATCAAACTCTTCTGTAAAAGGAGTGCTTGGTTCTGAACAATTCTACAGAGGAATCCTGGATTGTTTTTTAAAGACATATAAAGAAGCTGGGATTAGAGGACTCTATCGCGGTGTTGGTAGGATTCATCAGCTGCTTTTCTTAAGGAGGATAATATTTCTTCTGTTGCCATTAACACGCAGAAACATTTTCAGCACCATCACTCTACGGAATCTTCCCTTATGCGGGTTTGAAGTTTTACTTCTATGAGGAGATGAAACGCCATGTCCCTGAGGAACATAAAAAAGATATCATGGTGAAGCTTGTCTGTGGATCCGTTGCAGGTTTATTGGGTCAGACATTTACTTATCCGCTTGATGTTGTGAGGAGACAAATGCAGGTAATATGAATAAAAGATGTGGAGTTGATTATGGATACCAATTGGAGGGTGTATAGGGATGATCCAAAAGAAGTTTTTACCTTGACAGGTTCAACGGCTCATGGTATCTAATAGTGCAGAACTTGAGGGAACTATGGAAACCCTTGTCATGATTGCCAAGAGGCAAGGATGGAAGCAGTTATTTTCAGGATTGAGCATCAACTACATGAAGGTGGGAAGTTAAGCAAGTTTCCATTTGTTAATCACTGTGCATTTTTGCTTTTACTAAATGCCAGTTCGTTTCCTTCAGGTTGTACCATCAGTAGCTATCGGGTTTACTGTGTATGATGTTATGAAGTTAAACCTAAGAGTCCCTTCACGAGATGAGGCTGTGATTGCAGTAGAGTTGAAAGAACAGAGTAGTCATGCATCTTCATTGCACTCTTGAGGACCGCTGATCGCTAACATCATGAGGCAATCAGAGGACTCCATTCTGCAGCTGGCTTTTGACCCTCTTTATATCCTTTGTACCGTCAGGTCATTGGTTGTATATTTCATTTTCTCTTGGAACATTTTGCGATGCTCCAAGCTACAGCATCCAAAAGGACCTCATTCGAGGTTCATAATTTAAGGAATAGTCAATAAGGTTTCATACAGCATTCTTTAGGATTTAGATGGTTTAACCATCCGGTCCAGATTACCTGTATAGATAAGATTGACATGCAAGTTGTACATACGTTAAGGTGTAACCATCCAGATTTCCTAGCGTGTTAGTATAAAGCACCAGATTCTGTTCTGCGAGTTTCTGATCTGATCACCTGGCCTCCTGAACATGTTCTATTTTATGTAAATGACCCTTCCTTTTCAGTATATCGCATCATCAGTTCCTTACGAAAGCAGAGTGGGAAGATTGTTAAGCGATCAGCTCAATAAGATGATCTAGACATTTTAGTGCTTAACAGAGTTAGGCGAATTATGACAAGGAGACGAATCAAAGATTTCCTTTTGCAGCCTTCTTAAAGAAGCAATCTATCGCTGGTTATTTTTTAATAACTGAAAGGCAGTTTGGCACCTAACTTGCTTTGGAAAGCAGCGACACAAACAAACACTTCTGAAACCGGACAATGATTGTAGGTGTTGTCATTGTTCTCAAAATAAGAGAGCATTCCCCAAACTCATGGAGGAGGGAGAAAATTGCACAGATGAAAAAGGGACGAGACGAAGTGAAAAACAGTCAGACTGCCTTCCAGGATCTCACCCATAGTAAAGGTGCTAATGTCATCGCTATAGGTCCATGACTATGAGCATCCTGTACAAGATCAAACTCATAGGTCTAGACAATCATTTGATCCTCTGGAAGGAACGTGGTGGAACTTGGAAGGAACAAGAGCTCCCATCACTAGGGAAAACCAACATCACCAAAAATCTCCACAGGAGCACTGGCCATCCCTAAAATGATGGAATCGTTTGTTATCCCTCACAATCAACTCCCTCCCAACGATTTTAGACATGATTTTAATTGCATTGTGACAGTCACCGCAAATTCGGAGATTTTTCATGATCCTCAGTGTCGTTCTTGGTGGTGTGCTGATCAAACCATAGGCAATCGCCAAGCGCTCGCTGTGATATTGCAGGGCCTGCTCTTTCGCCTCCTCATCAATGTCATGAAGGACGTATCTCGTGTCGGGTACATAGCCGGCTTCCCTCATCTGCCCATTCAAGCCTCTAGAATTTCCCCCTTCCTTGTATGGTTCAATGCATCGATACTCGTTCAGCTTATTCTTCTCCTCAATCATATTGACTGCAGAATGCTTCCTTCTTGGAGGCAATGGAAATTTATTGGCAATTGCCCGGGAAGGATCAAGAGCAACCAACAACTCCTCGGCTCGGTCCTCGAGCTCAAGATCTCCATGAATCCGAGCATAATTCCTCAGTGCCTCCCAAATCTTCGAAGTGGGTTCGATGGGCATTTTCTCAACAAAATCCCATGCTTCGCACACATGACCTGAACTTCCATACACATCAATAACCCCTAAATAATGCTCGAGGCTTGGGACAACACTGAATTCGTTCCTCATCGAATCAAAGTGAATGAGCCCTTGTTTTACTGCTCTTGCGCTCGCACAAGCTGCCAAAACAGCCACGAACGTCTCACCATCGGGGAGCAGGCCCGCCTTCCTCATTTGCTCGAACAAAAGCAACCCATCATTTCCTTGGCCGCTCACGGCATACCCATTGATCATCAAGTGCCACAGACTCATATCCTTCTCACGCATTCTGTCGAACACCCGGCGCGCATCTCTCATACTGCCACATTTCACGTACATCCTCACCACCCTCTCACTCAAATCGACATCGCGCGGCAAGCCAGACCGCCTCAACAAATCGTGAACTCTCTTGCCCAGCTCGATAGACTTCGAATTCTCGCACGATTCCAATAGCGCGCTGAAAACAGCATAATCCGCACGGACCCCCCGTTCCATAAACCCAACAGCTTCTTCCACCTTACCCTCCTGCAACAAAGCCATCAGATCAACTCCCTCCAAGCCACCTCCTACCGACCCCTCGCCACCTACCCGATTCTCCGCCAAATCAGGAGCATCCTTCGAAGGAGCCTCGCGGCCCTGTTTGCGAGGTGGGTTCTCGGTCCTGTACTTGGTGGCGGAGCGAGGGCCCGCGCTTTCCCCGCCGCGGCCACCGCGGCGGCGGTAGACCCTGGGGTTGTCGGCGTTCGGGGCGGCGTAAGTGCAGAGCAGCTTCAGCTTCAGCCTCAGGTTCCTCGGCGGCCGGAGAGGAGGCAAAGTCTCGGGACGGAGGCCGATGGGGCTCGGCGTCTGCGGGCGCCCGAAGGCCGGAGCGATCCTGGGAGCGGCAGCGTAGAGCGACGGAGAGGCGAGGGAGGAGGAGGCCATCGCCGCCGCGCTTCGATGGCGAAACGGAAAGCCGGGGAGTTTTGTCGCGGCGGGAGCGAATCTCAGATGTTTGTCGTTTTGTCCCGCGGTCGAAAAGACTCGACTTTGAGATATTCGGTCCGAATTTATAGAGCTGGAAATCCTATCATCGTGGGATCTATCCGAAGGTCCCCAAGCTCAACTCAGTCTATTCTGGATCAGTAACTTTTTGAGTACACGATTGCTGTGTAAGAATGATTCTTTGTCGGGTGCCCATCGCCACCCGACTTTCCTAGTCCGGCTGAGCTGTTGCGTGCCGCGAGACCGACACATTGTCACTGATCGCTTCAGTTTCGTGCTCGTCGGGTGGATCGAACAGGACCCTTCTGTTGATCTTCGCTGCTAGGATGGGAGACTAGATAGCCAGCCCCGGCCCGTGGCCACAGTTGCTGATTCCATAGGTTGCATGCTGCTCATGATCGTGGTTCGCACGACCAACGTATCAATCCACGCCATCGATTAAACAATTTCGAGGTTTCGTGTTAGAAAAAAGATTGATAAAATTTCCATTATGTTGGAAATGATTTAATCAATGAAGGTTCAGTGACAATATTCTTCTCGAACTAAGCCGGATTGAATCTGAAGATTCCAATGATTTATTTCCACCATCACAAACGTACGGATGAATCTCTGAAATACAAAGGCTTGGTGAAGTGACAGGTCTCGAAAAGTCGCCTGGAAGGAGCTGTTTGTCATTCAGTTCTTTTCCCTCTTGTTGCAGAGCTGGAGTTCTGCGATATGCGGACCGAGGCGATTGTAAGTGATACAAGGCATGAGATTTGCGATCTCCAATGAAAAATCCCATCCTGAGACACTCAAAGTAGCGTTTAGACTGTCGATCCGCTTTGCTAGGTAACCTGGTCACGGAAATGGACTTTAAATTGCAGATTTGCTGCCTTTCAGTTGAAGGCACTCTCGTTGCACTCTATTTAGCACTTTCCATCATCAGTCCTCAATAATATTGTGTTTTAGCTGAGGAACTGCAGAAGTGGGACAGGGAGCCGGCTCCTCTTTCGATTGCACCCCTTGTTATGCAGGTCGACTTTCGAGTCCTTTGCAGAAAATCGCTGTGAAAATACGCGAGTTTTACTCATCGGAGGTCCTTTTCTGTGTCTGTCTTATTTATACATCCATCTTCTTTTGTGATTGTTGTCCTGAAACAGATGTTATCTGGAACAGACATAAGAGAGGTCTGTGTACATCCTGAATACCGCTGGAGCTCAAAAAGTTTCAAGCATCTTGTTTCGCCTTTGGTACATGAATAATCTGTTGACAAACCCCCTCCTCCAGCAAGACCAAGGAAGTGGTTCATGTTGAACTGGTCCGCCCATTTCCACTTTTTCGAGTTCGATACAGACACAAATTTTTTATTTTTTTTATTTTTCCAGGAAGCACTGCAGGTAAAACCACTAGGAACTTCACAACTGACCTAGCCTGGTAGATTTTCTCAGGTTCTTCTGTAATAGTATAAGACTGTAAGTGACTTGACACGGTTTTCTTCCGAAATAGTCAAGTTCAACTCTGGATGTCTGTCCATATCATGAATTGACTGGAAATCGGCACATAAGTGCTCTGAAATGGTGCATTTATAAATCAAGGAGAGCTATACGGACTTGACCATAGAATTCATTGGCTCTTTGCTTTTGCTTCTTTTCTCCATTAGTTTATAAATATTCATATCTTGCTGTGACACTATTATGATTGATGCAGCCTACATCGAAGCTAGACAGTTGACCAAATTTTCTGCGCATCATCCGGATTTTGTTTGAAGTAGTCATTGGTAATTCCTTTTAGTAGAAAAGGACATTTCAGTTCCTAACGCCCGTGTTTGTTGACTTGATATAATCACCCAATCCTCGGATACAGTTGACCAGAAAATAATCTGTGATAAATGAATCGACAACCTAAGGCAACCTGCATTACACTTTGGAATATCAGATAAAACCTATGTATGTGTAATCATATGTTGGGACGGTATGAAGTTGATCTCTGTTTATTATTGTAGCTTTCCTTGAATCGGTCTTCATGAGGATGATGCTGTATAAAATGTCTGGTAAATACATTCAATGAACCTATACAGGCGTGTGCGCGCACAACACGTACATTTAATCAGTGGGAGGGACTGTATGGAGTTGACAGATCTTAGATTATCATTGCAGCTTTTCTTGAATCGGTCTTCATGAGGATGATGCTACGTCTTCTACCTACGTACATTGTATCGAGTAACTCTCCCATAAACTAAGCATACAGTACCAGAGCATGACATCATTTTATTGTGTTGTTAGATCATGCTCATTCACCTATGGAAAAAGAGGAAACGGGACATAAGTTGAAGTTGAACTTGTCGTTGCATGGTGTTTCCTGGAGTAGTCTAGTTCATTCTGCATAAAGCAAATTCTGCCTTTTCGATCGAAAGAATGTTATGCTTTCTCTTCTGCAAAATTCTAAAGTCAAATCTTTCGAAAGTTGGGGACTCATTGCTCTGCGAGACGAAGCTATTGGCGCAGAGAGCTTATATAAAATTTCTTCCTTTATGGAAGCTTGGGAAGGAATCAGTACCTTGCTTTTCTCAATCTCTTTCTTGATTCGTTCTAGTTTTAGAAAGTGACGAAGCGCATGTCCATTAGACATCGCAATTGCTGCACCCATTCATTTTTTTCCCTACTACTTAAGGTCTCAAGTGGCAGTCCATATTATATTGGGGGCGATTTCCATTGAAATTGCACTAGCTCATATAGGACAAAGAGGGTACATGTGCACATTCCTTTCTTTTGTCAATCAGATACTCTTGTTTTTTTCTTTTTTTCTTTTTGAAGCAGTCTTGAGTATTCTTTAATCTTTCTTTCATTTCAATCACAGGTGGATCGGTTCTTGTTCGTTCTTGACCAATGACTGTCTTGTCAATGGCTGAAGTCGCAATCAACTTCCTCCACACGTTAATTCTGCAGAGCCCCTTGAAATTGGGAGCATGACAGGATGCATCTAGAGAGAATATTCTAATCCCTAATTGTTGCCAATATATATCTTTTTGACAACCCATCAATCTTGTTTTTGTTAAAGTTGAGTCTCGTCTCATGATTAGGGTTTTGCATAATCATGGGATAACAGCTCTAATGGTGGCAATAAGGCACAATGTGCCGTACCTAACACGTGCATGGTTTAAATGAATCTTAACTCGAACCGGCAAGGTGGAGGCAAAGATCCATGATCAATCCAAACAAAGAAAAGAAAATCAAGTATAAACCATGTAATTCTCCGGTCGAAGTAACGTCTTTAATTCTTTTTCGTGAGTTAGATATATTTGTATCTCTTCGGCTCAAAACAAGCTATGTATGCATTCAAATGGCATTTCATTCTTGTTTCCTTCGATCCCGAATTCTGATACATGTGAGAGAAAATTCCAATTGGAGATTCCTCATATCAACTCACTGATGGTCATGAAGCCTTCATTGGCCTGCTGCCTTCACTAAAATAATACCAAAAAATGAAAAAGATACCGCATTTAAAGATTTGCCCAATTCTGTTGTCCACTATTATATTCATATGCCAAACTTCCCCGTGATCCATCTTATTCGTAGTCAAACTAGGATGGAGCTAGCTTTTTAAATAATCAGGAAGCCTTCAACATACGTAAATCCAAAGAGAAGAGAAAGTTGATTCCTGCTCCAAACATGGGATAACTAAAATTATCCTCAACTTGCCTTCCATGAGCAAATGTTTGGTTAATAAACTTAATCGAACCTTAATTACGTGCAAGTTGGCTCATGTCTCCATATAATTTTATAATATTAAGGCAAGACCATATCCAGTTGGAGAAGATATGTCTTAATTATGTAATTAGCCCGTGTCTTAGTCAATTTAATTATTATCTTGCTTGCTTATCTAGCAAAGAGATATTCTGCTCCAACCTTCTTTTTGTCGGCCCTGCTTTACATTATTGGCAATTATCCCACAAATTAATTAATTTTGCTGAAATAGTAACATGGGTAGGCCTTACTATTTGGGTGCTTTTCAAATGGGATTTGGATTCTTCATGAGGTGCAGTGTAATATAATTTATCTTTGCAATGTATGATAAGATCGATTGAAAGGACAAGAAATCGCTGTCCCAAGACAATTACAAATTCCGATCATATTTAGTGTAAATCTAGGCCGACCGAGTCATTATCTCTTGTTAATTGGAAATGCTAATCGAAGTTGCTTTCTATTTTACCAATGATAATGTTTTTCTTGAGCTGATTTGAACATATCGAATATTTTTCTCATTAGGCGGGGCCGATTAGATAATTTTTTTATGACATCAGGTCCAATTTAGTATTATCCTGAAATATCGGTCCTCAGAACCTTATTTTGACGTAAGAGTGGTTCCATTAGGTTACATCAACTTTTGGTTTGGCCTCTCTCTCTCTCTCTCTCTCTCTCTCTCTCTCTCTCTCTCACAACTTTTCCAAGATATTTATTTCATCGTATTTGATTCTTTTCTCTTGCATCGGAGGAAGCATTGTCAGAATACGATTGTTTATTATCTCCAATTCTTGACTAGGATAATATATATTTTTGAATATATTTGAGACTTTGGACTTAACCAAGTCTTTAAAAGGTTTCATCCTAATTCAATTTGAACCTTGAGACTTATAGGATGTAAAGCACTTAGAAGATATTTTATCCTTCCAGGGAAGATAAAAATATACAAAGGGGAATTTGGGAAATATTGGACATACAAACATCGGCACATGAAAATAAAGAATGTAGTCCTTTTAGGTCCCCATGGTCGCCTGGGGGACGGCCCCAACATGGTGACAAAAGTCATCTCATGTTAACAGAACTACTATGAAAAATAATATAAAGTCCAATCTTATTTAGAAAAAAAATTCTCCCATTACTAATACTAAGTCAAAAAATGTCTCAATCCTCAACTTTTCCTTAGTAAGTTGTTAATCTAATACATATAAATAAAAGATAATTATAGTTTTTTGAGGGCCAAATTGGGGAACCTAAATTCCGACAATTGATGAAAAGTAAAATAGGGAGGTATATTTGTATAGTCGATGTAACAAACGAAATAAATTTGTTGACTTGGAAAACAATGTGACAATGCACATCATTATTTTGGTTTGGCAAACATGGGGAAAATACATCTGGCACGATTACATTGAACAGATTTTTGAAAATTTAGTGACAAAATTAAATAGAAAAAATTTTAGGAATCGATTCAACATGGGAGAAAAGCCGAGAGACCACCTATAGGATTATTTTGTATTTTTGTACGTCCTATTATCGGTTTTCAACTCCTTGATTGTTCTACTAAACTTAGGTGGGAAAAAAGAAAGATAAGATATAGTTTTCCTTTGAAGGAAATGAGAGGAAGCTAACTACTCATTTACTAATCTTTTGGTCATTATGATTCATGACTCAAGTTGGGATAAAAGAAAAGCATCTCAGCAAATAAACTATGTCCATCCAATCATCTTCCTTTCTTGTGCATCCAGTTTCCACCATATATACTAGCCAGACACACATACATTGTACCTTCTCTCTCTCTCTCTCTCTCTCTCTCTCTCTCTCTGAGTTCTCTCTCTCTCTATCTGAGTTTGGTGTTTGTGGGACTAGTTTGGTCTGTGAATCTGTCTGGGCAAAGATGGGCAGGAAGTGTTCGCATTGTGGCAACATAGGACACAATTCGAGGACCTGCACAGTCACCTACTCATCATCAGCTACTGTTGGTTTCGATAGTGTTGGGCTCAGGCTCTTTGGCGTCCAGCTTGACATCTCCCCATGCTCTTCTTCTCTCGCCATCAAGAAAAGCTTCAGCATGGATTGCTTGCCCTTCACTTCGTCGCCCGCCTCGTCGTCCTCCCTGTCCTCCTCGCGAATCTCAATCGGTGAGAACTCTGATAAAGCGTCCCTCGGCTATCTGTCGGATGGCCTGCTCGGTAGATCCCAAGAGAAGAAGAAAGGTGAGCTTTTGGAGATGCAAAAGACCCAGTTCTAATCATTTCTATCAGCTGAAATTGAAGTACAGATTTTGTTTGTTTTATTTGAATTTATATGACTTCTGTTCTCTGATCAAGATGAGCATTTTCGTTTTCCTGCTATGTCTATTGTTCTACTTGTATTGTTTTGACCAAGTTGGTTCTATCTAAGTTCTTTCTGTCCACATATATTTCATCAACCTTTCACTGTGCTATGACTTGTTCAAATGCACTTCTTTTGCTTTTTTGGGAACTTTCATTTGTTAAAGCTGAGAGTTTTCGATATCTGAAACTTTGTTGGGTGTATGAGCAGGAGTTCCATGGACAGAGGAGGAACACAGGACCTTCTTGGTGGGGCTTGAGAAGCTTGGGAAGGGTGATTGGAGGGGCATCTCTAGGAGCTATGTGACCACAAGAACACCGGCCCAGGTTGCAAGTCATGCTCAGAAATATTTCCTCCGGCAAGCGAGCTTCAACAAGAAAAAGCGGCGCTTGAGCCTCTTTGACATGGTAAAAAATCATTGCTCCTATCAACTATTACCATCATATTGCTATCATCAATTAGTTTGACGGGTTTTGATAAATTCTTATTGTATAGGTTGATGTCAAAACCGTGGTTGGTGATCGTTTAGGCAGTTTGATGGCCAAGCCGAGTGAGTCGGTTCCTAATTGCAAAATGGGAACCTTAATGTCTCATTTGCAAGTTCATGATGCCAGAACCACTCAGCTTTTTAGTGCACTTGGATCCTCAAAAGAGGATGGCAAGCTTAATGTTCAAGAAAGTGTGAGGATGATGACTGGTTCATCAAGCCACGGATTGATCAGCTCCTCACAAAAGCCATCCAATGCTCCAAAATTGATCGGCGTTTTGCCAAATTCTGGTCTTGATCTTGAGCTCAAATTAGCTGTTTCAAGGCCCTTGGAGCGTAAAAAGCCGTCTCTTGTAGCTCCTCTCTTTGCGGGCCCTCTTGCTGTTACATGAAAAATTGTTTGTAAGACTAGCAAAGAGATAATAAAAACTCTTCCTCCTGTCCTTTTATTCCCTAAGGCTCGAGAAGAGGAGTGGATATTACCATTAATGCTAGTTGTAGCTTCAATTCATCAGTTTGGAAGAGAATTTTTTGTTATATCCACTTCAAAAGGAAAGTCTGTTGTTGTGGTTCAACTGATCATGATGATGACATTACCTTTATAATAAGTAGATTAAATTAGTGTTGAAGAATGTTGCCTTTTGTTGTTTCCTCTTTCCATCTGACAAGTGTGCCGAAATTGTATACATATAGGGGAGATTGATTAAAGATGATATTCTAGCTTATTCCCATATGGCAACTTTTTAACTTTTAGTTTGCTTCACTTGGAGAAAGAAGAGTTGACAAACGCCGACATAAAAATATAGAAAAGCAAAGGGATTTACACAAGAGTTAGGTAAAGAGAAGAAAGGCATCTTTCTATGGCAGATAGTTTTCTTGCCAGGCTCATCCAAAGTTTCTTCTTTGGAATCTAGTAGTCCCTTGCATCGTTTACATGCTTTAAAAGCAATATAATATTGAGAAGCACCTGAGGAATAACTTGTCTCCTACAAAATTTTCCAGATATATGTTGAGTGTGGAAAAGATTGGCTGTGTTGAGTGTGGAAAAAGATCAGGAAAACGAAACAAACTTGGACTCGATACTAGCTTCTTGTTGACGCAAGAACAAACTTATGGATTGAATTGATAACCAATGAAAACATGTTTCGTATGGCCAAATTAGTGAAAACTCCTTCTAGTAAACTGCACAGTAATTACTTTCTCCTTATATGAGTTATCAGTATGGAACTTCAAGACTAAGATTGAAGGACATATGTATGTAGACAACATGCAGGTTGGAGTTATGTTCTTTTAATTCGAAAATTATGAAATTATTTTTATAGAAAAAACATAAAGCTCTTTTAGTAGCCACTTTCGCATTGCTGGAAAAACAGGTGGTTTTTAGAAGACGCGATAAGGGAAAAGATTCAAGAAAGGAAAAGAAGACGCAAGCCACATCAAACCAACCATGAGTTAGAACAAGCCTTTCCATTCTGCTTTGCTGAAAAAGATGATACATGAATAACACACTGCAAGAGTTGAACTAACAAACGACTGGATAAAAGAATGAACCAAGTAACTTTCTGAAGTTTCTTGGCTTTGTTTTCAACGATAATTTATTACTATGCTCGTTCAAAGTTTTCATTTTTCTGGTTCTTCCTTTTCTTGTCCAATTGGAATATGCTTGTTCACTTTGCTATGAAAAGCATCAAGTTGAAGGTAACGGTTGATGCATGCAATAAATACGAAGGGGACACAAGTTAGCAATCATGTTTGTCCAGCCACGAAGATTGGACCACACGTCAATGGTTATTTCTGTAGGCAGTTCTCCACAAGCCAAACCCAAATTATTGAACATTTCTTGGAGCTTCTTCTTTGGGCCAACTCTTTGCAATTTGCGAGAATATGGTAGTAATATAACTTGTCACTTCCCCAAACAAGATTCAGAATGCCTTGAGATAACCCTTTGACTTTCTGAATATATCTGTTCTCTTTTTCACCAATTTTGTCAAGCAAATGGAGGTTTCTAGTTGAAAAAAAGATCATATCTGAAAAGAAAGAAATTTAGTTTAGACAAAGCAAACATGAAAACACTCATGCTGCAAGTTAAGTATGGACATATCGAAAATGAAAAGGCCCGTTGTCGTCATTTGAAGAAAAGACAGATTACAAATTATGTGACTACAAAGCTGACACAACTCCAGACATCTAGTGATTTTGAGGAAGATAAGGAAGAAATGCAGCTTGTCCACAAGCTCGCAACGAACCAACTTTATCATCTCCTCTCTCCAGGCATTTTCTGTTCCGTCAATTCATTGAAAAACAGGCCCCTATTATGCTATATCTTTAAATGGGACGGATGGCTAGCTGCTAAAAAGTATATAAAGGCACATCCTAAGCGTAGAAACACCTTAATCCAATCCACTATATTTCGCTAATCAAACTCGGACTGAAATTTTTATCCCCACATGCAAATTATGAGCGTAAGAAAATCCTTTCGTAGTGGTCAACAACTACCGGGAAAAAACATGTTTACTACTGCAAGTGAAGTGAATCAATGAAGTATCTGCGTTCTCAGATTCAGATTATGTTTAGATGAAAAATACAGTCAGAAACCCAAAAATGAGTGGTTTTGCCCTTGTGCGTCATCTTTCACGTGTTTATATTGAGTCCTCATTTTGGGCGTGATCTGGCAGAAGGATTAGCAACGCACGACCACAAGTTGAGTATCAAGAATTGTCCCAATCAAGCTCTTGGGTCTATCCTGTTGGCTTCAATCGAACCACAACTGGTAAAATGTACGAGACTCTTAACTTTTAGCATCTCACTGGGGTTACCTCTTTGGAATGGTCCGTCTGTGTTGGCATGATTTGTTGAGTGATTATAGGTAGCCTTTTGAAGAAAGTGACCCTTCATCTAACCACTGTGCCTGGCTTTAATACCTGTAGCCATCACTGAGAAACACCCAGCACAGGTCTATAATTTCCTCTCAAGTAAAATCTGCAGGAAGTCAAGATGCTTGTGCTTTCACAAATCCCCCTTTTAACGACAGCAAAGTAGCGTTTGGCTTTTTTTGTTTTGTCAAGGGCGAGTTGCGATCGAGCGTTGAATATTATGCCAAAACGCTGCAATTCTAAACTTCACTATCGCCTTCGATAACCACACGCGCCCGCCCCCCCCGGCGACAATTCCATGGATTCAAAACTTTAGGCATGTCGTGTTTTCTAACTTGCCACCGGGAAAATTTACATACCAAGCTATAGTAACAAATCAATATTCTCACTAATTGCGCAATCTATTGAAGTTTCACGGTCAGGGTGGTAAAGAATAAGAACAATCATCTACTCGGAGCATTTAGTGTAAGAACAAGTACCGACAAAGATGTGAACAGAAAACTGCAGTTTTATTCAGCGGATCAGAGAATTGACCATCAGTACATGATCTAAATCTAAGAAAAAAGATGAACTGAGTCATCAGAAAGAAGCTCGAGCGAGCAAAACAGCAACTATTTGCCGATTCGTGCCCGAGCCGGTCCAATGGATAGGAGTTTCGTGGAAGCTGTTGCTAAGCAAAAGCATGTTGCCATGTTGTGAACAATGAAATTATGTTCTGTGGCTAAAAGTAACACGCCAACTCTGAGGAGATTAGAAAACCAGAACAAAATGGATATCCGGGACGACATCAAAATACATCAGCATGAAAAGTTATTATTATCCGATAAACTGAAGTTCATATTACTCAAAGAACTGCAAGTTCAATTCCTACCAACTCAAAATTTCAACTTTTATTCCATGCTGAAGTCGAGTTCTTGCAATTATGCTCAGCTGCTGCCAGGAATTTCAAGTCATTCTGTATTTGCCTAAATTTATCTCGAGACTCTGTTAACTGTGTCGCAGTACATGTGAGATCAACCAACACAACTATCTAACGAAGAACTGGCATTGATTTTCCTGTTTTGCCGATGCTACATGGTTCCGTTTGATTCATGGACTTAGGCAAAGTGCTATCGGTCTCACTTGAATGGGCCGGTGGCCCTGGTGCTCTGTTTATAGAAAGGCCTGGCACTTGAAGCCAACTTCCAAATCCATATGATAACTTACTCCAATCTTTGTAAATTTTTTGACAATTTTCTAAACTTTTCCAAATCAGTTTTTGTCACCATCTTTCATTTTTCTTTACATTGTCGCCTCCACCTGTAAAGACAAAAAAAAAAAAAAAAAAAAAAATGTAGTTGAAGCTTCTTCATTTAGTTTTCTTTTTTGGTTTTAGTGTTAAATCGGTGTCTTGGCCAGTTTTTGTGCATTTCAATTGATCCACCACTCCAAGTGATACTAAAGGAGGCACTCTTAGATATCGGCCTACTGCACTCAGGATTTTACTTTGGAGCACTTCCAATAAAATTTGAACCCAAGACCACAAAGATGAAGATTTCACTTACATATTATTTGAAAACCAAATCAAGTTTTGTATACCGACATTATGGAAATGTGTTATTTGTTTTCACCACTACATATGGATAAAGTTAATGCGTGAACATTGAATTTGTGATAGCTTAAATTTTCAAATTTTATTTTCGATTAAATAAATTGGGCATTTCGTCGACGCGCCAATAATGCTATTTTCTGAGCTGATCACTCATGTTGAAGACTTTCTACAACACCTGTTTCCAATTCCATACCGAATTAGAAACTGAGTAATCACCACAACCAATTTACTAAACAGTTATCAATCACATGCATCAGTATAAAATAAAAGACATTCCTACTAACTATCCCAAGAACCCATCGCATTTTATCACTTTAAATACAAACTTCGCTCTGATACCATAAAAATGGGATGTCACGCCCCGAACCTTCGAGCGCGTGCCCATCCTGTTCTGGTCAATAAAATTTTGCAACTTCCTAGGACGAGTCGCTGACCATTTCATTTTATTGCATATGCGGAAGCGAAGATAAATCTCCTGATAGTAATCATCTCGGGATAGAAAAGCAAGACAACAAATTTACAAACAAACATGTTTTTATATATACATAGAGTCATGTATAAAAGTCTATGGCCAAAAGACTTCAAAAGACTAACTTTCCAAAAAGAAGCGGTCCTAATTGACCTACGCTTCAAATCACCTCCTCTTAGCTCCAGGTCCTTCACTCGACGACCCTGAAAATGATTATACAACAACCGATGAGACAATATCTCAGCCAGTCCATGCTCTAAACCCCGATTAGGAGGAAATACGCCTATAAGCGTTCTAATCATGCAATCATACAATCACAGAGCCTTACCTTGGTCTCAGATCCACCCTGCAGGTCAGTACAGTTTATAACTCAGACAGCATGAAAGAATGAGCAACAACTGAGCTCGATTGACTGGGACGCGATATTGAAATTCTCAAATAAGCATAGGAGTCTTGATTATAGGGTCAAATTGTTATGACACGTCCTATACTATGCTACACAATTTTGTCTCATAATTCGGCACATTCAACTCAATTAAACACTCGTTCCTAGTTTTGATCTCAGCATATAGCACGGCCTACTCTCTATTCGACTGCAAGGCTTCATCTCACCCCATTGAGCACAGCACGTCTCTTTTAGATGACTTTCCCGAAAGAGCATAGGGTCTAAAATCAACTGCGACCGGCTTCCCGTTATCCAGGGGTATTCCAAATAGGAATAGCGTCCAACTTAACAGCCCGGGACGATTTTTCTTAATCATCACACGATCTCTCAAATATGGCCCAGGGCACCGTGCATTTCACTCAAATACGAACAATTAAAATGGTAAACTTGGCCTTTTTCTTCATATTGGAAATACTTTGAAAATTAGGGGTGTGGGTACACAAATCAACTTGACCCGAAAAATTGACATTCTTTTAAAATCCCACTATTTTTTATAGTAATAAAAACCATTTTCGGTATCAAAATCCGACACTTGAGATTTTCTGAATAAAAATTGGAAATTCACAAATTTTCAAATTAAATACCGTAAATCAAATATGCACTCAATTTGCATAATTTAACACTCAATTGTAGAAATTAATCACACTATTGCAATCGCACGAAATTCCGGTTACCGGCTATCGCGGCCTAATTTTCGGAAAAATAATTAATAAATAATTAATTTCGAAAATTAATTAATTAATTCAATTTAATTCCTAAAAATACTAACTTAGGCCAAAATTATTAAATTAAATACCAATACGAACTCGAAAAATCCCCGAACCCTTCTAGATAAATAGTACGGTTTATTTAGGCCTTAGCTAAACCATGCTAACCATCTAACATGCTCAATTAAATAATTAAATTTCTAATTTAATCTAACTAACTACCTAATTCCTAATTAAATAAATCTAAACACCCTTTAAACGTTATTAGCCTACTAAGAAGAGTTTAGAGTATAAACTCACTAGTTAATTACAGAAACTGGTTCACTGCGACGACAACGCGACGGCGGCCAAAATCCAAATTTTCGGCGACGTCGGCGGACACTCAGGCCGAGCCTAAAAGGCTCGCAAGCCCACAGAAATTTCTGGGCTTAAACTTGGGCTGCTTCGCGGGCTGACTTCAAGACTGGGCCTGACTTCAAATGGGCTGGAATTTCGCGGGCTTGTTGGACTGGACTGCTGAAGATGGGCTTGACTGGCGCTGGAATTGCTGGGCTGAAAATGGAGGAAAACCGTTGGATTGTGGGCTCAATGGTGCTGAGCCCACGTCGATGCAACTGAAAGCGGTCTGCTAAACTGAACGAGAAGAGACGGGCGTGAAGCTCTGCTTCGGTCTTCTTCTTTGCCGAAGGTTGACCGTGAGCTGGCGGCGCATGGACGAAGAGCAGCAGCTTCGTCTGAGCCACGAGAGACACGCGGATGCTGGGTCAACCTTGGTGGAAGCAAAGAGCCGGTTTGTTGACTGACGAGGCTTCATTCGGTGGAGACAGCGAGAGAGAAAGAGAGGCAACGTGGAGCGGGGGTATTCGGCTGATGGGTGATGAAGATGATGGATGACGATGATGATGTGGGCGTGGCTTCGGCAGAAGGTGGGAGAGTCAACAGCTTACTGGAGCTGACCGAATTAGACGAAACTTGGTGGGATTGATGGCGTGGCTTCGGTCTTCGTGGGCTTCGCTGGGGACGTCTCAAATGAAGGAAAATGAAAGCTCGTGGTTGAGAGGAAAGATTTAAAGGAGAACCGAGCTTCAACGAAAAAGAAGGCGAAGGCGGCAGCTCGAAGGAGGAGGTCGGCAGAAATGTGCTTAACGAGCTGGATGAGAGAAGGAGGCCAAAAAGTCCACATACTTAGCCATTTAATTAAGTGCTTGGTCAAAAAAAAAAAAAAAAAAAAAGTGCTTGGTCCCCCCTTTTGGTCATCAAGCCTACCACTTTATCCCATATTTCTTTCTTGCTTAAAACTCCATAAATAGTCCAATTTTGGTGTTAAAGTATAGCCCATCAACCATAAATCCAAATTTCACTTAATTTAACTTCAATTCCCATCCAAAATTTTTAATTTGGTGTCCAAATTTGATGTAGAAAAAGCCCACAAAGTTTCTATAATTCCCCTTTTCCATATAGCTCGATTTGCAAGTTGAAAATCTCTTCGATTTGGCCGATCTGAATTTCCTTTAGTTTTCCGCAACGTCTAAATCAGTTTTCCGTAAAAATTTTGGAATCTCAGAAAATTCTTCGGAGGATGAG
Source organism: Eucalyptus erythrocorys (assembly GCA_014182555.1). Classification (NCBI taxonomy): domain Eukaryota; kingdom Viridiplantae; phylum Streptophyta; class Magnoliopsida; order Myrtales; family Myrtaceae; genus Eucalyptus; species Eucalyptus erythrocorys. Next base: position 49,006,923 of record CM024599.1, on the reverse strand, counting down.
TCGACGTTCCTAAAATAGCTCGTGACAACACAAAACTTTTAATTTCTGAAATTGGATTCAAATTCGCGGTTATTTTCAATCCGGCGCGCTTTTAGCATGACCTAGTCTACCGGGTAACGTTTAGAAATTTTTGGTGCAATTGACCCGTGATCAATTTATTTCGAGTCACATTGTACGTCTTTGACACATTGGCGACTATCGGTTGTCGTGAAAATCTCAAGTTTTCAATTATGGGCACCGGGTACCAAAACGACAGAAAATCAATTTAGTGCCGATTAATGAGAATTTTGTAATCAAGTGGAATCACCCACATTTTGATCACATATCTTAGTTGAGTCGACCTATCTCTGATATCTTATCGATCTCTGATGGTGACGTAATGACCCTTGCAAACCAACACGGTCGAACAATCGATTCTTGATCGAATTCTTAAATCCAATTGCATTTAGATTCCTTAATTGTTTCCTAGATAGTCGAGTTATCTCATGAGTGATCAGCTTAGAAAATAGCACTATTGGCACATTGACAAAAGATCCGATTTATTTAATCGAAACAAAATATGAAAATTTAGGCTGTCACAGAATTTGTCCATGGAGCCTAAGATTGTAGAGTTGTAGTTTGTAACCTTTAAGTTGAGTTCCGACCGCTTAGGAGTGTTTACGTCTTACAATAGGGTTATATAGGCCGTGTTGAATTATTTGTACAAGGGATACAAGATCATCACTACGAATTATGTATCTTTTAATTTGTTGACTTAATCTTCTAGTTCCTGCATTTTAACTTTCTGGTTCTTGCATTTTCTTTCTTCTAGAATAATTAGTTTTAGTTCTTGATTACACGTGCCACTTCCTGTCCGAATTGGCACGGAACACGATTGGATAGAAAACCAAATATTATCTTTTGGTGAAAGGAAGGATAGATTGATGACATGGACTTGGTCTCCACATCACCTAGAGAATAAAGACACTGACATAATTTTTCGGCATTAATCTAATGCAGCCGAAGTAGTGTAGTCAAACGAATAACAACCCATGATAGTCTTTGTCCTTTCGAAAAGAGTGCACCCACCAACTTTTGAAAAGGAAAAGCTGCAATCGAGCCTTTGTCATTCTTTAGCTCGCTTTCATACCTGATTAAACTTGATTTTGCTAGAAACTTAGATCTCTGGGTGATACCATCGTCATCATTAGATGACTGATGACATGATATTTTTCCCATTATGGGAACGAATTCTCTTTTATGAAAACCATTGAATTTTCTCCCTTGTCGGGTCCACTCTTGCCATCATTGGTGGCTTCGTTAATTCTATGGTGTTGCTCCCATTTTGCACGTGTTTTGAAGTGCACTCGGGAGATAGGACAAAACACTCCAGCTTCAGCATCTAGGGCTTTTAAAAAAGTCAATTTGTGGTTGCCACATTGGCTTTAAAATCGAGTCTCTTTCCCATCCCTCTGTACCTGGTTCGATATTAGCCGATACAAGCCAATAGTCAAACCTCGACTTTGAACTTTAAACTGATCGCTTGCTTTACAAAGAAGCTTCCCCTAATCCTCATAAGGGCACGCCCAATGGCGATCTCTTCCCTGATAAAAGAGAGATATCAACTATAGGGCGAAATAAGGCACGACATCCCCACATGCAGCAAACGCAAGGCGGACGATGAAGCTACTCTACCGGGGTTTCGATTTTACCCCACAAGCAAAAATGAAATATCATCAAAATACCAGACGATAGGGGTGATTGGGTCCAGGGTGGGTAGGATCTAGACCTGAATTCTATACCCAACCCTGTTATAACCGGTTCCTCTTTTCTGGACCCTATACCCGACCTTGTTTGTATTAGACTCTGTATCCGACCCACCCCATTTTTTCAATCCAGTTCCAGGGTTAACCCTATTTCCACTAGAACTTGTTTTGCAATCTCCCGATATCTTATACAATTTCGAATTTTATATTAATATGCGAAAAAATAACGTAATCCTCCTAATTTATATTGAAACATTAAGCACTTGTAATAAATAAATACATGAACTTTTTGACTAAATGAAAAATTAAGGATCCACAAGGCTAATTATAATAAATAAAATCATAAGGTAAAGAATTATCAACAAATATGGGTCTAATATTAGTCTTATCTTCACAACTACTATATGAAGCTACTCATTTATGCAAGCATAACTCCTCCTACAAAAGAGAAATTAGGCGAGCTAATCCATGTGATACACAAGAATTTGGCGATAACGAACATCGTCCATCCATTGGACGGTGTGAGAGGAAGCCGGTGAGGGAGGGAAGCAAGCGAGGAAGAGGAATGTCCTCCCGTGTGTGTTTGAGAGAGCCAAGAGAAAAAACGTTGTGTGATTGCAGGAGTAAGAATATAAATCGGGAGAAAAAAAAAGGGTTTTAGACCTCTACTTACAAAACCGGTTCCAAAACCGGTCCAGGAACCAGTTTCCGGGTGAGTAATCACTCGGAACCTGTTCCTGAATCGATTTAAACCGGTTCTGAATTTTGCGAACCGGTTCCTAGACCGATTTCAACGGGAATTGGTTTCCGACCCTATTTTCTCAGTGGGTCGGTCCGGGAATCGGGTATACCCGGTCCGGTTACACACCCATATCGGATGATACATTCATTTGATAATGTAATTAATAAGTTCTCGCATGAAATGTTTCTTTCCTTTCTTCTAAAATTTTTTAAGATATTATTGCTAAGATAAATGAGAAATTAATTTTTTCTCCCTCTTGTCAAAACTGATACTAAGTAAATTATGTAGAGTATGCAAACCTTTGCTCTGATATTGTAGAGGGCGAAGCTTATAAAATATGCGGAAGCGTTGTGATAATTACACGAGATAATTGTAATAGATAATTCAAGACACTGGTTATGCTAAACCACATCTAAATATAACTCTCCAATAATCATTCAAACATAATTATTACAATATACTCTCTATCACACCACATACAAAAGACTTAAACTCAATCACACTCAGCTATTATATTTTCCCTTCTCGATCACGGAGGGATAACTCTCTCACATAAAGCTATTGAAGCTGTAGTGCCTCTAACTTGAAGTTCACCGTTGCACTTGGTGACTTGAGACCCTCTTTGGCGTGAGGCTCACACCTTGATTTCTCCCTGATGAGACTCTCTTTCTCTTAATCTCTTCTTCTGTCAACTTGTGTGGCCATTATTTATTTATTTATTTATTTATTTTATTTTTTTATGTTTGCACTCCCAAGCCTTATTTACGAGCTAGTTTCACCAACTATTGAGGCATGACAATTTTCACATTTTCACCGCCATATTACAACTGCAAGACAACTCATTTTCTTCTTCTCCAAGTATTGTTGCTGCCCAAGGAAAAAAAAAAAAAAAGTACTCTTGCTGCCCACGTAGGTTTCTTCTTCAGCCACTATTGTTGACTTTCAATCAAGTTTCTCTTCTTCATTGCCTCAGCCTCTCTTGGACTTCTTTTTATCTTCTTCACGTGTTTCCCATACACGTAGACTTCTTTGGCTTGTTTAGGATTTCTTCATGCTTATGGATTCCTGTTATTATATTAGGTGTTGACTCCAACAAATTAAAGGCCCTCCGCCTTGTCCCATAATCTCTCACCACCACAAGGTAACGCTGCACCTAGAGGCCGGCCACCAGGAGGAGTATATTGATCATCAGATTTCCTAGTTGTCCCATTGATGATGACATCTTTTGACTTTATCTATTGGAAAAAAGAAGGGTTGAAGATTCCGCGCGCTCCGAACGCGCAATGTAAATTGGATTGAAGTTTCCCCCTCACATTTTACGAGGAAGCATGGCCTAATGTTGACCTCCACCTTTATATTGTGAGCAACTCTGTATATAATATTTCATTAGGCTAAATTAAAGGAGGAGATGTCAATGATGGATTCGTGATTCAAGGAGGAGATGAACCTACAACGTAGATTGGATTGAAGTTTTCCGTCTTCATCTTATTCCTGAGAAAGCATAGCCTAATGTTGGTTTCCAACTTCAAATTGCGAGCAAAGATGACATCAATGTAATGTTTTATTAGGCTAACTTAAAGGAGGAGATGTCGACGATGGACTCACAATGAAGAAGGAGATGAACCCACGGCATAGATTGGATTGAACTCTCCCTTTCTCAATTGGCAAATAGTAAAAGTGTTTAGAATTGAATTCGCAACATTGAAAAGTTTATAACCAAATTGGCAAAAATGCAATACATTTAGAATTTTTTGAACAATTTTCCTGGGATGAGCACTCTTGACTAGAGTTTGCAGGCTCCATTTGGAAGTCCAAATGGAAAAAAGAGAAGGGAAATCAACATAGTGAAGGGACATGTGTTAAAGTCATCGGCGGGATACTAATCACATGACCTCCAGAAATATTTGAATGGGAAAATATATATAGGAATCGGCTTAAGAGGATGACTTTGCAAACGAATACCCACGAAATCGGGGAGATGAGTCCGGAGTTCTACTTCCCTAGGCTAGGTTAATTTACGCTCTCTGTCAGGAAAAAAGGGTAGGAAAATACAGAGCAATCCAAGCCTGAAGAACCCAAAAAGGGCCAAAGAAAATGTCCGACGCATTTGCATGCATCGACAAAGATACATGTGTGTGGATTCCTCGTATAATGCGGCAAGGATGACAGTGACATGACCCAAGGCTATCATGCGCCGCCTGCCAAGGAATATGCTATATCGACAAAGTGCTCGGAAACTGACTGGTGGTAAAAGATGCATTTAGAAAGCCAGAATAACGAAAAGGAAATTTGAGTGGTTTCTTTATCGGTGGTCATGGAAAAGCTTGGTTATGAAGGTGCCATGGGAAAGATCATCATCTTCGACCTACTGGAAGTATTTGAATTGGGAAGTTTTCGATATCCCTAACATATGTCCCATATGGACAAAGGCCGGTAATGCCAAATAGGTCCAAAAGGGTGATCGGCATCAACCTAGAAGGGAATGAAAAGCAGTTTATCGACAGCGACCAAAAATTAATTACAGCACCTAAGTGACTGCAATTTATGCGAAAGTCCAAACAACATAATCGAAAAGCTTTGTTGATTTTGGTTTTTTTTTTTTTTCTTAAACAGAAGAGATATTGGATTTAGTCTCAAGTACCATCGGTAAAATTTAAGGTCAAAGGCAAGGAAAAGCCCTAAATTAACTAGATTTGGGCAATCAGACACACTCTATCATGGAAATTTCATGGATAGGAAGCTTTTCTCTAACAAGGTGCGGAAATCAACCCTTTAGAGTTGGAGGGATACGATCTGATGGATCTCGTATAAAGCAGGGACCCAGAGTTACCTGATCAAGATTATTCCATAGAGTCGTCGTGGGGCTGGAACATATAGTTGTCATTTGTCGAAGCGAGAGAGATATGCGGAAGCCAAATATTCAGGAGCCTTGGGATTTAATTGAAGCACTGGGTTGAAGTATAATGGAGAATTCCGAGAAAAGAGAAACTGGAACGAGGAGTAGCTTGCATCAAAATTGAAGACGAAGATGAAGATGAAAGTGAATGAAAATGAAATTTTGTCAAGTCTCTATAACATTCCAAAAGACGCAATGACTAATGGTAATGGTTCGGGAAACTTATCGATCAGAGGATCATGTGTCAAGATGTTACAAAGGCGAGGATAAAGTGGTTGTCAAAATGCGGAGTGCGAAGCATCGGAGAGATATAATACGCACCCATCCAAACTTTTCAGAGGTAATCATTCGTGCCTTTCAAATTTTTAAAAGAACAAAAATTGGAGTATGTGTTTATACCAAAAAAATAGCCAAATCTTTATGATCGACATTATGCTGATCCGAGCAAATATAACTTGGCATCAAATGTGTTGTGGCTATCGACAATTTGCCAATCATGGGAATTTTTTGTCGTTGACCAGGTGAATCGATGACCATGAGCATAGTCGTCAGTATAGAGTGATGGCTGATCAATGATCGAGACTTGTGTAAATTTAAATAAGTGCGGAGTACCAAAACCGAGAAAGATGAAGATGTGGATTGATGGCTGAATGGAGTGAAGGCTTTAGAGTTATAAGCACTCGAAGAGCAAGATAACAGCCAGAATTCCACTAGCCTGTATTAATTTAAGTGGGCAAAAGGGTTGGCTTTTTATCAGGTTCTATGTCTACTGTTGGAAAACGGATTCCCAAAAATAACAAATAATGATCTGATACTCAATCGGATATCGAAAAGGAAACATGGAAAGTGTGTCCAGAAAACATGTTACACCAATCATAAGGTACATTACAGAGTTGAACATATCTTATAATTCACAGATTAAATACCGTTGTCATAATTTGAGAAGAAATTCTGATACTGTTCTTCAAAAGAACGTACTGTCCTTGGAGAGAAACTGAAAGAACGTAGAAAAGCAAGAGAACATGTTTTCTCTCATTTTTAGATTACGTAACAACCATTCAGATTTTCTCTTCCTTATTTTCTTTTATCTACAGTAACTGCACTCTTTTTCTATGGGCCTTTCATTTATGGGTTGGGTTTTGATCCAACATGGGCGGACGGGCTTCAATAAGCCCATCAAACACAAAAACCCAATAGTTGCTTTGATCAGATTCTGTCTATAATAGTCGCTTTCATCAGATTCTATGTCTACAATAGTCAGCTTCGTGGAAGGAGTTGACCCTTTATCAAATTCTATGTCTATAGTAGTTGGAGGGTAGCGGAGGTAATGATATTAAGACTGATAACGGCCAAATCCTTCCACTCTTCGATTTTCTCTCTCCTTTTGCCTGCTTTAATTAATCTTTCAGGAGCTTGATACGGTTTTATGGTTGGCATAATCAGGCCAAGTTCAAAGCTTGATTAGACGGTTGGGGATACGTCGCTTTTCCCATGATTTAAAAAGCGCATCTGTCCACAACCCTTTTCAGATCCGAAAGAGAATGAAAGGATCGAAATCGGTTTTAATTAAATCGTGCTGTCATCATCAATTGACTGCAGTTCCACGGCATGTTTTTTGGATGATGACATTTTGCTTATATAGGAGATATGGATGGCCATCGTTTTGATCAGCTTAAGAAGATGTTACCAATGATCTCTTGGGCCAACTCCAATTAAAAGGTTACCACCACATCTCTACTATCCGAGGCTCCATTAAATATATTCCATGATCGCACGTTTACTTCATCCATAAGCGGTTGTAACTCTTCGGTTGTGCTGTGGACTCGACTAATCTCCATAATTCCAATCTCCCCGAGGTACAGTTTAAATAACTCGAAGGAATTGAAAAGAGACTTACTTCGACCAGATGCTTAGTAAAGAGACTTTATTTGAAGATAAATAGAAGCAACTCATGTGATTCGACCCAGAAACAAGAAGAATGACCAATTATTCTATTTACCAATTAATCACTAATAAAAGATTGCTTGTTAAATAATCCAAGATTAGACGTATATCTTTACACGGCCGTCTTGCACTCGCTTTTTTTTTTTTTTTTTTTTCCATTTATGAACCTCGCATTCATACATCTTTCTCACATGGGATCGGCATATTGGGCAACACAAAATTAAATAAGATAAAACAAAAGCTTTCCATCGAATAAGTCTTTTAAAAATTGGACATATATCAATAAAAATGGAGCTGATGATCAAGCTTTCGGAGTTGGCCCAAGAGATCATTGGTAACATCTTCTTAAGCTGATCACAACGATGGCCACGCATATCTCCAAGATAAGCAAAAATGTCACCATCCAGAAAAAACATGCTATGGAACTGCAAATTGATTGTTGCTGACAAAACGATATAATTAAAACCGATCGATTTCAATCTTTATATTCTTTTTCGGAATCTGAAAAAGGGTTGTGACCCGCTTTTGAATCACGGGACGAGTGAAGTAATCCACGACTTAGTCTAGCTTTGAATTTGGCCTGATTGAAGAGAGAAAATCGAAGAGTGGAAGGAGGACCCTTATCCGGTTCTTTGTCTATAATAGTCGCTTCGAGGAGGGGAATGGAAGAAATGATATTTAAGCCTGATAACGAGTTGTCTTAATGATGATGATTATTGTTAAAGAAGGTGGATTTCTGTCGTGACACGCCCAAATTCTGTTCTTTATTTGCCAAAATGTCCACCGATGTCCATTGACCGAGCCAAAATGTGCCACCTCCCCAAAACATGCCAATTACACGAGTTGGTTTATACTCAAATCACAAAAAGATCTTGAGAGATTCTAGGGGAATTATTATTAAATTTTTTAAAGATTTAAACTGTTAGATGAATACAATATTTATTATTTAAATATTATAATATTTATTTATTAATTAGGAACCAAAAAGAAAAAGAAGAGCAGTTGAGCAAACTATGTAACATGAGCCGGCTCTTTTTTTTGGGTCTCGCGTTGAAACGCTGAAAACGTTGTATCCAAGGTTAGATTTGGCGGCCAACACGAAAGGCAGAAATTTCGGAAGAATAAACAAGGTTATCGAACCGGCAGACTCTGAAGCTTGATGTCACAAAGCACGACGGAGAGTGACCTCTTGCTTGCTTGACATGACCCCCAACTGCAGCCATCATCCTGCAGGCCTGCAACTCCTTCACCGCGTCGTTTCTTATCTCCGTACTCCCGTATATAACCCCCAACTGCAGCCATCCTCCTGCATGCCTGCAACTCCTGCTAGCAATTCTAACTACACCCTCATTCCTTCTTCCTCAATTCCAATGTCCAACTCTCTCTCTCCCTTCCCCCCTCCCCCCTCCCCTCCCCCGGTGCATGGAGAATCCGAACAACCAGGTCTTCCATGAATGCATTCATGTCCTCCCAGAAGGTGGCTCCGAATGCTTTGATGACGACGGTCGTCCCAAACGCACAGGTATTTTGTTTTTCTCTTCATTTCTTTTCCAAAAAGAGTAAAGTGAAAATTACCCCAACTTGTTATGAAAGACATGGGCGAGCTAGCACAAAGAATCACCCGTCTTCAAGATCATTTGCATCATGTCAATACCGCCACTAAACTAGGGAATAAAGCAACAGAAGTATGAGATATTCTTCACGTCAACCCATCTTGTGATCTCAGGACAGTCGGTGAAATTATCATCTTTTTTTTGAAAAATGCTTAGAGGACAATAAAGTGACATTACCCTCCTAATCACACGTCTCCAAGTGTGTTTTCTGGCAGTATATTGTATTAACAGTAAATATGAAGATGCGTGGTGATGATCGTTCTTTAAGCGTTGCTCCTTTTTTTTTTTTTCCCTCGATTAGATGAAGCAGCAATTCTCTTCTCTTTTCCATTTTAACGGAATAAATTAAAATGGAAGTTGGAATTGTTAGTGACGTATTGCTCTTGGTGGTAGGGGTGAGCATCGGTTCAAGGTCGACCCTGGACCGACCCTGAACCGGCCCAACCCTGCCGGTCCTGGTCCGGTTCCTAAGGAGATTGGGTCGGTCCTTGATTCTAGAATTCCAAGACCAGCACTATGCGGGTCGGTCTTCGGTCCTGAGAGTTCCGGATTGGTACAACCCGGACCAACCCTGACTACACACACACACACACACAATATTATTTATGATTTTTTTATATAGAGAAAACCTTAAAATAAACGGTGTCAATAACATTAAATAGCTCTTTAGTGAAGAGTTCAAGTAAATTTATCTTATTTTTTAATAACTTAGGTTTTTAATGTTTTTTATGGTGTAAATAGTCATAATTTACGAAGGGGGAAAATATTTTTGTGAGGAGTCCTCACAGTATCCAAAAAGGCACCTTATGGCATCCTTTTCTAGTATTCGTTATCTTTTGTCTTATTTGTCCTCTTATTCTTCAATTTGCTAAAATTGAAAAAAAAAAAAAAAAAACAACTTTTCCACTTGCCACTTAACACTCGCCTCACTCGCTTTAGATCACTTGTGCCGCTCGCCGCTCGATGCTCGCTTGGCTTGTTGCTCCTCGCTCGACATTTGATGCTCATTTTGTTCAACAATCACCTCACTTAACTCTCACCATTTGCCTTTCTTAGCTGACGTTGTTCATCATCGAATCCATTGGGTCGGTACGGTCCTCGATTGTCATTTCAAGTAGTACAAAAAATGAAATAAAAATTATCAGTTGGTTCCGGGTTGACCTTGGAACCGGACCGAACCCAATGGGTCGGTCCGGTCCTTGGTCTCAAGCTCAATAGGGTCGGTCCTGGCCCCAAAATTGAGGGCCAACACTCGCGGATTGGTCACAGGGTTAGGGGTGGGCCACCAACCCGGACCATGCTCACCCCTACTTGGTGGGCCTGTGTCGTGAAGAGATTTGGTTCTGTCTTAGATGTGACGTCTTCATGTGGGGTCTTCACGTGGGGCCCAACTTTTCTGGCGGCCTGTTTTTTTTTTTTTTTTTGGCGACCTTGGAACTGAGCATCCTCTTTCTCCTCTCTTCCTCTCCCCTCTCCCCTCCCTCCCCTGGACGCTCTCTCTCTCTCTCTCTCTCTGTCGCCCAACTCTCTCTCTTCCACCGAGCCTTCGGCCGAAGGACGAACCACCGGGCCGCCCCTCCGGCTCCGGCGTCGCCTGGGCTCACGGCTGGATTGCTTCCCTCTTCCTCGCTCGCAAGAACCTCTTTGGCTACATCCCTGCCGAGCTCGGCCTCCTCGGCTCGCTTAGACGGCTCAACCTCGCCCGCAGTGACTTCTCCACGTCCATCCCCTCCCGCCTCTTCAATGTGACCTCACTCGTCTCTCTCGAACTCTCCCTAAACTCGTTCTCCAGTCCGATCCCGACCCAGATCAAGAACCTCCGTAACCTCGCCCACTTGGACCCGTCCTCCAACTCGCTCAGTGGGTCGCTCCTGGTCACTCCCTGAAGCGCTCGCGAAGCTCAGGAGCCTCTCCGGGACGCTGAACCTGTCATACAACGTTCTCTCCGGAGAGGTCCCGGCTGTGCCCTCTCTCTCTCTCTCTCTCTCTCTCTCTCTCCCCCCCCCGAGTCACGACCGAGCCCTCGTCCAACGAACCACCGCGCGGCCTTCGCCTCTGCTGTCGCGAAGTTCGTCGGTCGGGCGCGATGGTTCGTCGATCGGCCGAAGGCTCGGTGGGGGAAAGAGGGGGGGTGATCACAGTCCTTCTGGTTTGTCACTTTGTCACAAGATGCACTGAATATTTTCTTGGCTTGTGTGTGAATGAATGCAGGGACGGTATGGACAGCGAGCGCTCTCATAATCACAGCACTGATCGGATCTGAAGGCCCGTCCCTGGCTTGGGCCATCACGCAGCTCGGCTGGATTGCCGGCCCCACCATCATGCTCATATTTGCCTTTGTCACTTACTACACCTCCACCCCCTCACCACCTGTTATCGCTCCGGCGACCCCGCCGCCAGCAACCGTAACTACGCCTACATGGGTGCTGTCCATGACAATCTTGGTATGTCACATTTGTATTTGTGTTCATGTTCATATTCACATACTAATATCCGAGTCAAGTCCAATCATGTTGTGTTGGGTGCTAAAATCTTCTCTTTGATAAAATTCTCCAGGTAGCTTCAAAATAAAGCTTTTTGAGCTGGTTCTATACGTGAACATATTTGGGGTTGCCATTGGTTACACCATTGCATCTTCCACCAGCATGATGTGAGTCTATTTGCAGTGAGAATTCTAGCGATTGCTATTTCAATGGTGTCGAAAGTTATGTGAGTTTGATTTTATTGGCTTCCATGGTCATTGCAGGGCTATCAAGAGGTCCAATTGCTTCCACGAGAAAGGTGAGAAGGACCCGTGTCACGTCAACAGCAATCCTTACATGATTGCCTTTGGCTTCGTTGAAATCATTTTATCTCAGATCCCCAATTTCGATCGGCTGTGGTGGCTGTCAATCGTCGCCGCCTTCATGTCCTTTACCTACACCATCATTGAACTTGGCCTTAGTATTGCCAAACTTGCAGGCACGTGAAATTTTTTCTTGGTAAACTGCTCTATTTATGTTTCTAAGCTATCTCCATTAGTGATAGAACCAAAGTCGAATTATGAAGTTCTGATTTAGTGTTCTCTTCTGGTTTGTTTTATCTTCAGAGACAGGGAAAATTAAGGGAAGTCTCACTGGAATCAACATCGGGGCCTTGACTTCAACGCAGAAAATATGGAGGAACTTCCAGGCTCTTGGTCACATCGCCTTTGCCTATTCGTACTTCCTCATCCTCGTTGAAGTGCAGGTGACCTGAGCTCTCTCAAATTGATGACACAAGAAAGTACCAGTGATGTTTAATAGTTCTGATGAATTGAAATAATTGACATGATGACTTTATATTTGTTTTAGGACACCATCCGGTCCTCTACATCTGAATCGAAGACAATGAAGAAGGCGAGTCTTATCAGCATAGCAGCCACAACCCTTTTCTACGTGATCTGTGGATGCATGGGCTACGCAGCCTTTGGCGATATGGCACCCAAAAACCTCCTTACTAGATTCGGCTTCTACAACCCACACTGGGTGGTCGACATTGCAAACGCCGCAATTGTGATCCAACTCGTCTGCGCGTACCAATTCAACTGCCAACCGCTATTCAACCATGTTGAGAAGACCTTGGGAAAGAAATTTCCCAACAGCCAGTTAATCTCGAGGGAGATTGAAATCCCCGCCCCTTGGTGCGGATCTTACAAGCTCAAACTCTTGCGGTTGGTCTGGAGGACGGTCTTCGTGATCGGGACCATCTTCATCTCCATGCTCCTCCCATTCTTCAACGACATTGTTGGGCTGCTCAGAGCTCTAGGTTTTTGGCCCCTCACGGTCTTTTTCCCGGTCGAGCTGTACATTAAGCAGAAGAAAATACCCAAGTGGGGCACCAAGTGGGTGTGCCACCAGATTGTAAGTGTGGCTTGCCTTATTATCACCATTGCTGCCGCCGCTGGCTCTGTCGCCAATGTATTTCTCGACCTCAAGTCCTTCAAGCCATTCGGTACCGACTAGTAAATAACGTGCAACTGACAGGCATGTCGCACGTAAGGAAAGGAAAGAGTGAAGGCGAGAGAGATCTTTTTCGTGTTCATGTTCGCAGAAAGGTCTATTGCGTCTGTGAAATTTGCTGTGTGATAAGTTTTAGGGTCAAATTTCAGTTTCACTGTATAATCTATGTTGGGACGGAAGGGCCATTTTAGTGTCTGCATGTTGTGTGCATCGTCGTAAGAATGTGACTCTTGTATAATTTATCGATAAAAATTGGGAGCTTCAAGAAAAAGGAAGTTCAAGGTCTTCTCTTGCTCATGTATTTTGATTTTGGGGGCTATACACGAGCAGAGTTCATGAAAAAAAGAAGTACATGATGACCGTTAAATGCAACGACGGGTTTGTCATCTGAGCGCATAGTCATGACAAGGACAAAACCGACGGAGCTTTAGTCCTATCTTCGCCACCAAAATGTCGAAAGCCTCTCTAAGAAAAGCATTCGTTTGATTTAATTTCTCGTGATCTCGATAGTGTACGAATTCGATAGAGCAGTTAGATCTCGAAAGCAAAGAAATCTCTTGTTCTGGTCCATTTCTCCCCAATTTCATCATTAATTCATGAATTTGCAATATGGAATTGGTGATCATCCCACGATCGTTATGCAGTTTCTGATCATGTATAAAATCATATTTGCTTTTAGCAAAAATTAAAACCAACATGACAAGACTTGAACTTCTCTATTATTCGAGCGCTATCTTAAGGTTGAAGACACGAAGACTAGGGCATTGGAAAAATCACAAGGAAATGGCCCCGTTCACACTTGTGCACAATAAAGCCGCTCGGTGTTGAATAAACGCTGAGCAGCTTAGTCGTCGGAGCTTTTTTAAGGGGACCCCAGAATAACCAAGGGGGACGGTTGATGTTCCGTGCGTGCCGGGCATGCGTATATTTTCTTTCTTTTATTATTATTATTATTATTATTATTATTATTATTATTATTATTATTATTTTGTGATTCATGCTCATAATTAGTGAATAAGATTCTTATTTTTTTATGAGCAAAAGCTAAGATTTTTTTGTGATTAAGTGAGAAACACGGACTCATTTTGTTGGCACATTTTTTAGGAGGCAAGCTAAAAGGTAGGAGTCAAGGTAGGCGGCCGCCGCCGCTGCCGCCGGCGGGAGACTTTCAGCTGCTAGTGGTTGGCGGACTCTCCAAGGAATATCACTGGAACTTGTTGCGAAAAGATCAAATACTTTATTGCGTTTTTGTATTTCTTTCTAGCGAATTCTATCAATATGACCATCGGAAGGTCATGAGAAAGGGAAACTTCAATCCAATGTAAATCGTGGGTTAGGAGGGCACAGGATCTCAAACCTTGCTTTTTCCGATGGTGAAAGTCAAAAGTTGGTTAGAAAATTTGACATCAATCTAATCTTGTTGGCCAGGAGTTACATTTTGGGAGTGACCCATCGTATGGAGATGGCAGAGGTCATTTAATTTAATTTGTCACGGTTCTGACGAGAGAGGAAAAAAAAAGTTAATTTCTCATTTATCTTAGCAATAATATCTTCAAAAAATAAATCAAATAAAAGGAAGAAATATTTCATGCGAGAACTCATTAATTATTATTGAAATAATTAAATATTATACAACACCTTCATCTAATAACTTAAACTTTTAAAATAGTAAGTAATTGTCATATAAAATTTTATATGGTATCAGAGCATAGAGATCTCGAGTTCATATCTTTCCAGATCCTCTTTACCTCTCTAATTAAATATGCCCATTCTTAATATTAGGTAAAAAAACCAGACTAAGCGTGAGAGGGAGTGTTGAAATAATTAAATATTATACAACGCTTTCATCTAATAATTTAAACTTTTAAAATAGTTGGCAATATTGAAATTAATTAAATATTATATCACACTTTTATATAATAGTTTAAGTTTTTAGAACGATTAGCAGTGGCCCCACAAAAACTCATCATTGCATAATTAAATGAATGTATTGTCTAGTAATTTAATCATATTTTGTTTCTTCTTGTTGGGGTGAAATCGAAACCCTGGCAAAGGAGCTCCATTGTCCGGCCTTGCGTTACCGGCATAGCCCTATAGTTAATATCTCTCTTTTATACTCTCATGTTCATTTCCTAAATCTGATCAATGGACCAGAACGCTTCTGGTAGAGGCCGCCCTTCCAAGAACGATCTGAAGAGGATTGCGCGGTGGCGATTACGTCTTCTTTTTCATGGTTCTGTCTACTTTTTTTCCCCCTTTCTTAATTGTTTCTTAATTGTTTAAATGGTGACCGATGCGAAGAACCCTAGTCAGAATTCAAATTGGAGTTTTTGGTTTTTAGGATTTATGCTTTTTTTTTTTTTTTAACCAAGTGGCAATTTTTGGACAAAATTGCCTTCGAGCCGGTGGAAATTTGTTAGGCCGACGACTTTGAACCTCTGAGTGCTTTATTGAGAAAATGGCCCTGTTTCAAGCATTTATTTAAAATTTTCCCAACATAATATAGTAGCATTAAAATAAGAACTTTTTTTTTTTTTTTGTCGAAAGATGGATAGTATTTATAACTAGCCTAAAGAACGGGCACCAACAGTCGGAACATCAAGACATAAAATAGAAAGTAAAGACATAGGGGGATAGATCACCCAATTAGAAGGAAGGGTATTCGAGAGGAGAGCACGCACAACCCAATCAGAAGCCATGTTCGTCTATCGGGGCTCAAATTGGACAGATATTTGCTTCAGTTGGGCTGCAAGGATTTTGCAGTCTTCTATAATCGCATGGGCTGGCCAAGGAGGGTCTTCTCGGCCCAAAAGGAAATCAGCAACTGATAGGTTATCAGTAGAGATGCAGATGGGCAGATCAAAGTGAAAAACTACTTCTTCCTCTTCAGTTCGTGCGACGTCCACCCGTGCGGCTCGGCTGCTTCTTTTTTTTGAGATCCACTGCAACGTTGTGCGAAGGGTTGAAGTGGGACTGTTTTCTGGGACTGTTTTCTTAAAAAGAAGAGAAAAAAAAGAGACTCATGCTTTTTAAATACATTATATGGAAAGTTCTAATTATTTTACAAAATATTATCAAGTCTTAAAATATTTTAATCGGTATAATCAAGTCATACACCCACGTTGGAAAAGAGTAACTTAAAGATTCCTATTAGGCCAGTTCGAAACCATAAGCCATTTCCAATAATGCTCGTCGAAAGAGTTTGACTAAATTTCTAACAAGAGGTTTAGCACTTGATTTCACCAATTTGAAAATTCAATTACAATTCACTTGTAAAGTTTATTTATTTTTTAACCTATGATATGAAAATAAAATTTTGCCAGTTTTTCACAATCTTTAATTACGTTCAGATCCATGAGTCTAACCTATGGATACATTTTTTGGGAAAAAGAACTTGCGAATAATGCAGACCAACTATTTCTAATGCAAGATTCTCTCTGTTTACTTCCCCGACAATTTAAGTTTTGACAAAATTGGATTCTTAATATGGTGTTGGGGTGCACATTAGAGTTCAAATCTTACATAATTCTACTACTTTCCTATCTGCTCTTAGGTTGATGATTTACATAAGGTCTAGTTTGATTGATTTTACCCATAGTGGTCATTTATGCCAAACTCAACAACCCTACTAAATGTTGCATTTCAATTGTTATCTCGTCTCCAAGCTCTACTGATTTGTAGCACAGAAAGTGGGAGGAAGATGAAGAACAAACCACTTTGACATAATACTTTGGAACTCCTGGTTTGCTGCAAATCTGACTCCTTATGTGAAAACTTGATAAATCTGTCAGAAAGAGGGGAAAAAGAAGCCGAGTCTTTGATTCTGAACTTATTTATATATCTTTATGTAATAATGACATTGACCCCACAAATGTAAGCAAAAAAAATCACTTAAGTTTCCCATCGCGAACCCTATAACCATCTCAATAAACTTGTCAGAGAGAGTTCGGAGCTGAAGAAGGAGGAAGGCAAGAGCACGGAGATTACAACGAAAGATTTGAGTGAGTTTAATGGTGAGAACGGGAGCAAAATAATGGCACTACTTCACCATGCTTGTGAGAAATGGGGCTGCTTCAAGGTAATATTTTGTGATTCGTTATCATCAGCGAGAAAGTTCAATCTTTTTTATCAACCCAATTCACTCTCTCATCTTAAGAAAAGATATGTGGATGATGATGCTTTTGTCAACGCCCACTGTGAAGAGAACTTTAAGGTAAGTTTCTCTGAAACAGAAAAATACCAATGGTACATCTGATCTAGACTGGGATGCCCCTTCTTCATCTGGCCCTCCCAAAGTTAAACATTGAGGACTTCCTGAACCTCTGGAGCGATCTTCGGTGCGTGAAAATTGGTCCCGATCACAAGTTTACAGCTTTACAAGACTGCTTTGGGCCTCCATGTCCTTTGAGTAAGTTGTGGTGTTCGGTAAAAAATTTTGGACCACTGTTACTCAAAGCTTGCATTAGCATTAGCAAAACGCAAAACTCAAGGCAGACCGTCCTTTCTTTGTCTTTACTACATTCTTGAAAGGCTCTTTATAAGGATTAATGATTTTTTTCATTTCCCCTTTTTAATCCTCCGAAGCTTACTAAAATTTCGCTTTTACGCCTTAGTTTTGCATTATTCATCGTGTCTTACCTTTTGATCTAGGATTTGTCAAGGTAGCTCGGATGAGCCAAAGGGACTTTGAAGTGGGATCACTTAAGGTCACATGACACCGGCATCGCCTTGCCTGGGGTCACACAATCTTGGTGGCCCATTGCCTGGGACATGCAACGTTAGCGTCCCTTGTGTGATGCTTGCCTCTTGTCTATATCTAGGTTGCTTGAAATTGTGCAATCTCTGCATTTCCTCACTTGGGTTTGTGAGACTCTAGCATCTTTGACGTCTATAAAGTTGCTTGTTCATGCACTTTCAGTTAGAGTATTTTATTTTTTTTTAACCAAGTACTATTTGCTTGAAGTCCTATGATTTACCCAAAAGGTATTCTAAAATGCTCTCTTAAACGTACCAGCCCATTTTACTAAACCAGTTTAGGGTGCATTTGGTTCAATTTTGCAAATAAGCTTTGAGTGTAATGCAAATGTTGAGAGTCGGAACTATTTGGGGAAATGCAAATTGTGTTTGTAAAAACTCTTTGTAAATGAACTTTTGAGTTGAATGTGTGTTTTGCAATGGGCTTTACATATATTTTTTATTTTTTATTTTTTATTTTGTATTTTTATTTACTTTATTTTTTTAAAAATGAACCAAACCCCTTGTCGGTCCAATGGAGGGTTGTCTCCTTTTTTCAATAAAAGAAAATTTAACCAGGGACAAAATCGGAAATTTGAAGTATTTGTGAGAATAGTTTTGGAAGGGAAAAATAAGTTTCGGCATTGGACTAAATGTTGAAAGCTCAACACTAGTCCATACTAGCATTGGACTATCAGCTTTTCCAAGGCCGGCATTTGATCGAAAACTCATTCAAAATGATTGTTAAATGGTCTAGCATCTCTCCAAAGGATTTTTAGATGCCAAAAGCCGATTGGGAATACTGAATGAAATGCATCCATAAAAGGTGATTTGGTGGATTAACCTCTTAAGAGTTCGTTGCATGGCTTTGTAGACCAGTTTAGTACACTGGTCATCCATATTAATTATGCAGTGACTGACTAATATTTTGCGCCATATTTTTTAGGGAGACGATGGATGACAGGATGAGTACATTGCTCAGGTTATAAAGCTAGCAGAAGGGCTCTCAGAGCTCATTTGCGAGAACCCTGGCCTAGACAAGGACCGCCTAAAGAAGGCATTCTCAGGGAAGGATGCCTCTTGTGTGGGGGACAAAGGTGGCTCAATACTCAGATGGCCCCTACCCCGAGAGAGTGGAGGGGCTCAGGGAACACACTAATGCGTGCGGGATCATAGTGATGCTCCAGGATGACCAAGTCTCCGGCCTTGAGTTCCTCCATGATGTGCAATGGGTGCCAATCTGGCCGTCCGACAATGTCATGTACGCATCAACAGTGGGGACCAACTCAAGGTGCTGAGCAACGGGTGGTACAAGAGCATCTTGCACCGTGTCATGGTGGAGAAGAATGAGAGCCGGCTCTCCATGCCCCCGTTCTACAATCCGGATGCCGTCATCTTGCCAGCACCGAAGCTCCTGTACCCAGAGAAGTACAACTTCGGGGACAACTTGAAGCTCTTGGCAGCCACGAAGTTTCAAAAGAAAGAACCAAGGTTTGAATCAACGAGGAAATTGACGAGCAATGGATCACTGGGGTTGCTTAGGATAGAAGCCGAGCTTTGTGATTGGGACTCCTGAATAAGAGATGGCAAAAAAAGTCTCCTCTTTCTTTCAAAGCTGGACTTTTAAGTGAAATTTGGGTCCTGTAATTTCCATCCCACTTTAGATGTGAGAGCCCTTCTCGAGTAATCCATATTACTAATTGGTCATTTAGTGAGGCGATTTGAGTATTTCTATCGGAGGTTTGAGGCTTGATCCTTGTGAAACGGATCCGGAAGTATATAGAGAGATCTTTAGCCTCCTATTATCCTTCAGAAACACCAGAACCCGGCACAATGTGTGCTCTACATAAACGGCCTTTTTAATCATCACCACCAAAGTTACCTTCCCTTCTTTCAAAAACTTCTCATTGCGAGTTCCTTGTCGAGAATTGATCTTTGTCATGTAACTGGCTTTTAAAACCTCCAGCCAGCAAAATAGCACCATGTTGAATGGTATCTTGTCTTATGTATCATTTGAAGCAAACGCGTGATTTGACTAGTCATAATTGTCATGAGCTATATAGTACCATGTTGAATGAGTTATTAATGTCTTTGCATATTGTCTTTGCATAGTATCCAACTACTAGTCAGATTGTTTTAAAATCATTTCACTTGTCCCAAAGAAAAGTTAAATTAGATCTACATTATCTTCTATAAATTTTTTTCTGCCAACCATCAAATATATAGAGAGGTGTACTAAAATTCAATCCCAATTGTAATTATTGTTGTTTGAAATAACTTTTGTCCTAGTAATATATATTTGTACATGAAAAAAGATACAACCCCCCTTGTTCAAGGCTATACAAGTTAAAAGGTCTGGATTTTATTAGTTAATGAGGCTTGCGGAAATTTCACAGGCCTTCAGTTAACCAAGTCTCTCTTCCCCTCCTTGGTTTATCAAAAAGGAAAGAAAAAGCTACCATCGTGAAACATATTATATGTATTTGTTGTAAGTGTTTCATAGGTCCCAAAATTTATTGTAAAAGCATGATTAAATCCTAAAATTTGTAAATAATGAAATCAGTCCTAAGACTTGTTAAAAAGTACAATTAATTTCTTTTGTTAACTCCGACCAATTTAAACGATGGAAATTTCGATATATCATTTTGTAATATGTCTTAAACAAATGAGGCGTTGATGTGGTGTCCAGTGGCCACGTAAAAGAAGAGGCAAAAGATGAAGGAAACAAGTAATAAATAAAAAAAAAGCTGGATGGAGGGAGAACGTGACAGGATGAAAGGGTAGAACCTTATCAGTTACGATCGGAGGTGATCTATGATGACTCTACTCTATCGTGAGGGTCAATGACCTGGGTCGCGGCGAACCTGAAGGCCTACAAGTCCTTACCCAAACCTCTCATGTCGCGAGTTTTCTTGGGGTTGATTCTTGCATTGACTTTTCGAAGAGAGGGGACGAAGCTTGTTGGTTGGAGCCGCTCACCGTTTTGTCCCAATTTCTCTTTTTCTCCACAACTCCATCATCATCTTGTCATTCATCGCTGTCCTTTCTTCTTTTTTTTTTTTTTTTTGGGTCGAACATCGCTGTCTTTTCACTCAAAAGACTTTTAAGACCAGATCGTCAAAGTTAATGGGTTGGGGAGGGCGGACTGGGGATGGAAGTTCTTTTGCCCTAAACAATAAAATACGAGAGGAACACGAATAAGATTCTTAATTGATGAGTTCAGGTAGATGGACTTGTGTATTAAATTACATCCACGTTAATAAGAAGGGCAAATAAATGTTCATATATTGTTCTAGAAATATTATACCAAATTAAATGAAATGATTAAGTTTTTCTCTATTTAATGTAAAATAATGCGTCTAATTAATGTTAAGGGAAGTGAGAGCGGATCGAGTTTTGCATGGCTCAACCACGAAGTTCAATTATATCCCAACTTAAGTCTAGTCCCACTTCTACCTGATTTTTTTTTTTTTGTTGGATAAAAAAACCATCAATTTTTACTCGAGCCCATAATCTACCATCATTAGCCATCCATCTAAGATTTTTCTTAAAAAATGAGAGATGGAAATTTCTCGAGCTGAGAGATGGAAAACTCTCGAGCCAAAGATGTTCGAGCATCCTGAGCTGAGTATCTTGAGTGTGAGCTCTCCGACCACACGAGATGGAAGACTCCTGAGCATGAGAAATGAAAAATGGAGCGCAAAATTGAAGATCACTAAGTGAGAAGGAAGGAAAACTCTAAAAAATCGAATAAAGCCAACCCCAATTACTCTAGTTTTTACCCAAATTTTAGATCCAATAAGATGTTGTTTAGGCTAATATGGAAATTAATCCCAAGAAGATGTTTTATTGAATATGTAATTTGGGAAAAAAACTAGAGTAATGACAAGAAAATGCCACATCACTAAGGGCAATATTAGATGAAGGGTTAACGGAAGCAAATATGGAATTCAAGTAAAAGTTGTGATTTTTTATGAAAAAGAAAAAAAAAAGTTCAAGGTAGAATTGTCACTACATGACTGCACCTAAAGTTAATAATTTTTTATGAGTCAAAAAATAGTTCAAGGTAGAAATGAGACTAGACCAAAAGTTGGAGTTTTTATAAGATAAAAAGACTTTAAGATAAAATTGGGATTGGATTTTTTTTTTTTTTTTTGGTCGGTGGATTGGATTTAAGGTCGTGATTTTTTTAGGATATTAGGGCCTCAACTTATTTTTTATTTATAAATATGGAAAGGGTGCTCTCCTTTTTTTATTTTTCACCGACATTCTACCGTAAACCTGCTGCGACGGTTTATACGACAGTTCTCGCTGTCTTAGCAAGACACATGGACGGTGATGGAGCGACCGACTGGCGCCGGACCGTCGTGATGGGTCGAAGGAAACTAGTTACTTAGACTTGGTGGAAGTCAAATAGCTTCGGTTGAAGAAAGAGTTGACCTCGAATTAGGCAAAAAATGGAATTTTTTTATCTATCTATTTTATTTATGGGAATTACATTTGCCTGCCTTCAAGATCTTCGTCAGACCGACCAAAAAAATAGAAGATCTTCATCAGATTTTGTTCCCCTTCCCCATCCTAAATTTAAGAAGCTTAAGTTAACCTGGACACAAGAAGGTCAATTTTAATTTAGTGTTTTGCATCTAGGCATGTGTTCATATGCTTCCCCTCTCCTCTAAGCATCCTTCTTTAACTGAAGTTTCTTGGGAAATGTATGTCTCATTAAAATTGATTGTTTTTAGTCCACATGAAAGTCAGGTCCCTTGCATGAATATGCAGGATTCTGCAGAAGTTCCATGCATGTCTCCAGCGCCAAACACAGCACCTTCTGTTTCAGTGTTCTGGTGTCAGTTTTTTAATGCCCTGAAACTGTGTCCAAAACAGGAAAAAATTGATGATAAAAAAGGGTTTTGGCTTTACAAAAATATAAGATGCCAAAAGGAAGCTTTTTAAATTACAAGTCAGTTTATGAATAAAATATAATCGAATTTTAAATCTTTCAATTGGTATATTCAAGTCCTGCACCCACATCAAAAAGGGGCAGTTGATGACTTCTATTAAGGGAATTTTACCATATGCAATTTCAAAGATTGCATCTTTCACAAGAGATGTAGTACTTGATTCCACTAGTTAGGAAGTTGATTACATTCACACATAAAGATTTGTTGTTTAACCTATAATATGAGGTTAAAGTTTGGCTAATGCTTACAATATTATATGTATGTATTTTGGAAGAAAGACTTGTAGATCACATAAACCAACTTTTTCCGTGCAAGTTCCTAACCGTCTATTTCCTTGACTTTTTCCAATGATGCTTATCAAAAGAGCTAGATTTCATTTTTCACAAAAAGATATAGCACTTGATTTGACATTCAAATTTAAAGATGTTATTTAACCTATTATTTGAAGGTAAATTTTTGCTAATTGCTCGCGATCTTTGATTAGTCATTGAGTTATTTTGATCCGTGAGTCGCTTGTGTATGAGTTTTTTTGGGGGGAAAGACTTACATATCACATAAACCGGCTTTTTCTAGCAAAGTTTCTAATGTCAGGGCTTCCCCAACAATTAAGTTTTGACAAAATTGGATTCCAAATATGGTACCGTGTTAGAGGTTCACAATCTTGCATTATTCTACTTTTCTATCTGCTCTTAGGTTGATGGTTTTACTTAAGGTCCAGTTTGACTGATCTTAGTCTTAGCTAAGAATTCAAAACTCACCAACTTTACTAAAATGTTGCGTTTCAGTCATGGTCTAGTCCATAGGCTCTACAGAACTCGAACACAAACAATGGGTGGAAGATGCAGAGCAAAACCGCTTTGACACCATGATTGGGAGCTTTTGATTTGACGCAGATCTGACTCTTTATGGGAAGACGAGATAAATCTGTCAGAAAAGAAAAAGGCAAGAGTCTTGATTTTGAATGACCCCATATAATTCCAAAAGCAAGGGACATCCCAACCATTTGAGCAGTCCAATCGCCCACTGGGAATTGGAAATGTTGTGGAGCATCCCCTAGTTTCGATTGGGCTGTTTTTGGCTGCAGAGACCGCCCACAGATTCTTGTCACTACCCAATGATTTGCAGTTCAAGAACCCGTGAATGACCCAGAAAAGGGCCTACTTGGCATATTATAATTATAGTCCTGCGTATAGGTGCATATCCATGTCTGTCCATGCATCTGAAATTAGTCAGCGAGAGGGAGAGCTCATCTATGGATTTTAGTGCTATACAATAATGTCAATGATTTGCTTCTGCAACACAGATTGAATTTTAAAAAGGGCCACTATGCCGAGGGAGACGTAGATCTTCGATTGTCGACGTTGGATTTGCGTACCCCATTTCTGAAGTGGTTTCCAATCCATGTGTCGAGTTTAATGCGTGAAACTTGGTCAACGCGAGATTAGCGTACTAAACAAGCACTCCGTGGAGGTTTTAGGTCTGTTTCATAGTAAGTTGAACGAAATAATGCTTTGCCAAAAGGGCTAGTGCTTAGAATACAAGGCATGGAAGATACAGAGTCCCATGCCCCTGGGGGCATTAATGAAATGAACATGGACCGCTCAGCTTTGCCTTTTTAAAGGAACAGCAACTCTCCAACCCAGGTTACGGTTAGTTTGCAACTAACCTTATTAATTTAATTATCTTCATATAATAATGGCTTTGACCCCCCAAATGTGGGCAGAAAAGAAAAACCGAAATTTTCCACATCTCCAAGGCTATATATATACCCTGTCCATCAAACATCTCAATAAACCTGTAAGAGAGAGTTCAGAAAAGGTAAAGGAGGAGGAAAGCGAAAAAATGGAGGAGATTCCTATGATAGATTTGAGTGAGCTTGATGGTAAGGACAGGAGCAAAACAATGGCACTGCTTCACCATGCTTGTGAGAAATGGGGCTGCTTCAAGGTAACAGTTTGTGATTCATCATCATCATCAAGGAAGTTCAATCTTTTTTATCAACCCAATTCACTCTCTTATGTTAAGAAATGAGTATGATGATGATGCTTTTCCTGCAGATTAAGAACCATGGAGTTGACCCAGAACTGATGGAGAAAGTGAAGCATTTTGTCAACACCCACTATGAGGAGAATTTGAAGGCAAGTTTCTATGAGTCGGAAACTGCCAAATGCTTGGAAAATGCCAATGGTGCCACATCTGATCTGGACTGGGAATGCACCTTCTTCATCTGGCACCGCCCGAAGTCGAACATTGAGGACTTCCCGAACCTCTCCAATGATCTTCGGTGCGTGAAAATTAGTCCCTATCACAACTTTACAGCTCCTGATCATTTGAGAACTTTCAATTTCCATTCTTGCTGTAGCGATTAACTAATATCACTAGAGATGCTAATCCCAGTATACTAAACAGGTTCAAAAGGTGATTTGGCAGATTAACTGCTTAAGGGTTGGTCAAATCGCTTTGCAGATCAATTTAGTCCACCGTTCTTAGTATATACAATATTACTGAGTGACTGACTCATACTTTGTCCAATACCTTTTTTAGGAAGACAATGGATGAGTACATTGCTCAGCTGGTTAAACTAGCAGAGAAGCTCTCAGAGCTCATGTGTGAGAATCTTGGCCTAGACAAGGACCACATAAAGAGGGCATTCTCAGGGAAAGATGGGCCCTCTGTGGGTACGAAGGTGGCGAAATATCCGGAATGCCCATACCCGGAAAAGGTAAGAGGACTCAGAGAGCACACTGATGCAGGTGGGATCATATTGCTGCTTCAGGATGACCAAGTCCCAGGGCTTGAATTCCTCCATGATGGCCAGTGGGTTCCAATCCCACCATCCACAAACAACACCATCTTCGTCAACACTGGAGACCAACTTGAGGTGCTGAGCAACGGTCGGTACAAGAGCGTCTGGCACCGTGTCATGGCTGTGGAGAGCGGGAGCCGGCTCTCTGTGGCCACGTTCTACAATCCCGCCGGCAATGCGGTCATCTCGCCTGCGCCGAAGCTCCTGTACCCTGAGAAGTACACTTTTGGGGAGTACCTGAAGCTTTATGCTACTACCAAATTTCAAGAAAAAGAGCCCAGGTTTGAGTCGATGAAGAGTATGATGAGCAATGGATACAATGGAGTTGTCTAAGAGCTGCCAATAACTAAATGGATCAGGCTCATTTGTCTTCGTTTGGATTTTGTTTTTACTTTTTCTTGCTTTGATAGAAACATGGTCTTGTGGTTATATATGCCTGTTGTCTCTTTTACAGTGAGTTTTGTGTAACTCCCAAAGAAGAGATGGTATAAGTCTGTCTTTATCAACTTTCGTGGCCCCCTTTGTGCTGATGTTGAATGGGCTCAAGTGAAACTTTGGTCCTTGTGTTCACTGTCCATTTGAGTCAAATAAACAGAAAAAATACAGCCTAAGTCCTTGTAATCACCATCCATTTCGACTTAAATTGAGTGTTTGCCCTGGCTTTCACCTCCCTGGCTTTCATCTTCAGATTTGACCACCTATTTCCTGTGTTATGCCACAGCAACCCCACAAAATACATTTCCACATGCTGTGGTCTTTGATTGATTACTTGAGCATTTATTTAGCCATCTGAGATTCCAACAAACACATGGCCTTCAGCTCATTACATAATTTGATTTTTTTTTCCCCTCCAATCAGATGGCTTTGTACCTTCCAAGAAGACAGAATTGAGGAATACTTGAAGAGAACAAAACATTTCATTGAATTTGCACTTAAACAAGTGACTAACGACCCTGGATGATTTAATTTCGGAAATATCTAATTGTAAGAACCCTCATGATCCGGATAAGTAAGTTTCCTTAAGTCCACAGTGATGCCAATCATGTTAAAGGAGAGGAATTGCAATAAAGATCTAACTGATCCATTTCTAGCTCCAGCCAGCTACCGAAAAATATTACCATAAACCTCACAATTCATCCCTTTTATGGTATAGAAAATTGCCATAGAGAGAGAGAGAGAGAGAGAGAGTTATGTCAAGGCAAGCATCTTTAATCAGTAGACCTTGCTCTCCCTTATCATGCGACTTGTTGAACTTTCTGGTTTGATAATGACTTGTAATTTACTCTTTTGGCACTCACTAATGTGAAACCAATAAAGAATCCTTTGCCCCACCGCGTAGCCAATCCCAAAATCATCCAACCAACGCATACTTCTCACTCTTTTTCACACAGCAAACCCCACCCCCTCCTTCAACAAACCTCCCCAAAGTCCTATTTCACATCCCCCTCAGAAGAATTCCCAGATCCCATCTTCTCAAATCTCTCACTCACTCCCTCACAATATTCCCAATTCTCTCAGCATCAATCCCATGGGTGTGAGCAACAAACTCACAGCGCTGCTCAACTTCATAGCCCTCCTCAGCTCAATTGTCATAATTGGCGCAGGCTTCTGGCTTTCCTCAAGGGCAGACAACCAGTGTACCCACTACTTCAGATGGCCAGTCCTCATCCTGGGCATTCTGCTTTTGCTAGTCTCTCTGTGTGGCTTCGTTGGTGCTTTCTGGAACAAGAAAGGGTTCTTGGTCTTCTACCTCTTCTGTATGGCACTGCTTATAGTCCTCATCCTCATACTCCTTGTGTTTGCCTTCGTGGTGACAAAGCCTGATGGGAGCTACTCTGTGCCTGGGAGAGCGTACAAAGACTACAGGCTTGGTGGGTTCTCTTCTTGGTTGAGGGACCATGTCACAGATTCTGGGAATTGGGGAAAGATCAGGAGTTGTATTGCTGAGTCTGATCTTTGTGTGAAGTTGGATCAGGAGTACGTGGTTGCTGATCAGTTCTTTGCTGCTCATATCTCCCCTCTTGAGGTGAGAGGCTCTGTTTTTGCCCTGTTTTGGGTGATTTTAATGAATTTGCAACCTGCTTTCTTTGCCTTGAATCTTGGATTTCTAGGGTTTCGGCTTAGAACAGAGAAACACCCTGATTTAAAGCTGCACTTTTGAAGTGCAGGTCATGGTAGATGACTTTACCTGCTGTTTTTCCTGCATTGCATGAGGATTGTAGATTTACACTGTTTCAAGATTTTACATTAGAGTAGCTGTAATTTTTAACCCCAAGATAGAAATTGTTTCTTGCTCATTCTTATCCCTAAAGTGGCCAGGAAAGAAAATGAGATAAAGAGACGAAAAGATGGGTACAGGTGGCATTTATTTCTGAGGACACCAGAGTCAAGAGACACTGGCACTGACACTACCTTCTAGTTGCGCACAGCCACATAGCACCATGTGATTCAGTGAGTTCTAGGTAACAGACTGTACTTAGGAATCAAAACGGGGCCTACCAAAAGTCTAGATCCTACCAACTGCAAGTGAAATTTTCACCTTTCTTATTTTAGTTGACACAAATCATGGAAACAATAGAGATAACTGATTACTTGGTTTTTACCCCCTTCATGCAACCCTTTAGCTTCTCTACTGTGGATCAAGGAATAACAACAATCAGAATATCCGAAAGTGTGAACCTATGGAAATCATTTTGCCTCAAAATCACAAGTCATAAACAAGTACTCTGGGGGACCACTTGTGAAAAATATGGAGGAAAAAGAACGTTATCAAGATAAGATTTTTAATCCCCAAGTTTGTCCCCTCCTCCTTGCTCCCTATTGACACTTCTCTTTTCTTGTCCTTTTTTCTTTGGGCACAGTCTGGGTGCTGCAAGCCACCGACAGTGTGTGGCTACGCATACATGAACCCAACAATGTGGATGAACCCGGCGAACCCCAATGCAGACCCAGATTGCTACCTGTGGAGCAATGACCAGAACCAGCTCTGTTACAATTGCAATTCATGCAAGGCTGGTCTCTTGGGCAACCTGAGGAATGAATGGAGGAAGGCCAATGTCATCCTTATCGTCGCCGTGGTCATCCTCATCTGGGTTTACCTCATCGCCTGCTGCGCCCTCCGGAACGTGCAGACTGAAGAGCTCTTCCAACGCCACAAGATGTAGTTATGGAGTACTGTGTTGTATATTCTTGATCATTTTCTGGTTAAGAGTAAACAAAGCCAGAGCAGAAAATAAGCCGAGGATTGATTTCGACCGAGTCTGAATTTTGCCCTGGATAATGTAAAGCAAGAAATAGTGGCATGCCAATTGCGCAAGCTCTTAGTTTTACTGCCACATGCTGACGTTTCATGTCTAAACTCTACCATGGTTCTGTCAATAAAATCGATGCAAATGCGCGCTGCAAATCACGACGATCCGAAAGTACTTCTCAAACAACGCATTTTTCAAACCCTTTATGATTCATCACTTGGGAGATCTTCGTGGTTTTTCCTTAAATCTTTTCGGGGCGGAGCAATGGACCGACTGCTAACGTGACCTGGACTCGACCGGTTTGCTGCGTCGTTAGGACTACCATATATAGGCAAGTGGAGTACGAGACCTTTGCGCATTTTCAGCTAAATCTATGTGGTTTTGCACGTTTGCAGCTAAACCTTTGCAACTGGGCACACCTTTCTCGCGCTCTCCCTAAAAACAGGAACAAAAATCCTCTCCCGTCTTTGTCCCATTTCTGTCATTCCCAATTTCAGAAAAACTAATGACAACTTACGGAACCATACCATCATCTTCATCGCCCCCGCCGTCGTCCAACCTCGAGTTCATCTCCCATGCCAAGGCGCGGATCAGGACCGGCCTCGCCACCCGCCGGCCATGGAAGGAGATGTTCCGGCTCTCCGCCACGGCCCCTCCGGACAGCCTCGGCGCATCCGTCGGGCGGATCCATACCAACGTCGCGGTCTTCCGCATGAACTATGCCGTCATCGTGCTCACGATCCTCTTCCTGAGCCTCCTGTGGCGTCCCGTGTCGCTGATCGCGTTCATGGTGATGATGATCTTGTGGCTGTTCCTGTACTTCCTGCGGGATCAACCGCTGATGTTGCTCGGCCGAGAGATCGACGACCGGGTGGTGATGACCACGTTGTCCGTGGCCACCATCCTAGCGCTGTCCTCCACTCATGCGAACGATAACATAATCGTGGCGCTGTTTATCGGAGTCATGGTGATCGTAGTGCATGGAGCATTGAGGCGGACGGACGATCTGCTGGCGGACGACGATCGACAAGCCACCGGATCCGGCGGCGGAGACGCCTTGAATCCGCAGTTTCGGGATCCTATGTATTCTTTGTCTTAGGAAATACTGA
The DNA here is from genome assembly GCA_014182555.1 of Eucalyptus erythrocorys. Lineage (NCBI taxonomy): Eukaryota > Viridiplantae > Streptophyta > Magnoliopsida > Myrtales > Myrtaceae > Eucalyptus > Eucalyptus erythrocorys. The sequence continues at coordinate 48,977,142 of CM024599.1, read as the reverse complement.
TTATACTCTGCACATTTTCAGGTAGTCTCCAAGGAATAATGTATGATTTCATACATATAACTCCAGACTTTTTTATTATGGTATTTACACGGAGTTCAAACCGGAAATATTGCAAAAATTATATGTAAAAAGAAATCTCTTCGTTTATTGAGAGGGGAGGGGGATTAGTGGTATGAGTTTTTGCAAGTGAATTTTAGGAAAAACATTAAAAATACAAAGATTCACATTCTTCTTTTGATAAGCAAAATAAATGTCCCATCTGTCCATTGTTTTGTAATTGGGAAAAAAAAAGAATGAGATTAGATGTAAATAAAATTCTCATGAAAAATGTGGGCTATGTAATTGGGTTCACAGAAAATAGATGATTTGAAAAAAATTATTAAAAAATGATCGCTTATATCGTTTATAAAAATGAATGAATAAAATATATTTTCATCATATACAAAGACTTTTTATACTTAAATTATTATCAATAACAAAAACATTATCCATTGACGAATTATTTCAAGTAATACAACTAATCATTTTCAAGAAAATATTTTTTAAATTATTAATTTTTTTGAGAAATAAATGAAGCCTTAGAAAGAAGCTAAAAGTGAGAAGTAAAATGAAATGAAATTTTGGGACGGACAACTAGTGAAAATGTTTTTTCAAATCATTCCTTCTCGCATTGAAGGGGGAGCATTATTTATTTATATAGATCAAGAGTACTAGATAATCTCTTAATTATCCACTCTAGCTCCTTTTGTTTTGTCTCGCTAATCTTCAAAAAAATTAATGTTATGATCATATGTTTTACTATATTTAACCAAGATTTGAGAAAATTCCAAATAAAAACTTAAGATATCATCATTTTTTCTTATATAAAGACTTGAAGTAATTATATCAGTCTAAAAAAGGGTCATTGGCTCTCACCTAGGGGTTGGCAACCTCGCTGGCCATCGTTGCCTCCCGCCATCGTTGCCTCCCCACCGATGATAAGGCAACGACCACAAGCAGGAGGGAGCCTCCCTCCCATGCATGTTCATCTTTCTTCTTCTTCTTTTTTAAGTTTTATTTTTTTAGTTTTTTCGGAAGGAAAAAAGAAAAAAATTAAACAAATTTAAAAGATGAAATTGCCCACACTTCGGACCATTATTTGGAATTTTTCTCAAGATTTGTCTATTTTTCTTTTAAATCTAAAGGCACCCAAGCAAATATCTCAACTACTTGAATGACATGAAATAGCCTACAAGTCTCATAAACCAATTTAATTTATACTTTTGTCTTGTCCAGATGGTCTTGACCTAAAAAAGCCACCATCTGGTTGATAAGATTCAAACATGTGACCTCCAATTTTCAAGCTAGAAATCCCCCAACACCGAACCGACCACTTCAATCCTAGGTGCATAGAATTAAGAATTTCTTAGGCTCTGTTTGTTTTTCAAAAAATGGATAATTTGAAAAATATTTTCTCAAAAAATGATTTTCTCAAAAAATGATCACTTATATTATTTGCAATAATTAATTAATGAAAAATATTTTTGTTATCATCAACAATACGTATTTACTATTTTTGTGAACGATGAAAATATTTTTCTTTTATTTATTTTTTTAAGCAACATAAGTAATCACTTTTAGAAAATATTTTTCAAAACATTCATTTTTTTTTCAAAACAGACGTAGCAGTAATCCACTCCACCGTCTCATGCAAAATACAATAGATTTATTTTCACCTTTAGATAAATTAGCGCATCCGTACACAAAAATTAATTTGTTTCCTTTTTTTCGTTCGATAGATTAATTATTTATTAATTAGTAGAAAATATCTTTTGTTTTCTCTCTTGCTTTTCTTTTGTGCAGACCCTTCCTTGTCCTCCTCCCTGCGGAGAAGTGCCGCGCCTTCTTCTCACACTTGCAGGCAAGCATTCGTAGATCCCTCTTCTCTTTCTCCATCGCTTTCGATTCATCGTATGTGGGTCGCTTTCTGTTCTTCGTGGTTTTCACTAAATCTTAATACCCAAGTGGACGATTCCACTTGCCCATGCGTGTTTGTGGAAATTATTGGAAAAAGTTAGATCATTTCAGCCTGGAAAGTGTTGGGTAGGTCGGCCTGATCGTGCAGGGTTGCTCATTTGATCGATTCGTTTGTCAAATCCGCGCATGCCCGCATCGTTCGTCGACCGTTGCGGTGGTGCTGGATGGGTTTCAATGAAGATGCACATTAAGTGTTTGACGAAATGACCCTTTAGGCAGTGATTCTGTGTTGACTGCGTTTGTAATTTAGGAGAAGTGTATGGAGACTGCTGTGTGCAATATGCTTCTTGCTGTGCTCATCTTCGATTGCTATTATACTCTCCAGCTCGGTGATGATTAACGTGTGAGGCGGGTGAGCATGACGAGTTATCTATGGAGGAAGTACGCCGATTACTTGTACACCAAGTGGGAAAAGAACATCTTGTGGACCATGGTCGATCCATATCGACGGCCTAAATCTTTCAAGCCTCTGGTCACCATCTATATTGCTGCTTTTTATACCGGTGTCGTTGGGGCGGCAATAACTGAACAACTGTACAAGGTGCTTCTCCAACAGCCCGAAATTAGTTGTGCTGGAAATTTTTCATTAGCGTCTTGATTCAGTGGCAATTGTGCAATGAGTCAATGTTTAATTCTGAGTCCTCACAAGTTCTCACCTATCTTGTAATAGTAGAGTCAATGCTATCCTTAGACCTTAAACATAATTTTGAAGCTTTTAAAGAGATTATCAATTATTCAAGATCTTTGGATGGCTACATCAAAAGTCTGTGTGGATTGAAATGGACATTGATGGATATGATTTTGAGAGCAGGGAATTAGACTAGAAAAGAGAAGTCGCCGTTTTTTACCATCTTTTTTTGTGGCACGCCTGAGACTTTCTAGTATTCAATTTCTCTAGGTTTTGACTAAAGCACGTGTTATGATGCTGAACAGGAGAAGTACTGGGAAGATCATCCTGGGCAAGAGGTTCCTCTCATGATGCCAAAGTTTTATAAGGGACCCTGGAGGGTATACAGAGGCGAGGCCATTCAGACAGACAAGTGAGAGAAGTTGGCGAATGCCCGACTTCTATGCTTACATCTTCCATGCCACACTTCTGTCGTCTCTCAAGTCCGGTGATTTTACAGATATGGTTTCTGTAAATGGAGATATTGCTCTAATTTAGAGCATTGACGAAGTAACACCTGCTGTTGCTATGTTGGAACAGACTGAAGATGCTTTAGTAGGAATGGGTTTGTGTATTAATGAACAGACTTATTTCTCCTTTCTCAACTAAAACCTTTATCTTACATCCATTTATGAATACATAAGCCTAGCTCGCCACGGATAATGGAACTTGTATGTACACATGTTCCCGCTTTATGATTATGATATCGATTAGGTTTTTCGAATTGTTGTATTTACTAGTTAGTTTCTTCTCTCATTTAAAGTTTAACTAGTAAAAACTCGCAGATACTTGTGCATATAGTTAAAACACAAGGCACCTATTCAAATCTCGATCCACCAAATGCATAATAACTCGATAAATACTAGGAACTAAACATGTTTGCTAACACACTTACAAAATGACTAACTGAACAGTCGTGAAATGAACACTAAATCTCTATCATCTCACCTGGTCGTAGGAACTACACATGTTTGCTAACACATTTAGAAAGTCACTAACTGAAGAGTAATGAAATGAAACTAACTGAACAGTAATGAAATGAACACTGAATCTCTATCATCTCACCTATTCAAAATCGTTAATCATTATATTATGCCCGTAATTGGGCAACCGACTAACAGAGTTTTGTGAAAAATTTCTTGTCCGATCTACGCTCACACGAAATATACTAACTTAAGATTGATTTCCTCATCCCAAGAGGTCATCTGTATGGTCGACTTGAGTTGTCACCAAAGGGTCTTCGCGATAGAGGCACAATTTCATTTTCTTCTTAATGCTAATTGTACATTAACTGCCATAATTAAATAGTGAGTAATTTAATCAGCACTATATATATTAACGAAACGATGAAAGACAAAATCTTCAAAAATGGTCGGCTTAACAAATGGATTCTTTAGTTGAAAGCTGGTCATAGAGAACAAACTCCTAAAGTTACTTGACTTCGCTGCAATTCTCATAAGTCACATTCTTTATTTGCTCTTTGCTATGACATAAGACAGATATATCACAGAGAATATTGAATGACAAAGGACTGCAATGTGCAGAATTTGCCATCAAGTCCTCTTACAAAGAGCAGAGACATTGTGCAAACACTAATCAAGAGTAATTCTTTTATGTGCAATATGGACAGGGAGGATGCCCAATATGGCTAAATAACCATTATAAAGGTCCTAGGATGAACTAGATCCTGTTTGATTGTCCTTCAGAAGAGACCCAACTTCAAGATTGAGATCTCCAACTCCCTTCAGCGGGCTGCTCCAAGCTGTGCTGTGCTTTTCAATTGCATCCTTTATCTTCTGAAACTGCGAATTATCCCACAAAGAAATGATAAAAATGTGAATATGAAAATCACGAGCTGCAGGTTACTTATTGTGCAACCACTGCATGCATGCTTCAATTGCCAAGTCTACCATTATTCTAGCATGTCGAAAGAAAAAAAGGAACACTATCACTGATCCTACCATTTGCATACTCAACTTTGGTAAGTGTTAATTATTTTCTCTATATTTGCAAGAATCTTTTGGAATCCTTTGGATACCCAGTGGAATGCAAATATTTAATCCCCGAAACATTATCAGCCAGTAAAGGGCTCTGATTGAACTCACCATCTAATCTTTTTCTACCTTTCAAAAACAACACCGCTTTTTTCCTTAGATTTGTAACTCAACATATACCAAAACCATCTCAAGAAACGGTAGTGTTCAAATATTACAAGATTCATTACATAAAAAAAATAAACATAAACTGCAACTTACCTTAGCAAGGGAACATGAAAAGGACTCCACCTGACAATCAGCACCACGATAGAAGTGGAAATACGGCAGCACCTTAACATTCAAGCTCTTGCACATTGGCTTATTCTCATCAAAATTAACTTTCAAGAATAAAATCTCAGGGTGTTCTTGAGCGGTCTTGCAGAGCTGATAGACATAGACAATCAGATAAATATATCACAATGATGCTTGATTTATCAAAAGCAATTCCAACAATAGATATTTCTGAGGCCAACGGCAGTCAAGACAAATTTAATAACACAACTTTAAGGGAAAAAAGAAAAATTATACTTTATTTTCTTTCCCAAAACCAAGTGCCTACTTGGTTATCAAGAAGCCATCTTCATCTTAAATTCAATAAGTTCCTTAAACTGCTTTCAAGATCCCAAATAACAGAAAAGTTGAGAATTACCTTTGGAAATAATGCTCGGCAAGAAGCACACCAAGTTCCATAAAATTCGACAATTACTAGTCTATCTCCAGCTTGACTTAAAGCACTCAGAAATTCTTGTGTAGAATGAATATCAACCATATTTGGTCCTGCATTCTTCTCCCACCATTTTGGCTGATCAGTTTCGGTAATAGCGGCATGCACCTGAAGTGAAGCCACCGAAAAAACAGAGAATGAGAGGAGAAACTAGGAACTGAAAAGCACTGGTTTTAGTGCTGGGCATCACTGTAGCATAAACAATCGAACCATAAGAACCAAAGCTCATCAAAGATTGTCCACAAAGACATGACACTACCGTCTTACATGTCTCTTTCTCAGCGTGTCCCGTGTCTATAATTCTCTTGTTACAGACAGAAGCAAAATCAGGCTCCATCATCAAGAATGATATGTGATAACCATAGTGCATATGTCCTTGTTTTAAGTGAAGCTTCAGTCAGCCAGGGGCTAGAGCAGAGTGAATTGGAGAATGGATTGGCGTGAAATGAAAACATGAACAAGGAACATTGCTTGTCCTAGAAGTGGCACAACAGGTTTAGAGGCATCCGCGATCATTTAATGGAAAAGGAGACCTTCTGATATACTAGATGCTTAAGTAAAAGGGTCCCATTCCATACTAAAAAAAGAAACTCCTCCTTGAAGTCTACTTTAAGATCTGATGCATGTAACAGCATAAATCAGATACCACAAAAAAGTGATATGGGTGATTTCACTACTTGGTCACCGGGAATATCGGTATAAAGATTCCAGATTGCCAGATTCCAACTTTGCAAACAATATCCTTTCATCTAGAATCTGAATTTCAACTACAAATAACAACCCATCAACCCTATTAACTATCCTCGGTGAATTACAAAAGAAAGGCTGGATATTCAACTGAAACCCAAAAGAATCCGAAACTGTCTCCACAAGACCAATCATTGACGGTTCAACAAAAAATGAGCGGGCAATAGCACACAACAGTAACACAGAAAGGCCAAAACCAAACAAGCAACCGAAGAGAACAACACGCAAAAAAAGGGAAGAGACCTTTTATACCTTCAAAGAGTTAAACTGCTTTCTGGGTCTGAACGCGAGCGGCGAGAAATCACCAATCGAGCAACTCGCGACCGAAAAAGTCCTCTTCGTTGGGACGACGGAATTTACAGGAGCCGGGAAAGACGCCGCCGGCGAACTGGAGAGCCGGCGAGTGTACAGAGACGGCGACCCCAGAACATCCGCCATCTAAAGATTCACAAACCCGCCCCTCCCCCTCAAAAGGTGAGATAGCAAGACGGAAAATCGAACGGATTCCACAGAAAAGATTCCAACTTTGCCGGAAAAGAAAGCGAAAAGAGGTAAAGGATCGAACTTTCGGGTACTGGGATTAGAATGAGACGGCCATGGCCAGAAGGGTACGGATAATTTATGGGATTCGGAGATGGGTTTCGATTTTTCCGGGAAAATTCGCAGAAGAATCGGCCGAGTGAGCTTGGGGGTGTTCGGTCTTTTGCTCGTGAACCCGCAGGAAGAAAGGAAGAACAAGGAAGAGGGTGTCGGCATCGTCGGTTTTTATTTTTTTATCGGGTTCGTCGTCGACGATATTGCTTCTTTAACGCGGTCTTTTTTATCTTTTTTGGTCGGTTAACGTGCGGTCTTGAAAGTGTAGGTTTTTGTTTTTTTTGTTTCTTGAGTTCTTCGAATCTTGGAAACAGAGCATCGACAGTCAAATTCATATCTAAAACTATGCCTCTCCGTCTCGGTCCTTTCTAAATGTGGAGAATGGAATTTCCCATCTCGTAAATAGAGTTTTCTTTTTTGGTCAAATCCCATAAAGTTTGGCTCGTGAAAAATGGGGCGATTTTTATTGTTGGTTTGAATTTAATGTTTACCTAAAATTTGGCCCATATTCAAAAGATTCAACTAATTTGATGTAGAAGGGAGCGTTGGCCTAGACGATGCATTGGTCCGATATAGACCCTTGAATTGAACCAGGCTAGTCTTACTCAATCAGTTTTGATCGAATTTTGGAATTTTTTAAGGTAGTTTTCATTTTTTAAAAATTGATTCAGCTTTGAAATTTCTTAGAGTTTGGAACATATCTACCCTGTAAGTTTTAAGTTTTATTTGTCTCGATTGCAAATAAAGAGACATTTTATTAAATTTTATCCTTTAAAGAAAAATGAAATAAGAGAAAGGAATTGGGCTGTTCTTGGGTTATTATTTCTAGGATGTATAGGGTAGATTTCAATTAAAATAACAATAGGAACCAATTCTAACAGTTTGACGTTAAAAGGAACAAATTTGCCTCCACTCCCTTTCTATCTTTTTTCTGGTCGAAGTGACACCCCTCTTTTGATATTAGCTACACAACAAATAAGAATTTCAAGTATATATTAAATATATCAGGAAAGAAATTTATATTAGATCCATTATCGGTGTAACGAATTTTTTCCACATCCACCTTTAGACAGGCAATATGTTTTTTTTTTTTTTTTTTGGTCGGTCATACTCTATACCTATTCTACACTTACTCTCGTACTTTTGTCACTCCGCTCTTGCGGGCGTGAGCGTCGAAACCTACTCCCGAAACTTTGCGCGTCCCCACCCCATCCTCCTCGAGAAGGTGGGGGTTTGAACCCCACCTCCCCCTTCCATGTTACAAGTAGAACCCAAATCAATAATACAAAATGAAGTGGCCTTGGAGCATTTTACTGTGGTTTTATTATTAATGCAAGCAAGAAACAGCTCACGATAATTTAGACTAAGTAAAGCAACCAGATACTCAACCTATAATTTTACTCTACATATATAATGATATACACACACCACTAATGATGTATAAATTAATTAATTAAAGAATTATTATCCGGCTTTTTAAAATAAGATTCACACAAAAAGGGCCTTGGTGATGATATCATACCTGTCTATTTCAAGTGAACATAACTATGTTGGAGTTCCTTTTGGAATTTACAACATGAATTACTCACCGTGTGATCCGAACCTTCACTCTGATTTACGCTTTCCAAGATTAGAAAGATCGGAGTATAGACGGAACTCCTGACAAATTCATCTTTGTATCAAAGCAGAGACCGGAGTATCAACAGACAACAGAAGAAGACAGTTCTAATGCAAGAAAATCAGATGCAATTTGAAGGACAAAGCAGTAGCCAGCACATCAGAAGCTGTGAAAATTCTGTGGATTCATGTCTTGCTTCATTTTCTCCACGAAGGGAGACACGTTTCTCTGTTTTTTTTTTTTTTTTTCCTTCCCTTCTTCCATATGTTGAGTTGAGTTGCATTATTAAGTTTATTAACCTCCAGAAGAAAAGCTGGACCACCCCACCGTCCCCCCCTAAATAAACGGCCATGACTTTGACAAATGAGAACAACAATCGCGGAGCTATGTCAGTTCTTTGTCCCTTATATAATGGGTAAGAATTTCCTGATGACTGGGTTGCGTTTGCGTGTCTGGAGAAGTTGGCATCAGGGCACGTGGAAGATACTCGCCATGTTTGCTTTTATCTCACTCATAAAGACATCTAATGCTGATTCACACAGAAATCTCGGTCAAGCACTCCCTTCGTAATGACAGATTTTCCTTTGCCTTAGGTGAAATCAAGGTCTATGAGCCATAGCCAATTGGAAGAGAAAGGGCAACAACAAAGAAGAATCGATGCGAAGTGAGTCGTAACAACAGAGAGAAAGATAACCAAAGAAAGAAAGATAACCATCTAAAGGATCTGTGCGCGAAACAGGCGCACGGACATGGCTTCAAGATACGATTTCACGTCTCGGCCATCCGTCTAGGCTTTGGCTCAAGTCTTTTGCATTATCGATGATGTTCATGAGGTAGTTTGTGGATTCGAGATTTACCTACTCTAGGTGGAATTACTCGCCGTTGAAAATTTACGGCAGGAAAGACACGATGCAAAGAAGAAACCAAAAAGGATCGATCTTCCACACATAACGGTTTTCTCATCAGAAAAATTCTGCAGACATGAGTAAACAGGAAACGCTCCACAAGTTAAAAAGTAACACATTTAAGTTGTAATTTTGCCTTTACCACCACATCACCATCAGCTGTGGCGCAACCACCCGTCGCCCGTTCAATTACCTCTGTCTTCACCTCCAGTTCTGCTCCCACCTCCGTCAATACAGCCACCGGCAAGTCACTGTTGCTGCCACCAGCCCACCACCACAACCACCTCCACATGGAACACCCTGTCTAGCTCAGGCAACTAATTCTCAAAAAGCTTTTGGCGTGTATACGCATGAAATGTTGAAATTTATTATCTCAAAAATCTACGTTCCAGGACGGAGTACTTAAAACAAATTACAACCTGAACACAAGGATCGTCAATTGCTGCCACCAGATGCTGCTTCAGCAACATGTATCATCGGTGTCACATAAATCATTTATGTTCTTACAAATTGAGCTCATAATGAATGGAACTTAAGCAAATTAAAAGCGTTCCACTACTAAACTTATATGCCACATTACTAACCGATGAGTGATCCCAAGCATTCTAGAACCTCACCTTCCTAGTGAACCGCCTGATTTCTAGATACGTGCCTGTTACCTAGGCAAACCCCTAGATACATGTCTTCCGCATTATATTACAATGCTCGCTTTGCTTCGCTGATGTCCTAGAACCGGTGAGGTGGGGCTGATCAGAAGCTGCTGTATAGACAAGCATCACGGGCTAGGCAAAAGAATAGAGCTTGCAAAAGAAGCACTTCCATTATTTGCGGCACCCTGTATCTTCAAAATTGAAGTGACCGTGTTGTATATCTGCACATTTTCAAAAGATGGCACTTTTCGCCCCCTTGCGAACTCAGGACCATGACCAATGAAGATTGTCCTCATGGAGAAGATATCATTGTCATAGCCGTGTGCTCCTCCACATTCCTGGTGCTTTTTTCTCTTCTGTTCCACCTTGAATCCCTCTTCGATCAACCCTATTATGGGCGGAATCCGATCACTCGCCACATAATGAAGCCTACTTGGCAAGTCTTCCTTGAGATACACCTTCAAATACTGTCCATTCCCAACTTTGCCTGATTTCAATCCCTCGTTCATCTTCTGAACGACATCTGCCGGTGACACACCTGAAGGCGGACGGATCGCCAGCAACGGAGTGTGAGATAGCACCCAATTTGCCGGGATATCAATCCAAGATTTCAAATCATCCAAGAAGATCAGCTTTTTATCGCAAGTCCCAACCATCCCATGATCACCGACCATGATTATATTAACATCCTCGAAAACCCCTCTCTTCTCTAGACCCTCGATCAACCTCCCAATCATCCTATCGATATTAGCAACCGCCTCCGTGATCTGAGGGTCGTCAGGCCCGACCTGATGACCCTGATGATCAGGATCCTCGAAATACAGGGTCATGAACACAGGCATCTCACTACTAGGCATGTCGAAATACTTCAAAACTGTATCGACCCGCTCCTCGAATGGCACCGAGCTATTGTAAAACCGGCAGTAACCCTCAGGGCAAGTCCAGGAACCCTTATTAACCTCGGACCCTGGCCAAAAGAAAGTGGCGGCCTTCAACCCATGATTCTCCACGGTCTCCCACAGCGGCTCGCCGAGCCACCACTTAGGGTCATGACTACCCATGGTGAAGGTGTCCCCAGTATGAGGATCCACAAAGTGGTTATTGATGATGCCATGATAAGCAGGGTACAAGCCAGTGACAATGGAGTAATGATTAGGGAAAGTGAGAGTAGGGAATACCGAAATCAGGCCCGCCTCGGCCTCGGTCCCGTTCGCGATCAGCCGGCCGATGTTCGGGGTCGCGGTCTTGAATTGGTACCCGAACCGGAACCCGTCGGACGAGATCAGAAGAACCACCGGCTTCTGCAGCTTCTTGAGAGGGCGAGCCGTGGCTTCGATCGAATCGGAATCGAAACTCGACGCCTTCGACGCCGACGCCGACGCCGCCGGCGCCGCTGCCGCTGCCGACGCCGAGGACGCGGCAGGAACGGAAGGCGAAGGTCTAGAGAAGAACAGGAACGCGAAGGCGGCGGCGGCGGAGACCGCGACGCAAGTGATGAGGATGAGAGAGACGACGACGACGGTGGCCGCGGGCCTCTGAGCCGCCGAGGCCTTCGGTTTCGTCGACTCGTCAGCCGAGTCGGTGTCGAACGAGAGGAGAGCGGTTGATGGGTTCGGCGGGTCCTCCTCATGGTCGAGATTCGTGGGTTGCTTGTCGGAACCCATGTCGCAAGATCGAAGCTTTCCCTCCGGAGAGACCTCCAAACCCTCTTCTCCGTCCGAGAATTGCAGAAATTTTTCAAGAATCGATCAAATGAAGCGGGCTCTCGATCTGGGTCTGCAGCTGGTCAAGAAATGAAGTGAAAACGAAGGAGGGTTTGGGCGGAGATCGACGGGCGGCGAGGGGTCGCTGTCGGAGAAGACGAGACCGATCGGAGTCCTATCGATTGAGTCCGAACCAAGGAAGGGTGCTGGTGGTTTAGTGGTGGTGCGCTCCCATTCCTCCGCCACGTGTGTTTTGGGCTGTGATTGGCCAGGATTTGGTATCGTATTTGACCTTGCATTTGAAGACATTCGAGAAAGTTTATGCAAAAAATCTGTGGGAAGTTGTTGAAAGAACTGAAATGATAACGACAACCGAAGTGCCGAGCGGTTCATCCACCAACTTCCAGTCATCTGGACAACTAAAGATTGGAGATCTTTTGGCTGAAATATACCAGTATATTCCCTCTTCTCCACCTACAAGTACACGCGTGTTTCAAGATAGTTTTTTTAAAGAAAAGCACAACCCACCATGCAAACCAGAAAATTAAACCACATGCTTCAGATGAATGTTACAAATTCAGACTCCTAACTATCCGTATGTGCATTAATCTTATGCCCATGCTTATGATATAAAAAAACTCTCAAATTACCAAACATTCCAAAATATTGAGGATGGCCGCCACGACCGAATTTTCTACTGAAAATTCCCAGAAACCCCCGCATGGGGAAAGCATTACAAGAGCGGGACGACAAAGCTAAGCATAGCAAGAAAGACAAACCGTACAAACGAAAAAAAAAAAAAAAAAAGACACAACTCGCAGTTATGAGCACGATATGTTGCTGCATCATCAACTGGGTCAAACTTGCTCATCGTTGCATCACAATGTACACATAAATTTGCACTGCGGCTTGTGCGACTCCAGGGTTAGATAGCCCTTAGGCCTCTGCTCTTTGAAAAATTAGGCCAGGTGTTTGGTATTGTTCGGTCTTGGTCAAAATTTCAGGCACCATCTGAAGGAAGAGTGCTCTGTATGTTCGAGGGCATCAGGATGTTAAAACCATCCGCTGCAGTAGATACAATCATTCCCGGAATCTGGGCATGCCAATGCAGTTCTTTCAAGTCCTTTTGTCCCTGTTAACAGAGCAGAGACGGTTGAACATGAGGAAGTGAAAAATGGCTACCTCTAGAGCACGCCTAATACACGTGCCCACGACATGCGTCGTACCTGGTGAACAAAGAGGAGCTGTGGAGGTAAATCCTCCGGGGCATTCACTTGCTCTTTCGTTTTGGCTTTAAACTCTGCCTCCTCTTCCTCATCCTTTTCCAAGGAAAGATCCCAGATTCTGTTTATCAACGCTCAAGAAAGAGAGAACTCAGCAAGAGCATCAAATCATTTACCATTTATCACATTGAATAATTGACATTTTACACTGCTTCTGCAGTCCCCGATATGCATATTAACTTACGTGAGCTGGCAGTCCGACGATGATACTGCCAGTGTGGAGGCTTCATGCGGGCTCCATTCGATTGAGGTAACCGGGTGTTTATGGTATTCGAAATGAGCAACCACAGAATCAGCTTCCTGCCAAAAGAAAAAAGACACAACATAGTAAGGATCTAAAAGTTTTCAAGTGTAAAAGTTTTCAAGTGTACTCGAGCAAAGATATTTACGATTCCCACTCAAAGAGATCTCTTTAAAGTCCTAGGCTTTTATATGACAACGTAAAGAAAATTATGCCTGAATAAAACCATACAAGAAGCAGTTAATAAAGAAAAAGCATCCTCACGGGGAGCAGACCATCCTCACAAGATTAAGCACGTGTATCCACAAAATGAGAGTAAACGAGCTTTGATGCATACCAAGGCAGGAAAGTTCCTCTTAGAGGTTACGAAATAGAGAAGAAGAATTAAGAAGAAAAAGCGAAAGGCGAGAAACTGTTGTTAGCTAATAAAAAGAATCAAGTGCAGACTAACTCGACAGGAAGCTGCCAACGGACCATCACATATAGGTCAGAATGCACTTCTGAAGAACTAAAAACATGATCATAGCAGATGAAGAAGAGCTACTTATCAGAAAAATCGCTAGACAAAGAAAAAGATTGGAGAAATGTTTTCCGTTAAGGTGCTGCTTGAAAAGGCAACCAGTATCAAAGTAAGTAAAGCTTTTATCGAGGTTCATGCAGTCATGCTCTAAAGGGTTTCCACAACGTCATCTCCTTCTGAAAACATTCCATCACGACCTATGAATTGAAAATGCTCCATAGATAAGAAATACCTTGAGTAATCTAAGATCATGAATTGAAAATGTCCCGTCATCACATCCAGATGCCAACATACAGGTAGCCAGCCTAAACAGATTCAAATCATTCCCAGGTCAACAATGAGATCAGCAATGCAGAGGTATAAATGAGTGTGCATATAGGACATACTAAGGGTAAACAAACCTGTTCCATGAGATCACATTCACATCAGCATTATGTGCCTTAAAAGAAACAGCTGGTGTCTTCCCTAAACGGGTATCCCATATCGCAATAGTTCCATCGACTGAACAAGAGGCAAAGACATTTTCTTCTGTGGGGCTCCACTGCAGGATTGATAGTAAGAAATTGCTTAATATTAAATGGCATGAAAGCTGGTGCTCATAGTTCTGTATTTAACTGGAGGAAATGTTCATAAATGTACTTGAAGATCTTCAACACTTGCAGCATGTCCAATAAACGGAGTTGAATCAACATTCCATGTTGAACCAGATGTCGGTTCCCAAAGATGGATGCTATTCTTGCAGTCCCCTGCAAGTGCAATTAATGTAGAGACAACCAATCACACTAAGCAACAATAGATTAAATAATAGATCTAATAGGAACTTGTATTGACATTACCAGATACGAGCCTCCCAGGTACAAGAGGACTCCAATCTATGGCATAACCTTCATCTTTGTGGCCACCAAACTTCACTAATGGAGCCTGATTAAAAACTGAGGAAGCTCCCTGGCTGACGTCTGCTTCTGATTCAGCCAAAGCATTCAAGTGGGAGCTGAAGTCCCATATCTGCAATAACACAAGCATAGACAACGAAATAAACATAACAAAGGTCACTGAGGTGTCCTTAAATGTCTCATAGTCCACATGAAAATCAACCAACACCTGCCCTGCCCGCACAACATACACATAAAATTCCACAACCAGAACATGGAGAAAGTTTTCTATGCTGTTTAGAATAGTTCCAATAAGAAAACCTAGTCAATCACCATTTATTATGCTGTTTTTAAAATCCCAAGTGCCTTGCACCAGTAACAGTACATGAATGCCCATGGGAAGTTCCACAAGCCATACTCGCAATTTGCAGAGCAACAAAATGCAGTCCAAATAGCCATTCTTCACTTCCCTCATAACATCTGATGCATTTAAAAATTCAAAGGTGATCATAGGCTTCACTATGATATTGCCAATGTGGATTGGTGCATTCTAAAACTGTCAACAAATTGAAAGTTCTGGTGGGGTGCATAAGATGATTGCTTAGATAGACAGTGGCAGGCTAAAGAAGATGGTTAAGACAATGTCAACATTTTCATTTCACAGCAAAGATATCGATATGCCAAGGCTCAACAGTTAAGAGATCTCTCAGCACGTAATGGAAGAAGTGAAGAAGTTATCCAAGACCAGCTGGTGATAGGTGGTGTTATGTTTCTTATACATAAGAAGAAACTGGTGATCAAAATAGGCAAGTGTACATAAGGAATGATGGCCACATCAGGTCATGCTACAAATAATACCCTGGATCTGATAAATGAGAATATTCGTGAAGAAGCCAAAAAAAAGAAAGCTTCTTCTTTTTCTAGAAAAGTTTGAGTATGCCATTGATTTATTGTAAAGAAAAAATGACCTAATTAAGCAAAGAGGAAGCGTTTAAACCCATTGCACAACCGGCTTCTTCTATCAAGTATCTCAATTGAGGCATCAAGCCAACAACCAAAAAGAATCAAATGCGCAAAACCTACTTACTTGCACATGTCCAGAGTCTCCCCAAGATGCACAGATATGGGGATTTTGATTCATAGCTCTTATTCGATTAACACATCCTTCATGGCCTACTTTTCTTAGCTGCCAATAAAACCAAAGATCAAGAGTCAAAATCACTATGCGAAATCACACCATATTTCTCAAAACAGTAAGCTTGTCATAAGGCTCAGGAAAATGCCCTAAGGGAACAAGAGATTGCCTGCAAAATTGGCGTCCCAGATCCACCAACTTCATCGTCACTATCTTCATCACTATCAGTGCTGTCACTCTCCTCATCGGCATCATCAGTAGGTTTGGATGGCACCAGTTCACGCCTTTTACCAGTAATGTTGCTTACTTTAAATATCCCAATTGAGTTCCAAGAAGGTTTCTCTGCCTGCAAATAACAGTAGTCCCGTGATGATGGAAACTACATAGCCATACATAGCCAGTGATAAAAATACATAATGCTGTGACCGATACTAAGATAGATAATACTCCTCTAATGGGCCAAGAGCTTCATGAAGCAAATTTTCACCCTACCCACTAATGACCGATAAAGGATTCTACCGCTCCTAATAATGATATTTCTCAGGACAAACAAAAGCTCCAAGGAGAAAAAAAAAAGGCAATGCCCAGAAAGACAGCATAAAAAAGGCTCTCGGACCTTTCCAAAGACCATATCTCCCATCCATACACATTAACCAAAAACTGAATCAGCAAAACCACTCACCTGAGTTCCAGCAACAAAGTAAACTTGATGTGGAAATTCAGTGCGAACCAAACCCAGTGTATCACGGACAATATCAAAACTGCCACAAGAAATTAACTTTCAGCAAATGCACTCAACAAACAAGACTAAGTAGAAGAAGCAAATACAATCACCCGAGAATTTCCATTTAAATAAAAGAAAGATTTTGAGAATCAATTCACATGACTCTCTCTTTCCTAGCATTTGCAAGCGGACAGGGACAAAATCCACAATCCAAAAGCACCTGAGGCAAGGCCAGCCGATGTGGAAGGCGTGAAGGGAATTGTAAGCAGACGGGTCACACTGAAGCTCTTCTCCTTCCTCCAACTTGTCCACGCCTGGCTGCCACACCTTCGTAGGCATTGAAGGAATTGAGGAAGACGAAGACGACCCATCTCCTTTCTTCGATCCCTGCACTCCAAAAACCACCAAAGGAGCAGCCTTTTAGCAACTGGGATCTACGAAACACCTTTTCTTGTAAAGGGTAAGCGCAAATTCTCCCATTCGCCATCCACCCGGATGTCAAATTGGGACGATTCTCGCGAATTCGGGGAAAAGCTCGGACCTTGTTCTTTCTTTTGGCTTTCTTGGGGTTCTTTATGCTTCGAACCATGTTTGGCTCGTGTGGTCGATCGATGGTACGCGTGCAGAGAAGCGCGACTGGCAACCGACGAGTGGGTTGAGCAGAGAGGGTTTTTGGGATGTCTGATTGCTAGGGTTTATGCTTCATCAACCGCTAAAGCGCTTGCCTTCAAGCAGCTCTCCGTGGTTTTAAGAGTTTCACCCCCATCAAATACACGGATTTGCAAAACGACCCCAGTGTGAATTATCGTTATAAATGGAAATCAGCTTTTATACACTTTGTTCTTCTTCTTTTTTTTTTTTTTTCTTTTTTGACTGCCATTTTTGGCTGAGCTGTATTCGAAGTTTCTGTGAAGTACCCAAAAAAAAAAAAACATATTTGAAAGTTTTTTTTTTTTTCTTTTATTGAGATAGATATGATGAGTCTAAATGTTGTTAAGTTATATTAGATGTAAATTTTTTGAGGTGTTAAACTTTAGATTAAATTTTGATTGTTGGACTCTAAAAGTGAGAGAAGTTAAAAGAAATTGTGGATAGAACAGCTAGTGACCCACTACAGCATCGCATGTTACTAAGATGATAAATAAGACTAATACGTTGGTTGTAATTTGTAAATACTTCTACTTTTCAAATGACTTCGAGGTGTCCTAACCCTTTAGCAATTGACCGGATTTATCGGATCATAATATGGCTCTCCTCTCATTCCACTGATAATTAGTATGCAATGGACATTCATAATTGATCTCACACTGAATATCACAATTCGAACCTAAAATTTTGCGATCTAATTGATATCACTAACATGCTTAACACTAATGATTGTTGAAAGATTGCCATTGATTAACTGTATTGCATTCATTGGATCAATTAGCACGAAAGTCAGAGGAGAGATTTAGATGCGAACTTTAGCTTTATAATATCCCATGAGGAATCTTATTTCTTTCCTTACAGCAGACATTTAAATTGCGCTGCAATCACCGGACAAAACCCATGATGTATACCAGTAAAGATGGCGAAGAAAGAACGGGCTCGAGAAGGAGATGATCTACTTTCAAGATCATCGAGTTGCTTCAAGAATTAATGTACAGTTGCAACTCTATGATGCTTTTACACAAAGATCTTTCACTCGTGAAATCAGGCGAGAAGCAAAGACGGTTCTGATAACTTTGGCAGATACTATAGAACATGAACAAGCAGATGTGAATCCATAACCAGACACTGTTCTAGCTCGATCATGTGATAATTTCCCAATTAGCTTCTTCACCACCATGCAATGTTATCTGCAATGCAACGAAATTGGCCGACATCAGGATCAAGACCGACAAAGCAAGCTGATAAAACTGTCATATAACAAGGAGACCCGTGCAATTATAAGACATTTTCACAGGTTATGGCCAATTGTCATGATCGTGGGATATTAGCAACATCTACATTCCGAAATTTTTCAGGACAAACTAGCAAGGATAGATGAGCCTGGCCAAGGAGAAGTACGACAAGTACCTGTCTTTTCTTTGCCTCGTGAGCAGAACAAGAGCCCCAAATCCTACCATAATTGCAACTTTTATCACCTAGCAAGGAGGGGGAAACATTTAGCAGTTGACGCAATAGTTGTTCTTTCAGTTCGAGCTGTGTTTTTTCCACTGATTATAATGTGCTGTTAATCGTTCCAGTTAATTCACAAGTCACTGAGCAATAACACATGCGGACTCACCACCAATCAGTCACAACCTTATCTACAGATTTCTCACCATTATTCGCCATGTATGAAGCAGAGCAATGAAAATATCGCCGAGAACTAATGATCCAAATTAGCTTTTTCGTATGAACATTCTAGTTGAAATAGTAAAAGTCTGCAATTTCCACCTGTCCAATCAGTCCTCCAGAAGGATCGGCGTCTGTTGAACTGTCAGTTTTTGGTCTTGTCTTTGTGTAAGAAGTCCTCTGGTCTTTCTTCATCTCGTTTCCATTTCTATTCACCTTCATATGCTGAAAATCATATCAGGTATGAAGGATTGTCAAAAAAAGCTATTTTAGATCTTATATTCTGTAATGTAGTCTGTCAAACTCAGTCATGAATGCTTCTAATGCCGATGCATACTTGCTAAATGAGTCTCGTTCAACAAAGCTGGGATTAGCCATGCTTAAACATCATACTATAGACCAACCAAGCATAATGTTCCAATATATGAAAAATCTCCAACTTGATGACATGCTTTCATACCCTACTAATGAAGTAAAGCATTGATTTCAATCCAGACTCAACATTAAATAAAGATGAAAGGCACAAGTTGCTGCTAACAGCCAGACATAAATAGAAAAAGACTACCACAACCTTCGGACAATTCAAAATCTTAATCACTTTCAAAGCTAAATAAACAAGAACAAACATCAACAACTCTCAATCTTTAAGAAAACAACAAAACTAGCTTGATATAACTACTTACACGTCCTTCTAAGGCAATATTTTCATTACAAAGTTCCCTCAGGCTCTATAATCTTTATTCTGCAGGGTGAGCTCAAAGCCTTTAATTCGGAAGTTGGAGATACTTTAGTTTATTTTTTTTTATTATTATTTTTTTTTTTATCTCTAGGATATGCAACCCCGTACGGACACACCCACAATCAAACTTTTGTTCTTGCAACTCTTCACAATACTGTCCTGCTCTAACAGGTTTGAATCTAAGAGTATGGATGATTACAGCCAATTTATGGACCAAAAGACTGGAAGCTAAAAGTCATAAATATACCTCTCCAGCATTTTCAGGCATCGAAATCCTAATCTTCCCCTTCCATTTACTCGTTTCGATACTGCAGCATCCCATCAGATGCATCACCTGTTTCCCTCCCGTAGTAATACAAAGGTTTCTGGATTCATCAGGAAATATCCACGCACCTGACCTCTCAAATACATCATGTTCCCCTTGGCAGCAACTCATTGACTTCACTTTATCATTCGAAGCTCTTTGAAATTTGATTTTTTGTGATTTTATAGAATCTATTGCGTTTCCACTCCTGTCAACCACATTGCCACTAGAATCATGTTGCTCAGAAGCCCAATCATGTGAACTATCTTGTTGACTCTCTGATGCTGTTAAATACGACTGCCCAGTGTCACGAGAAGATTTAATACCGTGCAGTGGTCTAGTTGGAACAACTCCTGTTTCACTGTGCGATGCATCTCGTTGTGACTCTTCCTTAAGAAAAGGACTATGGACCTTCCGTGGAATCAGCTCAGCTCCTTTGCTAATCTCTATCTTAATTTTTTTAAATTGATGGTTAGCAATATCTTCCGTTCTGGACATGCTCGGTTCTGTTTTAGCTGGTGATGCTTTTGTACGAGGTTGCATATCCTGATTATTGCGATTGAGAGTAACATGTCAAGAACATAAAATGTACTAAGCTCAAAGCAACACAAAAATCATTTTGGAAGTGGCATGCTAGATATACCTGAACTAGACTACTTTCAAACACACTTATCACTTTCCTTACATTGCTTGGAGTACTCTCGAGAGGATCTTGTGCCTCCATATTGCGAGTGATGCCTGCCTCAAGTGCAGGAAAGACCAAAGAAGTTTTCACAGTGGAGGAGGTTGACGTCAGGTGAGGAAACAAAGAATCTTTTTTCCCTTGAGAAGCTGGTGCAAGAACAGCATTATTCAGTGACTGGTTCTCAATATTTTTGAAAATTTTCTTCAAACTAACTCTGGTCAGGCCTGAATCAATCCTCTGAAATGGAGTACTTGGTGAAGTATCTTCACTTCCATCTGTATGCTTCATGAACAGGCATGGAAACCATTAGAAAGAATTGATACTCGAACTGCTCTTCATCTTGTCCAGAACAACAGAAAAAACAGCTTACCCTGCATATGATCCTTTACTGGGATTATTTGCTTCTCACTAGGCCAAGTCAGTTTATGAATTCCAGATTTTGCATTGGCTACTTCAAAAGAATCTAATACTGAAGCGCCCCGTGCCATTTTTGCTTTGATCTTCTCAGATCCAACTTGAGGGTGTCCAAGTGATCCTTTATAGAGAGATGCGTGAACATCAGATAAACATGTTCTAAATGCTAAAAATCACTCAAAGGCTTGTGCTCTTCATAAAGAAATTAAGAGCAAACCTAAAGTTTCTACATTGCCTTCAGTGGCAACTTTTCTCCAAACAGCTGAAGCACTCTCGGTAACTTTAGAAGTGGGGTTGAGAAGTTCACCGTGCTTCTTCTTTAGTGCAGATAGTCTCTAAAAGGGAATATTAAGCACACATATCAAACTACAATACACAATTAAGTAAATGCTGCAACAGAGATGATGCCATTTCTTTTTGGCATGTAAACTGATCAAATTCCAGTGTATTGATTCAAACTCTTCACCGTGTAATCCCAAAACCGACAAATGAGGGGAGAGAAGCAAAGGGTTTAGTCCTGAATCATTAACGTTGCAAGCCTAGAGAGATGCAGTGAAGATTACCATTATTCGTATTCGATTCTGCTCTTCCTTGCTGAGGGTGAACCGGATCTTCAAATGCACTTCCCCACCCCCTTCAAAAGGGAAGAAATCATCCCAAAGGCCTTTCTCAACAACCAATTTGGTCTCGACACCTTCCTCCAAACAGAATAACTAAATCCCATTATTCTTACTCCACAAGGAAATTAAAAATTCATACTCTTTTAAATCTAGAAATACCCACCGTCACCGTACCTGTTCGAGACATCTCATTCCCATCTGGGTCCAGTAGTTTCACAACCAAATTCTCACGGAGGGTAGTTAATGGACTGCACCAACTCAAAACCACATGTGGAATGCTTAATCAAAACATCCAAAACTCAAAAACCCGACAAAGGTACAAAAGATTTGAATTAAATCTAGCATTACATTGAGAAATCCCCATCATCTCCAATCTGATACTCCCTTTTCCCCATTGTTACTGCAACAACCAAAAAAAAAAAAACCTTAAATCAAGAACTTCAGAATCCGAACACTTCAATTTTGATACTTCAAGAGGACAACGAATGAGCAAAAGCAAGGAAATGAAGATACTAACCTTGGATGGACATGGAAGAAGGAGGTGATGGAGAGGGAAGATTAACAATATCCAGAACTGGAGCAAAAACTCAAAAGACCAACTCCTTTATTAGCAAGAAACTGAAAGGAGCACCATAAAGTAATGAAGATCAATTGGCGTGATAGTACCTGAAATTTGAATTGTTCCCGGCATTGAAAATACGCAGTTCTCAAGAAAACTTCCAAGTGCAAAAGGCTAGGAGTAATTGGTCTATGAAAATAGGGAGGGAGTCTACTCTGTTTCGCAACTGAACCTGCCTGCCTGGAGGGGCGGAGAGACAGAGGAAGGAGAACGAGCATTTGTGGTTGGACTTGGGGTAAGGTTGCACGGAAGGGTCCCACGATTACAAAAATTGCATATTACCCACCTCAAATTCTGGAAATGAAAGATCTCATATTTGTCTCACTCGGTCATTTCTTGAATCTTAGCCTGACCATGAGCGTTGGCTCTGAATGACAGTTACAACAGTTTGGGTCGTTTGGTTTCAAGAACTTCAGCTGTTCTTTTCTGATCAATGATGGTCGACCAAATGTTATCCGAATTGCGGCTGTAGACTACTTCTGTATGACTACATCCGGATTTTAGAGGGAACCTCAGCTCGTCAGTCCCTTTTTCTCATTTTTCACATTTAATTAACCTGATCTTCTCCCCTCTCAAGATTTAAAATGTCAGTAATTCGAGTTCCCCATTAGCTAAAAATGCACTTCGACTGTAAGTTTGACGCAATGACTGCGCCTTATTCCGGTCATTAAAGCTTTAGTGATTTTCATTTGTATTTATGTCAAGTTTAGAAGATTAAGACACAGATTCCCATTAACACAAGCGACGAGAGTCGAGAGAGTTTCTGGTATGTCCTGCTTAACACCGTACAACGACAATGAAACAATTATGAGGAGATAAAATTTCAACCTCACTAGCAACGCTCATATGTGTGAGTTGATTAGTGGTCAAAGAAATAATGCACTGATAGTTGTAAGGTTTCTCTTGGAGGAGCTTCTGGTGACTCTATATCAGCTCCCTTGCCCTGTGTACAGCCCTCACATGACCAAAGCCGCCGATATTGAAGGCTTGGGTATTTTGCATCTTGCATGCCAAGAAACCACCAAATAATGCGATATCTGTTTCTCCCTGAGCTCAATAGAATTATTACTTTTTCCAGCTACAGCTGCAAAACCCGCCCATTCAAGGGAAGTAAGTGCAGCTCGTGCAGCTCGAGCATAGCCGAAAAGCCTTGGCCGACCAATAGAAGTTCATTAGTTATCGCCTACAAAAATGTGCATATCCTGAAAGCAGCTCTTATAAGTAAAAAATGTTAACTAACCATCTATTGAGGAGGAATAGGAACAATTAGCTATAAATCCGGGATAGATTCTGCACGAATGAACTGTTTAAGGATGGCCTTTTCCTCGTCAATTTGCTTTTTCTCTTCACGGTTCTTGGGTTTCACTTTCCTTTTCTCTTCTAGAATCCATTTGTATAGCTCCCGTTTTTCTTCTTCAGGAATGGGCTGAAGAATTTTCACAGGCTCCCTGCCCAAGGACTGAAGGAGGGATTCCTCTGCATAAACATCCATATTAATTGGTGGAGAAGCAGACACTTCTTTTTCTGCTTTGCTCTCTTCTACCACACGGTCAGCAGTTTTAATCTTGTCCCTTTTCCCAGCTCGTGAGAAGATATAAGCTGCAATGTTCAAAGTCGAGAACTTCACAATCTATAACTATGCTTCGTTTCTACATGAGTAAGCAGTATCTTCTCCAATATTCAACATACAAGGAAGCATACTTCCGAGAAATGCAGTCCACAACAATGAGGAACATGTCACTTTCAAGCTGCATATGTTACTTAACCTTTGCGTAAAAGGCAAAGGTGGTAGAGTCGAACAATGTCATTCACCGAACACCCCTCATCTAAGCTTCAGGTTTATTCATTAACTCCCTAGAGGAACTACAAGTCAAAAAAATTGAAATTTGTCTTTCCAAAGACAATTTACTCTAAAGCAATACACTGATAAGATGACTGCATATTTCCATAATTAGAATCATCATTGGGGGGCCCCTGTTGATCCGGACTAAATATGAGCCAATTCATCTGGATAATTTTTCAACAAGAAAGGTAATTCTTGGTGTTTTGATTCACAAACTTAAAATCAGCTGACACCAGGAAGACACTTTATGTCTATATTTGTTAAATATTGAATGAGATGAATTAAGTATCACAAAGAGCAGGATAGCTGCAAAAAAAACCTACAATCTCCCCTGGCCTTTTAATACAGCCCTAATGATCTCCACATCATTCACGAAAGCACCTAAAGAACTAGAATGCAGGAGCCATGAAGCAGTAATGCTTCTTTCCACTTACCTTGCAACCTCTCTGAAGTGCCTCATTGCCAAGGTTGTGACAGCAAAACATGAGCATATATGCATAATAGCATTTCCATCATACCCAAGATTAATGCCTTTACACATTTCTCATCCAAAAATTTTTGAAAGGAATTGATCAGAGTCCTAAAACTAGGTTCCTACTTATCAAGAATGGCAATAACAACTACAAGATAAGAGTAGAGGATGTAAATTACCATTTTGCAATGAAAAATGGCGCTTTGTTGCATCTGAGCTACTGGCATAACATGTGAATATTGTGAAAATTATTGACTTAGAAGGAGGAGACACTAGATGCGATAAAATTGACCAAGAGCCTCATACAACAATCAAGAAACTTTATACAAAATTACCCCACATAGGAAGACACCCTCAAAGCTGAATCCCTTGAAGATACCTCGCCAGCTTATCTCTGGAGTTCTTTAACTGACTTCCCTAGTTACCCTCAATGGGTGGAAGCTATTATGTTATAGTATATATAAGAGAAGGAGAGGACATTGAGAAGTGGTTGGTGAAATGAGGGATCCTCATTGCTTAGTGTTGAACTTAGTAGGTGAAAATTATTGTGTAAATACAATAAGAGGTAAGTTTGCTAAGTTTGCATAAAGCACGACCAAGATCCGTGATATGAAAGCCAAAATCAGAAACCTAGGTAGTAGTGATAGCCGCCCCTCAAGGCGAAACACATTGTTCTCAAATCGGCCTCTTTGTTGTTTTTGGGTACTCAAAGTAGTTCTTAGGCTGCAATTTTACACCCTTTGGTACCTAGAGTAAAGGGACTAAGTTTCACTTGTTTGCTACTTTGCTATGTAAGAAAACTCTAGAGCAAGAGTTGCTAAATTTAGGCGCACAAACACAATGAAATAGAGTAAAGGCGAGAGAGAGAAATTGAAATGCAAGAATTATCCTAATTCACATTTAAATCAGAGCTACGTCCAACAGAGAATTCCACTATAATTAGCAACTCCACCTCTCTGTTACAACTCTCAACTGCAAGAGGAAGAGATTAAATATAAATAACAATAGCTATTCATGGGCCTAAGTTCAAATTACCAATAAAATACAAGTTCAAATTATATAAGCCCTCTCACAGGGGTGTTGCCCCTAAACCCCTACCCTCTCACTGGAAAACAGGACCCCCGTGCCTTTCTATTGATGGAGAGTATCTAGTGTCTATAAGCATAAATCCGGGACATACAGAAGAATAAGAAAAGAGGAAGGTCTTCTTGCCGCAAGTTCTAGAAGATTCATATGATTTTAACAAAAAAATTGTAATGCTACACGGCCGTTGCTATTGCGGACGCAACAGCCCCAAAGTAAGCACACCTTTAATAAATGAATGCAGCTAAACCCATCATACAAGCATTTTATCAAACGGGTAATGCACGAAACTCCAGGCCCACGATCAAGAACAGCTTTTTCCGCGCAATGCTGCGAAAAGATCGAAACTTGGACGTGGCAACACTTCTAATATGAGAACCAGGATGCCATAGCGACTTTCACAGGTCGAATGCAATGAGAGACCCTAACAAGAACGCGCGGATAGAAAGAGAAACAGAGAAGCGAACTGACCACCCAGGACGAAGTTTGAAATCAAGAGAAGGCGCCAAACGGGCTTGTAACGAGCTGCTTGCGATCCCGTCGGAGAAGGCACGTCAGCCGCCGCCGCCGCCACCGCCGCCGCCGGCGTTGGCGGCGGCGGAGGAGGAGGTGGAGGAGCAGGAGGAGGAGGAGGAGGGGACTCCATTTGCAAATGGGGGTACCCAAGATTTCAACTTGTGTGCTTCACTTGCGAGTGCGTGGATTAACTCCGATTCAGACAAAATCATCCGAGGATTGATTGTGGTTTAACGGCTAAAACATGGGATCAAGCCTGCCACTTTGCTGGGAAACAAGAGTTTCCTGTTGGGAAAGAAAAGCATCTGTCTAAATAAAAATATTCCCTGACTAATGATGTTAATATAATAATAATAATAATAATAATAATAATAGATCTGACAATTTTCACCCACTTGCATGGTCAATAATATTCGTCTAGAGTAACATGGTGTGATGTTGTATGGCACACCGTTAATTATCGATTGTTGAACGACACTAATAGACAAAAAGATAAGTCAATTTATTAACGAATTTCATGTCAGTCTGGATAATGATGATGTACGATATATTGCTATATTTCAAAAAAAAATACTGAAAGGAACAAAGTTTATTTTTATCTCCAAGGAAATATGGACATGTGATGATATTACCTCGAATATTGACCAACTTAAGCAAACAAGCTTCGGACCCTAAAAAAAAAAAGGAAGAAGCAAACAAGCTTGTTCATAATCAAGGAATTCGCTTCATGAAATTATTTAGATGTTAATTACTGAAAATCTGTTGTTTAAAGGAAAGGCTTATTTTCAAGATTTCATTTTTTATTCCCCATAGGCTTGATTAGTACTACTTCCACGCAATAACTTCAATTGCAAAAGAGAATTTAACACAAATAATTTTTAAAACTTTAATTCAATGTGTAATGTGATCCATAAACTTTTAATTTATCTAATTTGATCTCTAAACTTTAATTTAACATGTAATGTTTTTCATGAATTTTCAATTTATTTAATGTAATCCCGAACTTTTGAAATATGTTCAATATAATCTCTAGACTATATGAAAATATTTTATTAATTTGAACATATATCAAAAGTTTATAGACTATGTTGAACAAATTAAAAGCTTAGAAATTACATTACACATTAGTCTAAAATTTGATGATCACATTGAACGAATTAAAAATTCAAGATTCACATTACACATTAAATCAAAATTCATAAATTATTTATGTCATTAACACGTTGTAAAATGACACTACAACTTTTAAATCACAACTACAGCTACTTGAAAAATATGGCACTGACTTTTGGCAAGCTGTCTTAGTCAACTTTAACGTGATTTGAAAGCATTTATTATCAAATGAAAATTACAACACTTCAATGTACAACTACAGTTCAGCTACGGCTATATCAAATATATTATTGGACCGTTCCAAGCCATATTTATTCCCCGTGGCCCACAATTATATCTTCAAATGAAGGAAGATTAAAGAGGGAATGGAGAAAAGCTCAATTGATCTTGCTTTACACCACTGAAGTGGCTTAATGATTTGATCAATAGATTGTTGCAAGTGATTTAGTCACATTTCGCAAATTCAGTTACTTGTACAAGAAAGTGCTTACAAATTTGCATTTAGACCATCCATCGGGATTTTGACTCATCTTGTCTTTAATTGATGCAATTAACAAAGTATTTATTAGGCCCGGGATTTAATAAATCTAGGTCATGCTAACTAGTATTCCTTCAACACTTGTTAAGACAAATACTTCGAAATAGTCTGATTTTCAAAACAACAATTCTAAAGATAGCCCAAGACATTTCATCTATTGGAAACTAAGGGTGTCGTTCATTCATTGTTTAACAAGTGTCCCCAAAACACTCGTCGATAAAATCCATTTATTTATTCAAACTTGGCCTCATACCAATAAAAGTAAATATGCTTATAAAGTGGTGATTTGCTAGAGCCCGTATAAAGGCGTATAGCGAGTATCAACCTTTAAGGAGCGTTTCAAGTTTTAGTCCTTGCTTTTTGTTAATGGTAGAATCTATTACATAAACTTTTCACGTACTTTACAATAGGGTCAATTATATAAATTGATAACTAATCTTAAATGAATTTATAGGATTCTCAAATGAGACCGAGACATTGCAATTTATAATATTCAAGAAGACTATGGCCCTGTTTGGGAACATTTCCGTTCCTTTGTTTTTTTTGTTCATTTGTTCCCCGGAACAAAAAAAGAACAGAAATCCGTTTGGTAATGCCAACTTATATTTTCATTTCCCGGAATAGATAAGTAGTCAGGAAACATATTTGGAACATAAATAATAAACAAAAAAAAGTAACTTCTTATTCTCAAGAATAATTTTTAGAAATAAGCTAATCTTCTTTTTATTTTTCTTTTGTTCTTCTGTCTTGTGGTAGCCACCGCAAGCCACCTTCAGCCACCCAGGGCCACCACTGACCACCAGTCACTAATGTCGACCGTTGACTAGCACCGTCGTCATCGGCGACTACTATCGACCACCATCGTCCTTCGACCACTGGTCGCCTCCGTCACTTGTTGACTACCGCCGACTGTCGACCGGCACACCAGCCATCATTGTCCTTCGACCGCTTACTGCCGCTACCACCATCAATTGCCACTTGCCGACTGCCGCCTGCCGCCTGTTACCGCCCGCCACTTGTCGCCGCCACCGACCACCACCCACAACCCATTAGCCGTCGCCCCCTCCCATGGCCACCCATCTGCCTTTGATAGTCGACCGGCCAGCGGTCAATGGTAGTGAGTGGTGGTAACAAGTGGTGAGCGATGGTTGGGCGGTAGCAAGTGGCGCTTGAGCGATAGCGAGCGGCGAACGGCGGTGGTCATCCGTGAGTAAAAAGAAAAAACGAAAAAAAAAATTGTGAATTATATCAAACGTATTTCTATTCTTTTTTTCATTTCAAAAATAGAAATTTTATGTAGTTATTAAACGTGTTCTTTTATTGAGAAATTGTTACTAGAATAGAAATAAATAAATAAAAACTATTTCGAAAAGAAATTGTTCCCAAGCATCGAATCGGAACGTTACCAAATAGACCCTATAACTCCAAATTTGATTAGACTCCCAAATGGTTCAACTCCCTCTAAGCGTCTCTATGCTTGTAATATCAATCTTTCCTGATGTAACATCCTTCATTTATGTTACTTTGATAACTTAACTTTAATACCCTAAGTTTGTATATCATCTTACTCGCATTCAAGAGACAATGACTCCAACTTTGAAAGAACTCACAAATGGTTGAACTCCCTCCAAGCATCTCTATGCTCTTAATATCAATCTTTCATCATGCAACATCCTTCATTTATGTTACTTTAATTACCTTATTTTATTACCCTAAGTTCCAATACCATCTTAGTCGCATTTGGAACCTTCGTAGATTGGAGGCATGAAACAATCGACACAAGAAAATCCTGAAATCATCAAAGGAAGCTATCAGACGCCAGTACAAATTGAAGTATATTTTCATTGAAGTGCTCGTCTAAAGAAATATGGTCCTTCTCGATATAAACCTTAGGGTTGTTATTGTGTATTGTTGTATTATTAAAAGCATGAGCGCAGAATAATATTCAAATTGATTGATTAGATAAATATTCAATTGTTTGATATTATGTGAAATAATGAAAGGAGTGTCACAGTGACGTAAAATTGAAGTCTCAAAAACTTCAAAAGAGCTATAGCAATTTGCTTTCTCAAGTTTACTTTGAAGTGTTACGGCTTTAAAAGCGTCGTGGGCCTTCGAAGTGCGGTCGAACACTTTCAACAGAGCCGCAACATCGTCCTGGAAAGTCCAACCAAAGTCCAACCGCATTTCAAACAGCGACTTACCTAAATGAGGGTTTCTAGCTCTCCTCGTATGAAAGCGAAAGGATACGCCATGATAAAGGGTCGGTTCATCTCTTAAAAGCTCGCGACACTGCATGAGAAAAAACAAAACTTTGAAGACCCTTAGCCATCCCCTCCCCCTTTTCTGTGCATTAGCTTCTTTCTCCACAGTTATCGTATCTTTCGCAGCTTGGGACCATCTGGTTCTGAACACACGCAGACTCGTTAGAAAGTGTAATAACAACAGTGAAAACACGGAAGGAAAAACAAAAACACGGCCAATGCAATGCAGTGTTGTTTATCATGAGTATACAAATCTATGGCCCCTCTCTTCCACTTGGGACAACCCTAATTGAAGATTGCTGATCGGGCACGAGTGCAGACAACGTCTGAGACAATGGGTACTGTCTTTTTAGGTGCTTTTTCCTCTGAGGGCTCAGAGCAAAAAAGAAAAAAACAGTAAAAAAAAAAGCTGTGATGGGCCTGCTCGAATTATCGCCATCATGATTGAATGTGATCCTCGGTCTCAGTTATTTTTGCTAAACTCGAAATTAGCTATGGAAAAGAGACTAGAGTATAATGTACTGCTAGACTGTGGGTTCGTTTGTTGTTGCTTGTCTTTACCTGTTACTGCATCGTACTCCAGAAATGGCAAGACTCGAAGCCCCAGCTCGAAAATCCAGCCACAAAATTTATGGACTATACAAAAATTGCAAGAACATCCCAAAATAGAAACTCTTAACTAACAATTACAACTTACATGCTTGTGTATCTTGGGGTAGATTTTGTTCATGTAAGACTGTAAATGATCATCTGGTTACATGAGTTATTAAATGTGTGATACTTGGTTGCATGTTCTGAGGATGAATACAACAGTATCCAGGATCTAAGTACAAACATAAATTTGGCTTATATAGAAATAGAACCATGAATGAGCCTTGTCGGCAAACTGAGTTCCCTTTCTTTTCGACCCATTCATCCCATTAGACAGTAAAGTTGTGATTTATCATATAATTAAGCCTGGGGAGGATCCTCATGTAACACTAGAGGATGCAATTCGAATTTGAACAAAAAATTTAGAAATGGAAAAGCGGGTGCTTCATCCCAATATATGGACCAGCAAGTAGCCACAAAATGAAGAATTCTAACAGGCGCCATGTATGTGCACCCCATGCATGTGAACATCAGATCATGTGGATATCATATGACTAATCTAATTTAAGAGAACAGATGTAGCGAGTGAAACACTAAGTACATATAAGCAGGCATAGAATAACTGGATCTTTTAAATCAATTCTTTCGTTGACATCAAACATGTAAACAAACAGGAGATCCATGCTTTGGTGATCATCCTGCTGAACTACAACTTCAACACAATGAGACCACACCACTTAACACTTAATTTGTTTTATGTGTTATTATTATTATTATTCACTTCACTAATCCTCATCTGGTTTTGGTTGTTTCCCCTCCAACTCGACCCTCCAACCTACATTGATTCAAACAAAGTAAAACATGCCACTTCCTAATAATGCTGCTCAAATGCTAAACGAAAATATATGGATTGAACTGGTCTTGAAAAACTATCTCTTTCTTCCAGGCTGATCATTGTCATCTTCATCAGCCATGAACGAGCCCATAGGATAAAGCCATGAGCAAGATCGCAGCTTCCTTCTCTTCCTGAGGGAATACTTGCTGGAAAGCTAAGTGCTTGCTCAACCTTATGGCGAACTCTTCCAAGCAAAGCTTTCTTCCACCAACGGATGCATGATTCTTATGTGGTTTTGCTTTACGCTTCATTTTGATTGACTCTTGTCCACAAACAGTGGCCCTACTCGACCTTTTGTTCTTGTGCTGTTTCAACTTGCTCTTTGGAGTTAGCGATGTGGCTGGAGGAAGAGCTCCACTGTCTGTGGCGACTGCAGCTGCTGCGGCAGCAGCCATGGCTCGTCTTGCCTTCCTTTGCCGGATCCCACAAGCATTGCAGAGAGACTGCACCAAGTTGAGAAATGAAAAGTTGTGCATTAATTTTTTGAGGTCGTATATCTAGTCGAGTCAAGATAAGATAACACAGGAATTAGTTGAACTCAACATCACAAAAGAAAAAAAAAAAACTGTGACTATAATTAAGATCTTAATGATCTATCTCAAACTCAAAGAGTATAAAATTCAACTAAAAGAACTATTTTTGACAGCTATTACGATACATGTATATCTAAACTATTCTGCTAAAGGCAAGCTTTACTTAAGTTGACTATGGCAACATTCGTGTTACTCTTGCCAAATCCACACTAGAGAGCAACTTGAATTTGACGAAATTTAGTTAAAGCTATAATAGATCATATATCTATATATATACCTTTGGACCTCTTGGGCCGCTCCTCCAAAGTGGAGTCTTGGTGGTGTTACAATCTGAGCAAACCCTAATTGGGTTGGTGTCGTAGGAGGAGCTGTTGCTGCTGCTATCAGTCTCAAGAGAAGATGATGATGGTAATCGCTTGTGATCTTCGACAAACGACTTGTGATCACCACCAGCTGAAATTGAGCCACTAGTCATCATCGGTTTGTTGTCCTGTGATTGTTCGTGGTGATCTGAGCTCATCATCTTCTTCATGATCCTCATCTTGGAAGACATCCACTTCACTGAATAATACTTGTCCACTCGGTTGCTCTCATCTCTCACTCCTCCATCTTCTTTCTTCCACAAGGTTATGTTGAGTCCATGACCACCATGAGACTCTCCTTGTGAAACGGGCTTGCGATCAACCTGCACAGGTAATGTTTTCTAGATGTCAAAATACGACTAGAAAAATTTCTAACTGCGACTATATACATACATGCGTAGATATTTTGATTAATGGAATTTATATTTAGTATTTACCTCCTGAGGGTGTTGGAGCTTCTCGAGCGGATGATGATCTTCATATTTGCATGACCCGCCTTGATGATCTTGACCTAATAAGTTGTAGAAGATGGGACTTGGTGATGAGAGCGGGAAGGAAGATGAAGATGAAGCTTCCGATTTCGGTGGGCTCATCAAGAAGAGCTCATGGCTCTGATGATCCTCATTAAGGTCCAGAACGAGGCGCGAAGGTGGTATTATATGGTAATTAGCTGAATTCATTTAGAGAGATGAAAGGGACCAGATCACAAAGAGAAGAAGCAAAAGGTATATCCTTTTCAGGCAAAAGTGGAAGGAAATCTGAAGAAGAAGAGGAAGAAGAAGGGTTCAGAGAGAGAGGAGGAGGGGGGGCAAAAAGGGCCTATGTTAAAGACTGTTCAGGCTCTTTTAAAGGGAAGAGAATAAGAGTGAACCCTACCAAGTCGTTCCCGTGAGCGTTCTTGGGTGTCCTGAAGGACCAAAAGCAGATGTGAAAGAGACAAAAAACACCAGAAGGGGGAGAAGAAGAAAACTGACCCTATCTTTTCAAGCCTCTATCTTCCAAAATAAAAACTACTCCTCACCTCTTACCAATAATTTAGCTAGCTTGACTTGATGTGAACCAAATATAAGCTAAGCGGTAGGAGAAAACTAGCTAGTCAGATATTGATTGGCGGCCGCATCAAAGGTTCAAAAGAGATGCATATTCATCAATCATGAACTGTGGTCAAGGTCATAGTGATTTTAGGGAGGAGATAAATTAAGATACCGTGGTTTAGAATTTTTGTTGAAGATAATTAGCAAATGATAATCCACCTAAGAGATTAAGTTATTAGGAGGAGAAAAGAAAGCGTTCAGATTAACTGAAACGCATCGAAAAAGCGGCGAGATCTTTTGTTGGATGTCATGATTTCATTGTCTTAATTATTAGGGCAAAGTAATTTTTAGAAAATGCACACATATATCAATTAAATATTTGGAAGTAGCCTCAAAAGAAATTAAACTGTAGGATTATGACAATCATGAGAATGTTTAATTATCCTTAAAAAGTATTTCAAAATCAAAACATTCAGTTCGAAGGAACCACTAAAAGCCCATATATAACCTCCCTCCCCCCCAAAAAAAAAAAAATCACTGGGATTCGTTCTAATGCTCACCCTTCTAATATGGAAGGCGGATGTGAGGGGTTCAAATCTACACTTTCTCAGGGGGATGGGATGGGGACAGGTAAATTTCAGGAGTGGGTTTCGATTCTCATGTCCTGCAAGAGGTAGGGCAAAAGTTTGAGCGTAAGTGCTAGCGTAGGAATAGAATAAGATTGACAAAAAAAAAATCTTCCGAAAAAATCAATAAATAATGTTTTTTTCTGGACCATTGAAAAGACAATAAATATTTTGTTTTCCTCCGCAGAGAAAGATCCCAAACACATTAAATATTTATGTTGGCATGAATTGTTGGGATTCAATGCTTTATACAAGGAATATTTGAGGAAGACGCTGGAGACAGATCAGAATAGCATGGAATATCTTGCCTCTTCCTATAATATTGCCAAATTCTATTCAATGCTTTGTGCAGGCAAGAGACGAGCGATGCACACACCATTTTCCTTCGACCGTTTCATATTTATCAAAGAGTGGAATAATAGAAATTGGACAATTTTTTACCTAATTAGCTGCGACTCTATCGATTTTCCGTCATTGTTGAATTGGTGAAAAAAAAAAATCACTCTTCTCTCGCTAATTAATCCTGTCACTTGCTAAAATACCTCGTTATACATCCAATGAAAAACACAAAAGAATACAATAAAAGAAAGAACAAATTTGTTAAAATGAACAGAAAAGGAAAATGCGAACATACCCGAGGGAGAAATGTACGAAAAGCAGCATGTTCTTGCATGCAGAACCGGTGTTGTGCTTTGGGAAAATTGTTTCTTAAGATTTGTCCATAATGGTATAAGATCAACATCAACTGGCGAATTGAATGACAAACGTCTGCAGAGATCTATTTTGCTGAGCAGCTCACATGAAATGGCAATGATTGCTTTCATCTGTTGAAGCATTATTGCTCTCTCTCTCTCTCTCTTCTCTCTCCATATTGTACTTTTAGTCTTCAAATTTTTTTACATATGATAATGACTCTCTCTCTCTCTCTCTCGCTCTCCATATTGTACTTTTGGGCTTCAATTTTTTTTACATATGATATGACATAAATGGTTACATATGATAATGACATAAGTAATTTATAAACTTTGGCCTTATATTTCACGTGATCTCTAAACTTTAATTCATGTGCAATGTCGTCTCTTTCAATGTAATCCCTAGACTTCTAGTAAATATTCAATTTGATCCTTAGACTGTATAAAAATGTTCAATATTATCTCTGCATTCAAATATTTTCACATGGAATGATAATAGTTTGAGAACTAAATTAAACATATATCAAAAGTCTAAAAATCACATCGAACGAATTAGAAGTTTAGAAACAACATTATATATGGAGTTAAAGTTCATGGATCACATTACATATTGAGTTAAAATTCATATACTATTTAAATTTCATTCTATACAATCGAGTCCTTTAATTTATTCAACACGACATGGTCCTTACAATTGTGCCGATGAGGGTTAGGCGACCCTCATCAGCCACCGGCAAGCTCCACAGCACACTCACCGATGGACCTAGATGACATTGGGTCGTGTCCATAGACATCCATGTCTCCTTTGGAAATCTGACATGGTGCCGACATGGAATGTTTGGGCCGAAGTCAACTGGCGACGAGCTCAAGACTTAATTGGAGTTTTCTTAAAACCTCAAGTCTCTTATTGATCAACCGTAAAATCTTAAGTTTCGAATATGCACTTATCTTGAAGAAAAGTAGAGCCTAGATTGAATATGAGATGATACTAAGATTACCCTACTTTTATATAAGATCAAGTCGGTCTTATCAAAAACTTAAAAGTACTAACAAAATGGGTGATCTTATTAATAAAATGGGTAAATTTGATGTTATGAAAATAGGCGAAAACCACCTCATGTATGGTATTCAAGACCGGCACGAGCAATCAATGTAAACATATACTGCACCCGAAACAAAAATATCCGGAAAGCCAAAGAAAACATGATCCATTATAAACCAATTGAAATGCGCGTGTATCTGAGAAATTGAAGAAAGAAAGGCGCTGAATCAACGGGAAACACGAACCTAACGAGATAACATATGAGAGACACAAACGTAATATTATAAGCAGGAGAATATATCGTTATTTATTACGATGAAGGAGTGGGCTACGTATGCACTTCAAGAATCACAAACCCCAAGCGGAACAAGTCGGATGTGGACGTCGTGAAAGAAAATAGTCAGGCAAAGGAAAAAAGCGAGGTGGGGTTTTTTCCTTTGCACGATTTCTGTCGATTGCAATTCGAGGTTGAGTCCAAATCTGGTGTAGTTTTCAAGCGGTGCTTGCATATCGAGAGGCCATGGCCCCTTTTGTGCTACATGACACTGTTCTCAATTGCTCACAGGCCCCACATCTCTCTCTCTCTCTCTCTCTCTCTCTCTCTCTCTCTGTGACATGTCTTGGCTAAGCTAATGTTAGGTTATGATTGTATGATTATATTTCAACGAGTCGATGTTAGGTTGATGAGACGAGGGTACTTCAAAGAAATCAAGATGATTCATCTTATACTTCATCGATCTGTCATTAAAATTAGGTGTTCAACTGTGATTATGTATGATCGGGATTGCATTCGAGCGGTACAGCTTGCTCCTTGTCTTTGAATGTGCTCACCTTGACTCCATCAAAATCTAAATTAAATGTGTGTTTGAGTGAAAGAATTTTTTATAAATTAGTTTTCTATACTTTCTTGCATTTGGTTTATTGAAAATGATTAGTCAACGGAAAATCAAAAGAAAATATGAATATTTAAAGTAAGGAAAATGATTCCACGAAATAAATAAATAAAAATCGTAATCAAGGAAAACGCCACCTCACAATAGCTATGTAGAGTACCATAGAACACACTGACTAGCCACACGAACGGGTTAAATTCAGGATTTAACCTGTGAAGGTAATTCCGACCCGTGATTTTTGTGATTTGTACGTATGATCTCCGATTCTTGAATTGAAAGAACCTCGACGTCTCAACAAAAACGCCAAACCCGAGTGTCAAAATATCTGATTAGCCAACCCTGAGGGTCGAAATATCCAATTCATTCGGTTCTGATCAAGAATGACTCTCTCTCTCTCTCTCATCCATCCATATGGGCAAAAAGCTGGATACAACCAGGGAAGGATGCATGGGGGAGGTGGAAACCGGACGCGGAAGACCTGAGGACCCATCAGGATCATGCACACATCCCTTCAGGGATATGGCATAGCATGGGGACGCAGCGTCGGGGAAGGAGACGATGATCTCCTGCGCGGGTGCCCACGTAAAAAAAAAAAAAAGAGAACAAACGATCCCAGTGCGGGCCGCGCCCAATCTGGAACTTTTTAGGTTCACTCGCTTGCTTTTCACCTCGACCCATCAGCGACAACCCACGGACAACACCAAATTATCTTTGTGGTCCTGAAGGAGTACATGGCCTTCCCTTGGACTCTTTTGTCGTGTGATGTTGAAATGGGTCGTGGCGTTGGCTCGAGCGTCCCGTGTGAAAGAGAGAGAGCGGTATAGAGGGCATCATTGCATCGCTTGTTCTGCATCGTTTGAATTCGAAAGGTTCAGGTTGAGATAATGCAAGTACGCACAGTACTCTTGTCTTGTCTGAGAGGCCAGCTAGGGGGGCATCCCGAGGGGGGGCCGGATTAGCGATTAAGGACCACACGCGTGTGGATTAGCCTCTCGACACCGCAGGAGTGGAATTTAATGCGATTCTAGAACTATAGGGTGTCCGCAAACGTGATTGGGAATTGGATTTGCGGACGCACAAGTTCACGCGATGAAGCGGGGAAGTGTTCCAGCT
This sequence comes from Eucalyptus erythrocorys, assembly GCA_014182555.1. Taxonomy (NCBI): domain Eukaryota; kingdom Viridiplantae; phylum Streptophyta; class Magnoliopsida; order Myrtales; family Myrtaceae; genus Eucalyptus; species Eucalyptus erythrocorys. Next base: position 48,939,397 of record CM024599.1, on the reverse strand, counting down.
ATCTATGGAATCCGATGACGACTGTTGTATATGGTCTTCATAGGGAAAAATATGTACTTGTGCTACAAAGCCTAGGTGAGCACAGTCAGCAGATAAAATATCAAGTTATTAAAGAATTAACAAATGAGGTCAAAATATGTGCGTAAATGGAAAAATATTAAAAAAGTTTTAAAATTTTTATACTTATGTCAATTTAGTCTTAAAATTTTTAATTGTGTTGGCGAGAGACAGGACAGCACTCGTTTGGTTAGATTTGGGCAAGGCGCTCCATGACCTCATAGCTAGAAAGGGCATCCCGATTGTTGGCTGTGGCCAACCATCCTTGTTAGCCTTACATCTAGGGGAAAAAAAAAAAAAAAATGAAGAGAAGAGAAAAAAAATTGTAATTAAATTCAAAAAATAATTAAAAAAATTATCTATATTGGTATCGAACATCCTATATCAATTATGTCATATATAATGTCCGGTGTTCATGTAGGTAATTTTGGATTAAAATTGATTGAATGGACTCAATTGATAAAATGCTATAAGGTTTAAGACTCACTTTAGATAATCAAAATGCTCATGATTAGATTGGCACATGCTTGTAATAAATTTAGGATTTTCTTCGTAATTCTCTCTAGATAAGCAGGTGCAAATCGAAATAGAAAAGTACCATAAAGCACATGAAATTAATAAATTAATTCTGAGGTCAATTCGGATTATCACTATAGAGGAGTTTTCCAGATTGATATCGATGACCTTGTAACTATTCTTGGACATAAGGTGCTTACATATTTACCGAAGGCTGTGCAAATTCTTGTCGCGAGCCGCCTTTTGCATTTCCACTCGTTCTGAGTGCTTCAGAGTCTCTTCATTAGTCATATCCGCATCTAGTCTCTTTTGTGGTCCGGCCATCTATACATTTCCGAATTTAGACAGTGCCACGGCTTCTTCAGTTGGAGCCGCTACCTCCACTCATTTTTTTTTTTTTTTTTCCTTTTTTAGGTATAAATGTTGTTTTTCTTGGAAAATATTACCATGGTTCGTGCCAACTAAAAAATTCCAACCCACTTAAACATTGACCCATAAAAGCTCATATTATACTTTTGGGGTTTGTGTCTTGTTTTGGTATGGGACTTTCCTTAGAGTTGGGGGGAATCTTTAAAGTTTCATGCATTTTCTTCGGACATGAAAGTAACAAAACGATCTTGATTAATGAAAATTAAGTCTCACCGTTTTGTTAATGCATGGAATGTTAAGATGTTCTAGCTTCATTCCTGGCGATCTTTCCTAATTTAAATACATGGTGCACCCACTGTTGGAATATGTCAACGCAATTATGTCTCCATTTTATTATTTTAAGGTTTCAAATGCATGCCACAAGTAAATCCATACAAGAAGAATATGCACTGGCATTATTCTAAGAAGTGCTTCACCAAATCAGGACAAAAATATGCACTGGCATTATTATTTTATTATAGATTCTATGCAAAAGAAGTCTTACTACTTTTGGGTTTGTGTCTTGTTTTGGGATGGGACTTTCCTTAGAGTTGGGGGGAATCTTTAAAGTTTCATGCATTTTTTCAGATATGAAAATAACAAAATGATCTTGATTAATGAAAATTAAGTCTTACCGTTTTGTTAATGCATGGAATGTTAAGATGTTCTAGCTTCATTCCTGGCGATCTTTCCTAGTTTAAATACATGGTGTACCCACTGTTGGAATATGTCAATGCAATTATGTATCCATTTTATTATTTTAAGGTTTCAAATGCATGCCATAAGTAAATCCATACAAGAAGAATATGCACTGGCATTATTCTAAGAAGTGCTTCACCAAATCAGGACAAAAATATGCACTGGCATTATTATTTTATTATAGATTCTATGCAAAAGAAGTCTTACTACTTTTGGGTTTGTGTCTTGTTTTGGGATGGGACTTTCCTTAGAGTTCAGGGCGATTTTTAACGTTTCATGCATTTTTTCAAATATGAAAATAACAAAATGATCTTGATTAATGAAAATTAAGTCTCACCATTTTGTTAATGCATGGAATGTTAAGATGTTCTAGCTTCATTCCTGGCGATCTTTCCTAGTTTAAATACATGGCGTACCCACTGTTGGAATATGTCAGCGCAATTATATCTCCATTTGATTATTTTAAGGTTTCAAATGCATTCCATAAGTAAATCCATACAAGAAGAATATGCACTGGAAATATTCTAAGAAGTGCTTCACCAAATCAGGACAAGAATATGCACTGGCATTATTATTTTATTATAGATTCTATGCAAAAAGAAGTCTTACTAAGAAATCTTCTATTTTAGGGATCTTACATTCATTTTTTTTCAAATAAATTGGGTGGATAGCATCATATTCTAAGTAAAATAGAACAGGCCTAAGCAATGAGCTTGTTCACTTGAATAGCTCCGGGATGAGATAGATCTAATTTGAGGTCATTTGGTACTAGGGGATTGACTACATATGTAAGAAAGTGTTATCCAATGTCTAAATTTACAAGGGCACCTACCATTGCCAACATGCAATGAAGTCCTGAAAGGCTCGTAAGAAGTTGCAGCTCGCATCTACAACCAGTTTTTTCCTCAAAGTTAGCTTTGGAGTTTTAGGTATTCAAACTATTTGTGACTTTTGAAATGTTACCAACTCAACGGACGCCTTCAAAAGAGGCAAAAACATCCCTTAAAATGAACTCTTGCATGTCTTAGTTGAAGAGGGACCAGAAGAACCATGAAGCGAACCCGGAAGCCATTGCAAAATCACTCGAACTAAGACAAGAACCGTTGTGTTTTTGTATGTTGTCCATGCGTCGGTCTAGGCTTTTAGCAAAATGCAAACCCCAATCGTTTGGGGCAATTTTCCAGTGTTTTTGGACATGGACGAGGTCCTGAAAGCGGGAGCGATTTCGGCCCATTAAGGATCATTTGGGCCTAATTGGGCCTCCAAGGCATTCCCTAGAAGAGAGGTAAGCCTTTCAATTCATGTGATGTCGCTAGGGCTTTGCATTCAATTGTCCACTCTAGTGGGCTCTAAGGGTTTCTTTTGTGGGATCACACTGTTCCTTCTTCCTTTTTTGGGTCGATAACAAAGCATTTCATTCACCCAACATCAAAATGATAACATAGATTATGGGTTTCTAAATATTAGAAATCCCAAAGTGGTAAAGGCTGTGATGAAATCCGGTTTTGGGGAAGGATCTTCTTCCGGTGGGTCTAAGCTATCCAGTCCGCGACTTGGTTAAACTCGGCGGGGGATGGGCCAACTTAATAGATTTGGACCAGCCGAGCCTATCTTTGCACTCTTTAATAGATTTGGACCAGCCGAGCCTATCTTTGCACTCTTCAATGATGGCCCGCAACTCCCTAAGGGCTTGGACATGTTCCTTATTTGGCTGACGAAGTCCTCATCCCTGGAGAGAAAAAGAGGCACCTTGAGGGCAAAATTTCAACTCGAGCTCAAGATGATAGCAGGACAAGTTGAGTATTTCACGACACAAGGATATTCAGAGTGTTAAAATTTGGCACGAAAGGACATTTAAGTAACAAAATTTAGAAAAGTAACACTTAAGTGTCAGAATTTGAGTAAAATGGATCAATTAACTACCAACCTATTGATCAAAAAAAAAAAAAAACTACCAACGGCGAAAAATTTAGGCCAAAATGTTGACATGATAAGTTTTCAGCGAGTCTAGCGCAAAACGATGTCGTTTTGCTGCTGACATAGTAAATTATTAATATAAAACTAATTTAATCTAATTTAAAACCAAATTTATTTTTTATTTTTGAAAAAAAAGGGAAGGGAGGAGGAAGATGAATACCTTGTCATCAGCCCTTGACCAGGGCTAAGCCCTTAGCCACCGCCTGCCATCTTCCTCCTCCCTTCCCCCTTTTTTTTTAAATAAATAAATTTAGTTTTAAATTTAATTTAATTAATTTTTCTATTAAAATTCGAATACTACCAAAATGACGTCGTTTTTGAGTTTATTTGCTAAGTCAATCTTCTAGCGAGCCACATAAACGAAAAAATTATTTAAAATTGTTACGTATGATTTTTGCCTGAGTTCACTAGATGTGGCACTCGAGTATCTATTTTTTTTTTTTAAATAACACTTAAGTGTCATTTTCCTAACTTTTTATATTTAAGTATCTACTTATGCCAACTTTTGGCATGTGAAGTGTTCTTTTACTAGTATATCACGATTCGAGCTCAACCTATAGTTTGTGTTTCAGCTATCTTTTTATTCATGGACAATTAACTGAGTACATAAAAGGTCTATAGGATTTGTGAAGATGAACTCATGGACAAACGAATGAAAGAGTTTTAGTTTTAACATTATAGATCTTTCGTTGTGTCCACACCAAACAAATTACTGAACATAATTGTGCCAATAGAAATAAAGATGAGAGAATGAGACATAATACACTTAATAACGACCTCAATCATCATTCAAACTAACTCGAAAGGCGTGTCTACATATATATAGCCCGATTGAATTTCAATCTCAATTTAAACCCACATAACAACTTCTTTCCAATTTAACATTCTAATTTAGAGAATGCCAATCATAAGCCCGATTATCCAACCAAGAAAGTCCTTCACCGATCTCACGGTTGGGCTAACTGTCTCATCTTAAATCGTACGTAAATCACTTAAAAGATCCACAATTTTTCCTCTCTTAACTCCTTCTGGATATTCCACACGCTCCACGAGAGCCCCTCTTTTGCGTGCAAACTGATCGTCAAGAACCGGTGCCAACGATCGGATAACGTAGCTAATCGGGGAGCCATCATGTGTCCCAACCTGATCCGCATCGTTGTCGTATTTCGAATGGCAACGAAGGAGACATCATGCGACCGCAGCCGCAGCTCCTTTTTGGACGAGAATAATCGGGACGCGAATCGTGCCTTGTGTGGCAAGCTCATCCTCTTACGCGCCCGATCCCTGTTGCCGAAAGATAAGGGGATTCGGTCCGGATCGGGTGACTCGGAACGATTTGAGCTGTCTGTTTTCTGTTTCTCTTCTTATCCTTAAAGAAGGACGAAGAGATTCCCAAGCAACCGCCGGTCATTCGAAAGCAAACCGTCGCTGACCAACTAATCCGATCCGATAAACGGCCATGCTTGTCGCTTTCCGCAAGCTCCGATGTGTCGGATGAGATTGATTTCTGTCTGGGCTGGCTGATGATGGCCCATGTTTCTGCCCCCACGGAACAACTTGGTTGCTTTTGAATTCGCTTTTCTTGGCGTGGTCGCGTTCGGGTCAGTCTTTTTTTTTTTGCGCGTATCCTTTTTCCGTGTTGGGACCGAGAGATTCGAATGAACTATTTCTGCGTGGTTGGATCCCACGCGATCTAATCGAAGTATTAATCGAATTTGACACTTCATGCTTTCGGGACATTCGATGTTTGAGATATAAAAATTAGGAGACTTTACATATCTCCTATGATTATCCATATCAATTATAGGGATTATGAATAATCAAGGGAGATACGTACGTGATCCCTTATAGACGTGGGAAATTGAGGGAGACATACAGAATCTTCTTGAGATATCTCTCACATTAAAATTATATATTTTGTTGATTTTTTAAATGTTGGCAAAGAGAAAAGGGTTGGGAAGTGGCCTAGTAGGAAACCCTTGTTTTTTTCTTTTTCTTTTTTCTTTTTTGGGGTGTGGAACCCCTACATTAGGGTGCAAAAATAGAAATAACTAAAATGGGTGAATTTTCGTTTAAAGAATTATCATTTTTTCGAGATAGATATCTTCTCAATATATACGAATTAAATTGCATTTTTGATTTAATCTCTAATTAAGAATGCATTAACAAAGAGAATTTAAAATCTGATTTTTTTTTTCCTTCATATCAAATTGCAAGTCTTAGCAACCACTCATTTCCTTGTCGATGTGTCATATGTCCCTGTTTAAGGACAAGAGGATAGCTTCTTTTGAAAACAACGTGGGTATCTCAACTAACAGTACCAAAAGAGATTGCGGGCTCCTAAATTGCACTCCAATTTCTAGTATTCACATTGCTAGACTGTCTGAAAACCCTTTTTTCTTTTCTCTCTGATTAGTCCAAGAGAATCGGGAGCTTTTTGTAGTTCAATCCACCGCCAGCATCATTCCAACTCTCTTCGGCAACCACAGCTCATAAATATGGAAGATGAACCATTTTGTCTTTTTGGTGGTTGGGGAAGATATCGACGTTTCCTTGGATAGATTGATACTGACATGGGTTTGGTCTCGATGTCAACAAACAAAGGCAATTGTTGAGTATGATGCGGGAAGGCTCTTGAATTAGGGAATACAATTTACAACCACCAAGATGATTGATCTATGATTGTGTTATTCTCAAGTTATTTGAGAAGTCTTTAGTCGGAGGTTACGTTCCGATTCCTCATTGATGTCGAAAAATCTCAGTTCATCGGCTTGGGAAGCCTCCGACTTTGCATTGCACTTGAATTATGGCAGGACTATTGTAATGAGCTTGTCCTTCTGGACAATGGTTATGCCTTGGTTCAAGCATTTTGTAAGCAACATAAAACTCCTATTGTAAGGCCCAAAGGGTTGCCCAACGTTGATCTCTCCATCGTCCCTTTTCAAGCACATAAGCATAGAATATAATAATCATATTACGTTAATGAGATATCACCAAGTCAGTCCACTGCATTTCACTACGCGTGCCAGGGGATTCCTTTAGCACATTTGTTGAGCATACATCATTAGGGACTATTTTAATAGCCCCACAGTTGGCACGATTGACTTGGGCATTGGGAAATTTTCAACCCGAAAATTGGAAGTCGTCAATTCGAATTTTGCTTACTACTGTGGGCCACCTACATGGTTTAAATATGAAAGTTTGTAATTCGTACATTCAGTAACCCTCCATCCATCATTTTATGATTTTAGATTGGGCTTTATTAACATAGTGTCAAAGTCAATATCCATCAATGTTACTCAAATTTTCACATGCTAATCTTAATTCGATTGGCACATAAAAAGGGCGTTGATAATACAGTTTATTTATCTTTCTATGTCAATGTGGTTTTCTTTAAACTTTTTAACTGCACTTTATAAAATATTCTCAACATCAGATATTTCCTTTTAACTGAGGTCAATAACTGTCCTTAGGTTAATCATTAACACGATCCTACCTAAAGTATGGTGATGCGAAAAAGAAGGGGCCAGCTTCTCTCTCATAAATGTTTCTTCAGTTGAGAAACTGGTTGGTGGACAAGTGCAATATAAAGTGCATCAATGTCGTCGATAGGTCACCAAAACTTATCCTCTTCATGGACCTTTGGGGGAATGTGCAATTGGTGGCTAAGCGGTTGAACCAGAACAAAAACCAATGCCCGTCAGCTTCAATGTCAACAAGAGAAAACTGCTGTTTACTGACCATGTAACTAATCCAAGACGAGCAAATATTAAACTAACTTATCTGTTGATCGATAGGTCAATAACATCGCTACTGAGCAATAGTGTTAATTAAGAAAACTAGGGTTCGTTAGGGCTTCTGAGAAGGAACCTACTCTCATTTTTAAAGCACTAATCGAAAGGACAATGATGGTGTCACTCGCTAAGACTAAACTTCCGCATGAGTACATCCATCCATTCATCAAATAATATTCAATTGGGTTACCACGTAGCATGGCACATTTCTTTAAACACCATTGCGATTGTCACAAGCCTGACCAATTTCACTATTGAATGTGACTTAAGTTCCTAATCAATGAGCTTCTAGTAGGGGAGAGATTGGGTAGACTATGACAAGAGATTCAGAGTCAATCTGATCATTTGTCCGTACCACGACATTATGGGCATGACGATTAGGCCAAACCGGTCGGATAAGGGTCGTTTTCCTTATGGTTCATTCGCATTTATCCGCGTCTTTGGAAGGAGACGTTCATCAGTCGTTCGTCACGGTCGATTCCTAAGGATTATCAAAACATTTTATTCTCTCTCGTTTTGATAGATTGAATGCGTCTTCTGGTAATATTTTCCTCTTTTGATTCACTTATCGAATATAAACGTGTTTTTTTTCCCAAATTTTTTTTTTTCAATGACAAGTATAGCCAACCATGTTTTGTTTTGCCTTATCCAATCGTTCGTATATCGGCCCCATCGACGGGCCATGAGTCGTTCTGTACATTTTATCCAATCAAACATCTCAATCCGTTCTCCACCGAAACGTTGAAAGCCGGCCAACTTCAGACGGAGGCAACCCACATTTTTCTTTGGAGAATCTATTCTTTCACATTAAATATATATATATATATATATATATATATATGTATATATATAAAATGAGTTTGAAAACTCTCAAATAATTCTACAGAATCGGCCAACCACGGACTTTCCACTATATCTTTTATTTTCATTTTTTCCTGAAAGACGTGGCATGGCCGGCCAATATTTTCTCCCTTTTTTATCATATAATTTGTCTTGAATTGTAGCTAAACTATAATTTGCCTCATTTGAGAAAGGAAAAAGGAAATTAAAAAAAAAATTAATATGTCAATATCAAGCCCAAGTTGTTGGGAACAGTTAGCTACTCGTGACGATGCATGTTGTTTATTTTAGAATTTCAAGCGATGGTGCAATGAACATGATCTTGTCTCTGTTGCATGGCAATGATCGGTTACCAAAACACATTTTTTATTTTATAAATCCAATAAGGAGAAAGATGAGGCTGAAAATGACCTTTTTTGTGGGTCCAAATTAGGGAAATTCTCACATCCGAAAAAAAAAAAAAAAAAAAAAAAAAAAGAGGGGGGCCAAATGGGGTTTTATTAAAAACAGCAAATTAATTATTTAATAGGTGGAGCCACACCAGTATATTTTGAATAGTAGTGGGTGCAATTAATTAATATGACAGTGATCTATATACGTCTCCACACCCACTAGAATGGAGTCAATCTAATCTAGAATACATAATCAGGGGAAATTGTCAAATTAGTCATAAATTTATTGTACCGATATCAATTCAGTTTTAAATTTTTCAACTTTAATCATAAACTTTTGCATGAGATACCAATTTAGTTTTTCCGACAAATTCTTATAAAAAGCGATTAACATTTCGATTCAGTCATTGTAAGTCGTGTTATATGGCACGTTGCCACATTAGCTAGTTTCGGCGAAAATTGATTGAAATGACTATACGACGGCTTCACCGAAACTTTATCCACTGATGGGTGATCGGATTGCTATTTTGCTATCATTATTAGAGCCATGATTGAATACTATCACGAGTCAAATAACACAAAAACTTTGTGTCATGTTTTGGATTTCAATCCTCTTCCAAGAGTTTTCAGTCGCATCCCATCGGTTCAACATGACCCAATGTTTTCCACGTTAACTTACTTTTATGGATGAATAATTGCAAAGGGCCAATCACAAAATAGTTAGGCAATGTTTTGACCTTTTTTTTTTTTTTTTAAAAAGGGCCCTACTATTGCACTTGAATAAATTGTGAGCTGGGACAAAGTTTGGATTAGATCAATAGCCAGTCAAGATGTCACTCTAATCAATACGTGGCGCCCTCATCCATTACAATATACGCAATTTTGGCCGTTTTCCATCAAGTTGGTCCGATCGTGGCATTATTTCTCTTCTGCACGAGGACATCGTGGAAAGATTGCTAGAATCAATTGTTCTTTCCGGTTGTCGCACGTAAGCAATTGGTACGAGAAAGATGGGTTCGACATTCGACGTATCGTCGTCCCGTTTTCGGCCGACGGGGCATCGGAATTTGATCGGACCACCGGAAGCAAATTGGAAAGATGACCCCCTCGCTCTCCATCGGAATTCACCTCGCATCTGCACGATAATCTCTCCACGTCGTGTCTGAATGGTTATGCGGAGAAAATGGAGCCATGCAATTGCATGTGATGACAGCACCGGCTAATAATTGAGCTTAAGGAAAATGAAATTTAGAAAGCTTTTTGAAGATAAGCGACGTCCACTGGACCGGCCATTCCAGGTGGATGGATGATACGTGAACGTGAGGTTTTCAAACTTTTCGTGGGCTCAGGTGGGCCACTTCCCAACGAAGGCGATCGACTCCGGAGCAAATGGGGCACTTATTTATTTATTTATTTTTTTTTTAATTACCACTTTTCTATCACAGACCAAAAAAATATAATTAATATCACGAAAAATTTCAAAATGATATACTTATAACAAATTTATCAAAAACTAATTTTTTATTATAAAAAAATCAAACTGGTACATTTATGATAAATTTGCCAAAAATAAATTTTTAAACCACATAAAACCTTAATTTGATATATCTTATGATAAATTTATATTTCGTAGTTTTTATTAAATTAGATTAATGTTAAAATAATCATAAATTAGTACACTTATAATAAATGAAGAATAAATTTGTTACAGATATATTATTTTGAGGTTTTTGAAAGTTAAAAAAATATTTTTGATAAACTTTTCGTAGGTGTACAAATTTAGGGTTTTTCATGAAATTAATCCCAAAAAAATAACGCTTTTTTTTTTAATTTTCTAAACAAAATAAAATGAATTTGGTTTTTTTCAGTATGAGCTTAGAGATTTTAAATACTTTGTCATGACTAGAGGTGAGTCTGATCCAAGTAAGGACTGGGACCAACCAAACTAGATAGATTTTCGATGAGTGAAAATACTTTCTCGTTTCAAGTTGGTTCTGCGGAAAATCAATCTCCAAAATTATTTTGGTATGGTTTGGTTACCCGAATCCGAATTTCCACGGAAAAAAGGATAATCTCCGTTTACGAGTCCAAAACCACGAGATTTATTTTCTAATACTGCTTTGACGATCAATATTACCGTCTTCCTACTTGTCATTCCATTGAAAACCCATAGGAAAATTCAACATGTCTTGGTGAAGAAAATTAGTTAGGTAAAGTTGCATATCATTTCTTGATTGGTCATGTTTGAAAATATATTTATATTTTTGTTAAGTACTTTATTTTTTTTTTTTTGTATTTTCTTATTCAAAGTGAAAAAATAATTCTGAAACGGAAGACTAAGAATTGCCAAGAAGGTTTTTGACTCCCCACGACACAAATGTCTTGCCTCACCTAGGTGAGGCCAGCTTCGCCCGTGGCAATGGGGACTTGCTAGCTCGTGCTGTTCAAAAAGAAGGAAAAAAAAATACAAATTTCTAATAAAATATCTATGTCGATATCGACATGATATATAAGATAATCGACGTCCATGTCTACGTCAACAATTTCAAATTGACCGGATGCATTGAATTGGTATCAATGCAAAAAATTTTATGATTAAATTGATTTAATTAAAATGTTTATGAATGAATTTATATGAATGTAATAGATTTAGAATTTTTTTTGGTACTTTTTCACGTATGAAATGCAATAAAAATTCATGAGAAATGATTTTTCTGACCTGGCCAAACACATGCCACGCGGGACCGCTTTTCTGCTGACGTGGACTAGATGTTTTTCCTTTTCAAATGACGGAGGATGAGGTTAGGTTTATATTCAGTATGTGCTGTTTAGGAATTAGGGTAATGAGAGAATACTCTTATATCATTTCGTGGTTTGGTAGTTGGTGGAGACGTACCGCATAATGTATATGCCGAGAAGAGAAATAAAAAAATTAGAAATCGGGTAGCCTTGTCTGACCCTAACATGATCTAATTATATTTTCTTATTTTCCTACGTGCTTTAGCTTGCATGGCAAGAAAGCAGGAAATGGGACAGATGTTGACTGATTAATAAATAAATCAAAAGACAAGACCTGGGCTATTGACATGCCAATCAGCTTGAAAACGAGATAAGATGGAGAAGAGTGTCATAATCCTGCTGACACGTTAGTCAGCTTCTAAACGGGGTAAGAATTTGAAAAATGAGCTTTTAATCAGGTGAAAAATGGGATCTTTCCTCCAATTCACTGTTTTTTTTTTTTTTTTTTTTTTTTGGTAAAGACCTCCAATTCACTATTGTATCTGCCTAAACCCAACACACGGGATTTTTGCGATAATTATCATGATCGTACAAAGAAAACTCAATTAATTTCGTATATGAAAAGTGCTATACTGACATGTCAAATTACTCTAACTTATTCGTCATTTTCCTTCGTCAGGGGTTTGTTTTGAAAAGAGATTCTAAAAAAGCGATGTAGTCAGATAGTATCACGAGTCAAATTAACTTGACTTTTGTATCTAGATTTAAATTATCACTCTTCTTATGATAACTTTCAGTCGTATCTCATTGGATCTCAATATAACCAGAAATTCGAATATGAAAGCTCGTAGTTGATCTGCATGAGACATTCACTACTGTTTTAAAGAAATCGAATATAGCTTTTCTAAGTGAGGTTAATAAAGGAATAAAGGTCTTTAGGATGATCATTAACATGATCCTACCTATCAATCAATTGCCTATCAGCTTCAATGTCGGCAGAGAAAACTGCTGTTTACTGACCACGTAACCAATCGAAGATAACGAAATTAGATTGGCTCGTCTGTTGTTGGGTCAAAAACCCCCCACTAAGGAATTGTGCTAATTAAGAAACTGGAGTTCGTTAAAGCTTCTGTTAAGGAACCTAATCCCACTTTCAAAGCACTAATCAAAAAAGCAATGATTGGGTTGTTCGCTTGACAAAACTTCCTTATGCTCACATTCATTCATTAAACAAAAGTTTATTTGGCTACCACGTAATGTTACGGTTGTGTAATCAGATTAGTTCTACCTAAGAACTTGGTTGGATAGCTCGAAAACTTCTAGTACTAGGTTTCCCTTGAAATTGATCTCGTTCCTGGTTCCAAGTGAACTACCCAAAAAATGAACCAACCAGACCAAATAGGAACTGGTTTCATACAACTTAAAATCCCTAATTTTTCCCTTGACTTCTTTTTCCCTCTCTCTCCCTTTTTTATCTCTATATTTTATCTCTCTCTCTCTCTTCTCCTTTCTCCTTGTTCGCTCTCGATTAGCCCTTCCTCGTTCAAGCCTTGCAACCCTCATTTGTTCCCGAATCACCTTCACTTACTCCTGTCCATCTTTTACTTTGTAACTGTTGTATTACTCATATTATTTTTAATGTAAAAAATGAAACAAAAAAAAAAAAAAATTCTCGTGTAAACCCTAGAACTGGACTGGAAAAACAAAGTTTCTAAAAAAACAAAGTTTCTAGAGTTGGTTCTAAGGCAAATAAAACAGGTTTCGGGTTCCAAAAATCGGAAATCGATTACAATAACTTACATATCCTAAAATCGATCACCTCTACATAGTATGACCCATGTTCAACTGATCGTTCCTAAATAGTATGACACGTTATGGGCACAATGATTAAGAAAACAGATCGAATGAGGGTCGTTTTCCTTATGACTCATTCGCGTTTATCCGCGTCTACGGAAGGAGACGTTGGTGGACGATCGGTCACGGTCGATTCCAAAGAATCGTCGAAACCTTTACATCCCGTCTCCGTTTTGAGAACAAAGATTATTTGGGAGATTGACAGGGTTCGGATTAGATCAATAGCCAGTCGAGAGGTCACTTTTATCATGACGTGGCGCACTCATCCGTAGCATGATGGATTTCCGGCCCTTTCATATGAATTTAGTGAAAACATGATAGTGTTCTCCTTTTTCATCGGGACATGTTGCGAGGCCTGCCCACATCAATCGGTTTTTCTTGCGTGAAAGCAATTGTTGGGAGAAAGATAGGCTAAGATATTCGCCATATCCTCTGTCCATTCTATCAATTGGGCACCGGAGTGATTGGACAAAAGGCTAGTTGGTCGGTTACAAATCCGAAAACCGACCACTCCATTTTCACATAATCCGAGAACGCTGTGCGTACATGACGAACGACCATCTAATCTCTATATTGAAATTTCATCTTTGACGTTTGTGCAATTCACATACGATGATCTCTCTCTGTCTTTTGCTTATATGATGTGCAAATTATTATATGGTTCTAGAAGTGCACGTCGCTTCTTGTATCTGTGCTACAAATAAGAAAAAGAAAATGGAATAATGCATGTCGCCCTTTTCTCTCCCACTACAACAAGGTGATTTAGCTCCAGTTGAATCGAACCTTTTCTTTCTTTTTAATTTGTTTTAAATAACACTTTTCTATTTGAAGCAAACAAAAATATGATTAGCTGTTTGTCGTTGTCAGCTTAGAGAATTTTTCACGGTCAACAACGTTCATTATGTTTTAAATACTCCACTATGATTAGGGATAAAAAAACAACCTGAGTAAGGACCTAGATCTCCAGTCAAATAGATTTTGGGCTAGTAGGAGAACCGGCTGTTCTAAAGTAGAATTGATCTTCGCTATTTGATATGGTTTGAAATGATAAGGAAAAGTAGATGAATTCGGTCCAAATTCATTGATCGATTCGATTGTTTTTATCGTTTTTCTCATCCGTGGTTTTGTCAAATTTTTTTGAAAAGGTTTGCCTATACCTGATTCCAAAATTTAAAAATTTATTTGGTCTGAGAAATATTTTCGATTCCATTTGGAGAGCTGGACCACCTAACTACTTATTAAGAAAGGATTGTCTTCGCTTAAGAGTCCAAAACTGCGGGATTTAGCTTCTAATAGTGCTTAACAATTAGCACCAACCATGTTCCTGTTCTTCATCTCATTCAAAACCCAGAGGAAATTCAGGATGCACGGTTGACGAAAATAGTTAGGTAAAATTGCATATTATGGTCATCTTGCAAATATATTTATCTATATTGTATTTTTCTTACTGAGAAGTCAAAATGGTCTTTAACATGGAAGACCAAGATTGTCACACGACCGGCCAGTTTTTGACTTAAAAATGAAGTAAAATTTCATGAGGATTGATTTATCCAACTGGCCAAGTATTTCGTAGAGCGGGATCCACTTTTTCTGTCTGACGTAGATTAGGTGTATGCCCTTCTAAACTATCAAGATTTAGATAAGATTTTTTAATCAATTTGTAATGTTTAGGAATTAGGTTAACGAGAGAGTATGCCTAATCATTTCATGCTTTGTGAATACGTAATGAATTATATTATATAATTCATGATTATGCATGCCAAGAAGAGAAAAAGATTATAAATATAAGCTTATTCTATCTTAATTGACACAATTAATTTTTTAATTTTCGACGCGCTTTCGCTGTATGACAAGAAAGGAGCCTCCCAATCACTTTTTGGAACCAATGGACAGATATTGACTGATTCGCGAATAAGTCAAAAGCGTGAACTTTAGGCCATCCACACACGCATCTAGACGAGATGAAAATTGCAGACAGTTTTCATCAGGTGAACACAGGATCTAAGGCTGCTAGCACGCCAATCTGCTTATAATCGATATGAGAATTGACCACAAGTTTTACTGGGAATTTGTCGTCTTGTACCTACCCAAACCCTAATCAAGCAAGATGGGTGGGATTGTATCGTCTCTTTTCCTTAATGTTGCACCAGCAAAACTTTATTATTTTCGTGCATGAAAAGCGCCATACCAGACATGTCGGTCGAGTATTCATGTTAGCAACAAAACATGGAGATTTTTCGGTTGATGGAAGGACTGCATAGCGAGGAGCTTAAATTAGTCGAAAAGGACTGCAATTAGGAGGTTAATTCTTACACGTTGCATGATTGTAGTCAAAAAGAGCTAAAATTAAGGAAATAATCCATCCGACTGCTAATTAAGCTGCCATCATGTTGATAATAATCTAGCAATCTTCCAAATTGGATAAGATGTATGATAGACATGCCAAGCAAGCAAAAAATTCAATAATTTAATGGTTTGGATGAACTTTTGAACTAATTGTGGAAAAATTTTGCTTTTAAGTATTGCTAATTAAGCTACCATAAAATGTTCTGGAAATTCTTTGAAAGATAAGATTGTGCGAGATAGAGATGCTTAGTAAGTACAATTATGTAGGCTCATACTTACACGTGGCATGATTTCTAAGCTAATTAGGAAAACAACATGTCACCACAATTAACATCCTCTAATCAAATACCCCAAAGGAGTAAGAATATGAGATCAAGAATTCAATTTTAATAAAATCATGTAATCGAGAGAAGTTAACCTCGTAATTTGTTTGGTACAAGGAGACATTCATTTCAACAAGGAGAAAAAGAAAAAAAGATGGAATGTTGAAATAATAGGAATCGATCTTTTAAGGAAATAATCAATCATCTTGCTTAATTAAGCAATTATGACTTTGATAATGATCTAGAAATCCTCCAAATTTGCTAAGAACCACTGAAGATAGACATGCCGAGTGAGCAAAAACTCAGTATAATTTAATGATTTGGATGAACCTTCAAACTAATTTTGGAAAATAATTTGCTTTAAAACGCAATAATAAGGATAGTTATAATCTCGCCAATTTTTATTTATTATTATTTTTTTTTTAAGATGGGCATGCCAACAAGGGAAACTAAAAAGCCTAATCTTCACGAGCAGCAGACTTTAATGACCGATCACGGGGTGGGGAAATTGCCATAAACATGAAAAGTAATTAATGAGAAATTAGGTAGATGTTTGAGATATTTTAGACATAACCCTAGGTGAATCTTTCACCGTGGATTTGCTTTCGGCGACGGGCGGTGCATCCTGCCGGGGGCTGACGTCGGGGGCGGCGATTGGGCAGTGAGTGGCCATTGGTTGGAGTCCAAGGTTCAGGCCAGGTGGTGCAGCAGGGGGCTCTGCAGCGGCGGAGTCGTTGACTTTTCTGCCAATGGGGAAGAAAAGGTTGGGGCGATTGCAGTTGCCGATACTCAAGTAGTTGAATTTCGTGGTTCAACAAGAAATATACTCTTTTAAGTCAGTTTTTTCTCCCTTCAAAGGCATAAATACCTTTTTTTCTCCCTTTTCTTCCAGTATAAGTGATGAATTTCTTCTTTTTTTATTTTTTTTTTTTTAAGAAAAGAGGGGGCCCGGGGGGGGGAAGAAAGATGTAAATTTTGATTTTCTAATTAAAAACTCTCCCCATTGTCCCATTGACTGACTTTGATGCTCAAAATCAAATTCAAATGAGCTGTGTGAATTGATAGGAAGTTTTCGGCTTATAGATTATGGCCGGATCGAGATAGTGGAAGCCGGCCTATGATGATGCACTTGAGATGTATAAGACGTTGATATTAAGTCCTTAAGATATGGCAGGAATCTCGATACCTTAGAGTAAAACATTCTCTTGGAACAGTTGAACACGAATGGCTTCTCGGATGCTGGAACGTGAATCTAACAAGCACTTGTGAATCTCATGGTGGGATTCTCTTCTCCATCCTGTTTACCAAAAAAATACGGTCAGCTTCCTCAAGATCAGCTTCCTCAACCAAAGATCATCTCCCCCTTGTCCACCCGCTAATCTCGAAACTTGAAATCATATTTAAATGAGTTGTACGGATCGATAGAAAGTTTTTGGGTTATAGATGGCCGGATCGAGAGAGAGTGGAAGCTGGTTTTAAGTCCTTAAGATATGAGAGGAATCTCAATAACTTATTCAAACGCTATTGAAATAGTGGAACACCAACAACTCCTCAGATGCCAGAACACAAATTCGACAAGCAAATGTGAACCTCATGGTGGGATACTGTTCTCAAACCAGTTTTACCAAAGAAAGGTGAACAGCTTCCTCAGCTTAAAGCAAAAGGATAGAAAGGATACACTTCAAAGGGTGCATGAATTTAGCAGAGAGAGACGTTTGCAGAAAAAGAACGGCAATTACAAATTGACAGAAATTTTGGAAAAAGAAAAAGAAAAGCAAAAACTACAAGGCTCTAATTGAATGCTTTCGCTTTAAACAGATGTCAATCTCAAATGCCAATTTTCTTGCCAATGCCAGAGTTACCGTGGCAGATTGATGCAACGAGACCCCTTCTATAAAGGCAACCAGAAATGGACCCACGAGAAAAAGCAAGAAACCGAAACCTCTTCTTCAAAATCTTTATAAATTGCCAGGCTTCCCACTCTCTCCACAACACACCAACCGAACTCCCCACCAAAACTCTCTCTTTCCGTCCCTCCGTCTCTCTCTCTATAGCTCCCATTGCATGCTCAATACAATAAAGGAACGGCTGTCGTTTGTATGACCAAATCCAAAAGCCCCCGGCATTCCAAAACCAAACGCCATCGACACGTCGGCACGCCCTGCCCTCTTTCTTGATATCAGGAGCAGAACCCTGTCACTGGTATCGGGCAAGAAAGTCCGTCCCTTTGTTTGGTTTTGAAGAGGGAGGGGTCACGGGTTCGAAAGGTTCAAACGTGGGAACATGATTGGACCCAGGCTGGTGCTGGCATTGATTCTGCTCTCGTGGGCATCTTCAGTGTCGTGCTCTGTTTCTTACGACAGAAAGGCTGTCATCATCGATGGCAAGAGGAGGATCCTCATCTCCGGCTCCATTCACTATCCCAGGAGCACGCCTGAGGTAGCGCCGATCCCAATGCAGCTCACGACATGTCTCTTTCTATAATTTTTCTTTTTCTCCGAAAAGGAATCGTATTTTATTTGGTCTCTGGGCTTTCGCGTGGTTGCAGATGTGGCCTGATCTCATATGGAAGGCTAAACAGGGAGGACTGGATGTTATTCAAACCTATGTTTTCTGGAACGGACATGAACCTTCTCCCGGAAAAGTAAATGCTACTTACGATCTTCTCTGGATTATATAAATTCACTGATTATATGTTCCCCATTTTTCTTCTTTAAATTAATGAATTTTCTTGTTCTCTCCTTCTTTTCTTTTTCCTTCCCTTTGTGCAGTATTACTTTGAGGACAGGTTTGATCTGGTAAGGTTCATCAAGTTGGTGCAACAAGCTGGTCTTTACGTTCATCTCCGGATTGGGCCATACGTCTGCGCTGAGTGGAATTTTGGGTACCTATTATCCAGCATAAAAATGAAAGGGAGAAGTTATTCTTTTCAAATTTATTTTGCTATGTATTTTGAAACTCACGTGCTCTGTTTTTTGTGCTGGTTTTTGATGCAGAGGATTCCCTGTTTGGCTGAAATATGTCCCGGGGATCGCTTTCAGGACAAACAATAAGCCATTCGAGGTTGTCCATTTTTCTGAAACAAATTTCCCTTCTCAATCTTTTTCATATTTCTAAACCTTTGACTAACAAAACATTTATCAATCATTTAATGAAGGATGCAATGCAAAGGTTCACGCAAAAGATTGTCAACATGATGAAGGCAGAGAGGTTGTTTGAGTCCCAGGGAGGTCCAATAATATTATCTCAGGTGAGAAACGTTCTACCATTTCCAGAACCCCTTCTAGAAGATGGACCATTTCAATTGGTTTTTTTCCTCGACAATAAAGAGAAGGCTTTGACAATAAAGGACATTATTTTCTATACCTGCTTCGAATTTTTATAGATATTTTTATTTTGCTGATAAGCTTGGATTTTTGTGTTTGTTGACAGATAGAGAATGAATTTGGACCAGTTGAATGGGAAATTGGAGCACCGGGCAAGGCGTACACAAAATGGGCAGCAAGTATGGCTGTGGGACTGGGCACTGGTGTTCCATGGGTTATGTGCAAGCAAGATGATGCTCCTGATCCTGTGGTTTGTACTTTTCTGGATCTTGTTGGTTAAACTTATACTTATTTAAGATATATGTACATATCCATATAAGTTGGTTAGGATGTCGTCTGTTTTGTGATCACTGAGGGCCTCCTAAGCTGGTGGGGTCTCTTCAACAGTTTTTTTTCTCATCCTTAGGTGGCTTTTTGGTCCTAAACAGGTCCCTTTTTCCGTATGCCATGTGCTTTTAATTTTTCCTCTTCCTTATTCTTTCTTGCCCTTCATAGTTTCATATTGAGTCTGGAAATTTTCCCCGTAAGTACATTATTCTTGTTTTCCGAAACGATAAATATGCCTCAAATCTGGTTTGGCTCAACTTTGCTTGTTTGCCTTCGTTTAAATGCCATGGCATGACAACGTCGTTTGAATTTAAGCAGGATGGGTTTTTCCGTATCAGGGTTGTTAATTCTTGACTTGTTTCGCAAAAGTTATTTAAGATTGGAGTAAGACAGCTTCTAGAAAATAATTTTTCCTGTCTTTGACTTGTGCTGGTTCGTTATCTGACAGATTAACACCTGCAATGGCTACTACTGCGAAGGTTTCAAACCAAACTCTAATAATAAACCCAAGATGTGGACTGAAAACTGGACTGGCTGGTACGTCAAGAAGCGTATATCTGAGCAAGCTGAAATTCCTTCCCCCCCCCCCCCCCAAATCCCCCTCTCTGTATCTGTCTCAGTCGTGTAGAAGATTCAAATCTAATTATTATGATGATTTTCAGGTACACCGAGTTTGGGGGAGCGGTGCCTTATAGGCCAGCAGAGGATTTGGCATTCTCGGTCGCGAGGTTCATTCAGAATGGCGGTTCATTCGTCAATTACTATATGGTAATCTTGACTTCCGTAGCATCTATGGCTCTGTATCAATCACTTGATTTTGCCTTTCCATTATGCTGCGAATTATAATCATTAGTTAACTTCTTTTTTGTCTCCTTCTAAATGATTGCATACTTGCTTGTTTTTTATATGGGTCTTGCTTGTTGTCTTTAGTATCATGGAGGAACCAACTTTGACAGGACAGCCGGTGGTCCCTTCATTGCCACCAGCTATGACTACGACGCTCCTCTAGATGAATACGGTATGTGACTTGGAATAGATTGTTAGTATCCTGGCGTGGGCAAGGCTAACTTTGCTCATGTGCCTCAATTTGTTTCACTTTGAGCATTCAGTGGAGTAATTGGTAACACTATCAGAAGCTTAACTGCGTGAAGGCAAATCTACATCTTGTTGCTTAAACATTAAACCTTTTAAAACAAAGTCTAGAAGTAATTCATGGCATCCTATCATGGCGATTACTAAGTAATGTTCCTGACATCAGAATTCGCATAAATGTTGCAGGTTTGCTGAGGGAACCAAAATGGAGTCACTTGAGAGATTTGCACAAAGCCATTAAGCAAACTGAATGGGCTCTAGTTTCTGCTGATCCAGCAGTGCAGTCACTTGGAAGTAATCAAGAGGTTTGGTTTCTCAGGCCCCCTTAAAATGAATATGCATGAAAACACTCTCACAGCCTTGTGGGTTGTTAATTAAACTTTTACGTGTCAAATTCTACTTTTCTTAGGCTCATGTGTTCAAAGCGGGAAGTGGATGTGCGGCCTTCCTGGCAAACTACGACACGAAGTATTCTGTCAGAGTCAATTTTGGAAACGGGAAATATGACTTGCCACCTTGGTCCATCAGCATTCTTCCAGACTGCAAAACTGCCGTTTACAACACTGCAAAGGTAAGGCAAGACTATTCAGTTCCACGACATTTTGCATCGCCTCTTTCCAATTTAACATGTTCCGTTACTTCCCCTTAAACAATTTTTTTTAAGAGATTAAGTTCAAGGATGACACGATATTATCAATTTTCAAACAGGTCAATGCACCGAGTTCTCAGATCAAGATGGTGCCAGTAGGTGGATTCTCTTGGCAGTCGTACGTTGAAGAAACTGTCTCTGCCTTTGGCAGCGACACGTATACAAAGGACGGTCTGCTGGAGCAAATTAGTTTCACTAGAGATTTTTCAGACTATTTGTGGTACACGACAGAGTGAGTGCTGCTTGCGACTTGCATCTCATAAGCATTACGAAAGCTTCAACATAGTGGACTGTCAGGTGCTTACAATTTTACTTTCCTGATCTTGTTGATTGTTCAGCATCACGATAAGTCCTAATGAAGCATTTTTGAGGAGCGGCCAATATCCTGTGCTCACCATATGGTCTGCAGGACATGCGATGCATGTTTTCGTCAATGGTGAACTCACAGGTAGATCAATTTCTGCCTAGATCCCAAAATGCAACATCCTTTCGGTACATGAAATCTCAATACATAACATATCTTCCTCTGGTAATTGTCTGTCTGTAATACAGGGTCTGTATATGGATCATTAGAGAATCCAAAATTATCGTATAGTAATAATGTGAAGCTGAGGGCTGGCATCAACAAACTGTCGATATTGAGTGTAGCTGTCGGGCTTCCGGTCAGTATTTTGCCAGTCAACATGATATTGTTAAGCTATATGCATGTGAGGATCTTAACATTAGTACTTTCTCCACTTCTGTTTCCAATATTCAGAATGTTGGCGTGCATTTTGAGACATGGAATACCGGGGTTCTTGGGCCAGTGACATTGAAGGGTCTCAATTCTGGGACGTGGGACATGTCGAAATGGAAATGGTGTTACAAGGTATCTGTACTCGGTCTGCTGCTGCTTTGTTCTTCTTCCACCTTTCAACAAATAATTCAGAAACAAAAGATACCACATCAATGCGGATTCATTGTTGTTATATGAGAGTTGAGTAAAGCAATATCTCAGAGCTGCTAAAAAAAAAGGAATTAAAATAAAAGTACATTTGTGCTCAAATTTCTCGATGGGTGAGTAGTCCTGGTTATCAATGGTTTGTGTGGATAAACTTACGTTTGCTTGACTAGTTGTAATAGTGTGTGGATGTATCCTGGTTTTAGACATGACTTATGCTAGTCCATAGAAGATTGAGAATGATCTGCTACACCATCTTCAAAATTCGAAGCCTAAAAATTTGCTTTTCCCGAAAAGGTCGGTCTCAAGGGCGAAAATCTGGGTCTCAACACCGTAAGTGGTAGTTCCTCAGTTGAATGGCTTGAAGGTTCAATGTTGGCCCAAAAGCAGCCCCTGACCTGGTACAAGGTGAGGATCCACACCAAAAACTTCACTTGATAATAACTGCTAGTCTGGATTTCCTTTGAAAAACAAGTTATGATTTGTTTGCAGGCTACTTTCAATGCTCCCCCAGGACGTAGTCCATTAGCCTTGGACATGAACAGCATGGGAAAGGGCGAGATATGGATAAATGGTCGGAGCATCGGACGCCACTGGCCTGCTTACACAGCTCGTGGCAGTTGTGGCAGCTGCAGTTATGCGGGAACTTTCAATGAGAATAAGTGCCGAAGTGGCTGTGGACAGGCTTCTCAAAGATGGTGAGAAAAGTAGATTTGCACTTTTTCTTTATTAATTTATGTTTTGATTTGAACACCTATTAATAAGCTTTTAATTTTCAGGTACCACATTCCAAGATCGTGGTTGAATCCCACAGGCAATCTGTTGGTCATTTTTGAAGAATGGGGTGGCAACCCGACTCAAATTACTTTGGTCCAGGCAACAAGGACTTCGTAGTAGCAGAACTTCTAGAACCATGCGGTTTATAGCTGAAATTAAGCAATTTCCGGAGTTTGCAGAATAAGTGATGTGCAAGAGCACAGCATTCGTCTTCTTTTATCAGTCTTTAGAAGCTTGTACAAGTAAAGGATGCCATTACAAACACCTAGACTTCGACAAAGGGAAGTGTGAAGTCAAGCCATACTAACACACCATTTTGCTGAAGTCATATACAGATATACAGAGGGGGAAATAAGCCGCAGAAACATGCCAGTGTATATAAGCATATGTCGTCACTAGTTAGAAATAGCTTCGACTGCGTACCTAGTTTGTGCTAGACATATGAACACAGTCAAGTGGAATTTCCTAGCCTTTCAAGTGTATATATGTCGTCATCAAGTGTCTCCAGAGAGCAGGACAGTCAATTTGTTGCCTTGCTTAGAAAGACACTGAAATGCAGTGCTTGTAATAATAAACTGAAATTCAATATCTCCTACTTTTAATCCGTTCTGCCTCATATTATAGCTAGCTCGTTTAGTTCTCAGTCTTCTGTAATTCTACATCTTGAAGATCAAGTGTTTACTGGACAAAACCACATCGCTTCCCGGTATGGGACCTGAAATGCTAGCGTTCGAGAAAGCAAGGTGCCAGATCTCGGGGGCGGACAAACTTAAGCACTTCAATTTTCACTTATCTTTGCAAAACTTTTGTTCAGATAGCATTCCTAGACATGTCCTAAGTCCACCAAATCAGAACGCTGTCCTAAATCAAGATGTAGCGTCCATATATTCCATTACCATAACTTATATTAACGCTACCAATGCTGTTTCACCAGCCACCATGGATGCACTGAGTCGAGAACACCGAAGCTGAGATCTGTTAAGGTGAGCGAGGTTCAAGAAGCTAGGCGACGGTATGAAATTTGATAGGCCACTGAATGACAAATGCAGTCCAGTCAGAGATTTTTGAGCCGATATAGTCCTCTGATTCACTCAGAACTAGCCATAGAGAGGTCCTCATTACATGGAGCAGAGATACTTCAAAGAACCTAGGGCGACTATCCACTTTACATTTAAACCCCGAAATTCCCAAGAAAGATCAAGATATCACAAGCAAGCTCGACGAGTTTCCTGGATTTTAAGCAATTGCCCTGCTATATGCTCCATATCATATTCTCCA
Source organism: Eucalyptus erythrocorys (assembly GCA_014182555.1). Classification (NCBI taxonomy): domain Eukaryota; kingdom Viridiplantae; phylum Streptophyta; class Magnoliopsida; order Myrtales; family Myrtaceae; genus Eucalyptus; species Eucalyptus erythrocorys. The sequence goes on along the minus strand of CM024599.1, from coordinate 48,915,063 downwards.
AGCATCCAAGAAATTCAGGAATGACATTCCCATCGAATGCATTGAAGCTCAAGCCCAAATGTCTCAGAGACCAAAGTCTCACTGGTGAAGGCCTGGTTTCCAATGACCGTGCCTAATCTAAGAATCATAGCCCATGGGGTATGGGCAGTTAGTGATAATCAACTGTAAAAACTGCTTTTGTGTAATCCTACCAGAGCCCATTCATCGCTAGCCTATATAGTTGTTTCCCGAGGAAAGTACACCTCAAGTATCAAAAGTTTGAAAAGTGACAAGTGCCAAAATCGAAGCAAAATAGATCATTTAATTGTCATACCGATCAAAATGCCAACGTGGCGATTTTCCAACGAAGAAAGTGCAAAACGATGCCGTTTTGTAAGCTGATGTGGTAAAAAAATTAATTAAATTAAATTTAAAACTAAATATATTTAAAATATTTAAAAATATTAAAAAAAGGGAGGGCAAAGCGAGGCACAACCCTCGGCCGCCTACGCTTTTTTTCTTTAAATGTTTTAAATAAATTTAATTAAATAAATTTTTATATTAATTTTTTTACCATGTCGGCACCAAAACGGTATCGTTTTTGTATTGTTTTGCCACGTTGGCATTTTAGCCAGATTTTAACCGGAGTGGCACTTAAGTGATCCATTTTACTCCGATTTTAGCACTTAAATGTCACTTTTCAAATTTTTGGCACTTAAGTGTCCTCCATGCCAAGTTTTGGCACTTCAGGTATACTTTCCTCGTTGTTTCCCCTACATGACGATAGGAGAGCTTTGGGAACTTCAAGGCTATTGCCAATGGCGATCAATGAGAGCTTCTCTATCCAATTCCAAACAACTCAAGAAGCTGATATCAAATTCCTCACCATGAGGTTACCGCACGAAATGAAGCGAATATTATGTGTCCAAGAAGTTGATGAAGTGCAAGTCCAAGGCGTTTATCCTGGTTTTGCGGATCACCGAATTTCGTACATCACAAGAAACAATGGTAATCAAAGATTTTTCTCATATATGTATGTACCTCAAGATATTTCGAATTATCAAAGAAATTGACACTAGAAAAATTACTAGAAAAATCCTAAATTTATTGTACTTATACCAATTCAATTTTAAACCTTTCAAATGCGCTAATTAAATTCTAAAATTTTTCAAATTTTTCCATTTGAGTCATTCCAATCAAGTTTGGCTAAAATTGCTCACGTAAATGCCCACAGTGCCATGTAAAATACATTAAATCTTTTTATATTTTTAAAAATTTTGATTTTTAAAAAATATTTTTTTTCCTCTTTTTCTCTTTTTTTCTACCAAGTCCATTAGTCCCTAGCCAATGAATGGGCGCCACAAACCCCTCGCCCGTGGACGATGAGGGCTTTGTGGTCCTTAGGCAAGGGTTGTGAATCCCTCGCTTACAAACGATGTAGATCGGCCGACCCTCCCTTTTGACAAGCAACGGCCCTCATTGGGCTTGGAAGAAAAGAAATGAAAAGGAAGAAAAAAAGAAAAAAAAATTCAAAAATTTTAGAATAATTATAAAAATTTTCTATGTCAAGACTTGGGTCGTGCCACGTAAAATAGCTAACGTCTAAGTCAATAATTTTCAGCTAAAGTTAGTCGGGTAGACTCAATTGGCGAAACATAAATATTGTGTTAAAATCTAGAGTATGATAAAGTTCATTATACCCTTTGTTTATTGCTTGTTCAAGACAAAATAAAGTCAGATATAAAAAGAATATGAACCGAATAAAATTATCACATTCGAAAGGTGGAATAAAAATTGATAGAATTAATATCATAATAGAAATATTTTTTTCTCAAATAACAAACTTCTTAAATTAACAAAATTAAATTACATTTCAATATAAATTATATTTGAATTCTAATATAAAAAATTCAAAATAACAAAAGATAACAATTTAGTGTTTTTTAGTTTAATCTTATTTTTATTTATATCTTCAAATTTAATTATTTTTAAAATATAAATTCAATATATATATTGAATTTGTACATATTAATGCGGTTTAGTATTTAATAAAATTTTATTAGAGAATAATAAGGGGAAAAAGAAATAAAAAATGAAATAATTAAAATAGAGAGGGAAAATAAAATAAAAAGAAAGTAGAAAAGGGTGTCATGAGAGATTTTTACCATCTCCCTTTATGAATATTTTAGGTTCATTCACATTGATATGCCATTTATACTAAATAAGATAGAAAAAATGACGTGAATATATTCGACTTATTATCGCGATTAATCAAATAGCAGATAGGACATAATAAAATTAATGGATTTTATAGCTTATCATATCTAGTCGTATCTTGGTAAGAATTCCATGCAACCAAATATAGTCAAAAGATTTATGACTCAATCAGCACAGATACAATAAGTTCAAAACTTTTTTAGCAATTTCCCTAATGGATACCTAATAAAAAATTTGACTATATAGTTATAAAGATGGATATGTAGCTAGATAGAAGAGAAGTTAGCCAAGTATTACAAAAATCTAAACGGCATGTCGAAATAACAAAAATCTGTAGGTAACTTTTTATTTTTCAAGCTAATTATATTGGTTCAAGCGTTCCCCCCACTTCTGGTTGGGGGGAGGTTCAAGTCATTGCGGTCACATTTATGTGACTTAAGTGTGGCGCCGTGAAAGGTGGATCCCTGCGCTAGTGTCGTCTCGGGTTTACATTAGTGGCTACCGGCTGTACGACGGTTCAAAAAATAAAAAGATCTATCAAATGTTGTAAAATATTACGTTGCAAATATATAATAAAAAGAATAGAGAGATTGAGTAGAAAAAATCAGACACCAGAGATCGTAGAGAAAATTAAAGGAGAGAATTTTATTTCCAAAGTATCACAGTTGTGTCATTGTTCATATAATCGTTGTGAGATTGTTATGTCTACAACAAAAACTAAGCTCCTATTTATAAAAAAAAACAAGAATGTTTTTGTCATTAATATCAATATATCGAATGATATATGTATTGGATATGGTGATGAATATTCATTCTATAGGAAGATGTATTTCGAATGTATGATATAAATATACCATAATAAGTATATTAAATAAGATGAATATAATGAATAGTCATTCATGTTTTTTCATTCATTCATATATTTCATAACATCAAAAACATTCTCTTTATTATTGAGGAAAAAAACCAATTGAAATGGTCCAGCTTCTAAAAGGGTCTAAACGAATGCTCTCGCTTTGAACAGACGTCAATGTCAAATACCGATTTTCTCGCCAATGCCAAAGTTACCGTGGCAAATGATGCAACAAGACCCCCTGCCGAAGGTAACCAGAAATGGCCCAACGAGAAAGAAGGAAGAAACGAATCCTCCTCCTCTTCGAAATCTTTATAAATTGCCAAGATTCCCACTCTCTTCAAAGTACATCAACCGAACTCCCCACCAAAACTCTCTCTCTCTCTCTCTCTCTAGCTTTCATTGCATGCTCAATAGTATAAAGGGAGGGCTGTTGTTTGTATGACCAGATCCAAAAGCCCCCGGCATTCCAAAACCAAACGCCATCGACACGTCGAAACACCCTCCCCTCATACGTCCCCTCTTTCCCGATATCAGGAGCAGGACCTTCTCACTGTTATTGGGCAAGAAAGTCCACCCCTTTGTTTGGTTTTGAAGAGGGAGGGGTCACGGGTTCGAAAGGTTCAAACGTGGGAACATGATTGGACCCAAGCTGGTGCTGGCATTGATTCTACTCTCGTGGGCATCTTCAGTGTCGTGCTCTGTTTCTTACGACAGAAAGGCTATCATCATTGATGGCAAGAGGAGGATCCTCATCTCTGGCTCCATTCACTATCCCAGGAGCACGCCTGAGGTAGCGACGATCCCAATGCTGCTCACGACATGTCTCTTTCTATACCTTTTCTTTTTCTCCGAAAAGGAATCGTATTTTATTTGGTCCCTGGGCTTTCGCGTGGTTGCAGATGTGGCCTGATCTCATATGGAAGGCCAAACAGGGGGGGTTGGATGTGATTCAAACCTATGTTTTCTGGAACGGACATGAACCTTCTCCCGGAAACGTAATGCAACTTATGATCTTCTTTGGATAATATAACCATTTTCATTCACTGATCACATGTTTTCCCTTTTTCTTTTAAAATTAATGAATTTTCTTGTTCTCTCCTTCTTTCCTTTTTTCCCACCCTTAGTGCAGTACTACTTTGAGGACAGGTATGATCTGGTTCGGTTCATCAAGCTGGTGCAACAAGCTGGTCTTTACGTTCATCTCCGGATTGGGCCTTACGTCTGCGCCGAGTGGAATTTTGGGTACCTATTTTCTAGCATAAAAATGGAAAGAGGAGTTTTTTTTTTTTTTATAATTATTTTGCTCTGTATTTTGAAACTCGTGCCCTGTTTTTTGTGCTGGTTTGTGATGCAGAGGATTCCCTGTTTGGCTGAAATATGTCCCGGGGATCTCTTTCAGGACGGACAATAAGCCATTCGAGGTTGTCCATTTTTCTGAAACAAATTTCCCTTCTCCATCTTTTTCATATTTCCCAACATTTGACTAACAAAACATTTATCAATCATTTAATGAAGGATGCAATGCAAAGGTTCACGCAGAAGATAGTCAACATGATGAAGGCAGAGAGCTTGTTTCAGACCCAGGGAGGTCCGATAATATTATCTCAGGTGAGAAACCTTCCACCATTTCTACAACCCCTTCTAGAAGATGGACCATTTCAATTGGTTTTTTTTCCTCGACAATAAAGAGAAGGTTTTTTTGACAATAAAGGACATTATTTTCTATACCTGCTTGGAATTTTTATAGATATTTTTGTTTAGCTGATAAGCTTGGATTTTTGTGTTTATTGGCAGATAGAGAATGAATTTGGACCAGTTGAATGGGCAATTAAAATTAAAGCACCAAGCGAGGCGTACACAAAATGGGCGGCAAGTATGGCTGTGGGACTTGGCACTGGTGTTCCATGGGTTATGTGCAAGCAAGAAGATGCTCCTGATCCTGTGGTTTGATCTTGTTGGTTAAACTTATATTTATATACGATATATGTACACATCCATATAAGTTGGTTACGATGTCATCTGTTTTGTGATCACTGAGGGCCTCCTAGGCTGGTGGAGTCTCTTCAACAGTTTCTTTTTTTTCCCCTAAACTTTAGGTGGCCTAAATGGTCCTAAACAGGTCCCCCTTTTTCCATATGCCACGTGCTTTTAATTTTTCCTCTTCCTTATTCTTTCTTGCTCTTCCTTGTTTCATATTGAGTCAGGAAACTTTCCCCATAGGTACTTAATTCTTGTGTTCCGAAACGATAAATATGCCTCGAATCTGGTTTGGCTTGACTTCGCTTGTTGACTTCGTTTAAATGGCATGGCATGACAACGATGTTCAAACTTAAGCAGGATGGGTTTTTCCGCATCATGGTTGTTATTCTTGACTTATTTCGTAAAAGTTATCTAAGATGGGAGTAAGACAGCTTCTAGAAAATAATTTTTCCTCTCCTTGACTAATGTTGATTCGTTATGCGACAGATTGGCACTTGCAATGACTTCTACTGCAAAGATTTCAAACCAAACTCAAGTAATAAACCCAAGATGTGGACTGAAAACTGGACCGGCTGGTACGTCAAGAAGCGTATATCTGAACAAGCTGAAATTTCCAACTCCCCCTATCTTTCTCTGTCTTGTAGATTCAAAGTTGATTATTATGATGATTTCCAGGTACACCGAGTTTGGGGGAGCGGTGCCTTATAGGCCAGCAGAGGATTTGGCGTTCTCGGTCGTGAGGTTCATTCAGAATGGCGGTTCATTTGTCAATTACTATATGGTAATCTTGACTTCCGTAGCATCAGTGGCTCTGTATCAATCACTTGATTTCGCCTTTCCATTATGCTGCGAATTATAACCATTAGTTAACCTTCTTTTTTGTCTCCTTGTAAATGATTGCATAATTGCTTGTTCTTTATATGGGTCTTGCTTGTTGTCTTTAGTATCATGGAGGAACCAACTTTGGCAGGACAGCTGGTGGTCCCTTCATTGCCACCAGCTATGACTACGACGCTCCTCTTGATGAATACGGTATGTGACTTGGAATAGATTGTTAGTATCCTGGCGTGGGCAAGGCTAACTTTGCTCATGTGCCTCAATTTGTTTCACTTTGAGCATTCGATGGATCTAACTACTTTAAGACTGGAGTAATTGGTAACACCGTCAGAAGTTTAACTGAGTGAAGGCAAATCTACATCTTGTTGCTTAAACATTAAACCTATTAAAACTAAGTCTAGAAGTAATTCATGACATCCTATCATGGCGATTACTAAGTCATCTTCCTTGCAGGTTTACTGAGGGAACCAAAATGGAGTCACTTGAGAGATTTGCACAAAGCCATTAAGCAAACTGAATGGGCTCTAGTTTCTGCTGATCCAGCAGTGCAGTCACTTGGAAGTAATCAAGAGGTTTGGTTTCTCAAGCCCCCCTAAAATGAATATGCATGAAAACACTCTCACAGCCTTGTGGGTTTTTATTTGAACTTTTACCTGTCAAATTCTATTTTTCTTAGGCTCACGTGTTCAAAGCTGGAAGCGGATGCGCAGCCTTCCTGGCAAACTACGACATGAAGTATCCTGTCACAGTCAATTTTGAAAACGGGCAATATGACTTGCTGCCTTGGTCCATCAGCATTCTTCCAGACTGCAAAACTGCCGTTTACAACACTGCAAGGGTAAGGCACAGACCATTCAGCACCACGACATCTTGCATCGACTCTTTCCAATTTAACATGTTCCGTTACTTTCCCTTAAACAATTCTTTTAAGAGATTAAGTTCAAGGATGACATGATATTATCAATTTTCAAACAGGTCAATGCATCGAGTTCTCAGATGAAGATGGTGCCAGTAGGTGGATTCTCTTGGCAGTCGTACATTGAAGAAACTGTTTCTGCCTTTGGCAGTGACGCGTTTACTAAAGACGGGCTTCTGGAGCAAATTAGTCTCACTAGAGATGCTTCAGACTATTTGTGGTACACGACAGAGTGAGTGCTGCTTGCAACTTGCATCTCATAAGCATTACGAAAACTTCAACATAGTGGACTGTCATTTGCTTACAATTTTACTTTCCTGATCTTGTCGGTTGTTCAGGATCACAATAAGTCCTAACGAAGCATTTTTGAGGAGCGGCCAATATCCTGTGCTCACCATATGGTCTGCAGGACATGCGATGCATGTTTTCGTCAATGGTGAACTCACAGGTAGATCAATTTCTGCCTAGATCCCAAAATGCAATATCCTTTCAGTACATGAAATCTCAATACATAACATGTTACTCTGGTAATTGTCTGTCTGTAATACAGGGTCCATGTATGGATCGTTGGAGAATCCAAAATTATCGTATAGTAATAATGTGAAGCTGAGGGCTGGCATCAACAAACTGTCGATATTGAGTGTAGCTGTTGGGCTTCCGGTCAGTATGTTGCCAGTCAACATGATATTGTTAAGCTATATGCACGTGAGGATCTTAACATTAGTACTTTCTCCACTTCTGTTTCCAACATTCAGAATGTTGGCGTGCATTTTGAGACATGGAATACCGGGGTTCTTGGGCCAGTGACATTGAAGGGTCTCAATTCTGGGACGTGGGACATGTCGAAATGGAAATGGTGTTATAAGGTATCTGTACTCGGTCTGGTGCTCCTTTATTCTTCTTTTGCCTTTCAACAAAAAATTCAGAATCAAATGATACCACATCAATGCGGATTTGATGTGGTATCATTGTTATTATATGAAAGTCGAGTTAAGCAATGTCTCAGAGCTGTTTAAAAAAAAAGAAAGGAGTTAAAATGAAAGTACGTTTGCGCTTAAATTTCTTGATGGTTGAGCAGTCCTGGTTATCAATGGTATGTGTGGATAAACTTACGTTTGCTTGACTAGTTGTAATAGTGTGTGGATGTATCCTGCTTCTAGACATGACTCATGCTATTCCATAGAAGATTGAGAATGATCTGCTACACCATCTTCAAAATTCAAAACCTAAAAATTTGCTTTTCCCGAAAAGGTTGGTCTCAAGGGCGAAAATCTGGGTCTCAACACCATAAACGGTAGTTCCTCAGTTGAATGGCTTGAAGATTCAATGTTGGCCCAAAAGCAGCCCCTGACCTGGTACAAGGTGAAGATCCCACCCTGAAAACTTCACTTGATAATAACTGCTAGTCTGGTTTTCCTTTGAAAAACAAATTATGCTTTGTTTGCAGGCAAATTTCGATGCTCCCCCAGGACGTAGTCCATTAGCCTTGGACATGAACAGCATGGGAAAAGGCGAGATATGGATAAATGGTCGGAGCATCGGACGCCACTGGCCTGCTTATACAGCTCGTGGCAGTTGTGGCAGCTGCAATTATGCTGGAACTTTCAATGAGAATAAGTGCCGAAGTGGCTGTGGACAGGCTTCTCAAAGATGGTGAGAAAAGTAGATTTGCACTTTTTCTTTATTAATTTATGTTTTGATTTGAACACCTATTAATAAGCTTTTAATTTTCAGGTACCACGTTCCAAGATCGTGGTTGAATCCCACGGACAATCTATTGGTCATTTTTGAAGAATTGGGTGGCAACCCGACTCAAATTACTTTGGTCCAAGCAACGAGGACTTCGTAGTAGCAGAACTTCTAGATCAATGCGGTTTATAGCTGAAATTAAGCAATTTCTGTAGTTTGCAGAATAAGTGATATGCAAGAGCATAGCATTCGTCTTCTTTTTTCAGTCTTTGGAAGCTTGTGCAAGTAAAGGATGCCATTACAACTACCCAGACTTCGACAAATGGAAGCGTGTAAGTCAAGCATACCGACACACCATTTTGCTGAAGTCACATACAGATACACAGAGGGGGGAACAAGCCGCAGAAACATGCCAGTGCGTGTAAGCATATTGTCACTAGTTAGAAATAGCTTCGACTGCATACCTAGGTTGTGCTAGACATATGAACACAGTCAAGTGGAATTTCCTAGCCTTTCAAGTGTATAGATGTCGTCATCAAGTGTCTCTAGAGAGCAGGACAGTCAATTTGTTGCCTTGCTTAGAAAGACCCTGAAATGCAATGCTTGTAATAATAAACTGAAATTCAATTTCTCCTACTTTTAATCCGTTAGCTCGTTTAGTTCTCATCTTCTGTAATTCTATATCTTGAAGATCAAGTGTTTACTGGACAAAACCACATTGCTTCCCGGTATGGGACCAGAAATGCTAGCATTCGAGAAAGCAAGGTGCCAGATCTTGGGGGTGGACAAACTCAAGCACTTCAATTTTCACTTATCTTTGCAAAATTTTCGCTCAGATAGCATTCCTAGACATGTCCTAAGTCCACCAAATCAGAACGCTGTCCTATGTGTAGCGTCCATATATTCCATTACCATAACTTATATTGATGCTAACAATGCTGTTTCACTGGCACCGTGGAAGCTCCGAGTCGAGAACACCAAAGCTGAGATCTGTTATGGTGATCGAAGTTCAAGACGCTAGGCAACGGTACGAAATTCAATAGGCCACAGAAAGACAAATGCAGCCCAGTCAGAGATGTTTGAGCCGATATAGTCCTCTGATTCAGTCAGAACCAGCCATAGAGAGGTCCTCATTACATGGAGCAGAGATACTTCAAAGAACCTAGGGCGACTATCCAGATAACAGAAAAACCCACCATTCATTGTTAAATCAAAACTGAAAAAAAATCTGTCAAAAACATTCTCTTTATTATTGAGAGAAAAAAAAAACAATTGAAATGGTCCATCTTCTAACAAGGTCTAATTGAATGCTTTTGCTTTGAACAGATATCAAAGTCAAATACCGATTTTCTCGCCAATGCCAAAGTTACCGTGGCAAATGATGCAACGACCCTTCTGAAGGTAACCAGAAATGGACCCACGAGAAGAAGGAAGAAACCGAAGCCGCCTCCTCTTCGAAATCTTCATAAATTGCCAAGATTCCCACTCTCTTCACAACACACCAACCGAACTCCCCACCAAAACTCTCTTTCTGTCCCTCTGTCTCTCTCTCTAGCTCTCATTGCATGCTCAGTAGAATAAAGGGACGGCCGTCGTTTGTATGACCAAATCCAAAAGCCCCCAGCATTCCAAAACCAAACGCCATCGACAAGTCGAAACACCCCCCCTCATACGTCCCCTCTTTCCCGATATCAGGAGCAGAACCTTCTCACTGTCATTGGGCAAGAAAGTCCACCCCTTTGTTTGGTTTTGAAGAGGGAGGGTCACGGGTTTGAAAGGGTCAAATGTCGGAACACGATTGGACCCAAGCTGGTGCTGGCATTGATTCTCCTCTCGTGGGCATCTTCAGTGTCGTGCTCTGTTTCTTACGACAGAAAGGCTATTATCATTGATGGCATGAGGAGGATCCTCATCTCTGGCTCCATTCACTATCCCAGGAGCACGCCTGAGGTAGCGACGATCCCAATGCTGCTCACGACATGTCTCTTTCTATACCTTTTCTTTTTCTCCGAAAAGGAATCGTATTTTATTTGGTCTCTGGGCTTTCGCGTGGTTGCAGAGGTGGCCTGATCTCATAAGGAAGGCCGAACAGGGAGGACTAGATGTTATTCAAACCTATGTTTTCTGGAACGGACAGGAACCTTCTCCCGGAGACGTAATGCAACTTATGATCTTCTTTGGATTATATAACCATTTTCATTCACTGATTACATGTTTTCCCTTTTTCTTTTAAAAATTAATGAATTTTCTTGTTCTCGCCTTTTCTTTTTCCCACCCTTAGTGCAGTACTACTTTGAGGACAGGTATGATCTGGTTCGGTTCATCAAGCTGGTGCAACAAGCTGGTCTTTACGTTCATCTCCGGATTGGGCCTTACGTCCGCGCGGAGTGGAATTTTGGGTACCTATTTCCTAGCATAAAAATGGAAAGAGGAGTTTTTTTTATTATTATTTTGCTATGTATTTTGAAACTCGTGCCCTGTTTTATGTGCTGGTTTGTGATGCAGAGGATTCCCTGTTTGGCTGAAATATGTCCCGGGGATCGCTTTCAGGACAAACAATAAGCCATTCGAGGTTGTCCATTTTTCTGAAACAAATTTCCCTTCTCCATCTTTTTCATATTTCTAAACCTTTGACTAACGAAACATTTATCAGTCATTTAATGAAGGATGCAATGCAAAGGTTCACGAAGAAGGTAGTCAACATGATGAAGGCAGAGAGGTTGTTTCAGTCCCAGGGAGGTCCGATAATATTATCTCGGGTGAGAAGCCTTCCACCATTTCTACAACCCCTTCTAGAAGATGGACCATTTCAATTGGTTTTTTCCCTCAACAATAAAGAGGAGGTTTTTTTTTTAAACAATAAAAGACATTATTTTGTATCCCTGCTCGGAATTTGTATAGATATTTTTATTTTGCTGATAAGCTTGGATTTTTGTGTTTGTTGACGGATAGAGAATGAATTTGGACCAGTTGAATAGGAAATTAAAGCACCAGGCAAGGCGTACACAAAATGGGCAGCAAGTATGGCTATGGGACTGAGCACTGGTGTTCCATGGGTTATGTGCAAGCAAGAAGATGCTCCTGATCCTGTGAGACACACGGACCCCTAGAGTGTCATAAGTTGGCACAAAAGAACACTTATTTCAAAATTGGAGCAAAGTGGATCACTTGAGTGCTAATTCAGCCAAAATCCAATTAAAACGCTGACATGGTGATTTTCCGGCGAGACAAAGACAAAATGGCGTTGTTTTAGTGTTGATGTGGAAAAAAATATAAACATTAATTAAATTAAATTTTAAATTAAATTTATTTAAAACATTTAATAATAATAATTTTTAATATTAAAAAATTAAAAAGGGGGTGGGGTGAGACGGTTGAGGGCTTAGCCCTAGCCGTCGCCGCCGCCTCCCCGGCGGCACCATGGCCAGGGGGAAGGGTTGGATGGGGTCGCCGAGCCCGGCCGGGGGTCGGCGACCCCGACCAACCGGTGGTGAGGGCTTGTGAGCCCTCGCCGGATTTGGGCGAGGGCCGCAACCCTCGCTCGATTGGGCCAAGGGTCCCCGCTTGTTGAGGGGTTGCCGGTGACCCTTGGGCCGGCCGAGCGAGAGCCGTCGACCCTAGCCGGATCTAGGTGAGAGCCACGACCCTCGCCTAGATTTGGGGCGAGGGTCCCTTCCCCCGGCTAGGGCACCACCGGGGAGGCGGCGGCAGCTGAAGGCTGAGCCCTCAGCCGTCTCTGCCCACACCCCGCTTTTTTAAAATTTTTACAATTTAATTTTTTTGAATTTTTTCATATTTGTATTTGTATTTTTAAATATTTTAAGTAAATTTAGTTTTAAATTAAATTTAATTAATTTTTACATTAATTTATTGCCATGTGAATGAAAAACAACGTCATTTTTACACTATTTGGCCACATCGGCGTGCAAAACGACGGCGTTTTACACTTATTTCGTTGGAAATTGCACACATTAGCACTTTGACCAGTTTTGGCCGGAGTGGCACTTAAGTGTCCCATTTCTTTTCGAATGTGGCACTTAAGTGTCCCCTTATGCCAACTATGGCACTTGAAGTGTTCTTCTGCCAATCCTATGGTATGTACTTTTCTGGATCTTGTTGGTTAAACTTATATTTATATAAGATATATGTACATATCCATATAAGTTGGCTACGATGTCATCTGCTTTGTGATCAGTGAGGGCCTCCTAGGCTGGTGGGGTTTCTTTAACAGTATTTTTTTTTCCCTAAACTTTAGGTGGCCTATATGGTCCTAAAGAGGTCCCCCCTTTTTCCATATGCCATGTGCTTTTAATTTTTCCTCTTCCTTATTCTTTCTTGCTCTTCATTGTTTCATATTGAGTCAGGAAACTTTCCCCATAGGTACTTAATTCTTGTCTCCCAAAACGATAAATATGCCTCGAATCTGGTTTGTCTTGACTTCGCTTGTTGACTTCGTTTACAAGGTATCTGTACATTGAAGGGTCTCAATTCTGGGACGTGGGACATGTCGAAATGGAAATGGTGTTACAAGGTATCTGTACTCGGTCTGCTGCTGCTTTGTTCTTCTTTTGCCTTTCAACAAAAAGTCAGAAAGAAAAGATACCGCTTCAACGCGGATTCATTGTTGTTAGATGAAAATCAAGTAAACTGATATCTCAGAGCTTTTTTTTTTTTTTTTTTTTTTTTTTAAGGAATTAAATAAAAGTACGTTTGTGCTCAAATTTCTTGATGGTTGAGTAGTGCTGGTTATCAATGGTTTGCTTGGATAAACTAATGTTCAGTCGACTAGTTGTAATAATGTGTGGATTTATGTTGGTTTAAGACATGACTCATACTATGCCATACCAGATAGAGAATAATCTGTTCCAACATCTTCAAAATTCAAAACCTAAATATTTGCTCTTCCGGAACAGGTTGGTCTCAAGGGCGAAAATCTGGGTATCAACACCCTAAGCGGTAGTTCCTCAGTTGAATGGCTTGAAGGTTCAATGTTGGCCCAAAAGCAGCCCCTGACCTGGTACAAGGTGAAGATCTCACCCCGAAAGCTTCACTTTGATAAAAACTGCTAGTCTGGTTTTCCTTTGAAAAGCAAATTATGCTTTGTTTGCAGGCAACTTTCAATGCTTCCCCGGGACGTAGTCCATTAGCCTTGGACATGAACAGCATGGGAAAGGTCGAGGCGAGGCGCGACCAATGAAGGTTCTGGGGTTTACGGAATGGTTCCACTTCCATTCGCCATTTCTCCCCCTTTCTCTTTTTGTGTTTTACAATTTTTCCCCTTGCGATTTTATTAGAGTTGTTATTAATGAATTTTGTAGCATTTACTGAGCAACTAAATGGACCGATATACTTGCAATTTTTAATTTATTATCTTTTTTCGTTTTGTGCGTGATTAATATGTGAAAATCACAACGCCCTCCTTTTTCGGTGTTGATTTTTCATTAAAATATCATGAAATTAAGTTTTTAGGAAAGTAGAAACAAAATGAAATGGAAACAACAGATTTGGAGGGCGATCATAGTACAAGTTATTGATTGTCATTCTTTAAATTTATGAAATTACAACTTCATCGGTCATAACTTGAGATGATTTACTATGAGAAAGGAAAATCAGCTATACAAAAAATAAGAGCATCGCACTCTTCTTGAATTTTAAAGAGTTTTATTAAAATTAGGTGGCGATTTAAATTTTACATTTTGTTTTCCTCGTGTGATATTTTCTCATGTACACATCTTTACTTTTGGATGAGTAATAGACACTTCAAAAAAAAAAAAAAAAAAACAAATGTCAAAACTTCCTTTTTTTCCTTTTGCTTGGATTTGAGCGGGGCCGACACCCTCGCTTGTGGCTGACGAGGGCACAGCTGTCAGCAGCCCTTGCCAATGGCCAGCGAGGGCGCGGGGCCCCTCACTAACTAGGTAGGCTAGATGGCTTCCAACTGTCTTCCCAATTACCACCCAAAGCTTGTGCCACCCCCTCCCTTGCCATTTTCCAACTTTGCCTCTATCCCTTAGTCCAATGGAAGGGCATTTTGGTCTTTTCACCAAGATTGTGCCCAATTTATGCACTATTCGCATACTTGGATGCATTAAATGCCAAGATTTGTGAAGTGATAGCTTGATGGGCTTCAAGGGCCCATGGCCCTCCCTTGACTGCCCACTCGTTGGGCGTGTGGGCCTTGAGCCGCCCACTTGGGCTTGGGCCCATTTGGGCCATCTATGATGGGCTTTGGCCCATTAAGTCGCCCTACACAAACTTGGGCCCACTTGGGTCCTTACCGGTGGCCCGTTTCCTCCTTTCCAAACTTTTACATCCCACCGATAAAAAAATCAAGTTTTCACTCCAAAGTGACCTTTCCGATGCTTTTGCGGTTTGTCGATCCTCAAGGTAATCCTATCGATTGATTGCTGATATAAATCCATTTTGAAAATCGGATCGAAACGAGGATGTCATAGAACCACACGACACTTCTTGGAGATTGGATTTGGACCGAGTACCGTACGGACAAATTCTTGATAGCAATACAAATGAGCTTCTGTTGATGTTCGAAGCCTAAGCATGGAAAAGAAAACAAACGAGGTCGGACTTTGAAGAGCTACGGACTACTTTTGGGAACCTCCAATGGCTAACAAAATTGAGGATTAGCCTAAGAAAAACTTTTCATCCCTTAAACAAAAGTACAATCACAGCATCTTAATTCCCAAGCCGATGCATGTATTGACATACACGTCATGGATATTCCAAAGAACTTACAAGATAAGACAACACCCAGTAACTGCTGGGCACGATGGAAATGAACATTCAAAGCCCAAGACTGATCCTGGGAAAAATGGAAAAGTGTGGAGCAATAGACTTTGATTTACATCACCCGAAGGACGAACAACATGATAAGTGAATTCAAGCATCCCGTGCAATTCTCTGTGCATTGGCAGCTTCTATTGATTCCAGTTCTTCCACGACTTCAGTCATGGAGGGCCGCTTGTAATGAGTCCTCTGGATGCATTTTAAGGCAAGCTGTGCTATTTGGAATGCAGAATCTGTACAAGAGTTGTCCAATTTAGTGTCCATTATAGTCTCCAGTTTTCTTTTATTGGATAAGAGTGGTCTGGCCAAATCCACCAAAAGGCATTTTGCTTTCGGACGGTTCACATCATATGCCCTTAAGCCTGTTAGTGTCTCAAGCAATATGATGCCGAAACTATAAACGTCACTCTTTACATAGAGATAACCTGTAAAATCCACGAGTTGTTTTATATAATGTGCCAGCTAAGCATCAAAGTAACTTCCTGATACACTTCCTATCATTGTCAAAATTCAAGACCAAACATCCTTCAGCATTAAGTCACTAAAAAACACTTCATCCAATGGAAAACGTTTTATGGATTACCATTTATTATGTATTCGGGGGCAGCATAGCCATCTGTGCCCATTACCCATGTGGTAACTTGTGTCCAGTTCCTCTGAGGACCCGATCTCGCCAATCCGAACTTCGTGAGTTTGGCCGTGGAAGACTGCAGAAGAACCCACCAGTGTATTACACTCAGTTTCCAGGCTAAATATCGATTGCAAACTTTTAGAAATCAAGCGAAAAATAATATGGATATATCTAAAAGCAACCGGGGACCGGCTTATGGTCTCCACTCATGTTCTGAACTTTGTTTTGAACTTAATTTCAAATCTAAGAAGAATAGATTTGCAATCAACTATAGCCCTTTTGTGTAGAAGAAGGCGGAAGATTTAATATACAAATCTTCTAATACCCCCCCCACTATGCATAAATTGGACTTTGGCCTAATAAAGTGTAGGAATGTGTAATTGATGAGAGCGATAGAGAAATAGAAAAATTTGAACTTGGGGTCTCTTCTTCTAATAATGAGTTAGATTTTATGGAATCACTATTAACTGTTTTTAAAGATGAATACGTAATTTAATATTTAAATATTCTAACAATGATCATATGAATTTTGTAATACGGTACCATAATCATTATCAGAGGGATAAAATGTTAACCTCATCGAGCAAAATATTTGAAGTTTTGAAATCCCCGTGTATTATTTTCCTCTCAGAACTGTGCAAGAATGCCAAGCCTCTGGCAGCGCCGACCACAATCTTGAGGCGTACATCCCAGGAAAGGTTAGCAGTGGAGCCGTCTGTACCAGAGTAATGGACAGTGTAAAATGTAAGTCATGCTCAAATGCAAGCACATGTTCAAACTGGCTTGAATTCTGAAATAAGCACATGCGTTGCGTCCACTATGAATATTAATTGATCGAGCCAATATGCTAAACAATTGGCATCCTTATGAAGACTTTTCAGGCATTAACAGAGCGATTAAGCCACGTACTTCCGAACAGGTGATTGTCCAAGCTGCCCTTTGGCGTGAACTCATAAACAAGGGCTAAATCTAAATTGTTATGACAGAATCCCAGGAGCTTTACAAGGTTAGGATGAGATAGTCTTCCAAGAAACTTTATCTCCGCCTGCACAATAATCAGAAAATAAGCAGTCTCGCCTATGGTCAGTTTTAATGAAATAAGAATGAAATGGAAGCCCCCACCGTCGACCAGGTAAGATGTTTTTCTCCTTAGGCTTCAATTGGTCAACAGGTATGAAACATTATAATTGATATCGAAACAAAAAAGTACAGTATGGGAACTGAGACCTAATTCCAAAAGAAATGTTGAATTTAACCAGTAGTTTGACTGAAAACTCATTGTCATTGTGCGCCTAATAATAATATAAAATGCATATCACTATTTGTAAAATGTACTTCAGATCATACTGGTTCTGTAGAAGATATATAGCTCGCATGAAACTAGTAGTATCTACGCAAAACCATTGAAATCTGAAACTGGAACCAGTTATAAACTTTATCTTAGGCTCCATCCGTTTCACAAAAAGTATCACGTTTTCGGAAAATATTTTTTAGGAAGCCATTTTCCAAGAAAATGACAATATTTTCCAATGTTAAGCTAAAACCTGAAAGTGAAATTTTTCACTATCCGGTATCTAAGTTGATTTTATGGGGAAAATCACTACAAATCGGATTTTAATTTTTATATATATATATATATTATATTTTATTTAAAAAAAAAATTGAATTTTTAATTATCTTTTATTTTGAAAAATCTAATTTTTATTATTTTCAATTTATCTTTTATCTTTTTTATCTTTTTCCTTTTCTTTTCCTTCCTCTGTTGCCATGTGCCTCAACGATGGTGAGTTGGCTAGCAACCAACTAAGATGCGAATCGGCGAGCTCGAGGCTCAACTGTTCTAGGCAAGCCCGAGCTCATGGCTCGCCACATCGAGGTGAGCTCAAGCTCATCGGATTAGACGAGGCGAAGCCTCGCCCACCTTGTTGGCCGATGGTTTGAGCTCCACATATTCTTGTACAGTTAAAGGGGGGATCGATTCCATAAAAGATTATATCGGTAAATGGAAATTAAGGCTCAAGCTGGCTTGTGGTTGGTCAACGGCCGCCGTCATGGTCGGTGACCGGCCAAGGAAGAAAAAAAAGAAAAGGAATGAAAAAGAAAAAGAAAAAATAAATACTCAATTTAAAAAAGAAAAAAAGAAAAAGAAAATATAAGAATAAAGGGAAAATGTGTCTGGTGAAAGAAAATGAGGTGGAAGAAGTTATTCACTTTTGAAGGTATTTTTTCCAATAGTGGAAAATATTTTCCTTAACTAATTCATTTTCCATGAAATGAACATCAAAAAATCCAAAAAATGTTTTTCGGACGAATGAAACTTTAGAGTGGTGTATCCACCCTAAATTGTTTGATCGGCATTGCAAATGTTTAAATTCTTTAATCTGGAAGCAGAATTCGCTCGAAGGATAAACTAACAAGTTCATTATGAAAAGAACGCATTTCACTAGCCAAAGGTTGATCACTACATGGATGGAAGACTCTGAATTTAGATCTGCGCCATTTATTCATTCCTTGCAATCGAATCACAGTTAGTAGGCTTTTCTGATAGTTAGCATCATACAAGCCAATGGCTTCACACACAGTCATGGCATGGCGTTTACTTAGTCAATTACAAAATAAAAGAAACGCAAAAAGAAATTTCATCACCATTAACTAACGGGAGCCTTATAACCTAATCTGCTGAGGACCTTAGTGACGGAATAATATCAAGAACAAACCTTAAAGAGTATTTTCCAACCATAACTAAATCTTCGATTTTTCCTTTCCATCGGGATGATTGAAGCAAAGTAGCTTCTTAGGTTCATTCTTTACTTTATTTAAATTCAAAATATGCATATTGTGTACGCTAATGTTGGGTTGGTTAGATAACTGAAAACTTGACGAAATCGTGAAGATACATGTGGCCAATAGCACCGAGCACCAGCAATAATTTTTCAGCTGCCTACTGCCATCATTTTGCACCCTAACAAAGCTGATGAGGCGATCAATGAACTTTAAGAAATATCTCATCTCTCTATAACAAAATCAGCGGCAATTCCACAAGGGCCTTTTCAAAAACAAAATTGCAAGGCAAGACCACCACTTATGGAAAATCCTGGGATAATCAACTTCAAGTTGTCTAGTATTTCCGCTCCTGCTATTTTCACAATTAGGGTGTTTATTGACACATTTGAGTTTGGCATGACAAGCTCCCATCACTCATCAGTACAACCATGCATTTGGATGCTTCGTATTTGTAATTACCTAAGCAAAGTATTTATTTTCCAGCAAAGGAAAATGAAGACGACTAAGTTCTTACCAACCACTCTATTTGCCCTTGAGAACCATGCAGGTTTAATGTTTTCACGGCTATTATGGTATTTGTCCTTCCAGACTGTTGCTTCCCCTGAAGCATCCCTTTATAGACACAATCAAATCCTCCCTCTCCAACCAGCGCATTAAACTGAAAGTTTTTTGTTGCCTCTTTCAACTCTGCGAAACTGAAGACGGTCAAGTTGGGTCCTGCCGAAACTTGTCCATCTCGGAAGGCCTGATTGTCGCATGCAGCAACCAAGTCATGGCTATTGCCAGCTTCAAAAGATGATGAACTACTACTGATTGTCATCTTCATCCCTGCAGTTTCACAAACGAAAAAAGAGAGAAAATAGAGAAAAATGCTTCACACGATGACAAGAAGAAGATTAAACACTCCAAACTGAATCACAAAGATTCATTTTAAAGAGACAAGATAGATGTGCAGATAAAAGAAACCTCTCGCAAAAACTTCAAAGAGTACCTGATTTGAGAGAACCTGTAGAGCTAGGAGTAGGGAAATCAGGAGTACCATAACACACCCCCATCTGTCTCCTTGCCTCTCCCAGATCTTGTTTCCCGGATCATGCAACGGAAACGACAGTCAATTTACTCACGCTAAATTCGTAGTTTCATACATCATTTTTCCTCTTTTTTTTCTCGCCCGTCAAACACTCTCCCTGTGGAAAAGCAACCTGGCCCGCACGTAAACACTCTCCCTGTGGAAAAGCAACCTGACCCGCACGTCATCCTCATCCTCACTAGTAGATTTTTCTTAGGAAAACTCTTATCTAACCGTCCTCCATGGACGATTCCGTGGAGAAAAGTTCATTAATCTGTACTTTTCTATCGTAAGAAAGTAAGAGGTATTAATTATTGTTGAATTTTAGTTTGTATCTACATATTTTAGACGACACACGGACCCCTGGAGTGCCAAAAGTTGGCACAAAGAAACACTTAAGTGCCAAAAGTTACGAAAGGTACATTTAAGTGCTAAAATCGGAGCAAAATGGATCACTTGAGTGCCAATTCAGCTAAAATCCGGTCAAATTGCATACGTGGCATTTTTCGGCGACTTCTTTTACTGAGGTGGCAAACGTTTAAAAAAAAAAAAATGATGTCATCCATGGACGACAAAATGATGTCATCCATCCACACTGAGTGAGCTGACCTAAACGACGTTGTTTTCGTTGGCATTAAATGACGTCGTTTAGGTCATTTTGGCTTAAGCACACCTGACCGTCGTTGTTCCTCCCCATCCGTGTTCACAATAGATCTCAATCATCGCCGCCCTTCTCTCCGTCACCGTTCACACCCAGAGGTGGTCATCAGTCGCCATTGTTGGTTGTCGTCGCCACTCAGCATCGTTGGTCGTCATCCCTGCTCACCATTGTCGCTCCTCCAGGTTGGGCCCCTTCTCCCCCTCCCTTGTGATGAAATTAGGGCTCGATTATTTTATTAGGGCTTGCTCGATTATTTTATTAGGGCTCGATTATTTTATTAAGGCTCCAATGGAAATGCTGTTGAAATGCGCATGCTCTGTTTGGCTACTCCCTTGTGTGGAGATGCTCGCCTCGATCGATGATTTTTGCAGTCGATGCTCGAGTGAGACGAAATATTGACTAATATGGAACTAGGAACTAGTGTGTTTGAGTGAAAAGTTATTGAATCGGGTGGCTGGAATAATGGCCCTCAAGTGCTCTGCAAAGAGCACGCAACTTTGCTATCAATCTGCTTTTGTTCCTTTGATTATGATCTTTTGGTTCCTTTAGTATTCTTTCCTGATTGTTGTTTCTAATCAAATAGTCGACATATATGCAGGGAACATTAAGGAGTGCAAAATTTGTTTTGATACTTTATATAAGTTCATTTACCTGCAAGGGACAAATTTGAAACCACATGTAAGTACCTCCTTTTAAAGTTTATAAACTATTAGCTCTTTTGACATGTAGTATTAGTCTATTGTGCAATGAATAAATTTAAGGCTTGGATTGTGTAATGACCTCTTGACACAATATATTAATGGCCAGACATTATAGATTAGGGTATGATTTCTCCTCTTGGCTGGATGAGAAATAGAACTTTCACCCTATAATTTTACATCAAGCTTGCCTTAATGAAATTCTATATGTGTTTTCACAGGAAAAATAGATTTGATTAAGTGGATGTACATTCTCATGTCGCAGGTTTAGTTTAGCAAAAGATAGTAGACAAAATTGCTTGGGCTGTGCTTGTTGTGGGGACCTGTGCTTGTTGTGGGGATCTCTGTTTTTGGTTTATATTTTAAGGGAAAGCAAGGCAAGGCAAGGCAAATAATTAAAGTGGCGACCTCTTAGCTGTCATGTAAGGGCATATTCTCAGTGTGGGGGCCTCTGTTTTTTATTAATATTGTAAGGGAAGGGAAGGTAAATTATTAAAGTGGCGACCTCTTTTTTGGCTATCATAAGGGGCATATTGTTAGTGTGGGGACCTATTTAATAAAGTCCATGAGAGTGAAGGGACTCCTATGTGCGATTGTGTATTGTTCTTTATGGACATGGTCCCAAAAACTAATTATCCGTTGTCTTGCTCTTGGTGCAGAAATGGCTCATGACAAGGATTATATCGCTGTCATAGTTTGCTACGGTGGGGAATTTGTAATTGGGGAAGATGAGTGGGAGTATGAGGATGGAAATGAGGGCACCATCTTTGTCGACATTAAGAAGGCATCTTATATAGGATTTGTTAGGGATATAGTAACTTATTTGCTTTGTAAAGTTCATAAGTTGCTGTATTGTATTCCTGGGAAAGGCTTAAGAGATTGTTTGAGAATCTTAGAAAATGATAGCGGTTTTATGGATATTCTATACCATTATCTTCATGGTGAAGAGGTAAAAATATATGTTGAGTACAATGAAAGTGAAGATGAAGATGATGATGAAGAAAGCACTCAAGTAGAATAAGAAGGAAATGGTATTTAAGGTAGTACTGACATTAGGGTCGAATGAAGGCAGGATAGACATGATGGAGAGGAGAGGAGTGCAGATGCAGTTCACCATAGTGATGATGACATAGGTGATGTCACAATCACTAGATTAGTTGGGAAGTAGCTGAATCAAGTGATGATGATGATGAAGGGTTGCCTGCTGCAAATTTCATAAGTGATAACGACGACGAGGAGCTTGTACAGTCAAGAAAAAAACAAAGGGATTTTTTGACAGATAAATTTGCAGCTTTGCAAGTAGCTGATGAAGTTCCAAACAGGACCGAAGGCCCTGTAGATGCTATTGCCACTGGTGAGGATACTGATTATGAAGAAAGCCTTGAGAATGCTACTTCCTAGGATGAGCTTGAAGAAGATGAAGGAGCTATGCATACAAGGAGAATGAAAAGTAAGTTTCCTTCTTATGATCCATCCATTGCCTCTCCTACTTTGTCGGTAGGTATGAAATTTCAAGATGCGAAACAATTTAGGGAAGCTATATTGAAGAACTCCATTGCTGCACAGAGGAACATTGACTTCATTAGAAAAACTAAGGCCTTTGTAAGAGCTAGGTGTTCACAACAAAATTGTCCATGAAAGATCTATGACGCATTTGTTAGGAGAAGCGGATCTTTCCAGATTAGAGCATACCAAGAGGAACATACTTGTTCCATTAATTTTGAAAATAAAAGGGTAACAAGTGCATGGTTGTCCAAACACTTCTTTGATTTGATTAAGATGATGCCTTAGATGAATAGTACTCAATTTAGGATGCTGGTGAAGGAGTAGGTTGGCATCAATATAACTAGGAATCAATGCAAAAGAACGAAGCAAAAGGTGATGAAGATACTCATTGATCAGTACAGCAGCGAATATGGAAAGGTGTTGGATTATGCTTGGGTGTGTAGGCTGCAAAATTCTTCAAGTAGAGTGTATGTAGAGGTTGTGGAGAGACCACTTCCTGATATTGGGACCAAGTTCGATAAGTTCTATGTTTGATTCGATGCATACAAACGAGGATTTTTATCCAGTTGTAGACGGATTATAGGATTGGACGGGTGTTTTTTGAAAGGCTTGTGCAAGGGAGAATTGCTGGCTGCAATTGGAAAAGATGTAAACAACCAGATGTTTCCACTGGCTTGGGCTGTTGTGAAGGTAGAGAACAAGGACAATTAGTCTTGGTTCCTAAAAAATTTGATGGCTGATTTGGAGATAACAAATGGTACAGGATGGGCGTTCATGAGTGACCAACAGAATGTACTTTTTGAAAGATTTGGTCAATTGTTTGCTTGTTGATATCAACATGTTGTTTGCTTACATTTCTTATTTTGAATTATTGCCGAGACTGGTTCAGCAATAACTGAGTTGTTGCCTTATGCCAAGCATCGAATGTGTACGCGGCACATATATGCAAATTGGGCAAAGAACTATAAAGGGGACAAGCTACAGTTCAAATTTTGGCAACTTGCAAAGAGCACAAATATGGCTGATGTTAGGATGGCCAAAGAAGAACTGCTTCAATTGATAAGGGAAGGTTATGATGCACATTCCAAATAGAACCGAAGTATCGGTGTAGGGCTTTCTTCAGCGAGGAATTCAAGTGCGATAACATCAATAACAACATCTGCAAAGCATTCAATGGGAGGATATTAGATGCCATATGCAAACCAATTACCTCGATGCTTGAAGACATAAGGGTTATGGTCATGACTTGGCTGCACAAACAAAGGGATGAGGCTGCAAACTGGACTAGGCAATGTGGTCTTAGGATTGCTAAGAAATTGGATGAGAACTTGGCTGCAAGTAGGTATTGTCATCCCATTTGGAATGGGGATGAAGGATATGAGATAATAAAAGGCTCTAATAAGTATGTTGTCCATTTAGGTACGAGGAAATGTTCATGTAGAGCATGGCAAGTAAGTGGAATTTCTTGTGCACATGCCATATGTGCCATTCAATTGAAGGGCCACAAAACAGAAGACTACCTTGATGATTGGTACAAGAAATCGAGATATCTTGCTTTGTACCAATGCATGTTGCAGCCAATCAGACGTACCAAGTTTTAGGAGCCAACAGATCACGAAGCACCTCAACCTTTGCCACTAAAGAAGAAAATGGGAAGACCAAAGTGAAAACGAAGAATGATGGAGGGAGAGGTCTCAAGTTAGCATAGGATGAGTAGGACATGTGTAAAGATAAAGTGCTCTTTTTGCCACATAGCAGGGCACAATACTAAAGGCTGTTAATTAAGGAAGTAGCAGAAACAGTTGAGGCCAGTCGAAGGGCCTAATGAAGGGACAGTTAGAGAAGGACAAACAAAAATGCGAAGTGAGTCGTCTATTCTTCAGTCGACGACAATAAACCCAGTAAGTCATGACAATTGTGTTTATGTTGCTTTATCAATTGTATAAACAGAGAGAGAGATATATATAGCTAATTGACATAATGTTTTTATCTTTGTCAGGTCAGGAGAATGACACGTGAAGAATTGGTCAAAGCCCCTGTTATACCTGAAATTGAAGGGCTTGTTCAAACAAGGCAAGGTACACAACCAGCTCAAGGATTGGCCGAAGCAACTAGAGGGCCAATTAAGTCGACCGTTCTTTAGTAGAAGTAGAGAAAAAAATACCTTGATGTTGAATAAAAATCCCTTAAGTGTTTTGAAGCTAACAAAACATCCTCGTCAGTTAAGTCTGAAGAATCCAAGACTCAATCGCTTAAGTCTGAAGAGTTCAAGACCGAAGTGTTTCGATCTGAAGATCTCTAGACTCTTCTATCAAAGTCTGAAGACTGTTAGACTCAATTTTATGAGTCTGCCCAAGTTGACAGCGTTTTAATCCAACAGTTTGGTAATTCAAAGATTGGATAATATCTTCTATGATTCGTTCTATTTGGTGGAAGATCTCTGGTTGAAACTAAGCTCGAAGATTTTGGATTTACCTCGATTGAAATATCCGTTGAAGAACAAGCAAGATTTGGAAGGTTCCACTTATGGGAACTCAAGATCCTGATTGTATGGGCGAACAGGATTGACGAGCTATCTTCCACATATATTCGATAGCTTGAAGATCACCTTAATCGATTCATTCCAGTGGGTAGATTGTATGAACTCGTTTGGAAAGTGTTGACGGCTATGAAGGCATGGAGGAGTATTTAAGGTGGAGTCATTGTTATTCGAAGTGTGTGTGCTGATAGAAAAATTCGAAGTCTGAGCCTCTAAAACTCGTTGTTCTCAAAATTTCTTCAGCCTTAGTTGTGTACAAAGGAGAGATACATATAGTGAGGATTTACGAGAGCTATAGCAAAGACTTTCTATTGAAGAAGTCTAGATCATAAGCTGTACAAATCTCATTTGCTACATAGTGAATTCAGCTAGTGGGCTGTCAACGTGGAGAGTGGACATAGGCTTACATTAAGTTGAACCACTATAAACCCCTGTGTTCAAATCTTCTTACTTTATTCTCTTTATTTTATTGCTGCGTAATTTAATTTACTTAAGTGTTTTTACTCTGATTTTATTTCAAGTTGAGGGATTTGGGTTAAAGGTTTCAAAAGAAATTTATAAACACGTATTCACCCCCCCTCTAGGTGTGTTTACTAGCTTTTATCAATTGGTATCAAAGCTCGTGTGCTTATTTGTTGGAAGTGTTACTACTTCCTAAGCTAAAGATCTATAGCTAGTATTTTGGCTCCAGGTTTGATTGAAGGTCAAAGCAACACCAGACCACCTTACTTTGATGGAAAGGAATATAACGTATGGAAGAACAAGATGAAGGCATTCCTAAGATCAAAAGATCCTCTGGAATGGGATGTAGTAGAGAAAGGAATTATTCATAAAGCTACATCATCTACAGGGAAAGAAATAGCATATGGAGTGGGACTATCACAAACCGAAATAACCAAGAGAAAAGCCCTTGATGCTAAAACTATTTATTTTTTGTATTGTACTTTATCTCCTACTGAGTATAATAGAATCTCATCTTGTGAAACAGTTAAAGAAGTCTGGGACAGGTTGCATGTTACTTATGAAGGAACTAATCAAGCTAAAGAAACCAAGATCAATATCCTTTTTGGACAGTATGAAGCCTTCAAGATGAAGCTATGAGAATCCATAACTAACATGTTTAGTTGTTTTACAGAAATTGTTAATGGCTTAGCATATCAGGTTCAGCCTATCTCAGGACCAATGAAAGTCAATAAGCCGCTGAGAGGACTTTCCAAAGAATGGAATCACGTAAAGACTTCCATAAGAGAAACACAAAAGATCATGCCTCTTTCTGTATATGAATTAATTGGCACATTTCAATTATATGAAGTCGAGCAATTCAATGAGGACATTGACATCAAAGGTAAGGAGTCAATTGCTTTAAAATCTAATGATGACTCTGATGATACTAATTCTGAAGAAGACTTGGATGACGAAAAATTAGCACTCTTGATAAGAAAGTTCAGAAAATTAAATAGAAAAGGAAGAAGGTTCAATGGGAAGAGACAAAGCAATCAAAGATTTCAAAAGAAATCAAATGAAGAAGATGAAACCAACAAGGATGTTATTTGCTTTGAATGTAAGAAAAAGAGACACATCAGACCCAACTATCCCTTGTTGAAAAAAAAGAAAGGAAAACCAGAAAGATTCAAGAAGACACTCAATGCTGAAACATGGAGCGACACAGAATGTGAAGACAGTGATGAAGAGTATGTCAACATCTGTTTTATGGCGAAGTCAGACTCAAATTCAGACTCAGACTTAGAATTAGACTCAGACTCAGACAGTGATGTCAAGGTTAGAAATTTAAAAAATCTTATAAAAGTCTCAAATTATATAGACGAACTTTGTCTTAGCCTTAAAGCCTCTCCTGAAAGGATTTCTGAATTGAACAAGGAGAATTCCAAACTAAAACAACAAGAGAAGATTTTGATTGAAAAAGTTGAAAACTTGAACAAATGTTTTGCTGATTTAAAAGAAAATGAAACTGCTCTTTCAAAAGAAAATACCTGCTTGAAAGAAGACGTTTTGAGAGTTACTAAAAAATTTTCAATGGGATCTGAAAAGTTAGACAAAATTCTTTCAATCCAAAGACCATATTTTAATAAGTCTGGTCTGGGAATGACATCGAAAATAATTCCCTTTATTGATTTTCCAAAAGTAAAGGAAAGAATCAAAAATAGACCTACAAAGTCTTTTTACAAGAATCATTTTCAAAAGGTTTTTGTAAAACCTGTTGGGAGAAATGCTCTTAAATGCTCAAAGTGTAACAGCTTAGAACATTTTGAGAATGATTGTCCCAAAGTTTGGAAACCTATTAAGAGAAATTGGGCAAAGACTGTGTATGGTACTAACAATGTTGGACTTAAGAAAATGTGGGTACCAGAGAAAACTTGAGTTCTTCATTTAACTGTAGGTCACTATCAAGAAGAAAATCAAGTGGTATTTGGATAGTGGCTGCTCAAGACACATGACAGGAGATTCAACTTATTTCACAAATCTCTTACAAGTGAAAGGAAGAAATGTTTCTTTTGGAGGCAACAACTAAGGAAAAATTGTTAGTTGTAGAACCGTGAAGATAATTTATCTCACAATCAACAATGTCTCTTTAGTTGAAGGTTTAAATTATAATCTTCTCAGTATTAGTTAGCTGTGTGACATTGGATACAAGATTAATTTTCAAGAAGATACATGTTTTGGAATAAGTAAAGATCTCTCACAATCATTCACTGGACGAAGACATGGAAATATCTGCTTATTGGACATAAAGTTTGATAGTTCACAATACTTAATATCTATCAAGATGAAGCTATTCTCTGGCACAGAAAGTTTGGACATATCAACATGAAGCAAATTGTAAAAGTTTCATCTAAGGAGTTAGTCTGAGGACTACCTAACCTGAAGTATCAAAAACATGATCTATGCACACCCTGCGTGCTTGGAAAATAGGTTAGAAACTCTTTCAAATCAATAAATCAGGTATCTACTAAACATGTTTTACAGCTATTACACATGGATTTGTTCGGACCAACGAGAACACAAAACATTAGAGGAAAAAGGTATTGTTTTGTAATAGTAGATGACTACTCTTGTTTTACTTGGGTATTTTTTCTTTCAACCAAATCCGAAGCATTGTCTTATTTCACTAAGTTTGCTAAGAAAGTTCAAAATGAAAAATGTTATGTTATAACAAGTATTCGTACTGATCATGGAGGTGAATTTAAAAATCAAGATTTTGCTAATTTTTGTGATGATTTTGGCATTCCACATAATTTTTCATCTTCATAAACTCCATAACAAAATGGAGTTGTGGAAAGGAAAATTCGTTCTTTGCAAGAAATGGCAAGAACTCTTTTGATTGAAAGTAATATTTCTCCTCGTTTTTGGGCTGAAGCAACTTCAACTGCTTGTTACATTATTAACAAAAATTTTCTAAGACCTATTTTGGAAAAAACTCCTTATGAATTGTTCAAAGAAAAGAAGCCTATTGTCTCTTATTTTCATGTATTTGGTTGCGAATGCTTTATTTTAAAGAATGTAAATGATCGAACTGGTAATTTTGAAGAAAAATCAGATGAAAGAATTTTCCTTGGTTACTCAACGTCAAGCAAAGTTTATAGAGTATTCAACAAAAGAACTCAGACTGTGGAAGAATCCTTGAATGTGAAGTTTGAAGACTCGATATAGAATCATCCCAATCAGATTCAACCTGAAGACTATGAATCTGTACAAGCTCCCATAAATTCCCCAGAAGAAAGTCAAACTTTTGATGCTCTACAACAGACTAAATCAGTAGCATCGACTGAAACAAAGGCTCAGAAAAGTGACAAACCAATCAGCAATTGGAAGCATAAATCTAGTCACCCTGCAGATCTCATTATTGGTAACATTGATGAAGGGATTCGTATTAGATCCAAAAGGCGAGAAGAGTCTATCGCTCTGGCACTTGTTTCAAAAATCGAGCCCAAGACAATAGAGGAAGCTTTGATTGATGAAAGCTGGATGAAACTATGCAAGAAGAATTGAATCAATTCAGAATCAATAATGACTTGTTTCTAAACCAAAAGATAAGTCAATTATTGGAGCTAAATGGGTTTTCAGGAACAAGTTGGATCAACAAGGAAAGGTGGTGAGAAACAAAACAAGACTCATGGCAAAATGTTACATACAAGAAAAAGGAATCAACTATGATGAAACCTATGCTCCAGTGGCAAGGTTAGAAGCAATAAGATTACTTCTTACTTTTGCTTGCTTTAAAAATTTCAGGTTATTCCAAATGGACGTGAAGAGTGCAATTCTAAATGGAATTATCCAAGAAGTCTATGTAGAACAACCACCAGGATTTGAAGATCCAAGAAAACCAAACTTTGTCTTCAAGTTAAAGAAAGCATTGTATGGATTAAAGTAAGCACCCCGAGCATGGTATGAAAGGTTAGGTAATTTTTTAATTCAAAATGGTTTTACTAAAGGTAAAGTAGACACTATCTTATTCATTAAAAGAGAATAAAATGATGTTATACTTGTTCAAATTTATGTTGATGATATGATATTTGGCTCTTCTAATGAAAATCTTTGCAGGAAATTTTCTAGATGTATGCAGGATGAATTTGAAATGAGCATGATAGGTGAGTTAAACTTCTTTTTGGGACTTCAAGTCAAACAATCAAAAGAATGAACTTTTATTCACCAAAAAATACATGTAAGAGATCTCATCAAGAAATATGACATGGAGAATTACAAGAAGACAGAAACCCCAATGTCAAATTCATTAAAGCTGGACAAAGATGAATAAGGAAAAAGTGTAGACCAGAAGCTATACAGGAGCATAATTGGTTCACTTCTTTACCTTACTGCATCTAGGCCTGATATTTTGTTTAGCATTTGTATTTATGCTAGATTTCAATCTAATCCTAAAGAATCTCACATGACTGCTGTGAAGCGTATTATCAAATATGTTGCAACTACATCTAAGCTAGGTCTATGGTATTCCAAAGAAGGAGACTTTACTCTACTTGGATATTCTGATGCTGACTTGGCTGGCTGCAAAGTGGATAGAAAAAGCACTTCAGGTACATGTCAATTATTGGGGAACAGGTTGGTATCTTGGTTCTCACGAAAACAAAGTACCGTAGCTCTCTCAACAACTAAAGTAGAGTATATAGCTCTTGGGAGTTGCTGTTTTCAAATATTGTGGATGCAACAACAATTGAAAGATTTTGGAGTTGAAGAATCTTGCACCGAAATCAAATGCGACAACACTAGTGCCATCAACCTTGCAAAGAATCCAATTATTCATTCAAGAGCAAAGCACATTGAAATCAAGCATCATTTTATTAGAAATCATGTTCAAAATGGTGAAGTGGTGATTCAGTTCGTCGACTCGAAGAACCAACTGGCAGACATATTTACAAAGCCATTAGAAAAAAGTCACTTTGAATCTATTCGTTCAAGATTGAACATCGTAAAGTCTGAAGATGTTCAGACTTTAAAGTAAAGTCTTGAGATACTCAGACTCAAAGGTAAGGTCTGAAAGTATTCAGACTCTGAGGTAAAGTCTTGAAACACTTAGACTCTGACATAAAGTCTGAATGCGTGTTATTTCCTATTTATATTTATTAGTTCCCTTTATGCCATATTAGATTTATTATTGTTTTTAAAATTTTGAGATCAACCTTTTATTCAAATTTTGACGCATTTATGGTAGTTTTCTTTTTCAAAAATTGGCCGTTCTTTATTTTCTTTCATTTTGGCAGTTTTAACTTTCCTTTGCGATGGTTCAGTATCTTGTTATTTATACCCCTGAATCATCGTCTTCATCTCTCACTTTTTCAACAGACACCTCTTTCACTCCTTTTCGAAACCCTAAAAGTTAAAAAACCTCCACTTGTGTCTCTGTTCCATTTGTTTACTCCATAAAAATCCAGAATTTTTGTGGACAACTTGCTTATTCGCCCTCAAGTTAAACGTGTCTTCGAGGAAATCATCAAGGCTTGCCAAAAAGGGACAACAAAAGAGATTCGAGGGTCCTACCAGAGTGGACCTCACGGAAGAAGAAGACTCTCCGCAAACAGAAAAAGCAAGTCAACAACCATTCGAAGAAGAAGTTATTGAAGAGGCTGAACCGGTAAGAACACTTAGACCAAAACTCGCTTACTCTCTCTACAAGAAGTTGAAAGATGGAGGAACAGAGTTAAACTTGATTGATAGTTTTCTAAAAGAGAGAGGTTATTGGAATGAGACCATCTTTTTGCGTGAGATGGAGAAACTGGGAGTTGTTAAAGAAGGACTTGTGCAAGTACTTTTGAGAACATACCAAGCAATCCGTGGTATGGAACCGCAAATTAGCCTTTGGACGATGATGAGAGGCTGTTCACACAATTCCAACCAAGGATGGGAATTGCGATTAACACTATCTGTCTTGAGGGAAGCATGTTTCGCTCTAAGGAACAAGAATGAATTTATTCAAAACTGTTGAAGAGAGGGGTTATGAACCCCAGAAGTGTAGACTTTGATTTTCTTGATTCAATCAAGATCAATTTGAGAGAAAATTTTTGTCGTTTACAGCTTGAGAGTTTTTGCACCGATTCGACAATCGGCTATCCTGAATTGACGGCCTACTTCTATTCAAATCTATTATTTTTAGATGCAAATAGACTCTCATTTACTTTCAAGGATAAAGAATATGTTGTGGATGTCGACACTCTTGTTGATATAATCGGGATGGAAAGAAGGAGTTTCCAACCGATTAAGGTGTCCATAGCACATGCCACTTTGGAGATTGTTCGTGACAGAAGCTTAGAAGGCAAGATATCCTACACTAAGATGAACGCCTCCAATGTATTGCTCCATAAGATTGTCATCAATTGTCTCAGGCCCAAGACAATGTCAAAAACTGATGTCTCAAAGACAGAGGCAAAGCTCATGTTCACTCTGAATCAAGGAAAAAGCTTCTTCCTTCCACACACTATCATGTTCCACATGTATAGGACTGTGGTGAAATACAAGGGTCAATTGCCTTACTCCTCTCTAGTCACTCGCTTGTTCAGGCACTTCAAAATCCAAATTCTCGCTTCCCTTTTCCAGACCAACTCTACTCTCATGCTTGTTGGTTACAAGATGGTGATGAAAATGAAGCTGAAGGAACTGAACAAAGCTTTGGAGGGATTGAAGGAGAAGACTCCCTTGAAAGAATCTGCTGCTACTGCTGCTAAAAGAAAAGGCAAAGAGCCCATGGCTGCTCCAGAGAAAAGAAGAAGAAAAATCATCCTACAAGATGAGGATGATGAAGAAGTTGATGACGCCATGACACTTGCAGCTCTTAGAGGATTGAAAAGCTTTGTTAGTTTTAGAGAAAGCAAACAAGAGCAAACAAGAAGAGAAGAGGAAGAGACAAAGAGAAAAAGAGGAGGAAGCAAGAGTAGAAGAAGAAAGGATGAGGAGAGAAGAACAGAAAAGAAAAGCTCAAGAGGAAACTGAAGAATTCCTTGAGCCATCCTCTGCAGTACCACAATTTGGAGAAGAGACTGCACAACATCACTCTGCAGGAGAAGAGACAGAGCATGGCGAAGAATACTCCACTCCACCTACTGGCCACAAGACAGGGGGAGTAGCTGAAACAAAAGGTACATCATCACCATTCAATACTAGTGATGTTAGTTGATCTGGTGCAGATGCAGAAGATGTCTTTGCATCACACTTTCCAGAGGTTGATCTTCTCCCACAAAAGGTTGAAGGGCTGAAAATGAACCCCAAGCTTCCAGACTTAAAGAACAGAGTTTGCAGGTCCAAGCACTGGAAATGTCAATTCAGCTGATTTTTCAAAGTTGTTAGATATCATGGCGAATCTTAAGAAGAAGGTCTATGGAATGGATTATGAGTTACAAGATTTGAAACAAGCGCTCTTGGCTACTTTTGTTTCTATGCAGGACCAAATCATTGCCCTCAAACTTCAAGTTGAATCAAGCGTGAAGGGTGTTGAATCGGAATCATTAAAGGAAGCATTTTCCAGCCTCGAGAAGACAATTAACTCGCTCGGTGAATTTCAGCTTGTTCGTATCCCCAAACAGCCTTGACTTTTATCATCTCTTTCATTGATTCCTCTAACTCCTTTTGATGTGACAAAAAGGGGGAAAGTGATGCAGATTTGATCTTCTCATTCGTTTTTGGATTTATAACTTATTTCGTTTTTCAGTTTGGACATTTTGTTTTGTTAAGACTTTGGACTGGTGGCGTGTTTGGACTTATGCTTTTAATGATTAGGTTTGGACTTGTGAACTTGTAGGATTATCTTATACTTGTGAGGATAATTATTTTTTGGACTAACATTTTTTTGTGGTTGCATAAGCAATATAAAATATTCCTCAAATTATGTATGATTTTTCTTTGTAGGTCAAGAGTTTTTTAAATCTGCCGAGATGTTTTGTCACCATTAAAAAGAGGGAGATTGTTGAAGAAAAATTCCTAAAGTGTTTTGAAGCTAACAAAACATTCTCGTCAGTTAAGTCTGAAGAATCCAAGACTCAATCGCTTAAATCTGAAGAGTTCAAGACCCAAGTGTTTCGGTCTGAAGATCTCTAGACTCTTCTATCAAAGTCTGAAGACTGTTAGACTCAATTTTACCAGTCTGCCCAAGTTGACAGCGTTATAATCCAACGATTTGGTAATTCAAAGATTGGATAATATCTTCTATGATTCGTTCTATTTGGTGGAAGATCTATGGCTGAAACTAAGCTTAAAGATTTTGGATTTATCTCAATTGAAATATCCGTTGAAGAACAAGCAAGATTTGGAAGGTTCCACTTATGGAAACTCAAGATCCTGATTGTATGGGCGAAAGGATTGACGAGCTATCTTCCACATATATTCAACAGCTTGAAGATCACCTTAATCAATTCATTCCAATGGGTAGATTGAATGAACTCGTTTGGAAAGTGCTAACGGGGCTATGAAGGCACGGAGGAGTATTTAAGGTGGAGTCATTGTTGTTCGAAGTGTGTGTGCTGATAGAAAAATTCGAAGTCTAAACCCTTGAAACTCCTTGTTCTCAAAATTTCTTGAGCCTTAGTTATGTACAAAGGAGAGATACATACAGTGAGGATTTGCGAGAGCTATAGCAAACATTTTCTACTGAAGAAGTCTAGATCATAAGCTGTACAAATCTCATTTGCTACATAGTAAATTTAGCTAGTGGGCTGTTAGCGTGGAGAGTGGACGTAGGTTTACATTAAGCCAAACCACTATAAAACTCTGTGTTCAAATCTTCTTACCTTATTCTCTTTATTTTATTGCCGCGTAATTTAATTTACTTAAGTGTTTTTACTCTGATTTTATTTCAAGTCGAGGGATTTGGGTTAAAGGTTTCAAAAGAAATTTATAAACACCTATTCACCTCCCTCTAGGTGTGTTTACTAGCTTTTATCACCGGTAACTTAAATAATTTGTGTTTAGTTTTCCTTTACAATGGCCTGATGTTATATTTATGATGTCCTTTGTCTTTTTCTTAGGTTTGAAGAAGGTAAGCTAGAGCTTAGCTGCCAACAGAGGGCCTAATTAAAGGATCACCACAAGATCCATCACCAAGGTCACCACAAAGGCCACTAGAAGAGTCATCATAAGGGCCACCACAAAAGCCAAAAGAAGGTGTCATTGAAGCTGAAGGGCAAAATAGAAAAACAACCAAAAGAAAGCCAAATCAAGAGCCACCTACAAGAAAGCCATCTACAAGACGCCTAGCTGAAGAATGCCAAGAAGAAGCCCCTATTGTAGCGTAATAGCCACAACAAGAGCCCAAGAAATCACATGTGAGAAGAAGGGCTAACCAATCACAAGCACCTAAAACTGACGTTCCCCTTCGAACAAGAGGAGCTCTTGGAAAAAAGGCTAAAACAGTATGGTTATAGGCTTTATACTGATGAGCGTTCTGGAATAGTTATTCTTAATATAAGTTTTATAAGCTAGGCTGTATTTAATTTAATTTATGGTGCAAACTTTTGTTAATAATTTAGTTTTCTTTTTGAAGCCTGGGAGAAATTCAGAGGTTCTTATCTCTCAAGGCCCAACTCAAGAATCAACGACTACGCCAACAAAGAAGAAGAAGAAGAAATTGGTTGCGCCAACAAGAAAGAATAGTAAGAAGAACCCGGTTATAGGTCCATCTGAATCAGTTCGGCCTACGACAGTTGCAGCTCCACCTCCTTCTCAATCAATTCAGCCTAGGACAATTGCACCTCCATCAGAATCAACACATCCCAAGACAATTGAAGAAGAAATCTCACGTCCAGTTAGAAAAAGCACGAGGATTATGAATCAAGTGAAAAGAGCACGAACAGGAGGCATTATGCATATTGATTAACGAAATGGGATGGGATATGGTTTGTGGGGCTAAGGAGTCAGTTGTTTTGATGTGGATGTTTTCTTTTAAATAGTTTGTCATTGACTTTGTGAGACTTCATTTCAATATCAATCAAACGATCTTGTTGCTTGTTGTCTTTGCCTTTTTCATTTTTTGTATTTTGTTTTTACTTTTACTTATTGCTTACTACTTCTGGTGGTGGATCTTTGGTGGTGACTGGGGTGCTTGAGTGACTGGTGGTGGCGGTTGGTGAAGCCTGACGGTGGTGGGTCCACTATGGGGATTGGGTTGGGACCTTTTGCTGTAGCTAGTATAGTTTGCACGAACCCTTTTTGCAATAGACCCACGACCCACCACCAATAGTGGCTACTAATGGTGGGTCTATGGTGGTGGCTACGTGCTGGTGTGGTAGCTGGGATGTTAGTGTTGATGCCTACTGATAGGCTAGTGGGCCTATTATAGGGGTTGGGGGGTTGGGGGTTTGTGCTGCACTTTGTGCAAGATGTAAGTGTGCAATATGCACATCTTGCACCGGTAGTGCTGGTGCAAGCTGGTGTAAGGCATTAGCAACTTCTGCAGCAGAATACCACCAGCATAGTGGTGGCTCAAGTGGATGCCTAGGATGCTTGATGTGGCTGGTGGTGATGGCTGGAGGCCGATGGCAGCCAGTGGTGGGCGGTCATGGTGGCTGGTAGCAGCTGATGGCTAGTGCAGTTTATAGAGGAAACATATAAACAAAATTGACACTTAGCTGATCACATTCTAAAAAACCTGGCACTTAAGTGTTCACTTTTAATCACAAATGGCACCTAAGTGATCACTTTTAATATTAACCTGACACTTAAATGACTTTTTTTTAATCAAGACTGGCATTTAAGTAATCACTATATACAACTTATAGCACTCGAGTAATCACTCATGTATGTCCCATGTAAATGGTGGTTTGCAGCAAACCAGAGAAGCTGCTGGTTTATATATACGAATATTCAACTTATGCCAACTACATTCAATTCATTGCTACTGGTTTACATTCAGTTGAAATAAAGAAGTCACCACAATACATCCACCCAATATACATTCCATCATCACCGATTTATATTCGAGAATAAGCAAAAACATAGTACAAACAACATCTCATTCATTCAAACAGCATCTCATTCATTCATTCCCTTTCCTTGACCTCATTTACAACTATGGCAGTCAGAGAAACTTCTTCTCATCTTCCAATACTTTACATTTCATCATAAAGTAGGATAGACAAAAAAAACAGCAACACAATAAACGCTTGGTACCACTTCCATTCAACATTCATCTTTGAAACTTCATTCTTCAAATGGTTAGCAGAAGATACTTGAGCTTGTATTGAGTCAACATCGTCCAAGTCGTCCACAGGCATAGATGGAGGTTGATGACATTCATCAAGTAGGTCCAATATCACCTCTGTGGCTCGGTGAGAGAATTTCGCATCAACCCATTCAAAATATTCACACTTCGACCCTTCTCTGTATCGGGCACATCCATATAATCTTCTCCCGAGATTCCTTCGAGTCCACAATGTTCTTCTTGGACTTGGTAACCCACAAAAACATAAACGCTTGCCTTCTCCTTCATTTCGGCAAGAAAAATTTGAGCCGTTGCTGAAAGTCCTGCTCTCTATTCCCAATATCCGACCATAGAATTTGGGGCAAATCGAGTTAGGGTTCGAGATTAGGGCTTCAGCACTTCAATGGCATTTTGCCCGATTTAGGGTTTTAGATTTAGGGCAATGGGGGAGACGATGTCGTTTTGGCTGATTTAAGGGCTCTATTTTGGCCAACCTGAGGAGACGACGTCGTTTTGGGTGAATTAAAGCTGACTCAGCTCTCCGGCGAGCCACCTTGACAAGAAATAATCATATTTAATTGCCACGTATGATTTCCGGCTTCCTTCGCCGAAGGTGGCACTCAGGTGTCCCACTTTTCTTACAAAGTGGCACTTAAGTGCCACTTTCGTAACTTTTGGCACTTAAGTGTCCCTTTGTGCCAACTTTTGGCACTTGAAGCGTTCTTATCCCTTTTTTAGACATATAATTCTTAATGTTTTCTTGACTTATGGTTTAGATGGATGGAGTTCATATTGAAAGCAACTTCGCTAATGAAAATAATGGTGGTGATGAAGAGGAGATGAGCAATGCAACCGAAGATGCTAATCATGAAAGTGTCACGATCCCCGAGAATGTGAAAATCAAACCTTGCATAGGTATGGAGTTTAATTCTTATGATGAGGCTTATGCATTTTATAACAATTATGCTAAAGAAGTGGGCTTTGGCATTAGAGTGTTAAACTCATACAAAAGAAAAGGCAGCGGGGAAAAATATGGTGCGATACTTTGTTGCAGCCGTCAATGGTACAAGATCGAAAAGATGTTGGTTAAGTCAAGACCAAGAAAAAGATGCGGTTGTCCAGCAATGGTTAGAGTACATCTGAGAGAAGTACACTACCAAAACTTGTATACGGCACTCACTTTGATACCAAAAGTTTCCGTCGGATCATTTAAGTGCCAACGCCAATGAAATTGGCCAGAAAATCCAACGTGACACTTTTTTATTAATTTTTGAAGCCGATGTGGCTCGCCGGATGGTACAGTCAGCCATCCAAACAACAAAATGACGTTGTTTCGCGCCTTCCGCCAAGTTAGGAACCCTAAATCCCCAAATCGAGAGAGAGAGAGAGAGAGAGAGAGAGAGAGAGAGAGAGAGAGAAGGAACGTCGTCTTCTTCTTCCTTGAAGACCAACACCAGCAGCGGCACCAGCAGCGGCACCGGCAATGGCACCAACAATGGCACCGGCACCACCACCACCAGCGCATCAGTGGCACCTTCAACCCCTTTTCTTCCTCCTCCCCCTCTGCCCTCACTTCCTATCCTTCCTACCACTTCTTACTTGAGCAACAATCTCAATCTCTCCTCGCTCACCCGGTCAAGCAACTACAATGGTGGCAAAGCGACAGTGGCCAAGCGATGGTGGACGAATGACGGTGGCCGAGCGATGAGCGGCGAAAACTCTAATTTCAATCCCCGAAACCCTAATTTCAATCTCCATGAGCTATACAGCGTCGTTTCTATGAGGATGTCCACATATAACGACAAAACGACATCGTTTCTTGAGGAGGATAGAAAACAACATCGTTTTAGAGCCACCGCAACTTTTTTTTTTAAATATAAAAGTCACATAATTAATCTAGCCGGAATCTCTCGCCGGTGGCACTAATATGATCGTTTTTTCTCCGATTGATCCGATGGAAACTTTTTGCACCAAAGTAAGCGCCGTACACAACTTATGGCACTAATAGTGTACTTCTCCCGAGTACATCTAGTTAGGCATCAGAACTGGGAAAGAACAAAAGTTGTACTCGATCATAATCATTTTTACAACTTCTTAATGCTAGATTCTTTACATCGCATAGGATTATTGACTCTAGAACAAAAAGAAAAAATCAAGTTGCACTGTGATGCGAGGATTAGCATAAATAAATGGGAAAAGTGTCAAAAAAGTCATAAACCTTTTGCCTTTGTGCCGATTTAGTCATAAACCTTTTTTTGGTGCCGATTCAGTTCTAAACATTTTTATGTTGTGCCTATTCAGTCCTTTCCAATCAATTTTGGCTGGATTTTGCTGACTGGACGTCGGCCAACTAACGAGGCTTGATCGGCACTAACGTGGATAACTTTTAATAATATTTTAATATTTTAGATTTTTAATTTTTTAAAAATTTTTATTTTTTATTTTTCTATTTTTGTCTTTTTCCTCCTTCCGGTCGCCGGCCCAACGATCGGCCGAGGCGACGATTGATCTCGGCAAGGCGAGCCTCCAATGAGGTCACCGGACCTCGCCCCTAGCCAAGCGAGCTCACCGGTGGCCGAGGCAGCCTCACCGGTGGTCGCGAGCCTCACCTGCCTAGCCGGGCTCACCCGGCCACCACGAGGCTCGGCCTTGACAGATCTGAGAGGCCAAGCCTCGATGAGGCTAGTCGAGCCTCGCCGCAAGCCTTGCCAAGGACTCGGCAACGCTCTAGTGAGGTCACCGATCCGACGACCGGCCCGAAGAAGAAGAAGAATAGGAGAAAAAAAGAAAAAAAGAAAAGAAAAAAAGGAAAAAATTAAAAAATGAAAAATGTATAAAAACTATTTAAAAATTAAAAGAAATTGATTTGGAACAGTAATCGGTGAACACGGTACCAAACGCAATTCTATTCTAGAATAAAAAAAAAAAAAAATTTGGACAGCTTACCAAACGGCTTAAAATGCTTAGAATCTGTTCCTAGGAATAGAATATAAAAAAATCATTTCGATCGAATCTACTCTCGAATAGAATCGTTACCAAATGTGCCCTATGTGTCCAAGAAGTGGATGAACTACAAGTCTGGTTTGGCAGATCACCAAATTTCATACATCACAAGAAACGACGGTGATCAAAGGTTTCTAGCATATGTACCTCAGGATATTATGAACTATCAAAGAAATTGACAACGGAAAAATTACTGGAAAAATCCTAAACTTATTGCACCTAGGTCAGTTCAATCTTAAACCTTTTAAATATACTAATTAAATTCTAAACTTTTTCAAATTTTGCCATTTGACTCATTCTAATTGATTTTGGCTAGAATTATTGACATGAATGTCCATGTGCCACATAAAATACATTAAATTTTTTATATTTTTTAAAAATCTGATTTTAAAAAATATATATTTTCTTTTTCTTTTTCTCTTTTTTCTACCAAGTCCATTAGTTGCTAACCATTGAACAGGTGCCATGAACCCCTCGCTTGTGGACGATGAGGGCTTTGTGGCCCTTGGGGGAGGGTTGTGAATCCCTCACTTGTGGACGATGCAGGTTGGCCAACCCTCCCTTTTGACAAACAGAGGTTGGCAAGGCTTGGAAGAAAAACAAGAAAAGAAAAATGAAAGAATGAAAAAAAGAAAAAAAAAATTATAAAAATTATCCATATCTACGTCAATCAAGCTATGTAAGATAGCTAGTGTCCGAGTCAATAATTTTTAGCTAAAGTTAGCTAGTGGACTCAATTGGCAAAACTTAAATGCTGTGTTTGACAATCGAGATAAAATTGAAGGTATAATAAAATTTATCACATCTTGTGTTTGGTCCTACTCAAGATAGGATAAAATCGGATATAAAAAGAACATAGACTAGATTAAATTATTCCATGTGAGAGCTAGGATAAAAGTTGATAGAATTAATATCTATAATAGAAATATTATTTTTCTTGAATAACAAACTTTTTAAATTAACAATATTAAATTAAACTTCAATATAAATTATATTTGAATTCTAATATAAGAAAACGGGCAATATGACTTGCCGCCTTCGTCCATCAGCATTCTTCCAGACTGCAAAACTGCCGTTTACAACACTGCAAGGGTAAGGCACCGACCATTCAGCTCCACGACATCTTGCATCGACTCTTTCCAATTTAAAACGTTCCGTTACTTTCCCTTAAACAATTCTTTTTAAGAGATTAAGTTCAAGGATGACTCGATATTATCAATTTTCAAACAGGTCAATGCATCGACTTCTCAGATCAAGATGGTGCCGGTAGGTGGATTCTCTTGGCAGTCGTACATTGAAGAAACTGTTTCTGCCTTTGGCAGTGACACTTTTACAAAGGACGGGCTCCTGGAGCAAATTAGTCTCACTAGAGATGCTTCAGACTATTTGTGGTACACGACAGAGTGAGTGCTGCTTGCAACTTGCATCTCATAAGCATTACGAAAACTTCAACATAGTGGACTGTCATTTGCTTACAATTTTACTTTCCTGATCTTGTCGGTTGTTCAGCATCACGATAAGTCCTAACGAAGCATTTTTGAGGAGCGGCCAATATCCTGTGCTCACCATATGGTCTGCAGGACATGTGATGCATGTTTTCGTCAATGGTGAACTCACAGGTAGATCAATTTCTGCCTAGATCCCAAAATGCAATATCCTTTCAGTACATGAAATCTCAATACATAACACATGTTACTCTGGTAATTGTCTGTCTGTAATACAGGGTCCGTGTATGGATCGTTAGAGAATCCAAAATTATCGTATAGTAATAATGTGAAGCTGAGGGCTGGCATCAACAAACTGTCGATATTGAGTGTAGCTGTCGGGCTTCCGGTCAGTATTTTGCCAGTCAACATGATATTGTTAAGCTATATGCATGTAAGGATCTTAACATTTGTACTTTCTCCACCTCTGTTTCCAACATTCAGAATGTTGGCGTGCATTTTGAGACATGGAATACCGGGGTGCTTGGGCCAGTCACATTGAAGGGTCTCAATTCTGGGACGTGGGACATGTCGAAATGGAAATGGTGTTACAAGGTATCTGAACTCGGTCTGGTGCTCCTTTATTCTTCTTTTGCCTTTCAACAAAAAATTCAGAATCAAAAGATACCACATCAATGCAGATTCATTGTTGTTATATGAAAGTCGAGTAAATCAATGTCTCAGAGCTAGACCCGTTAAACGGGTGGGTCGGGTCGGGTTTGGGTCGGGTCATAAATGGTCCAACCCAAATCGACCCATTTAACCCGTTTATGACCCGTTTATTGCAATACAAAAATTTTGACCCATACTCAACCCAACCCATACCCAACCCATTTAACTAAACTTAATTTATTATTATATATAGATATATATATTTAAAAAATGGTATTGCTAAAATAATTTTATACAACACAAATTTAATGGACAATTTTTATAATTTTTAAAATAATTATTTAAAAAAATCGAATTTTAATTATTTTTTTTAAAATAAATTTTTAATTATTTTTATTTTTTAAATATAACTTTTCTTTTTCTTTTTTCTTTTTTCCTCTTCTTCTTCTTTGGCTGGCCGCCGGCCACGACAACAGCCGGCAATCGGCCACAAGCAAGCCTCGAGCTCGCTCGACGAGCTCTAGAGGATATATATATATATATTATATATATTTTCTGCGATATAATTGAGCAAATTATGTAAGTATTCTCACAGGGTTCCAACGTTAAGAGAACAGCTAAGTTGCTTTTTTTCTACTTTACAAGCATTTGTTCATTTTACTATGAGGCCAAAATAAACCAATGGAAAAAAGAGAAACCAATCTATCCTTCTCTAGTATCATTTTTCCAATTGGCCAAGTGACTGAATTCAAATGTGCATCGACTCCCAAAAAGATTCACAAGCTAGCATCATATCAACTTCTCTGGAGTCTGGCCTGTTAAAAAGTTGATGTTCAAATTTGAACTAACACTTTAATTGAAAATCAGTCTGGGAGAAAAGAAACAGGTTTAACATTTAGCTGTCTTAACTTCATGTGAAGGTCAGTGAAGATCCAGAATATGAAACCCGTAACAGATTACGGATTTCTAATAATGAACAAAGAACTGGACCAGAGCAAAGTCCTCAAGGCAGGAGCAACAGTATCCTCATTTGAACCACACAAGTTATGAACCTCTGGAATTCACATTGGCAAAATGACATGACAATTCATAGTGCATGAGGGATTGCAGTTGCTTATTCAGTTAAAATAACAACAAGACAGCTTTACAGCAACCTTGCTTCACAGAAATATATGTGAAAAACTTCTTTCCGCACCAAGTACTACTTTGTTGAGACCCAGTATAATTACTCAAAGGTGATTGGTATGATGCCTCAACCGAAAGAAAGGCCTTGTTGGTTCACTTCGAAAATGAAATCCAATTCCTGATGAACCATACTTCTGTTTGGCAACATTCTTATACTAGGAACCAGATTACTAAAAGTAATTATCCTCCCACGGAATCATCTATATTACTTGTTCTCCCTCACCAAACGAGCTCTTTCCAAGTCTCCAAACGAGCTCTTTCCAAGTCAACTAACAAATCTTAAATCATAAGATAAGCCCCACCTCAATATTTGGGCGAACAACACGAACAAGCTCCCCACAAACTTGTAATGCTTCTGCTGTGACTTTGTAATATCTCTCGCAAACAGTAGATAAAACAGGGGAGGAAA
The DNA here is from genome assembly GCA_014182555.1 of Eucalyptus erythrocorys. Classification (NCBI taxonomy): domain Eukaryota; kingdom Viridiplantae; phylum Streptophyta; class Magnoliopsida; order Myrtales; family Myrtaceae; genus Eucalyptus; species Eucalyptus erythrocorys. The sequence continues at coordinate 48,871,548 of CM024599.1, read as the reverse complement.
GCACCTAAAACATCAAAATAAAAACAGAGAAAGTAAACACCCTGCAGCTGATTTCGTATAAACCCAACTCAGAAGTAGGTAGCATAAACAGTTTATATACACAGCAAAGGTAGGAATTATACCGTCAAACAAGAACAGTTACAAACTTTCCAATATAGAACCTAATTCACTAGCCCGAAACATAATGACCCACATAAACAAATCAATCCGGAAGGCAAGAACAGAGGAACCAAACTAGATCACCAAAAAGACCCTGCGCACCAGCTCAAGCAATAGCAAACAGACGAAACAACATGAATGAATCACTTTGGCCCTAGCTACCATCTGGGCTGATTCAGAACAACGACTCTTGTGCTTGACTGAGAGGAGACACAAACCCTGAAAAAAGAAAACAAATTAAGAGTACATACATATGCTGGGAATTCAGATGCGCGTAACTCCCATAAATATATGCAACGACAGACTCGTAAGGCAAATTGTCTTCCTCTATAATTGAGGGATCGGATTTCCCAACTCCCGAAGTGGTCGACAAAATCACAGAATAGAAAATTCAAATCGAAGTCCACTAACTAAAAAATGGAGAATCAGCTACAAACCAGCTAGACCAAAGGGGGTTATCATCAAACACAAACAAAATGAGGAATCTAGTTCAGAGACGCGCAGCGAAGCCCACAACCCACAACCCAAATTGTGGTCGACACTGTGTTTCCCCCGACCAAAAGGTCAGATTATTTAAACTAGAGCAAATCGACAAAACCATTGTCATCAGCAAAAGCAGCAGAAAAATAAACAAAATTGTCTCGATTTAGACAGGCCACTAAATTCTTCTAACCATTAAGCTTTCCAAGCTCATTCAATCAATCAATTCTTTTCAATGTTAACAACCTGCACCTTTACACATATCAAAAGATGGCCTTTTTAGCCTCCCTTGTCTTCCCTCTAACCAAAACTAGATTACCATTCATTATGAATCCCGCAAATTGGTCTCTTCCCGGTATGTCCATTTCCCACACTAGAATAAAATTTCAATGCCCTCCACGGCAGAATGAATAAAGAGTTGCTTCCCTGAATTAAAAGAGCACACAGAGTTGAAAACCCATAGAATCCATCGTCAAGCGTTCAGCTCACTTCGCATCCCTGGGCGCAACCCAAAGCCAACAACACCCAAGACACACTGACCCAATTCTCATAGCAAGCGGCAGCGATCGATTCAGTATCAATCAAAACTAGGGCAAATGCGGGAATCCGAAAGGCCAGATCAATCAGAATCGATCGGGGGAGTACGTACGAATTCGTGAACGATGCCCTTGTAGACGAGGAGGGGGATGGCGACGCCGAAGATGCCGACGAGGGCGAGGTTCTTGACGACGCCGAAGATGCCGTCGAAGATTCGCCCAATCAAAGCGCAATCACTTTCCGCGAACGGCGAAGACGACGGCGACGGCGACGACTGCGGCGGCTGACGGCGCAAGGAGAAGGAGTGCTCGGAAAAAGACAGAGGAATTCGCCGGCGAGCTCTCGGCCTCTCGAGTCCTGACTTGCAGTACGTACGATGGAGGGTAAGCGAGGAAATGAAGACGTAAAAGAGGGAGAGTAAATGGGTTCATTTTAGTGGGTTGATAAGTGGGCCGTAAATGGGTCTGAGAACAGACTCCATTTAAGACCCATTTATTTCAACCTTTTAACTTTTAAAATCTATTATGGATGTAAGCTTGACCCATTAACGATCCATTTAGCTATAAATGGGTCAATGACCCATTTTGACACCCATACTCAGAGCTGTCTAAAAAAAAAAAAAAGGAATTAAAAAGAAAGTACGTTTGCGCTCAAATTTCTTGATGTTGAGCAATCCTGGTTATCAATGGTATGTGTGGATAAACTTACGTTTGCTTGACTAGTTGTAATAGTGTGTGGATGTATCCTGCTTCTAGACATGACTCGTGCTAGTCCATAGAAGATTGAGAATGATCTGCTACACAATCTTCAGAATTCAAAACCTAAAAATTTGCTTTTCCTAAAAGGTCGGTCTCAACGGCGAAAATCTGGGTCTCAACACCGTGAGCGGTAGTTCCTCAGTTAAATGGCTTGAAGGTTCAATGTTGGCCCAAAAGCAGCCCCTGACCTGGTACAAGGCGAGGATCCACACCAAAAACTACACTTGATAATAACTGCTAGTCTGGATTTCCTTTGAAAAATAAGTTATGCTTTGTTTGCAGGCTACTTTCAATGCTCCCCCAAGACCTAGTCCATTAGCCTTGGACATGAACAGCATGGGAAAGGGCGAGATATGGATAAATGGTCGGAGCATCGGATGCCACCGGCTCCGCTTACACGGCTCGTGGCGATTCTGCGGCGGTTGCGGTTATCTTTGGAACTTTCGATGAGACTAAGTGCCGAAGTGGTTGTGAAGAGGCTTCTCAAAGATGGTGAGAAAAGTAGAACTGCACATTTTCTTTATTCATTTATATTTTGATTTGAACACCTATTAATGAGCTTTTAATTTTCAGGTACCATGTTCCAAGATCGTGGTTGAATCCCACGGGCAATCTATTGGTCATTTTTTAAGAATGGGGTGGCAACCCGACTCAAATTACTTTGGTCCAAGCAACAAGGACTTCGTAGTAGCAGAATTTCTAGATTGATGTGGTTTATAGCTGAAATTAAGCAATTTCTATAGTTTGCAGAATAAGTGATATGCAAGAGCATAGCATTCATCTTCTTTTTTTAGTCTTCGGAAGACTTGTTGACATCTAAATTTTGACGACCCGTTTAGTCATTCATCGCATTAAAAATTAGGAAATAATTTTATCCCTAAAAAAAATTAATTGCATAGCATATAAATTTAAGTGCATTTACTTTTAATTTGCATTTTTTACATTTATTTATTGGACCGATGAGTTGAAATTAATGTTTGTAAAATTTAACTTGGCGGATCGAACTAAGCCCATGAAGCGAGCAAGTTGACCCAAGTCTTTAAAAAAATTTTAATGATCGAAAATTATATCGTGAAAAATAAAGATTTAGAATTTTTCTGGGATATGATGAAATTTTTTTAATAGAGCAGATGTGACAGTAAATATTGCGTTTGAAAAAAAGAAATATTGCGTTTGGAAAAAAATTCTTCGTGGATATGGATTTGGAAAAATTAAAACCCTAACTTGTCGCTTATAAATAGGTTAATCCAGTAGGATTTAGGGGGGCTTTCATCGGTTTCTGTATCAAAATTGAAAAAAAGAAAGTTATGGTTTTCTTCCTTTCGTTAGGGTCAAAGGTAGCAAAAAAAAAAAAAAAAAATTAAAGAGGAAGAAATAATGAAAGAGGGAGGAGAGAGAAAGCCGGCAGGAGCAGGAAAGGTGGGCAGTGAGGGAAGACGTAGGAAGGGAAGTGTGCAGGGAAAAAAAAAAAAAAAAAAAGAAAGGGAAGCACGTTTCGTCTTCTTCAGCGAGCCGTCTGCTGCCCTTCGGCGGCCGGCTGCTCCTGTGCCTTCCGCGCCAACCACCGCGCCGGGCGCCGCCGCTGCGTCGATCGTCCGCGCTTCTGCCTCCCTCTGCTACAGCACCACCCCCTCGCGACACCAGCAGCCCGTGAAGCCGCCGCCGCAACCCTGGCCTGCGAGCTCGCGTCTTCGCTTCAGCGCAGAAGCCGCGACGTTGCCTCGTCAGCCGCCCGCGACCGCCCAGCGCCGGTTCGCGACTCACCCACCCCCCACCTTGCCGATTTTTCCGCCTCCGTTGCTGTTGCAGCGTCTCCGAGCAAACGCCTGCAGCAGATCGTCTGCAACCCGTTGGCCCGTGACACCCGCGCCTGCAGTCTTTTGCCCGCCGGCCGCTAAGCCGACCCGCCGGCCCCTTAGGCTGAAGAACAATGGTTGAATTTCATTGTATAACTAAAAAGGAAATGCTTACTGGTTTAGTTTAGATGTACTAAAAGATTGAAGAACAAGAATGTCTTAAGAGTAGTTCACACCTATTTTATTGAAGAACAAGGATATAAAAAATTAAGATGTTCAATACGGTGCGGTCGACACTGACGTAGATATTTTTTTCAATTTTTTTTCTGAATTTGTCCTTTTTCTCTCTTTTTTTTCCTAATCCTAAGCCAGCGAGGGCTTGTACACCCTTGTTCAGATCTAGACGAGGGTTGGTTAGTGACCTCACTAGCACAAGGTTAGAAAACAAGGATAAAAGAATAAAAATTCAGAATTTTTTAAACATTTTGAATTAATAATTGTCCATGTGAGCACTAGTCAAGTCACGTAGGATGGTCTATGTTGACTAGAGTGATTATATTGACAAATTATCAAAAGATTCAAAACTAAATTAACCAAATCAATAAGTTTAGGACTATATTAACACAAATATAATAAGTTTAAGTTTCTTTTTCATAATTTCCCCGGATCATATTTAGAAAAATATTTTCTAAATAGTTGATATTTTACGAAACAAACGTACCCTTTTTTGCCAATACTCAAGCAATTGCATTTTATGGTTCCACAAGACAAATACTCTTTTTGTTAGTTTCTTCACCCATCAAAGGCATAAATACTTTTCTTTTTCTCCTTTTATTCCATTATAAGTGATCAATTGTTTCAAAAACGAAATAGAAGTGGATAAATATAGATATATAAATTCATTTTTCTAAATAAAAGCTCCATTTCTCCTATTTTAATGGTCACTAAAGATTATCCCCTATCCTCTCACTGGTCGACCTAGATGCCCAAAATCATATTGCGTAGATGAATTCTACATATTGGTAGAAGGCTTTCGTATTACAGATTACGACTGGATCAAGATGGTGGAAGCCGACGAATGGCAATGCATTCAAGATGCGTAAAACGTGGGTATCTAGGTACTTAAAAAATGGCAAACCCGCATATCCTTAGATTCATTATTCGAATGGTGGAAATCTCTATACCTTATTCAAACTGGAGCTCGTAAGATAGACGAATCCGAACAACTTTCCAGATGCCAAAACATCAATCTAATAAGCACACCCGAACCTTGTAGTGGGATTTCTTTTCAAACTAGTTTACCAAATAAGGATGAACAGCTTCCTCAACCTAAGCAAAGGACATTATTAAGTAGGGCGCATAAATTTAGCAGTTACATAAATGGGGGGTTACGGATTTTCTGGCAATAAAGGAAGGGCAAATTCAATTTGACCCCAATTTAAATCAGAAGGGTCAAGTTGAATGGAGACAATAGAATAAATAGTCCCCGAGCTTTAGTAAAATATTTATTGTGATCCTTGAACTTTAATTAAATATATAACGTGATTTTTGAACTTTTTGTAAATGTTGTATTCAATGTTGTTCCCAGACTTGAACTTTTAATTTGTTTAGTATAGTTTTTTTTTAACTTTAGCAAAACGTGCAATGTGGTCTCTTGGTACATATTTAATTTAGTCATTGAACTATATAAAAATATTCAATGTTATCCTTGAACTTGAATTGATGGAATGATAATATCGGATATTTTTATATAATTTAGGGGTTAGATCGAACATTTACCAAAAGTTCGAAGATCACATTATATATTGGGATAAACTTTAAATACTGCATTTAATAGACCAAAAGTTTTAGGATAAGATTGTACAACTGGCATATGTTCAGATACTATCTTTATAATTATCCAAATTGAATGCATTGCCATAAACTAATGTCAATTTTAAGCATCAATTTTTGCCAAAACTAGAAGGAAATCCACAATATTATCCCCATATTCACCACGTCAAATCTACTCTCCTAAATCTTTATAAATTGGAATTGCAATGCTTCCCTCTCTTTACAACACCAACCTCTAGCTCTCATTGCGTTCTCCAACAGAATAAAGGACAGTTTGTCTTTTGCATGCTGTGCTTTGCACGACCGAATCCAAAATCCCCAGCATACCAGAACCAGACACCATCGACCACTCGGAACACCTGCTCATTGGTCCCTTTTCTTGATATAAGGAGCAGAACTCGTTACTGGTTTCTTGAGGCACACGTATATGTCCTGAAGGGGACAGACTTTGGGAAAGAACGTCCATTTCTTTGTTGGTTTGAAGAGGAGGGTGATGGGTTCAAAGATGCGAACGTGGAACGTGATTGGAGCTAAACTGATGCTGGCATTGATTCTGCTCTCGTGGGCATCTTCAGTGTCATGCTCCGTTTCTTACGACAGAAAAGCTATTGTCATTGATGGCAAGAGGAGGATTCTCATCTCCGGTTCCATTCACTATCCCAGAAGCACTCCTGAGGTCGTGACAATCCCAATGCAGCTCACAACATGTCTCCTTTTTATACCTTTATTTTTTTTGCCAGAGAATTGAATTTTATTTGGTTTTTGGGTGGTTGCAGATGTGGCCTGATCTCATAGAGAAGGCAAAACAAGGAGGGGTGGATGTTATTCAAACCTATGTTTTCTGGAATGGACATGAACCTTCTCCTGGACAAGTAAATGCAACTTATGATCTTCTTTGGATTATATAACCATTTTGATTCACTGATTATATGTTTCCTCATTTTCTTTTAAAAATTAATGAATTTTCTTGTTCTCTCCTTTTCTTTTCCTTACCCTTTGTGCAGTATTACTTTGAGGACAGGTATGATCTGGTTCGGTTCATCAAGCTGGTGCAACAAGCTGGTCTTTACGTTCATCTCCGGATTGGGCCTTACATCTGCGCTGAATGGAATTTTGGGTACCTATTTTCCAGCATAAACATGAAAAAAGGAGATCTATTTTTTTTTTATTTTTTTAATTTCGCTATGTATTTTTAAACTCGTGCTCTGTTTTTTGTGCTGGTTTGTGATGCAGAGGATTTCCTGTTTGGCTGAAATTTGTCCCAGGGATCTCTTTCAGGACGGACAATAAGCCATTCGAGGTTGTCCATTTTTCTGAAACAAATTTCCCTTCTCAATCTTTTTCATATTTCTAAACCTTTGACTAACGAAACATTTATCAATCATTTAATGAAGGATGCAATGCAAAAGTTCACGCAGAAGATTGTCGACATGATGAAGGCAGAGAGGTTGTTTCAGTCCCAGGGAGGTCCAATAATATTATCTCAGGTGAGAAACGTTCTACCATTTCCAGAACCCCTTCTAGAAGATGGACCATTTCAATTGGTTTTTTTCCTCGACAATAAAGAGAAGGCTTTTGTCACACCCCGATTCACAAAAGAAATAAAAGGACATGACACGGCCGTCCTTTCACCAAAGGACGCAACCTCAACATAATCACAAAAGTCCTCCCCGAACGAACGCTCACACCTACTCGCGACTCGTTGAAGAACCTGAAAAATAAGTATAAGAGAGGAGTGAGCTATCACGGCTCAGTGAGTAACACATTTCTTCTAAGTGGATCGAGAATTCACTATGCACATTTAAAACACAATCGTAACTCACTTTATCAAAATATATAAGCATAATTCAAGTACCGAAGATACCAATGGTCCAGTCCATTAGTCAATCTCATAAAACATGTATCAATAGTTTATTCCATTGATTAATCTCATCAAATCACATCGATGGTCCATTCCATCGACCAAACTCAAATCACACGTCAATGGTCCACTCCATTGGCCAATTCATACTCAAATGTCTAGCCATGGTCACGCATAACGCCCGTGAGCGCGTGACAAGACGACCAAGATTCCCCCTTTGGTAAGGTCTCCACCTATTTTTTTTTTTTTTGGTAAATGTAAGATATTCAATAAATAAGAACAACATATACAAAAGATCGGCACCAAAAACTTGCACTCAGAGCAAAAGCTGGAGTGAAAGGGAGCCGATATAAGAGACAACCTAGGTTAGGGAAAGCCAGACAACAAGTCGGCTCCACACTAAAAGCTACACAGCTAAATACAAGCCGAAGGCACTAAAAAGCACTAGAAGACAACTAGCGAAATCACATCAAAGGTGCAAAAATGGAGGTATCAAAGCCCACCCCCGTTGGTGGTCTCCACCTATTATTAGCTGGTGGCTCGGCCCACAAAAACATCCTAGACTAGTATGTGCGTACCCACACACACCCCTCAAGGTCCACAGAGACATTGAAGATCAACCACCAATCACAACAACCAGTAATCCAACATAAAAAAGAAAGTCATATCACAACTCAAAATTTGATATATAAGTATCAAAGCATTCTCCAAACTATTTCATGATTCTTTCACAAAGAATTTCATAAATCCTTTTTCAAACAACCATTCAAATCAAAGTCGAAATATAACTTCCTTCGAACAATAAAAATGGCAGTAATAGCTCGATCCTGTTTTATGCAACAAAATATACTTTTTATCAACTCATAGAATATATAATTCACTATGTTTCTCAAAACATGAGTTTAAAATACAAAGAAGAAGGGAGTTATATTTCCCAGGTGAGTGACACTACTTCTTATAGATATTTTTATTTTGCTGATAAGCTTGGATTTTTGTGTTTGTTGACAGATAGAGAATGAATTTGGACCAGTTGAATGGGAAATTGGAGCACCAGGCAAGGCGTACACACAATGGGCAGCAAGTATGGCTGTGGGACTGGGCACTGGTGTTCCATGGGTTATGTGCAAGCAAGATGATGCCCCTGATCCTGTGGTATGTACTTTTCTGGATCTTGTTGGTTTTAACTTATATTTATATAAGATATATGTACGTATCCATATAAGCTGGTTAGAATGTCATCTGTTTTGTGATCAATGAGGGCCTCCTAGGCTGGTGGGGTCTCTTGAGCAGTTTTTTTTTCGCTAGTTTTGGTGGTCTTTCTGGTCCTAAACAGGTCCCCCTTTTCCCATATGCCATATCCTCTTAATTTTTCCTCTTCCTTATTCTTTCTTGCTCTTCAAAATTTCCTGTTGAATCAGGAAAGCTCAGGTTCTGAATTCTTGTGTCCCAAAACGATGAATATGCCTCTAATCTGGTTTGGCTCGACTTTGCTCTTTTGCATCCATTTAAATGGCATCAACGATGTTCGAACATAAGAGGGATGGATTTTTCCATATCATGGTCATTACATCTCAACATGTTTCATAAAAGTTATCTAATACTGGGAGTAAGACAGCTTCTAGAAAATAATCATTCCTGTCCTTTAACTTACGTTGGTCCATTATGTGACAGATTGACACCTGCAATGGCTACTACTGCGAAAATTTCAAACCAAACTCGAATAATAAACCCAAGATGTGGACTGAAAACTGGACTGGCTGGTACGTCAAGTGGCGGATGTCTGCAGATGCTGAGCTTTTTCCCCCCAGTATCTTTCTCAGTTGTGTAGATTCAAAGCTGATTATTATAATGACTTCCAGGTATACTGAGTTTGGGGGAGCGGTGCCTCATAGGCCAGCAGAGGATTTGGCATTCTCGGTCGTGAGGTTCATTCAGAACGGCGGTTCGTTCATCAATTACTATATGGTAATCTTGACTTCCGTACCATCTGTTGGTCTGTATCAATCACTTGATTTTGCCTTATCGTTCTGCTATGATTTACAATCATCAGCTAACTTTCCTTTTCGTCTCATTTAAATGATTGCATACTTGCTTGTTATTTATATGAGTCTTGTGTTTTGTCTCTAGTATCATGGAGGAACCAACTTCGGCAGGACAGCTGGTGGTCCCTTCATGGCCACCAGCTATGACTATGACGCTCCTCTTGATGAATTCGGTATGTGACTTGGAATAGATAGTTAGCATCCTAGCGTGGGCAAGGCTAAATTTGCTCATGTGCCTCAAATTGCTCACACTGAGCATTCAATGGATCTAACTACTTTAAGACTAGAGTATTTGGTAACACTGTCAGAAGTTTAACCGAGTAAAGGCAAATCTACATCTTGTTGGTTAAACAGGTTACCTTTTCAAAACTAAGTCTAGGAGTAATTCATGACATCCTATCGTGGTGATTATTAGGTAAGCTTCCTGACATCAGAATTTGCATAAATGTCGCAGGTTTACTGAGGGAACCAAAATATAGTCACTTGAGATATTTGCACCAAGCCATTAAGCAAAGTGAATGGGCTCTAATTTCTGCTGATCCAGTGGTGCAATCACTTGGAAGAAATCAAGAGGTTTGGTTTCTCAAGCCTTCTTAAAATGTATATGCATAAAAACATTCTCACAGCCTTGTGGGCTGTAATTAAGCTTTTACCTGTCAAATTCTATTTTTCTTAGGCTCACGTGTTCAAAGCTGGAAGCGGTTGTGCAGCCTTCCTGGCAAACTACGACACCAAGTATCCTGTCAAAGTTAATTTCGGAAATGGGCAATATGACTTGCCCCCTTGGTCCATCAGCATTCTTCCGGACTGCAAAACTGCTGTTTACAACACCGCAAGGGTAAGGCAAAGACCTTTCAGTTCCACGAGATCTTGCGTAGACTCTTTCCAATTTAACATGTTTCGTTACTGCCCATCAAAAAAAATTTTGTAAGAGATTAAGGGTCAAGGATGACAAAACACCTTCAATTTTCAAACAGGTCAGTGTACCAACTTCTCAGATCAAGATGGTGCCCGTAGGCGGATTCACTTGGCAGTCATACATCGAAGAAATTGTCTCTGCCTTCGGGGCCGACACTTTTACAAAGGATGGGCTGCTGGAGCAAATTAGTCTCACTAGAGATGTTTCAGATTATCTGTGGTACACGACAGAGTGAGTGCTGCTTTTGACTTGCATCTCATTGGCATCATCAAAACTTCAATACATCTAATTGTCATGTGCTTACAGTTTTACTTTTCTGATCTTCTCCGATCATTCAGCATCACGATAAGTCCTAACGAAGCGTTTCTGAGGAGCGGCCAATCTCCCATGCTCACCATTTGGTCTGCAGGACATGCAATGCATGTTTTCGTCAATGGTGAACTTGCAGGTAGATCAATTTCTGCCCAGATCCCAAAATGCAATATCCTTTGAGTACCTGAAATCTCAATACATAACGTGGGTTACTTTGGTGATTGTCTGTCTGTAATACAGGGTCAGCATATGGATCATTAGAGAATCCAGCATTAACATTTAGTGAAAAAGTGAACCTGACGGCTGGCGTCAACAAACTGTCAATATTGAGTGTAGCAGTTGGGCTTCCAGTTAGTATTTCCCCCCTTGATTTTGGTATTACCTGATATTGTTAAGCTGTATAAATATATGGATCTTCACATTACTACTTTCTCCTCTTCTACTTCAAATGTTCAGAATGTTGGCCTGCATTTTGAGACATGGAATACCGGGGTCATTGGGCCAGCCACATTGAGGGGTCTCAATTCTGGGACATGGGACATGTCGAAATGGAAATGGTCTTACAAGGTGCCTTTACTTGTCTGCTGCTCCTTTGTTCTTCTGTCGCTTTTCAACAAGAAATTCAGAAACAAGAAATACCATACCACTGCAGATTCATTGTTGAGTAAACCAATATCTTGGAGCTGTTAAAACAATAAATAAATAAATAACGGCACATTTCTGCTCAAAAATTTTTTTGATGGTTGAGTAGTCCGGATCATCAATGGTTAGTGTGGATTTACTGTTGTTCACTCAATTAATTGTAATGATGTGTGGATATATATAAGTTTTAGAAATGAGTCATACTATGCCACAGAAGATCGAGAATAATCTGTTGCGCACCATCATCAAAACTCTAAACCTGAATATTTGCATTCCCTGAGCAGGTCGGTCTCAAGGGCGAAGCTCAGAGTCTTTACACCCAAAGCGGTAGTTCCTCAGTTAAATGGCTTGAAGGTTCAATGTTGGCCCAAAAGCAGCCGCTGACCTGGTACAAGGTGCAGATCGACCCCTGAAGACTTCACCTAATCATAATCGCTAGTCTGGTTCTCCCTTTAAAAAAAAAAAAAATATGCTTTATTTGCAGGCAACTTTCAATGCTCCCCTGGGCAATGCTCCATTAGCCTTAGACATGAACAGCATGGGAAAGGGTCAGATATGGATAAATGGTCAGAGCATCGGACGCCACTGGCCTGCTTACACAGCCCGTGGCAGTTGTGGTGGCTGCAGTTATGCCGGAACTTTCGATGAGAATAAGTGCCGAAGTAATTGTGGAGAGCCTTCTCAAAGATGGTGAGAAAAGTTGAACTGCACTTTTTTTTATTTGTAATGAATTTCTCTTTTGATTTGAACACCTATCATTAAGCTCCTAAATTTTCAGGTACCACATTCCGAGATCGTGGTTGAAACCCACAGGCAATCAATTGGTCATTTTTGAAGAATGGGGTGGCAACCCGACTCAAATTTCTCTGGTCCAAGCAGAAAGGACTTAGTAACAGCAGAATGCTGTTACAACTATCTAGACTTTGACAAAGTGTGAAGTCGAGCAATAATACACACCATTTTGCTGAAATCATGTACGGATACACAGCAGGGGAAGTAAATTGCAGAAAGATGCTGGTGAATCATACGTAGTTTGTGCTACACAATCGAGTAGTATTTCTCAGCCTTTTGAGTGTAAAGACGTCGTGATTGAGTGTCTCTAGATAGCAGGACAGTCATTTCGTTGGCGTTCAAAGAAAGACACTGAAATGCAGTGCTTGCAATGATGAAATAAAATTCAATACCTCCTGCTTTTCATACGTTCTTGTTTAGTTCTCTTGCCTTCTATTATTCCGTATCTTGAGGATCAAGTGTGTACTGGAAAAAGCGACTTCGCTTCCACTATGGGACCCGAAATGCTAGCATCCGAGAAAGCAAGGTGCCAGATCTTGGGGGCTGACAAACTCAAGTACTTCAATTTTTGCTTATCTCTGCAAAGTTTTCGTTCGGATAGCATTCCAAATGGATGATTACCAGACACGTCCAAAGTCCACCAACTCAGAAAGCTGTCCTTAATCAAGATGTAGTGTCCGGATGGTCCATTAACATAACTTATATCAGTGCTAACAGTGCTGTTTCACCAGCCACCATGGAAAAACCGTGTTGAGAACTCTGAACCTGCAATCTGCTACGGTGAGCGAAGTGAAGTTCAAGAAGCTAGGCGATGGTATGAAATTTGATGGGCCACCAAAAAAGAGATGCAGCTTATTCAGAGACGTCGGAGCCAATATAGTACTTTGATTCACTCAAAACCAGCCATAGAGAGGTCCTCATTAAATAGAACAAAGATACTTCAAAGAGCCTAGAGCGAATATCCACATTGCATTTAAACGCCGGAATTCCCATGAAAGATCAAGATATCACAAGCAAGCTCGACAAGTTTCCTAGATTTTGAGCAATTGCCCTTCTATATACTCCATATTCTCCAAGCATCCAATAGAATCAGGAATGACATTAACATCAAATGCATTGAAGTTCAAGCCCAAATATCTCGAGAGTTGAGTCTCACCAGTGAAGGCCTGGTTTCTTATGACCGTGCCTGATCTAGGAATTATAGTCCACCGGATACCAGTAGTTTGTGAAGATTCACACCACTTCTGTGTAATCCTACCACAGTTGATTCCGTCGCTATTCCCAACAGTTATTTCCTCTGCATGACGATAGGAGAGCTTCAGGAACTTCCAGGCCATTCTAGAAATCAATCAACAACAGATTCTCTACCCAATTCCGAACAGCCCGCAATGCCGTTATGGAGTTCCTCCCCATGAGATCACTGCGCGAGATCACGCGAATATGTGCTCAGGAAGTGGGATCAACTTCAAGTCCAGAAATTTATCCACCAACGCTAGGAGCGTTAGGAGTCTCTTACTCTGGACCCCTGAAGTAGACATCTAAACAATTGGAGGACTTGCTGCAATTAGAACGACAGGATTTTCAGATCACCAATTTTCGTACATCACAAAAAACGATAGTAATCAAAGATTTCTGGTATATGTACGTCAAGATATTCTAAACTTTAAGGAATTGACACCTAAATCAAGAATCGACTACAAACTAATATCGATAGATATATATGCAGACAGAAGACAAAGTTGCCAAGTATTACACAAATCTAACACGGGATGAATCGAAAATTGACATAACAAAAATCCTTTAAAGCAACGCCATCACATGTCAAGAAATCTTAGCCATAAATCCTTTAAGACCCACCAATGAACACATGTTCTTGTACAAGATTTGTATAGCCATAAATTTCTATCTATCGCGTCATCCATTTGACAAAAAGCCTACCTTTCGTTGATAACTCAACGCTGGAAAAAAAGAGAGGACGCACGCACACACATATATATAGATATATTTCCTTTTAGGCTGAACAACAATGGTTAAATCTTCATTGTATAACTAGTAAAGAAAAGAATAACATGTGTTCATGTGCTAAAGATTGAAGAACAAGAATCCATCTCGTACGACGGCAGATGCAAACAACTCAGTACCATCCTAGGTGTCCTAATGCGGCCCATGTCCGGCGGCAAGTTGTGTGTGCAAGGGTATAGTGTAAATGCAAAGCATACACAATAATTTATATCAAGCAACACTTCAATATGAAAATAAATCATATATTCTCAACTCTAACCTGCAAAACAATGGTTAGCAAAGACTGCTCCCCTTATACCTCCCATCCTGCAAGAACATTTAACATCTCAAATGTTAGGGACATACCTGAAATCCTCTCTACCAAACAAAAATATTTTTAAAGAAAGAAAAATTGGCCTAAATGCAGTAATTGTTTTAACATAGGTCCCCAGCGAAGTCGTCAAGCTGTCACGACCTACAAATTTCCGAGTGCACCACCTAGAGTTTAGGTTAATTGATTACTAAGTTTTAAACTTAGCCTGGGCCCTCTCAAGCCTATACCAATTCACAACCTAGGATTGAAGCTTTTTAAACATACAGATGAATTTTATCTATGAATCGTCACTAATCAGTTTTCGATAAGTCGATTAGACACCTAAGTAAAATAATGAGAATTATTTTACTCCTACAAACCAGAGACTTTGGGTACGGAGACTTGGTTACACTGGACCTCTCTAATGTCCTTTCGACACCACTTCTTTTACTTTCAAAAATGTTTTTTAATGCAGCTTGGATTGATTTTAAATCTATTTCTCTAATATGTGAGGTGATCATGTGGATACACAAACCATCAATTTAACATCCAAGAAATCAATAAATAAATTGCAGAGCTTACCTTATAGCAACGAAAGCATCTACGTTGTTATATCAAAATTCACATCATCAATCTTAGATATGATTTCTAATTAACACGCAATTTCTTTTTGTGTTCATTTAATTGATGTGAATGATGCTTTATGCAATGCAATATAACTAAATGACCTAATTCTAATGACAAGCAATTTCTAACTAAATGGACCTAACAACAATCACTAAATGGCATTCATTTCATGGATGTAATTCTAAATGACATGCAATGACATTTTTATTTTCTTTTTTTCTTAATAAAATGAAATCTATCCTAGAGATTGAACCTAATTTATCCTAAGCCTTTTTTTGCATTTTTTTTATGAAATTCGGAATTAGAAAAATATGAAAATTATCTAGCTAAATTAAGATTCTATTCAACTTAATATTAAGGATTAGCTTAGCCAAAACCCTAATTTAAATCAAGATATTATCTTAACCTAGCAATCTCTAATCTAAGATGCAGTCTATCTAAATCAATCTAAATTTAAAATGAAATATGCAATTTTATCCTGATGTGCAATGACATACAAAGGATGTCCTAATTCTACATAACATAATGATGATTTTTGTTTTTTTATTTTTTATGGAAATTCATAATAAAAAATCACTAAAAAAATCTAACTAAAATGAAATGCCACCTATTCTAAATGCCTTCTAAACATGATTTAAAAAAAAAAAAAAAAAAAAAAAAACTTATCATGCAATCTACGTGGAATGCAAACGCAATTTTTTTGTATTTTCGGGATAAACAAAACAATTAAGAAATAAACATCAACCCATCCATGGTCATCGAAAAATATTATCCATCACTCAATTTGAAATTCAAAGTTGCGAATTGAATGCTACGTCAGGGAATTTCAATCGTGCATTGGGAATGATTTCAAACAAAGAAATAAAACATCAAAACTAAAATAAGATAAAATAAATTTACCTAAATAAATTAAATCTACCTAAAAATAAACCTATCAAATCAAATAAATCAAATTTCTACCTAAATTTGGATTTTTCCTAAAAATCCGATGGGGATGGACCACGATTGGGCTTCGAGGTGGCTTAAGGATGGGCGGCCTTGGCAGTGGGTCACCGTGGGCCGGAGGTCGCAGTGGTCGGAGCTCCGGCGGAGGTTCGGCGAGGAGCAGCAGAAGATGGAACGACTCGGTAGGGGCAGTTCAACGTCGACTCGAGCTTGGGCGGAGCAGCAGCTCAGACCAAGAGGCGCGGCTTGTCGCAGGGGCAAGCGGCAGAGCCGAGGACGCTGGGCAGAAACATAACAGAAGCTGGTCGGAGCAGAGCAGCGACGGCGGGCGGGCGGGCGGAGCCGAGCAGCGGCAGCATCGCAGGTCGGGCGGTGATGGTCAGTGGCTCGGTCGGGGGCAGAAGCGGCTTCGCTGCTGGAATCGCAAGGAACGGGAGAACTCGGGATCTGCTGCAGGAGTAACGGTGGACACGGGTCGCAATCGAGGCGGGTCGCGGCTTCGAGCAGGCGGAGCAGAGCCGGCAGCGTCGGGGCGTCGGACGCGCAGGCGGAGGCTGGCGGGCGCGATGGAGACGAGCTACGGACGGGTTTGAGGCGCGATCATTGGACGCCGAGCAGTAGGGAGAAGTCGGCGAAATCAAAACAAACGAAGCTGCGGGCAGTTTGTAGAAGAAGAACAGTAAACGTTTTTTTCCTCTCTGCAGCCGCACGCTTTTCCTCTGTCTTTGTACTCTCTCACGTCCCTTTTCCTGTCTCTTTTTTTTTTTTTTTTTCTGACCTTTTGACCTTCGGCATTGCAGAAGGAAAAAAGTAAACCTTCCCCCACTCGGCCAAAATCAATCAAACGAAGCTCTCGATTTTCGCTCCTTTTTTTTTTTTTTTTTTTTCTGTTGTGTTCAATCTTTTCTTCTTCTTTTTTGTGAATGAACGGCCCCCACTTTGGCTCAAAAAATTTTTCGAAAAATTTGAAAAAAATTGCTCTCTTTGTCACAAAAAATGTAGCTCTTTTTTATAGTGGTTCCAAACGGCCACTTCTTATGGCAAATTTCGAGCTTCCATCTTTTGTTGCATTGATTTATGACTACAAGCGTAATTTCGTAATCAATTCGATTTTACTTTGATTACTTCCATTTTATTAAAATCATTGCCCTTTATTCACCTGATTTCTAATTGCTTCCGCATTTGACGAAATTAGAATTTCGAATTTCCATGCATAATCAATCCTTGCCATTTATTCACCTAATTGTCCAGTGCATGTAAGCATATTGTCACTAGTTAGAAATAGCTTCGACTGCATACCTAGTTTGTGCTAGACATATGAACACAGTCAAGTGGAATTTCCTAGCCTTTCAAGTATATAGATGTCGTCATCGAGTGTCTCTAGAGAGCAGGACAGTCATTTTGTTGCCTTGCTAAGAAAGATCCTAAATTCAATAACTACTGCTTTTAATCCTTCTGCCTCATTTATAGCTAGCTCGTTTAGTTCTCTTGCCTTCTGTAATTATATATCTTGAAGATCAAGTGTATACTCGACAAAGCCACATCGCTTCCCAATATGGGACCTGAAATGCTAGCATTCAAGAAAGCAAGGTGCCAGATCTCGGGGACAGACAAACTTAAGTTACTTCAATTTTCGCTTATGAGTGCAAAGTTTTCATTCGGATAGCATTCCTAGACATGTCCTAAGTCCACCAATTCAGAAAGCTATCCTAAATCAAGATGTAACGTCCGTACATTCTATTTCCGCTTCTTATACTAATGCTAACAATGTTGTTTCACCTGCCACCATGGAAGCACCGAGTCGAGAACGCTGAAGCAAAGATCTGTCATGGTGAGCGAAGTTCAAGAAGCTAGGCTCGATAGGCCACAGAAAGACAAATGCAGCCTAGTCAGAGATGTTTGAGCCGACATGTACTTTGATCCCCTCAGAACCAGTCATAAAGAAGTCCTCGTTACACAAAGATACCTCAAAGAGACTGGAGCGACCATCCACATTGCATTTAAACTGCGGAATTTCCATGCAAGATCAAGATATCACAAGCAAGCTCGACGAGTTCCCTACATTCTAAGCAATTTCCCTACTATATACTCCATATCATATTCTCCAAGCATCCAAGAAATTCAAGAATGACATTGCCATCAAATGCACTGAAGCTCAAAGCCAAATGTCTCAGAGACCAGAGTCTCACCGGTGAAGGCCTGGCTTCCAATGACCATGGCTGATCTAGGAATCATAGCCCGTGGGGTACGGGCAGTTAGTAATAATCAACTGTAATAACTGCTTCTGTCTAGTCCTGCCAGAAACTATTCGTAACTAGTCCAGGTAGTTGTTTCCTTGGCACGATGATGTGAGAGCTTCGGGAACTTCAAGGCTGTTGCCGATGGCGATCAATGAGAGCTTCTCTATCCAATTCAAAACAACTCAAGAAGTTGATATCGAATTCCTCACCATGAGGTCACTGCGTGAGATGAGGCAAATATGTGTCCAAGGAGTTGATGAAGTGCAAGTCCAAGGAGAGTTTATCTTGGTTTTGCAGATCACCAAATTTCGTTTATCACAAGAAACGACGGTGATCAAAGATTTCTTACATATGTACCTCAGGATATTTTGAACTACCAAAGAAATTGACACCGGGAAAATTACTGGAAAAATCCTAAACTTATTGCACTTAGGTCAATTCAATCTTAAACCTTTTAAATATACTAATTAAATTCTAAAGTTTTTCAAATTTTGTCATTTGAGTCATTCTAATCGATTTCGGCCAAAACTACTAACGCGAATGTCCATAGTGCCACATAAAATACATTATATTTTTTTATATTTTTTTAAAAGCTGATTTTAAAAAATTATTTTCTTTTTCTTTTTCTCTTTTTTCTACCAAGTCCATTAGTTGCTAACCGTTGAACGGGTGCCACGAACCCCTCGTCTCGTGGATGATGAGGGCTCTGTGGCCCTTGGGGGAGGGTTGTGAATCCCTCGCTTGCGAATGATGCAGGTTGGCCGACCCTCCCTTTTGACAAGCAAGGGTTGGCCAAGCTTGGAAGAAAAGAAATGAAAATGAAGAAAAACAAGAAAATAAAAAAGTAAAAATATATTATAAAAATTATCCATGTTTATGCCGATCAAACTACGTAAGATAGCTGGTGTCCGAGTCAACGATTTTTAGTTAAAGTTAGTCGAGTGGACTCAATTAGCAAAACATAAATGCTGTGTTTGATAGTTGAAATAAAATTCAAGGTATAATAAAATTGATCACATCTTGTGTTTGGTCCTACTCAAGATATAATAAAATCAGATATAAAAGGAATATAGACCAGATAAAATTTTTCCATGAGAAAGCTAGGATAAAAGTTGATAGAATTAATATCTCTAATAGAAATGTTATTTTTCTTGAATAACAAACTTCTTAAATTAATAATATTAAATTAAAGTTCAATATAAATTATATTTGAATTCTAATATAAGAAATTCGGAATAACAAAAGATAAGAATTTAGTTTTTTCAGTTTAATCTTATTTTTATTAATATCTTCAAATTTAATTATATTTTATAATATAAATTCAATATATAATATAAAAATATTTATATTTATTACATACTATTTATACAAAAAAATATATATAATATTACGTTAATAATATATTTGAATTTATTATTGCGATTTGCCAAATAGTTGATATGATATAACAAAATCTTTAAATTTCATGTCATATCATCTTAATAAGAAATCAATACAACCAGCTAAAATGTTTATAACTCAATTGGCATAGATATAATGTGTTTAGGACTTTTTAGCAATTTCCCTAGTTGACACCCAATCCAAAATTTGACCATATAGTAATAAAGATAGATATATAGATAGATAGCAGAGAAGTTAGCCAAGTATTACAAAAATCTAAACGAGATGACTTGGAATGATAAAAATCCTTAGATAACTTTATTTTTTTCCAAGCTAATTATATTAAGACAATGCAAGGACCTATCAAGAAGTTTAAGAACTCACATTAAGACTCATGAAAAATACATGTTCTTATAAAAGAGTTGTACAGCAATTAATTTCTATCCATCATGTCATCCACATAACAAAAAACCCGCCATTTATTGTGAACTCAAAACTGAAAAAATCTATCAAAAAATATATTTATTTATTTATTTTCTTTTAGGCTGAAGAACAATGGTTGAATTTCATTGTATAACTAAAAAAGGAAGGGTTAATATCCTAAAAAATCCTAAACCGGTACACCTGTGACAAATTTACCCCAAATTATTTTTTTGACCACCAAAAACCCTAATCTGATATACCTTTGACAAATTTATCCTAAACTGGTACACTTGTGACAAATTTACCCTATGTTAGTTTTCGTTAAATTCTAAATGACACGTAACAGTTAACTGGTATACCAATTTGGGATTTTACATTCCGTTTGTCACGCTTTACAATTTTTGTGATTTTTTTGTGATATTAACCTAATTTAGCGAAAGGTATAATTGTTACAAATTTATCAGTTTGGGGTTTTTTGTCAAATAAATTAGTTTGGGGTAAATTTGTCATAAATGTACAAGTTTAGGGTTTTTTATGATTAGTTGGAGTAAATTTGTCACAAGTGTACCAGTTTGGGGTTTTTTATGGTATTAACCCAAAAAGGAAATGCTTACTGGTTTAGATGTACTATAAGATTGAAGAACAAGAATGTCTTTAGAGTAGACACCTATTTTATTGAAGAACAAAAATATAAAAAATTAAGATGTTCAATATGGTGTGGTCGATATTGACGTAGATAATTTTTTTTAAATTTTTTTTCTGAATTTATCCTTTTTTTCTCTCTTTTTTTCCTAACCCTAGGCCAGCAAGGGCTTCTGCACCCTTGTTCAGATCTAAATGAGGGTTGGCTAGCGACCTCATCAGCCCAAGGTTAGAAAAAAAGAATAAAAGATGGTCTATGTTGACTAGAAGGATTATATTAGCAAACCATCAAAAGATTCAAGACTAAATTGACCAAATTAAAAAGTTTAGGACTACATTAATACAAATGTAAGAAGATTTTTATGATAATTTTCATGGATCATATTTAGGAAAATATTTTCTAAATAGTTTATATTTTATGAAACAAACGTACCCTTTTTTGCCAATACTCACGTAGTTGCATCTTATGGTTCCACAAGACAAATACTCTTTTTGTTAGTTTCTTCACCCATCAAAGGCATAAATATTTTCTTTTTCTCTTTTTATTCCATTATAAGTGATGAATTATTTCAAAAAAGAAATAGAAGTGGATAAATATAGATATATAAATTCATTTTTCTAAATAAAAGCTCCATTTCTCCTATTTTAATGGTCACTAAAGATTATCCCCTATCCTCTCACTAGTCGACCTTGATGCCCAAAATCATATTGTGTAGATGAATTCTACATATTGGTAGAAGGCTTTCGTATTACAGATTGCGACTGGATCGAGATAGTGGAAGCCGATGAATGGCAATGCATTCAAGATGCGTAAAACGTTGGTATGTAGGTACTTAAGATATGGCAAACCCACATATCCTTAGATTCATTATTCGCATGGTGGAAATCTCTATACCTTATTCAACCTAGAGCTGGTAAGATAGACGAATCCGAACGACTTTCTAGATGCCAAAACATCAATCTAATAAGCACATCCGAACCTTGTAGTGGGATTTCTTTTCAAACTAGTTTACCAAATAAGGATAAACAGCTTCCTCAACCTAAGCAAAGGACATAATTAAGTAGGGCGCATAAATTTAGCAGTTACATGAATGGGGGGTTACGGATTTTCTGGCGATAAAGGAAGGGCAATTTCAATTTGACCCCAACTTAAATCAGAATGGTCAAATTGAATGGAGACAATAGCATAAATAGTCCCCAAGCTTTAGTAAAATATTTATAGTGATCCTTGAACTTTTAATTTGTTTAACATGATTCTTGAACTTTAACTGAATATGTAATATGATCTCTAAACTTTTGGTAAATATTGAATTTAGTCCCCAAACTAAATAAAAATATTCAATGCTGTCCCTAGACTTAAACTTTTAATTTGTTCAATATGGTTTTTCTTTTTAAATTTAGCAAAACGTGCAATGCGATCTCTTATTACATATTCAATTTAGTCATTAAACTATATGAAAATATTTAATATTATCATTGAATTTGAATTGATAGAATGATAACATCGGATATTTTTATATAATTTAGGGATCGGATCGAACATTTACTAAAAGTTCGAAGATCACATTATAAATTGGGATAAAGTTTAGATACTGAATTTAATAAATTAATAAGTTTTAGAATCAAATTGTACAACCGGCAGATGTTCAGATAATATCTATATAATTATCCAAATTGAATGCATTGCTGTAAACTGATGTCAATCTTAAGCATCTATTTGCCAAAACCAGATGGAAAAATCCACAACATTATCCCCATATTCACCGCGTCAGATACAAAGAGACCCCTGGAAAGGCAACCAGAAATGGATCCATGAAAATCGGAAGAAACCGAAATCTACTCTCCTAAATCTTTATAAATTGGAATTGCAATGCTTCCCTCTCTTTACAACACCAACCTCTAGCTCTCATTGCGTTCTCCAACAGAATAAAGGACAGTTTGTCTTTTGCATGCTGTGCTTTGCACGACCGAATCCAAAATCCCCAGCATACCAGAACCAGACACCATCGACCACTCGGAACACCTGCTCATTGGTCCCTTTTCTTGATATAAGGAGCAGAACTCGTTACTGGTTTCTTGAGGCACACGTATATGTCCTGAAGGGGACAGACTTTGGGAAAGAACGTCCATTTCTTTGTTGGTTTGAAGAGGAGGGTGATGGGTTCAAAGATGCGAACGTGGAACGTGATTGGAGCTAAACTGATGCTGGCATTGATTCTGCTCTCGTGGGCATCTTCAGTGTCATGCTCCGTTTCTTACGACAGAAAAGCTATTGTCATTGATGGCAAGAGGAGGATTCTCATCTCCGGTTCCATTCACTATCCCAGAAGCACTCCTGAGGTCGTGACTATCCCAATGCAGCTCACATGTCTCCTTTTTATACCTTTTTTTTTTGCCAGAGAATTGAATTTTATTTGGTTTTTGGGTGGTTGCAGATGTGGCCTGATCTCATATCGAAGGCGAAACAAGGAGGGGTGGATGTTATTCAAACCTATGTTTTCTGGAATGGACATGAACCTTCTCCTGGACAAGTAAATGCAACTTATGATCTTCTTTGTATTATATAACCATTTTGATTCACTGATTATATGTTTCCTCATTTTCTTTTAAAAATTAACGAATTTTCTTGTTCTCTCCTTCTTTTCTTTTCCTTACCCTTTGTACAGTATTACTTTGAGGACAGGTATGATCTGGTCCGGTTCATCAAGCTGGTGCAACAAGCTGGTCTTTACGTTCATCTACGGATTGGGCCTTACATCTGCGCTGAGTGGAATTTTGGGTACCTATTTTCCAGTATAAACATGAAAAAGAGATTTTTTTTTTTTTTTAATTTCGCTATGTATTTTTAAACTCGTGCTCTGTTGTTTGTGCTGGTTTGTGATGCAGAGGATTTCCTGTTTGGCTGAAATTTGTCCCGGGATCTCTTTCAGGACGGACAATAAGCCATTTAAGGTTGTCTATTTTCTAAAACAAATACCCCTTCTCAATCTTTTTCATACATCTATAATTTTGACTAATAGAATATTTTTTTATCATTTAATCGATTATATAATGAAGGATGCAATGCAACGGTTCACGTATAAGATAGTCGACATTGTGAAGGCAGAGAGGTTGTTTCAGTCCCAGGGAGGTCCGATAATATTATCTCAGGTGAGAAACGTTCTACCATTTCTAGAACCCCTCCTAGAAGATGGGCCACTTCAGTTGGTTTTTTCCTCAACAATAAAGAAAACATTTATGAAAATAAAGGATATTATCTTTTACACCCCTTTGGAATTTTTTAGATGTTTTTATTTTGCTGATAGCTTGGATTTACGTTTTTGTTGACAGATAGAGAATGAATATGGACCCGTTGAATGGGAAATTGGAGCACCAGGCAAGGCATACTCAAAATGGGCAGCAAATTTGGCTGCGAGACTTAACACTAGTGTTCCATGGATCATGTGCAAGCAAGAAGATGCTCCTGATCCTATGGTATGCACTTTTCAGGATTTTGTTGGTTTTAACTTATATTTATATAAGATATATGTACGTATCCATATAAGCTGGTTAGGATGTCATCTGTTTTGTGATCAATGAGGGCCTCCTAGGCTGGTGGGGTCTCTTGAACAGTTTTTTTCTCTAGTGTAGGTGGTCTTTCTGGTCCTAAACAAGTCCCCCTTTTCCCGTATGCCATATCCTCTTAATTTTTCCTCTTCCTTATTCTTTCTTGCTCTTCAAAATTTCCTGTTGAATCAGGAAAGCTCAGGTTCTAAATTCTTGTGTCCCAAAACGATAAATATGCCTCTAATCTGGTTTGGCTTGACTTTGCTTTTTTGCATCCATTTAAATGGCATCAACAATGTTCGAACTTAAGAGGGATGGATTTTTCCATATCATGGTCATTACATCTCAACATGTTCCATAAAAGTTATCTAATACCGGGAGTAAGACAGCTTCTAGAAAATAATTGTTCCTATCCTTTAACTTACGTTGGTCCATTATGTGACAGATTGACACCTGCAATGGCTACTACTGCGAAAATTTCAAACCAAACACGAATAATAAACCCAAGATGTGGACTGAAAACTGGACTGGCTGGTACGTCAACTGGCGGATGTCTGCACATGCTGAGCTTTTTCCCCCCAGTATCTTTCTCAGTTGTGTAGATTCAAAGCTGATTATTATAATGATTTCCAGGTATACTGAGTTTGGGGGAGCGGTGCCTTATAGGCCAGCAGAGGATTTGGCCTTCTCGGTCGCGAGGTTCATTCAGAATGGTGGTTCATTCATCAATTACTATATGGTAATCTTGACTTCCGTACCATCTGTTGGTCTGGATCAATCACTTGATTTTGCCTTATCGTTCTGCTATGATTTACAATCATCAGCTAACTTTCTTTTTTGTCTCCATTTAAATTATTGCATACTTGCTTGTTATTTATATGGGTCGTGTTTTGTCTCTAGTATCATGGAGGAACCAACTTCGGCAGGACAGCTGGTGGTCCCTTCATGGCCACCAGCTATGACTATGACGCTCCTCTTGATGAATTCGGTATGTGACTTGGAATACATAGTAAGCATCCTAGTTTGGGCAAGGCTAAATTTGCTCATGTGCCTCAATTTGTTCACTCTGAGCATTCAATGGATCTAACTACTTTAAGACTAGAGTATTTGGTAACACTGTCAGAAGTTTAACCGAGTAAAGGCAAATCTACATCTTGTTGGTTAAACAGGTTACCTTTTCAAAACTAAGTCTAGGAGTAATTCATGACATCCTATCGTGGTGATTATTAGGTAAGCTTCCTGACATCAGAATTTGCATAAATGTCGCAGGTTTACTGAGGGAACCAAAATATAGTCACTTGAGAGATTTGCACCAAGCCATTAAGCAAAGTGAATGGGCTCTAATTTCTGCTGATCCAGTGGTGCAATCACTTGGAAGAAATCAAGAGGTTTGGTTTCTCAAGCCTTCTTAAAATGTATATGCATAAAAACATTCTCACAGCCTTGTGGGCTGTAATTAAGCTTTTACCTGTCAAATTCTATTTTTCTTAGGCTCACGTGTTCAAAGCTGGAAGCGGTTGTGCAGCCTACCTGGCAAACTACGACACAAAGTATCCTGTCAAAGTTAATTTCGGAAATGGGCAATATGACTTGCCCCCTTGGTCCATCAGCATTCTTCCGGACTGCAAAACTGCTGTTTACAACACCGCAAGGGTAAGGCAAAGACCTTTCAGTTCCACGAGATCTCACATCGACTCTTTCCAATTTAACATGTTTCCTTACTGCCCATCAAACAATCCTTTATAAGAGATTAAGGGTCAAGGATGACAAAACACCTTCAATTTTCAAACAGGTCAGTGTACCAACTTCTCAGATCAAGATGGTGCCAGTAGGCGGATTCACTTGGCAGTCATACGTCGAAGAAATTGTATCTGCCTTTGGCGCCGACACTTTTACAAAGGATGGGCTGCTGGAGCAAATTAGTCTCACTAGAGATTTTTCAGATTATCTGTGGTACACGACAGAGTGAGTGCTGCTTTTGACTTGCATCTCATTGGCATCATCATAACTTCAATTTATTGAATTGTCCTGTGCTTACAGTTTTACTTTTCTGATCTTCTCCGATCATTCAGCATCACGATAAGTCCTAACGAAGCGTTTCTGAGGAGCGGCCAATCTCCCGTGCTCACCATTTGGTCTGCAGGACATGCAATGCATGTTTTCGTCAATGGTGAACTTGCAGGTAGATCAATTTCTGCCCAGATCCCAAAATGCACTATCCTTTGAGTACCTGAAATCTCAATACATAACGTGCGTTACTTTGGTGATTGTCTGTCTGTAATACAGGGTCAGCATATGGATCATTAGAGAATCCAGCATTAACATTTAGTGAAAAAGTGAAGCTGACGGCTGGCGTCAACAAACTGTCAATATTGAGTGTAGCAGTTGGGCTTCCAGTTAGTATTTCCCCCGTTGATCTTGGTATTACCTGATATTGTTAAGCTGTATAAATATATGGATCTTCACATTACTACTTTCTCCTCTTCTACTTCAAATGTTCAGAATGTTGGCCTGCATTTTGAGACATGGAATACCGGGGTCATTGGGCCAGTCACATTGAGGGGTCTCAATTCTGGGACATGGGACATGTCAAAATGGAAATGGTCTTACAAGGTACCTTTACTTGGGTGCTGCTCCTTTGTTCTTCTGTGGCTTTTCAACAAGAAATTCAGAAACAAGAAACACCATACCACTGCAGATTCATTGTTGAGTAAACCAATATCTTGGAGCTGTTAAAACAAAAAAATAAATAAATAAAGGAACATTTCTGCTCAAAAATTTTTTTGATGGTTGAGTAGTACTGATCAACAATGGTTAGTGTGGATTTTACTGCTGTTCACTCAATTAATTGTAATGATGTGTGGACATATATAAGTTTTAGAAACGAGTCATACTATGCCGCAGAAGATCGAGAATAATCTGTTGTGCACCATCATCAAAACTCTAAACCTGAATATTTGCATTCCCTGAGCAGGTCGGTCTCAAGGGCGAAGCTCAGAGTCTTCACACC
Source organism: Eucalyptus erythrocorys (assembly GCA_014182555.1). Classification (NCBI taxonomy): domain Eukaryota; kingdom Viridiplantae; phylum Streptophyta; class Magnoliopsida; order Myrtales; family Myrtaceae; genus Eucalyptus; species Eucalyptus erythrocorys. Next base: position 48,844,290 of record CM024599.1, on the reverse strand, counting down.
CAAAGCGGTAGTTCCTCAGTTAAATGGCTTGAAGGTTCAACGTTGGACCAAAAGCAGCCGCTGACATGGTACAAGGTGAAGATCGACCCCTGAAGACTTCACCTAATCATAATCGCTATTCTGGTTTTCCCTTTAAAAAAAAAAAATTATGCTTTATTTGCAGGCAACTTTCAATGCTCCCCTGGGACATGCTCCATTAGCCTTAGACATGAACAGCATGGGAAAGGGTCAGATATGGATAAATGGTCAGAGCGTCGGACGCCACTGGCCTGCTTACACAGCCCGTGGCAGTTGTGGTGGCTGCAGTTATGCCGGAACTTTCGATGAGAATAAGTGCCGAAGTAATTGTGGAGAGCCTTCTCAAAGATGGTGAGAAAAGTTGAACTGCACTTTTTTTTTATTAATTTCTCTTTTGTTTGAACACCTCTCATTAAGCTTTTAATTTTCAGGTACCACATTCCGAGATCGTGGTTGAAACCCACAGGCAATCAGCTGGTCATTTTTGAAGAATGGGGTGGCAACCCGACTCAAATTTCTCTGGTCCAAGCCGAAAGGACTTAGTAACAGCATAATGCTGTTACAACTATCTAGACTTTGACAAAGTGCGAAGTCAAGCCATACTAACATGCCATTTTGATGAAGTCATGTACAGAAATACAGCAAAGGGAATAAATTGCAGAAAGATGCTGATGTATTTACGTAGTTTGTGCTACACAATCGAGTAGTATTTCTCGGCCTTTTGAGTGTAAAGACGTCGTGATTGAGTGTCTCTAGATAGCAGGAGAGTCATTTCGTTGGCTTTCTAAGAAAGACACTGAAATGCAGTGCTTGTAATGATGAACTGAAATTCAATACCTCCTGCTTTTGATACGTTCTTGTTTAGTTCTCTTGCCTTCTATTATTCCACATCTTGAAGATCAAGTGTGTACTGGAAAAAGCGAAATCGCTTCCACTATGGGACCCAAAATGCTAGCATCTGAGAAAGCAAGGTGCCAGATTTCGGGGGCTGACAAACTTAAGTACTTCAATTTTTGCTTGTCTCTGCAAAGTTTTCGTTCGGATAGCATTCCAAATGGATGATTACTAGACATGTCCAAAGTCAACCAACTCAGAAAGCTGTCCTTAATCAAGATGTAGTGTCCATATGGTCCATTACCATAACTTATATCAGTGCTAACAGTGCTTTTTCACCAGCCACCATGGATAAAGCATGTCCAGAACTTTGAAGCTGCAATCTGCTACGGTGAGTGAAGCGAAGTTCAAGAAGCTAGGCGATGGTATGAAATTTGATGGGCCACCAAAAGAGAGATGCAGCTCATTCAGAGATGTCGGAGCCAATATAGTACTTTGATTCACTCAGAACCAGCCATAGAGAGGTCCTCATTACATAGAACAAAGATACTTCAAAGAGCCTAGAGCGAATATCCACATTGCATATAAACGCTGGAATTCTCATGATAGATCAAGATATCACAAGCAAGCACGACAAGTTTCCGAGATTTTGAGCAATTCCCCTGCTATATACTCCATATTCTCCAAGCATCCAATAGAATCAGGAATGACATTAACATCAAAACCTGGTTTCCTATGACCGTGCCTGATCTAGGAATTATAGCCCACCGGATACCAGTAGTTTGTGAAGATTCACACTTCTTCTGTGTAATCCTACCACAGCTGACTCCGTCACTATTCCCGACAGTTATTTCCTCTGCATGATGATAGGAGAGCTTCAGGAACTTCCAGGCCATTCTAGAAATCAATCAACAACAGATTCTCTACCCAATTCCGAACAGCCTGCAATGCCGTTATGGAGTTCCTCCCCATGAGATCACTGCGCGAGATGATGCGACTATGTGCTCAGGAAGTGGGATCAACTTCAAGTCCAGAAATTTATCCACCAACGCTAGGAGCGTTAGGAGTCTCTTACTCTGGACCCCTGAAGTAGACATCTAAACAATTGGAGGACTTGCTGCAATTAGAACGACAGGATTTTCAGATCACCAATTTTCGTACATCACAAGAAACGATAGTAATCAAAGATTTCTGGTATATGTATGTCAAGATATTCTAAACTTTAAGGAATTGACACCTAAATCAAGAATCGACTACAAACTAATATCGATAGATATATATGCAGACAGAAGACAAAGATGCCAAGTATTACACAAATCTAACACGGGATGAATCGAAAATTGACATAACAAAAATCCTTTAAAGCAACGCCATCACATATCAAGAAATCTTAGCCATAAATCCTTTAAGACCCACCAATGAACACATGTTCTTGTACAAGATTTGTATAGCCATAAATTTCTATCTATCGCGTCATCCATATGACAAAAAGCCTACCTTTCGTTGATAACTCAATGCTGGAAAAAAAGAGAGCACGCATGCACACACATATATATAGATATATTTCCTTTTAGGCTGAACAACAATGGTTAAATCTTCATTGTATAACTAGTAAAGAAAAGAATAATGTGTGTTCATGTGCTAAAGATTGAAGAACAAGAATCCATCTCGTACGACGGCAGATGCAAACAACTCAGTACCATCCTAAGTGTCCTAATGCGGCACATGTCCGGCGGCAAGTTGTGTGTGCAAGGGTGTAGTGTAAATGCAAAGCATACACAACAATTTATATCAAGCAACACTTCAACATGAAAATAAATCATATATTCTCAACTCTAACCTGCAAGACAATGGTTAGCAAAGACTGCTCCCCTTATACCTCCCATCCTACAAGAACATTTAACATCTCAAATGTTAGGGACATACCTGGAATCCTCGCTACCAAATAAAAACATTTTTAAAGAAAGAAAGATTGGCCTAAATGCACTAATTGTTTTAACATAGGTCCCCAGCGGAGTCGTCAAGCTGTCGCGACCTAAAAATTTCCGAGTGCACCACCTAGAGTTTAGGTTAATTGATTACTAAGTTTTAAACTTAGCTCGGGCCCTCCCAAGCCTATACCAATTCGCAACTTAGGATTGAAGCTTTTTAAACATACAGATGAATTTTATCTATGAATCGCCACTAATCAGTTTTCGATAAGTCAATTAGACACCTAAGTAAAATAATGGGAGAATTATTTTACTCCTACAAACCAGAGACTTTGGGTACGGAGACTTGGTTACACTGGACCTCTCTAATGTCCTTTCGGCACCACTTCTTTTACTTTCAAAAATGTTTTTCAATGCAGCTTGGATTGATTTAAATCTATTTCTCTAACATGTGAGGTGATCATGCGGGTACGCGAACTATCAATTTAACATCCAAGAAAGCAATAAATAAATTACAGGGCTTACCTTGTAGCAACGAAAGCATCTACGTTGTTATATCAAAATTCACATCATGAATCTTAGATATGATTTCTAATTAACACGTAATTTCTTTTTGTCGTCATTTAATTGATGTGAATCATGCTTTATGCAATGCAATATAACTAAATGACCTAATTCTAATGACAAGCAATTTCTAACTAAATAGACCTAACAACAATCACTAAATGGCATTCATTTCATGGATCTAATTCTAAATGACATGCAATGACATTTTTATTTTCTTTTTTCTTAAAAAAATGAAATCTATCCTAGAGATTGAACCTAATTTATCCTAAGCCTTTTTTTGCATTTTTTTATGAAATTCGGAATTAGAAAAATATGAAAATTATCTAGCTAAATTAAGATTCTATTCAACTTAATATTAAGGATTAGCTTAGCCAAAACCCTAATTTAAACCAAGATATTATCTTAACCTAGCAATCTCTAACCTAAGATGTAGTCTATCTAAATCAATCTAAATTTAAAATGAAATATGCAATTTTATCCTGATGTGCAATGACATACAAAGGATGTCCTAATTCTATATGACATAATGATGATTTTTGTTTTGTTATTTTTTATGGAAATTCATAATTAAAAATCACTAAAAAAATCTAACTAAAATGAAATGCCACCTATTCTAAATGCCTTCTAAACATGATTAAAAAAAAAAAAAACTAACTTATCATGCAATCTACATGGAATGCAAACGCAATTTTTTTCTATTTTCGGGATAAACAAAACAATTAAGAGAAAAACATCAACCCATCCATGGTCATCCAAAAATGTTATCCATCACTCAATTTGAAATTCAAGGTTGCGAATTGGATGCTACATCGGGGAATTTCAATCGTGCATTGGGAATGATTTCAAACAAAGAAATAAAACATCAAAACTAAAATAAGATAAAATAAATTTACTTAAATAAATTAAATCTACCTAAAAATAAACCTATCAAATAAAATAAATCAAATCTCTACCTAAATTTGGATTTTTCCTAAAAATCCGATGGGGATGGATCACGATTGGGCTTCGAGGTGGCTTAAGGATGGGCGGCCTTGGCGGTGGGTCACCGTGGGCCGAAGGTCGCAGTGGTCGGAGCTCCGGCGGACGTTCGGCGACGAGCAACAGAAGATGGAACGACTCGGTAGGGGCAGTTCAACGTCGACTCGAGCTTGTTGGAAGATATGCGGATCGGGATCAACCGGATTGCCATTGATCTTGATTGATCATAATTGATCATGATCTCCATTTGTATGTAATTTAATTATCTCATCTAGATCTAGATTGATAGATTAAAATCAAAGATTGATAGGATAGATATCATTTCTTTATTTATTACAAATTGTATTATATTTGTATCTCATTGTACAAAGTTGAATCATACGAGAAAAATTACAAAATTTCTCTAATCCGTGTTCTCCTCTTCCTCGTATCTCTTCCTTTCTCTCTTGCGCTACACCTTCTTTCATGGTATCAGAGTAGCGTTGATCCTCAATTTGCCTCCGCTTCGAGCATCTTCAAAGAAAAGGTCTTCGAAACTGCAAATCAATCAACATCTTGGTGTCAGGCATACTCTCAAAGGAAGAAGATCAGTTAACTTACCATGGCCTCGCAGCAGGATCTCCATCTGACTGCTGAAGATAGAACTGCTGAAGCAAACAGCCCTCAATCTTCACAGATCCAGAGTGTTCCTGCAAATTTGCCAACTACAGGACAACAAATCTTACCTTTGCCCCAGCAATGGCGACCCATGCAGGCTCAATACCAGTTGGGGCAACCCACAATGGGTCAACCATACCAGTGGATCCCGTATCCGTATCCACTCTATCTCGGGTCAAGCCCGAATCCATCATCGCCCTATCTCATGGGTCACCAGAGTCGCGATGGAGGCCCACCAGCCACGAATGGGGCAAGCCGAACCATCGCGATGGAACAGACGGGCGGATCGATTGAATCGGGTACCGGAGAGAATACTTACCCGAGAAATGCAAATGCGGAGCATCCAATCGGGTCGAACGAATCGGGTCAAGGGACGAATCCCTACCCGAGTTTTGTACCCGGATTTCCACCAATCGGGTTAGACGAATCGGGTCAAGGGACAAATCCCTACCCGAACTTTCCACCAGGGTTCCTTCCCATTCCAGCGGCGGCGTTCACCGGGCAACCAGAAATTGGCGATCCATTATACGTCTCCAACGCCGACGGACCGGAGCTTCGACTGGTGCATCAGCTTCTGTCCGAACCAGAAACATACTCGAAATGGTCCCAGGAGCTCCGGCGGGCATTAGTGACGAAAGACAAAGACGAATTTCTCGACGGGATGATTCCGATCCCCTCGGATGAACGCCTAGCCCGACACTGGCGGAAATGCAATCAGCTTGTCCGAACATGGATCGGAAATTGCATAACCCCAGAAGTCACGGTTGGACTTCCACCCACAGAGGATGCTAAAACCATGTGGGAAAATATTCGAGAGATGTATGGAAAAATGGATCAAGCAAAAATCTTTAATCTCATGCAGGAAATCAGCGAGTTGAAACAGGGAAACTCGACGGTCACGGCCTGCTTCAACAGGCTATCGTCTCTTTTGAATCAACTCGAGGCGGTTGAAGAAAAACTCAAGGGGCCAGAAGCAACCCTCAGACAGTACAAGAAGATCAAAGAGAGAGAAAAGGCGACCAGATTCCTGCTGATTCTCAACGAATCGTACGTTACCTTCCGATCACAGATCCTCGCCATGGATCCGATACCATCGATCGGACGAATCTTTCAACTGGTGATGCAAGAGGAGGCCCAGAGACTCACAACCATGAGGAACAGCGACAGCGTCGCATTGGCTGCTCGAAGGGAAGGGAAAACCCTAACCCTTCCTCGGGAGAGAGAGAGGCGAAACCCATTAGGGTTTCTTTGTCGAAGCCGATCGGGGGCCCTTAAAAGGGACTCAATCAACGGCGGAGATCATTTGCGGGGATCCAACGGACTGGATTACTCGCGTGGATCCGGCGGCCCAGATTTCATCCGAGGATCGAGCGGCTCAGATCTCATCCGAGGATCGAACGGCCCAGATCTCGCGCGAAGATCGGACGGATACCACGGGATCGAGACAGCCCTTGGATCCGACGGTGGGCATCAAATCGCGATTAAAGGAATGGACGGCCAGATCTTTACCACGTCATCCAAAAATTTTGGAAAAAATTTTAAAGGCAAGGGTAAATTTTTGTGCGATTATTGCAAGCGTACTAATCACACTATTGACAGCTGTTGGAAATTACATGGAAAACTTGGAGAAAAGGAGAAAAAAATTTCCACAAAGATATCAAGTCACTTGGACCAATGGACCAAAAACCGATCAGCCAATCACATATGGCCAATTTCAGCAACTTATGCAGACAATGCAAAGGATGGATACTTCCAATAAAGGAGGGAGTTTCTCAGGTATTTCACATTGCCTAATTAACTCTATTTCCAGGAAGGAATGGATTATAGATTCTGGAGCGACCGACCATATTATATGTGACAAGGGATTATTTACAAATTTAAATGAAAATTTGGATTTCCCTGTCACCGTACAATTACCAAATGGTCATGTCACTTATGTCAGAACATATGGAACAGTGAAGCTCAGTTCCCAGCTTACTCTCCAGAATGTGCTGTATGTCCCAGAGTTCCAGTTCAACCTCATATCTGTGTCTAAAGTCTGCAAAGAAAACTCATGCCAAGTGATATTCAATGCTGACACATGTTTATTTCGAGCCCGTTCGGACCGGGAGACCGATGGGCTCGGGTAATTTCTTTGAAGGACTCTATTACTGGAAGAGTGACTTAAATTTCTTGAATAAAAGATCATTGTGCAATTCTTTTACCAATGATAGCAATGTTACCATGCATATGAGATTGGGTCACAGTGCTACTTTTCCATATTGTGAATGTCCAATTTGTCCTCTTGCCAAGCAATCACGCACCCCTTTCACTTCTAGCACTTCCAGAACTAGTCAGATTTTTGCATTAATTCCTGTAGACATCTGGGGACCTTATCATACAGCTAATCATGACGGCTCCCGTTACTTTCTTACGATAGTAGATGACTATTCAAGAGCAACATGGGTTTTTCTCATGCAATCCAAACAACAGGTTTATGCTCATCTACAAAATTTCATTCTATCATCCAAAAATCAATTTAAGAAATCCATTCGGCGGATTCGCACGACAACGGGAAGGAATTTTTAGTCATGAATGCTCCCTCTTGTTCAACTCCCATGGAATTCAGCATGAAAGTTCATGTGTCTACTCACCACAACAGAATGGTGTGGTTGAAAGGAAGCATCGTCACTTGCTAGAAGTTACTCGCGCCATTAAATTTCAGGCATCAATACCAGACAAATATTTGGGTGAATGCATTGTCACAGCAACCTATCTCATCAACAGGATGCCTACCAAAGTCCTTAAAGGCCGGACTCCATTTGAGCTGTTATTTGGGAAGAAGCCAGAATTAAATCATCTAAAGATATTCGACTATCTTTGCTATGCTTTTAACCATGGGACCTCGTGACAAGATGAGCCCACGTGCACGACAATGTGTCTTCATGGGATACTCCAATCTTCAAAAGGGCTACAGACTACTTGAAATTGCCACAGAAGATTTTTTCGTAAGTCGTGATGTCATCTTTCATGAAAATACACTTCCATTTTATACTGATGACATTTCACATGAAGATACAGAGACAGTTACCAAACACCCCATATCTCACCATGATGAGGCATCAAACCAGCATTTTTCTTATATTCCAATGATGCAGCCTGCAACTCCCTTTCATCATACAGCTCCAACAAATGGAAGTCCTCTAAAGGACAGTTCCACTCCTTCAGAAGATATTCCTGAACAATCTATGGGAACAGATCCCGAGGAATCTCTTGAAGACATTACTAATACCACAGCAGCACAACCTCTTATTGAAAATAATCCTCCTCGGAGATCTGGACGAACGACACGACCACCAACCTGGACAAAGGATTATGTATGTGCTGCACATAATTCCCCAGGTATTCGATATCCAATATCTTCATTTGTTTCCTTTGATAGACTGTCTCGGGGACACAAGTGTTGCATTAGTCGTTTGTCAAATGAAGCTGAACCATCCAGCTACGAAGAAGCTTCCAGGGATCCAAAATGGCAGGAAGCCATGAAAGCAGAGTTATCAGCACTGGCTGAAAACCACACATGGGATTTAGTTCCATTACCAGCTCATCGCAAACCCATTGGATGCAAATGGGTTTACAAAATCAAATATCGAGCCAATGGCTCTGTGGAACGGTACAAGGCCAGATTAGTGGCTAAAGGGTTCACCCAGAAAGAATGTTTCGATTATCACGAAACATTTTCTCCAGTTGCCAAAAATGTCACAGTACGTTCCTTCTTAGCAGTTGCTGCAATCAATGAATGGCATTTACACCAAATGGATGTTCATAATGCTTTTCTTCACGAAGATCTTGATGGAGAAATCTACATGGATATTCCCCCAGGGATACGGAGACAGGGGGAGAATAAAGTGTGTCGTCTCCGTAAATCCCTTTATGGATTAAAACAGGCATCAAGACAATGGTATGCCAAGTTCACTCATGCTCTTACAACAGCAGGATTCAAGCAATCCAAGCATGACTATGCTCTATTCACCAGAATTAAAGGTATGTCATCTATTTATTTGATGATTTATGTCGATGACATACTAGTCATGGGCAATGATAGAAACTGCATAGAGACTTTCAAGGAATATTTGCATGCCACCTTTCATATCAAAGACTTAGGAGCACCCAAATATTTCCTTGGAATTGAAATTGCTCGATCTGACAAGGGAATTTCCCTTAGTCAACGGAAATTTGTTCTGGAGATTATATCGAAGCGGTGTCGTCGGGATGCAAGCCGGCCGTAATTCCTATAGAGCAGAATGCGAAATTCACTACCGCAGAGTATGATAAAGGGATACTTCGAGACGATGATCCTCTCCTCAATGATCCGTCAGGCTACCAGAGACTTATTGGGAAACTCATATACCTGACAATGACTAGACCTGACATATCATATGCGGTCCAAACACTCAGTCAATTCATGCATCAACCGAAGCGCTCTCATTTGGATGCAGCCTTAAAGGTCGTTAAGTACCTAAAGAGATGTCCAGGGCTAGGGATACTTCTCTCTAAAAGGTGTGACATGATAATGACAGCCTATTGTGACGCAGATTATGTGACATGTCCGATTACTCGAAGATCTGTCACTGGATATTGCATAAAAATTGGAGAATCCCTTCTGTCTTGGAAAATAAAAAAGCAAGCTACCGTGTCTTTATCCTCGGCCCGAAGCCCAGTGCGAGCTATGGCCAAGGCCACTTGTCAAATAGTTTGGATCCGAGGATTGCTCAAGGATCTTGGAGTAGAAGTGCAGGGACCCACAAGATTGTATTGTGATAACGATGCGGCTCTGAAGCTTGCTTCAAATCCTATAGTGCATGAAAGAACCAAACATATAGAAGTGGATTGTCATTTTACACGGGAAAAGATTCAGGAATGAACCATTAAGACAAGAGGAATCGGAACAACAGAACAGCCGGCAGATTTATTCACAAAGCCTCTGTGTCAGAGACAACACACATATCTTCTAAACAAGCTAGGCGTCTTAGACATCTATAAGCCACCAGCTTGAGGGGAAGTGTTGGAAGATATGCGGATCAGGATCAACCGGATTGCCATTGATCTTGATTGATCATAATTGATCATGATCTCCATTTGTATGTAATTTAATTATCTCATCTAGATCTAGATTGATAGACTAAAATCAGAGATTGATAGGATAGATCAATCATTTCTTTATTTATTACAAATTGTATTATATTTGTATCTCATTGTACAAAGTTGAATCATACAAGAAAAATTACAAAATTTCTCTAATCCGTGTTCTCCTCTTCCTCGTATCTCTTCCTTTCTCTCTTGCCCTGCACCTTCTTTCAGAGCTTGGGCGGAGCAGCAGCTCAGACCAAGCGGCGCGGCTTGTCGCGGGGGCAAGCGGCAGAGCCGAGGACTCTGGGCAGAAACATAACAGAAGCTGGTCGGAGCGGAGCGGCGACGGCGGGCGGGCGGGCGGAGCGGGCCGGCGGCGGCATCGCGGGTCGGGCGATGATGGTCGGTGGCTCGGTTGCGGGCGAAGCGGCTTCGCTGCTGGAATCGCAAGGCACGAGAGAACTCGGGATCTCGCTGCGGGAGTAACGGTGGACACGGTCGCAATCGAGGCGGGTCGCGGCCCGAGCGGGCGGAGCGGAGCCGGCAGCGTTGGGGCGTCGGACGCGCAGGCGGTGGCTGGTAGGCGCGATGGAGACGAGCTACAGGCGGTTTTGAGGCACGATCATTGGACGCCAAGCAGTAGGGAGAAACCGGCGAAATCAAAACAAACGAAGCTGCGGGCAGTTTGTAGAAGAAGAACAGTAAACGTTTTTTTCCTCTCTGCAGCCACATGCTTTTCCTCTGTCTTTGTACTCTCTCACATCCCTTTCTTTTTTTTTTTTTTTTTTTTTTTTTGCTGACCTTTTGACCTTCTGCATTGCAGAAGGAAAAAAGTAAACCTTCCCCCACTCGGCCAAAATCAAAACAAACGAAGCTTTCGATTTTCGCTCTTTTTTTTTTTTTTTTTTCGTTGTGTTCAATCTTTTCTTCTTCTTTTTTGTGAATGAACGGCCCCCACTTTTGCTCAAAAAATTTTTCGAAAAATTTGAAAATTGCTCTCTTTGTCACAAAAAAATGTAGCTCTCTTTTATAGTGGTTCCAAACAGCCACTTCTTATGACAAATTTCGAGCTTCCACATTCTGTTGCATTATATATCTTGAAGATCAAGTGTATACTTGACAAAGCCACATCGCTTCCCAGTATGGGACCTGAAATGCTAGCATTCCAGAAAGCAAGGTGCCAGATCTCAGGGACAGACAAACTTAAGTACTTCAATTTTCGCTTATGTTTGCAAAGTTTTCATTCGGATAGCATTCATGGACACGTCCTAAGTCCACCAACTCAGAAAGCTATCCTAAATCAAGATGTAACGTCCGTACATTCCATTACCGCTGCTTATATTAATGCTAATGCTGTTTCACCTGCCACCATGGAAGCACCGAGTCGAGCACGCCGAAGCAGAGATTTGTCATGGTGAGTGAAGTTCAAGAAGCTAGGCTCGATAGGCCACAGAAAGACAAATGCAGCCCAGTCAGAGATGTTTGAGCCGACGTGTACTTTGATCCCCTCAGAACCAACCATAGAGAAGTCCTCGTTACACAAAGATAACTCAAAGAGCCTGGAGCGACCATCCACATTGCATTTAAACTGCGGAATTTCCATGCAAGATCAAGATATCACAAGCAAGCTCGACGAGTTTCCTACATTTTAAGCAATTTCCCTGCTATATACTCCATATCATATTCTCCAAGCATCCAAGAAATTCAGGAATGACATTGCCATCAAATGCACTGAAGCTCAAGGACAAATCTCTCAGAGACCAGAGTCTCACCGGTGAAGGCCTGGCTTCCAATGACCGTGGCTGATCTAGGAATCATAGCCCGTGGGGTACTGGCAGTTAGTGATAATCAACTGTAAAAACTGCTTGTCTAATCCTGCTAGAGCCTATTCGTAACTATTCCAGGTAGTTATTTCCTTGGCACAACGATGCGAGAGCTTCGGGAACTTCAAGGCCGTTGCCGATGGCAATCAACGAGAGCTTCTCTATCCAATTCGAAACAACTCAAGAAGCTGATATCGAATTCCTCACCATGAGGTCACTACGCAAGATGAGGCGAATATGTGTCCAAGAAGTTGATGAAGTGCAAGTCCAAGGAGAGTTTATCTTGGTTTTGCATATCACCAAATTTCGTACATCACAAGAAACGACGGTGATCAAAGATTTCTTTCATATGTACCTCAAGATATTCCGAACTATCAAAGAAATTGACACCGGGAAAATTATTGGAAAAATCCTAAACTTATTGCACCTAGGTCAATTCAATCTTAAACCTTTTAAATATACTAATTAAATTCTAAGCCTTTTCAAATTTTTCCGTTTGTGTCATTCCAATCGATTTTGGCTAGAATTACTAACGTGAATGTCCATAGTAAATACATTAAATTTTTTATATTTTTTGAAAAGCTGATTTTAAAAAATTATTTTCTTTTTCTTTTTTCTCTTTTTTCTACCAAGTCCATTAGTTGCTAACCATTGAACGGGTGCCACGAACCTCTCACCCATGGACGATGAGGGCTTTGTGGCCCTTGGGGGAGGGTTGTGAATCCCTCTTTTGCGAACCATGCAGGTCGGCCGACCCTCCCTTTTGACAAGCGGGGGTTGGCTAGGCTTGGAAGAAAAGAAATGAAAAGGAAGAAAAACAAGAAAAGAAAAAAAGTAAAAAAATAATAATAATAAAAATTATAAAAATTATCCATGTTTACGCCGATCAAGCTACGTAAGATAGTTGGCATCTGAGTCAATAATTTTTAGTTAAAGTTAGCCGAGTGGACTCAATTGGCAAAATATAAATAATGTGTTTGACAGCTGAGATAAAATTCAAGATATAATAAAATTGATCACATCTTGCGTTTGGTCCTACTCAAGATATAATAAAGTTAGATTTAAAAGGAATATAGACTAGATAAAATTATTTCATGAGAGAGCTAGAATAAAAGTTGATAGAATTAATATCTATAATAGAAATGTTATTTTTCTTGAATAACAAACTTCTTAAATTAACAATATTAAATTAAACTTCAATATAAATTATATTTGAATCCTAATATAAGAAATTCGGAATAACAAAAGATAAGAATTTATTTTTCAGTTTAATCTTATTTTTATTTATATCTTCAAATTTAATTATATTTCATAATATAAATTCAATATATAAATATAAAAATATTTATATTTATTACATAATGTAGTTATTCTAGTAATTTAGATATATTAGTGTAGTTTACTATTTAATAAAATTTTATTAGAAAATGATGGAAGGGGAAAAGAAATAAAAATTGAAATAATTAAAAAAGAGAGGAAAAATCAAATAAAATATGCATATAAAAATAAATACGCAAGGGTTTCACGAAGGATTTTTACCATCTCCATTTATAAATTTTTTAGATTCATTTATAATGATAGGCTATTTATACAAAACAATATACATAATATGACCTAAATATATTTGACTTTATTATTGCGATTCGCCAAATAGTTGATATGATATAACAAAATCTTTGGATTTCTTGTCATATCATCTTAATAAGAAATCAATACAACCAGCTAAAATGTTTATGACTCAATTGGCATAGATATAATATGTTTAGGACTTTTTTAGCAATTTCCCTAGTTGACACCCAATCCAAAATTTGACCATATAGTACTAAAGATAGATATGTAGATAGATATAAGAGAAGTTAGCCGAGTATTACAAAAATCTAAACGAGATGATTTGGAATGACAAAAATCCTTAGATAACTTTTTTTTTTTTCAAGCTAATTATATTAAGACAATGCAAGGACATATCAAGAAGTTTAAGAACTCACATTAAGACTCATGAAAAATACATGTTCTTATAAAAGAGTTGTACAGCAATTAATTTCTATCCATCGCGTCATCCACATAACAAAAAACCCGTATTGTGATTCAAAACTGAAAAAAAAAAAATCTATCAAAAAATATTTATTTATTTATTTTCTTTTAGGCTGAAAAACAATGGTTGAATTTCATTGTATAACTAAAAAGGAAATGCTTACTGGTTTAGATGCACTAAAAGATTGAAGAACAAGAATATGTCTTAAGAGTAGTTCACACCTATTTTATTGAAGAACAAGAATATAAACAATTAAGATGTTCAATATGGTGTGGTCGATATTGACGTAGATAATTTTTTTAAATTTTTTTTCTGAATTTATCCTTTTTTTTTCTCTTTTTTTTCCTAAACCTAGGCCGGCGAGGGCTTCTGCGCCCTTGTTCAGATCTAGATGAGGGTTGGCTAGTGACCTCACCGGCCCAAGGTTAGAAAAAAAGAATAAAAGATGGTCTATGTTGACTAGAAGGATTATATTAGCAAATCGTCAAAAGATTCAAGACTAAATTGATCAAATTAAAAAGTTTAGGACTACATTAATACAAATGTAATAAGTTTAAGATTTTTATGATAATTTTCATAGATCATATTTAGGAAAACATTTTCTAAATAGTTGATATTTTACGGAACAAACGTACCCTTTTTTGCCAATACTCAAGTAGTTGCATCTTATGGTTTACAAGACAAATACTCTTTTTGTTAGTTTCTTCACCCATCAAAGGCATAAATACTTTTCTTTTTCTCCTTTTATTCCATCATAAGTGATGAATTATTTCAAAAAAGATATAGAAGTGGATAAATATAGATATATAAATTCATTTTTCTAAGTAAAAGCTCCATTTCTCCTATTTTAATGGTCACTAAAGATTATCCCCTATCCTCTCACTGGTCGACCTTGATGCCCAAAATCATATTGTGTAGATGAATTCTACATATTGGTAGAAGGCTTTCGTATTAATGATTACGACTGGATCGAGATAGTGGAAGCCGACGAATGGCAATGTATTCAAGATGCGTAAAACGTGGGTATGTAGGTACTTAAGATATGGCAAACCCGCATATCCTTAAATTCATTATTCGCATGGTGGAAATCTCTATACCTTATTCAACTTGGAAACCGCAAGATAGATGAATCCGAACAACTTTCCAGATGCCAAAACATCAATCTAATAAGCACATCCAAACCTTGTAGTGGGATTTCTTTTCAAACTAGTTTACCAAATAAGGATGAACAGCTTCCTCAACCTAAGCAAAGGACATAATTAAGTAGGGCGCATAAATTTAGCAGTTACGTGAATGGGGGTTACGGATTTTCTGGCAATAAAGGAAGGGCAATTTCAATTTGACCCCAACTTAAATCAGAAGGGTCAAATTGAATGGAGACAATAGCATAAATAGTCCCCGCGCTTTAGTAAAATATATATAGTGATCCTTGAACTTTTAATTTATTTAACATGATCCTTGAACTTTAATTAAATATGTAACATGATTTTTGAACTTTTTGTAAATATTGTATTCAATGTTGTTCCCAGACTTGAATTTTTAATTTGCTCAGTATAATTTTTTTGAACTTTAGCAAAACGTGCAATGTGGTCTCTCGGTACATATTTAATTTAGTTATTGAACTATATAAAAATATTCAATGTTATCCTTGAACTTGAATTGATGGAATGATAACATCGGATATTTTTATATAATTTAGGGGTTAGATCGAACATTTACCAAAAGTTCGAAGATCACATTATACATTGGGATAAACTTTAAATACTGCATTTAATAGACCAAAAGTTTTAGGATCGGATTGTACAACTGGCATATGTTCAGATATTATCTATATAATTATCCAAATTGAATGAATTGCTATAAACTGATGTCACTTGTAAGCATCAATTTTTGCCAAAACCAGAAGGAAAAATCTACAATATTATCCCCATATTCACCGCGTCAGATCTACTCTCCCAAATCTTTATAAATTGGAATTGCAATGCCTCCCTCTCTCTTTACAGCACCAACCAAAGTCTCAACCCTCTCTTACTCTCCAGCTCTCATTGCGTTCTCCAACGGAATAAAGGACAGTTTGTCTTTTGCATGCTGTCCTTTGCACGACCGAATCCAAAATCCCCAGCATACCAGAACCAGACACCATCGACCACTCGGAACACCTGCTCATTGGTCCCTTTTCTTGATATAAGGAGCAGAACTTGTTACTGGTTTCTTGAGGCACACGTATATGTCCTGAAGGGGACAGACTTTGGGAAAGAACGTCCCTTTCTTTGTTGGTTTGAAGAGGAGGGTGATGGGTTCAAAGATGCAAACGTGGAACGTGATTGGAGCCAAACTGATGCTGGCATTGATTCTGCTCTCGTGGGCATCTTCAGTGTCATGCTCCGTTTCTTACGACAGAAAAGCTATTGTCATTGATGGCAAGAGGAGGATTCTCATCTCCGGTTCCATTCACTATCCCAGAAGCACTCCTGAGGTCGTGACTATCCCAATGCAGCTCACAACATGTCTCCTTTTTATACCTTTTTTTTTTTTTGCCAGAGAATTGAATTTTATTTGGTTTTTGGGTGGTTGCAGATGTGGCCTGATCTCATAGAGAAGGCGAAACAAGGAGGGGTGGATGTTATTCAAACCTATGTTTTCTGGAATGGACATGAACCTTCTCCTGGACAAGTAAATGCAACTTATGATCTTCTTTGGATTATATAACCATTTTGATTCACTGATTATATGTTTCCTCATTTTCTTTTAAAAATTAATGAATTTTCTTGTTCTCTCCTTCTTTTCTTTTCCTTACACATTGTGCAGTATTACTTTGAGGACAGGTATGATCTGGTCCGGTTCATCAAGCTGGTGCAACAAGCTGGTCTTTACGTTCATCTCCGGATTGGGCCTTACATCTGCGCTGAATGGAATTTTGGTTACCTATTTTCCAGCATAAACATGAAAAAAGGAGATTTTTTTTTTTATTTCGCTATGTATTTTTAAACTCGTGCTCTGTTTTTTGTGCTGGTTTGTGATGCAGAGGATTTCCTGTTTGGCTGAAATTTGTCCCAGGGATCTCTTTCAGGACGGACAATAAGCCATTCGAGGTTGTCCATTTCTCTGAAACAAATTTCCTTTCTCAATCTTTTTCATATTTCTAAACCTTTGACTAACGAAACATTTATCAATCATTTAATGAAGGATGCAATGCAAAAGTTCATGCAGAAGATTGTCGACATGATGAAGGCAGAGAGGTTGTTTCAGTCCCAGGGAGGTCCAATAATATTATCTCAGGTGAGAAACGTTCTACCATTTCCAGAACCCCTTCTAGAAGATGGACCATTTCAATTGGTTTTTTTCCTCGACAATAAAGAGAAGGCTTTTGTCACACCCGATTCACAAAAGAAAAAAAAGGGCATGACGCGGCCGTCCTTTCACCAAAGGACGCAGCCTCAACATAATCACAAAAGTCCTCCCCGAATGAACGCTCACACCTACTTGCGACTCGCTGAAGAACTTGAAAAACAAGTATAAGAGAGGAGTGAGCTATTACGGCTCAGTGAGTAACACATTTCTTCTAAACAGATCAAGAAATCACTATGCACATTTAAAACACAATCATAACTCACTTTATCAAAATATATAAGCATAATTCAAGTACCGAAAATACCAATGGTCCAGTCCATTAGTCAATCTCATAAAACATGTATCAATAGTTTATTCCATTGATTAATCTCATCAAATCACAACGATGGTCCATTTCATCGACCAAACTCAAATCACATGTCAATGGTCCACTCCATTGACCAATTCATGATCAAATATCTAACCATGGTCACGCGTAATGCCCGTGATAAAACAACCAAGATTCCCCCTTTGGTAAGGTCTCCACCTATTATTAGCTGGTGGCTCGACCCACAAGGATATCCTAGATTAGTATGTGCATACCCACACACCCCTCAGGGTCCACAGAGACAATGAAGATCAACCACCAATCACAACATTCAGTAATCCTACATCAAAAAGAAAGTCATATCACAACTCAAAATTTGATATATAAATATCAAAGCATTCTCCAAAATATTTCATAATTCTTTCACAAAGAATTTCACAAATCCTTTTTCAAACAACCATTCAAATCAAAGTCGAAATATAATTTCCTTCGAACAATAAAAATGGCAGTAATAGCTCGATCCTGTTTTATGTAACAAAATATGCATTTTATCAACTCATAGAATATATAATTTACTATGTTTCTCAAAACATGAGTTTAAAATACAAAGAAGAAGGAAATTATATTTTCCAGGTGAGTGACACTACTTCTTATAGATATTTTTATTTTGCTGATAAGCTTGGATTTTTGTGTTTGTTGACAGATAGAGAATGAATTTGGACCAGTTGAATGGGAAATTGGAGCACCAGGCAAGGCGTACACACAATGGGCAGCAAGTATGGCTGTGGGACTGGGCACTGGTGTTCCATGGGTTATGTGCAAGCAAGATGATGCCCCTGATCCTGTGGTATGTACTTTTCTGGATCTTGTTGGTTTTAACTTATATTTATATAAGATATATGTACGTATCCATATAAGCTGGTTAGAATGTCGTCTGTTTTGTGATCATGAGGGCCTCCTAGGCTGGTGGGGTCTCTTGAACAGTTTTTTTTCTCTAGTTTAGGTGGTCTTTCTGGTCCTAAACAGGTCCCCCTTTTCCCATATGCCATATCCTCTTAATTTTTCCTCTTCCTTATTCTTTCTTGCTCTTCAAAATTTCCTGTTGAATCAGGAAAGCTCAGGTTCTAAATTCTTGTGTCCCAAAACGATAAATATGCCTCTAATCTGGTTTGGCTCGACTTTGCTCTTTTGCATCCATTTAAATGGCATCAACGATGTTCGAACATAAGAGGGATGGATTTTTCCATATCATGGTCATTACATCTCAACATGTTTCATAAAAGTTATCTAATACTGGGAGTAAGACAGCTTCTAGAAAATAATCGTTCCCGTCCTTTAACTTACGTTGGTCCATTATGTGACAGATTGACACCTGCAATGGCTACTACTGCGAAAATTTCAAACCAAACTCGAATAATAAACCCAAGATGTGGACTGAAAACTGGACTGGCTGGTACGTCAAGTGGCGGATGTCTGCACATGCTGAGCTTTTTCCCCCCAGTATCTTTCTCAGTTGTGTAGATTCAAAGCTGATTATTATAATGACTTCCAGGTATACTGAGTTTGGGGGAGCGGTGCCTCATAGGCCAGCAGAGGATTTGGCATTCTCGGTCGTGAGGTTCATTCAGAACGGCGGTTCGTTCATCAATTACTATATGGTAATCTTGACTTCCGTACCATCTGTTGGTCTGTATCAATCACTTGATTTTGCCTTATCGTTCTGCTATGATTTACAATCATCAGCTAACTTTCCTTTTCGTCTCATTTAAATGATTGCATACTTGCTTGTTATTTATATGGGTCTTGTGTTTTGTCTCTAGTATCATGGAGGAACCAACTTCGGCAGGACAGCTGGTGGTCCCTTCATGGCCACCAGCTATGACTATGACGCTCCTCTTGATGAATTCGGTATGTGACTTGGAATAGATAGTTAGCATCCTAGCGTGGGCAAGGCTAAATTTGCTCATGTGCCTCAAATTGCTCACACTGAGCATTCAATGGATCTAACTACTTTAAGACTAGAGTATTTGGTAACACTGTCAGAAGTTTAACCGAGTAAAGGCAAATCTACATCTTGTTGGTTAAACAGGTTACCTTTTCAAAACTAAGTCTAGGAGTAATTCATGACATCCTATCGTGGTGATTATTAGGTAAGCTTCCTGACATCAGAATTTGCATAAATGTCGCAGGTTTACTGAGGGAACCAAAATATAGTCACTTGAGAGATTTGCACCAAGCCATTAAGCAAAGTGAATGGGCTCTAATTTCTGCTGATCCAGTGGTGCAATCACTTGGAAGAAATCAAGAGGTTTGGTTTCTCAAGCCTTCTTAAAATGTATATGCATAAAAACATTCTCACAGCCTTGTGGGCTGTAATTAAGCTTTTACCTGTCAAATTCTATTTTCTTAGGCTCACGTGTTCAAAGCTGGAAGCGGTTGTGCAGCCTTCCTGGCAAACTACGACACAAAGTATCCTGTCAAAGTTAATTTCGGAAATGGGCAATATGACTTGCCCCCTTGGTCCATCAGCATTCTTCCGGACTGCAAAACTGCTGTTTACAACACCGCAAGGGTAAGGCAAAGACCTTTCAGTTCCACGAGATCTTGCGTAGACTCTTTCCAATTTAACATGTTTCGTTACTGCCCATCAAAAAAAATTTTATAAGAGATTAAGGGTCAAGGATGACAAAACCCCTTCAATTTTCAAACAGGTCAGTGTACCAACTTCTCAGATCAAGATGGTGCCCGTAGGCGGATTCACTTGGCAGTCATACGTCGAAGAAATTGTCTCTGCCTTCGGGGCCGACACTTTTACAAAGGATGGGCTGCTGGAGCAAATTAGTCTCACTAGAGATTTTTCAGATTATCTGTGGTACACGACAGAGTGAGTGCTGCTTTTGACTTGCATCTCATGGGCATCATCAAAACTTCAATATATCTAATTGTCATGTGCTTACAGTTTTACTTTTCTGATCTTCTCCGATCATTCAGCATCACGATAAGTCCTAACGAAGCGTTTCTGAGGAGCGGCCAATCTCCCGTGCTCACCATTTGGTCTGCAGGACATGCAATGCATGTTTTCGTCAATGGTGAACTTGCAGGTAGATCAATTTCTGCCCAGATCCCAAAATGCACTATCCTTTGAGTACCTGAAATCTCAATACATAACGTGCGTTACTTTGGTGATTGTCTGTCTGTAATACAGGGTCAGCATATGGATCATTAGAGAATCCAGCATTAATATTTAGTGAAAAAGTGAACCTGACGGCTGGCGTCAACAAACTGTCAATATTGAGTGTAGCAGTTGGGCTTCCAGTTAGTATTTCCCCCCTTGATTTTGGTATTACCTGATATTGTTAAGCTGTATAAATATATGGATCTTCACATTACTACTTTCTCCTCTTCTACTTCGAATGTTCAGAATGTTGGCCTGCATTTTGAGACATGGAATACCGGGGTCATTGGGCCAGTCACATTGAGGGGTCTCAATTCTGGGACATGGGACATGTCGAAATGGAAATGGTCTTACAAGGTGCCTTTACTTGTCTGCTGCTCCTTTGTTCTTCTGTCGCTTTTCAACAAGAAATTCAGAAACAAGAAATACCATACCACTGCAGATTCATTGTTGAGTAAACCAATATCTTGGAGCTGTTAAAACAATAAATAAATAAATAAAGGCACATTTCTGCTCAAAAATTTTTTTGATGGTTGAGTAGTCCTGTGTAATATATGGGCTCTTTAATAAAAAGAAATGAAAAGAAAAAGAAAAAAAAGGGTTTGAAAAGTCAAAAAGGGAGGCTGAGGAAATGGAGAAGGTTCGGCTGGGGTATAAAACAGAGAAAGAGGGAGAGAAGGAGAAGTGTACGAGCAGAAAAAACAGGGGATCGGGAGAAGTAGGGGAGAAGAGAGAAAGAAGAGAAAGGGAAAAAAGGGAAGAAAATTTGTCACGACGCGATCCGGACGCCTCATCAAGCCGACTCAAGTGTGTTTTGCAACGCCGGTAAGAAATTGAAGCCTTTAATTATCTACTCGAAGCAATCGCCGCATTTAGGGTTTGAAATTCGGATTTATCGGATAATTGCGTGGCGAAGCCCGATTTTTGAGTCGTCGAGCTGCATATTTTTGTAGAAATGGTACTTTGGGATGTTGTGAAGCTGTAGCATCTTACGGATCGTGATTTGAGCTTGCGGTTTGTCCGGAACGGAATTTTGAAGTTGGGGGCGCGTTCTGTTACTGTAGCGAACAGCAGCTTCGGGTCTGTTTTTTTGTTGTTTTCGGTACTGTGTTGGGGCGGCTGAGTTGGGGTTGTTGTTGTATGTTAAAAGAGCTTTCTAAAGACTACAAGATGGCTTGAAATGGATTTTTGTGGAGGAAGTTATGGCGTGTCGAAGTTGGCGCATGGATTGCGCGTAGCGGAAAATCAGGGGTTTATGTTAAGTGCGAGCTTTTGTTGCGCATAGGTGTCGTTTTAGCGACAATTAGGCCTAGTATAGGCGAGTCGTTATGCGAATATCATTTAACTCGGCCTTTTGATATTATTTTTCCGTTAATTGTTAGGAATCCGAGTGCGTTGGTTCGAGTGAGCGTTATAATTGATTTTTGGCTTTTCCCAGGTGAGTGACACTATTTCTTCTTTGTATTTTGAACTCATGTTTTGAGAAATACGGTGGATTACCGATTCTATGAATTGATAAAAAGCATATTTTGTTACATAAAACAGGATCGAGCTATTACCGACATTTTTGTCGTTCGAAGGGAGTTATATTTTGACGTTAATTTGAATGGTTATTTGAAAAAGATTTGTGAAATTCTTTGTAAGAGAATCTTGAAATGTTTTGAAGAATGCTTTGATATTTATATATCAAATTTTGAATTGTGATGTGGCTTGTATTCGATGTTGGATTATTGGATATTGTGATTGGTGGTTAGTGCTCAATGTCTCTGTGGACCCTGAGGGGTGTGTGGGTATGCGCATATTAGTCTAGGATATCCTTGTGGGCCGAGCCACCGGCTAATAATAGGTGGAGACCTTGCCAAGGGGGGAATCTTGGTCGTCTTGTCACAGACGTTACGCGTGACCATGGTTAGACAATTGAGCATGATTGGTCAATGGGTGAACCATTGACGTGTGATTTGAGTTTGGTCGATGGAATGGACCATCGATGTGATTTGATTAGATTAATCAATGGAATAGACCATTGATGCATGTTTTATGAGATTGACTAATGGACTGGACCATTAGTATTTTTGGTATTTGAGCTATGATTATGTGTTTGAGTTATGTTTTAAATGTGCATAGTAATTTCTCGATCCGCTTAGAAGAAATGTGTTACTCACTGAGCCGTGGTAGCTCACTCCTCTCTTAAACTTGTTTTTCAGGTTCTTCAGCGAGTCGCGAGTAGGCGTGAGCGTCCGTTCGGGGGAGGACTTTTGTGGTGGGGAAACTTTTTGGTATGACCTATGCATAGTTAATAGGTTTATAAGTTAGTCTTGTAAAATATTTATGTTATGTTTTGGTGGATTATAGATATACTCTGATGTTATAACCAAATGTCCTTTTTGTCGAATATATATATGTGGATGTATATATATATATGTTGATATCGGGTTAAATTTTGGTTATGTTGAGGCTGCGTCCTTTGGAGAAAGGACGGCCGATGTCATGCCCTTTTTCTTAAGTCGGGGTGTGACATCCTGTTCATCAATGGTTAGTGTGGATTTTCTGTTGTTCACTCAATTAATTGTAATGATGTGTGGATATATATAAGTTTTAGAAATGAGTCATGCTATGCCACGGAAGATCGAGAATAATCTATTGCGCACCATCATCAAAACTCTAAACCTGAATATTTGCATTCCCGAGCAGTCGGTCTCAAGGGCGAAGCTCGAGTCTTCACACCCAAAGCGGTAGTTCCTCGCTTAAATGGCTCGAAGGTTCAATGTTGGCCCAAAAGCAGCCGGCGACCTGGTACAAGGTGAAGATCGACCCCGAAGACTTCACCTAATCATAATCGCTAGTCTGGTTTTCCCTTTAAAAAAAAAAAAATTATGCTTTATTTGCAGGCAACTTTCAATGCTCCCACAGGACATGCTCCATTAGCCTTAGACATGAACAGCATGGGAAAGGGTCAGATATGGATAAATGGTCGAGCATCGGACGCCACGGCTCGCTTACACAGCCCGTGGCAGTTGTGGTGGCTGCGGTTATGCCGGAACTTTCGATGAGAATAAGTGCCGAAGTAATTGTGGAGAGCCTTCTCAAAGATGGTGAGAAAAGTTGAACTGCACTTTTTTTTATTTGTAACAAATTTCTCTTTTGATTTGAACACCTCTCATTAAGCTTTTAATTTTCAGGTACCACATTCCGAGATCGTGGTTGAAACCCACAGGCAATCAACGGTCATTTTTTAAGAATGGGGTGGCAACCCAACTCAAATTTCTCTGGTCCAAGCCGAAAGGACTTAGTAACAGCAGGATGCTGTTACAACTATGTAGACTTTGACAAAGTGTGAAGTCGAGCAATAATACACACCATTTTGCTGAAATCATGTACAGATACACAGCAGGGGGAGTAAATTGTAGAAAGATGCTGGTGAATCATACGTAGTTTGTGCTACACAATCGAGTATTATTTCTCAGCCTTTTGAGTGTAAAGACGTCGTGATTGAGTGTCTCTAGATAGCAGGACAGTCATTTCGTTGGCGTTCAAAGAAAGACACTGAAATGCAGTGCTTGTAATCATGAAATAAAATTCGATACCTCCTGCTTTTCATACGTTCTTGTTTAGTTCTCTTGCCTTCTATTATTCCGTATCTTGAGGATCAAGTGTGTACTGGAAAAAGCGACTTCGCTTCCACTATGGGACCCGAAATGCTAGCATCCGAGAAAGCAAGGTGCCAGATCTTGGGGGCTGACAAACTTAAGTACTTCAATTTTTGCTTATCTCTGCAAAGTTTTCGTTCGGATAGCATTCCAAATGGATGATTACCAGACACGTCCAAAGTCCACCAACTCAGAAACCTGTCCTTAATCAAGATGTAGTGTCCGGTGCTAACTGTAATATGTGGGCTCTCTAATAAAAAGGAATGCAAGAAAGAAAGAAAATAAAAGGAAAAGAGAGAGAGTTGAAAAGTCAAAAAAGGGAGGCTGAGGAAGTGGAGAAGCTTCGGCTGGCTATAAAAAAAGAGAGAAAGAGGGAGAGAAAGGGGAGAGCACGGGCAGAACAGGGGGAACCGAGAGAGAAACGGGAGAGAAAAAGAAAGAAGAGAAAGGAAAAAGGGAAAAAGGGAAGAAAATTTGGCGCGCACGTGATCCGGACGCCTCATCAAGCCGAATCAAGTGTGTTTTGCAATGCCGGTAAGAAATTGAAGTCTTTAATCATCTATTTGAAGCAATCGCCGCATTTAGGGCTCGAAATTCGGATTTCTCGGATAATTGTGTGGCGAAGCCCGATTTTTGAGTCGTTGAGCTGCATATTTTTGTAGAAATGGTACTTTGGGATGTTGTGAAGCTATAACATCTTATGGATCGTGATTTGAACTTGCGGTTTGTCCGAAACGAAATTTTGAAGTTGGGGGCGCATTCTGTTACTGTAGCGAACAGCAGCTTCGGGTCTTTTTTTTTTGTTGTTTTCGGTACTGCTTTGGAGCGGCTGAGTTGGGGTTGTTGTTGTATGTTAAAAGAGCTTTCTAAAGACTACAAGATGGCTTGAAACGGATTTTTGTGGAGGAAGTTATGGCGTGTCGAAGTTGGCGCATGGGTTGCGCGTACCGGAAAATCAGGGGTTTATGTTAAATGCGAGCTTTCGTTGCGCATAGGTGTCGTTTTATCGACGAATAGGCCTAGGATAGGCGAGTCGTTATGTGAATATCATTTTTACTCGGCCTTTTAATATTATTTTTTCGTTAATTGTTAGGAATCCGAGTGCGTTGGTTCGAGTGAGCGTTGTAGTTGATTTTTGGCTTTTCCCAGGTGAGTGACACTATTTCTTCTTTGTATTTTGAACTCATGTTTTGAGAAATATGGTGGATTATGTATTCTATGAGTTGATAAAAAGCATATTTTGTTGCATAAAACAGGATCGAGCTATTACTACCATTTTTAATGTTCGAAGGAAGTTATGTTTCGACTTTGATTTGAATGATTGTTTGAAAAAGAATTTGTGAAATTCTTTGTGAAAGAATCACGAAATATTTTGGAGAATGCTTGATATTTATCTATCAAATTTTGAGTTGTGATGTGGCTTCTATTCTGATGTTGGATTATTGGATATTGTGATTGGTGGTTGATGCTCAATGTCTCTGTGGACCCTGAGGGGTATGTGGGTATGCGCATACTGGTCTAGGATATCCTTGTGGGCCGAGCCACCGGCTAATAATAAGTGGAGACCTTGCCAAGGGGGGAATCTTAGTCGTCTTGTCACGGGCATTACACGTGACCATGGTTAGACATTTGAGCATGATTGGTCAATGGGTGGACCATTGACGTGTGATTTGAGTTTGGTCGATAGAATGGACCATCGATGTGATTTGATGAGATTAATCAATGGAATAGACCATTGATGCATGTTTTATGAGATTGACTAATGGACTGGACCATTAGTATTTTCGGTATTTGAGCTATGATTATGTGTTTGAGTTATGTTTTAAATGTGCATAGTAATTTCTCGATCCGCTTAGAAGAAATGTGTTATTCACTGAGCCGTGGTAGCTCACTCCTCTCTTAAACTTGTTTTTCAGGTTCTTCAGCGAGTCGCGAGTAGGCGTGAGCGTCCGTTCGGGGAGGACTTTTGTGGTGGGGAACTTTTTGGTATAACTTATGCATAGTTAATAGGTTTATAAGTTAGTCTTTGTAAAATATTTATGTTATGTTTTGGTAAGTTATAGATATGCTCTGATATTGTAACCAAATGCCCTTTTTGTCGAATATATATATGTAGATGTATATATGTTGATATTGGGTTGAATTTTGGTTATGTTGAGACTGCGTCCTTTGGTGAAAGGACGGCCAGTGTCATGCCCTTTTTCTTGTAAATCGGGGTGTGACACTAACAGTGCTGTTTCACCAGCCACCATGGAAAAACCGTGTTGAGAACTCTGAACCTGCAATCTGCTACGGTGAGCGAAGCAAAGTTCAAGAAGCTAGGCGATGGTATGAAATTTGATGGGCCACCAAAAAAGAGATGCAGCTTATTCAGAGATGTCGGAGCCAATATAGTACTTTGATTCACTCAAAACCAGCCAGAGAGGTCCTCATTACATAGAACAAAGATACTTCAAAGAGCCTAGAGCGAATATCCACATTGCATTTAAACGCCGGAATTCCCATGAAAGATCAAGATATCACAAGCAAGCTCGACAAGTTTCCTAGATTTTGAGCAATTGCCCTTCTATATACTCCATATTCTCCAAGCATCCAATAGAATCAGGAATGACATTAACATCAAATGCATTGAAGTTCAAGCCCAAATATCTCAAGAGAGTTGAGTCTCACCAGTGAAGGCCTGGTTTCTTATGACCGTGCCTGATCTAGGAATTATAGTCCACTGGATACCAGTAGTTTGTGAAGATTCACACCACTTCTGTGTAATCCTACCACAGTCGATTCCGTCGCTATTCCCCACAGTTATTTCCTCTGCATGACGATAGGAGAGCTTCAGGAACTTCCAGGCCATTCTAGAAATCAATCAACAAGAGATTCTCTACCCAATTCCGAACAGCCCGCAATGCCGTTATGGAGTTCCTCCCCATGAGATCACTGCGCGAGATGACGCGAATATGTGCTCAGGAAGTGGGATCAACTTCAAGTCCAGAAATTTATCCACCAACGCTAGGAGCGTTAGGAGTCTCTTACTCTAGACCCCTGAAGTAGACATCTAAACAATTGGAGGACTTGCTGCAATTAGAACGACAGGATTTTCAGATCACCAATTTTCGTACATCACAAGAAACGATAGTAATCAAAGATTTCTGGTATATGTATGTCAAGATATTCTAAACTTTAAGGAATTGACACCTAAATCAAGAATCGACTACAAACTAATATCGATAGATATATATATGCAGACAGAAGACAAAGATGCCAAGTATTACACAAATCTAACACGGGATGAATCGAAAATTGACATAACAAAAATCCTTTAAAGCAACGCCATCACATATCAAGAAATCTTAGCCATAAATCCTTTAAGACCCACCAATGAACACATGTTCTTGTACAAGATTTGTATAGCCATAAATTTCTATCTATCGCGTCATCCACACGACAAAAAGCCTACCTTTCGTTGATAACTCAACGCTGGAAAAAAAGAGAGCACGCATGCGCACACATATATATAGATATATTTCCTTTTAGGCTGAACAACAATGGTTAAAACAACTCAAGAAGCTGATATCGAATTCCTCACCATGAGGTCACTGCGCGAGATGAGGGGAATATGTGTCCAAGAAGTTCATGAAGTGCAAGTCCAAGGAGAGTTTATCCTGGTTTTGCAGATCACCCAATTTCGTATATCACAAGAAACGACGGTGATCAAAGATTTCTTGCATATGTACCTCAGGATATTCCGAACTTTCAAAGAAATTGACACCGGGAAAATTACTGGAAAAATCCTAAACTTATTGCACTTAGGTCAATTCAATCTTAAACCTTTTAAATATACTAATTAAATTCTAAACTATTTCAAATTTTGTCATTTGAGTCATTCTAGTCGATTTCGGCCAAAACTACTAACGCGAATGTCCATAGTGCCACATAAAATACATTATATTTTTTATATTTTTTAAAAAGCTGATTTTAAAAATTTATTTTCTTTTTCTTTTTCTCTTTTTTCTACCAAGTCCATTAGTTGCTAACCGTTGAACGGGTGCCACGAACCCCTTGTCTGTGGATGATGAGGGCTCTGTGGCCCTTGGGGGAGGGTTGTGAATCCCTCGCTTGCGAATGATGCAGGTTGGCCGACCCTCCCTTTTGACAAGCAAGGGTTGGCCAAGCTTGGAAGAAAAGAAATGACAAGGAAGAAAAACAAGAAAATAAAAAAGTAAAAAATAAATTATAAAAATTATCCATGTTTATGCCGATCAAGCTATGTAAGATAGGCGGTGTCCGAGTCAACGATTTTTAGTTAAAGAAAGCCGAGTGGACTCAATTAGCAAAACATAAATGCTGTGTTTGATAGTTGAAATAAAATTCAAGGTACAATAAAATTGATCACATCTTGTGTTTGGTCCTACTCAAGATATAATAAAATCATATATAAAAGGAATATAGACCAGATAAAAGTATTCCATGAGAAAGCTAGTATAAAAGTTGATAGAATTAATATCTTTAATAGAAATGTTATTTTTCTTGAATAACAAACTTCTTAAATTAATAATATTAAATTAAAGTTCAATATAAATTATATTTGAATTCTAATATAAGAAATTCAGAATAACAAAAGATAAGAATTTAGTTTTTTCAATTTAATCTTATTTTTATTAATATCTTCAAATTTAATTATATTTTATAATATAAATTCTATATATAAATATAAAAATGTTTATATTTATTACATACTATTTATACAAAACAATATACATAATATGACGTTAATATATTTGAGTTTATTATTGCGATTCGCCAAATAGTTGATACGATATAACAAAATCTTTAGATTTCATGTCATATCATCTTAATAAGAAATCAATACAACCAGCTAAAATGTTTATAACTCAATTGTCATAGATATAATATGTTTAGGACTTTTTAGCAATTTCCTGGTTGACACCCAATCCAAAATTTGACCATATAGTAATAAAGATAGATATGTAGATAGATAGCAGAGAAATTAGCCAAGTATTACAAAAATCTAAACGAGATGATTTGGAATGACAAAAATCCTTAGATAACTTTATTTTTTTTTCAAGCTAATTATATTAAGACAATGCAAGGACATATCAAGAAGTTTAAGAACTCACATTAAGACTCATGAAAAATACATGTTCTTATAAAAAGAGTTGTACAGCAATTAATTTCTATCCATCACATCATCCACATAACAAAAAACCCGTCATTTATTGTGAACTCAAAACTAAAAAAATCTATCAAAAAATATATTTATTTATTTATTTTCTTTTAGGCTGAAGAACAATGGTTGAATTTCATTGTAAAACTAAAAAGGAAGGGTTAATATCCTGAAAAATCCTAAACCAAGTACACTGTGACAAATTTACTCCAAATTATTTTTTTGACCACCAAAAACCCCAATTCGATATACCTTTGACAAATTTATCCTAAACCGGTACACTTGTGACAAATTTACCCTATGTTAGTTTTCGTTAAATTCTAAATGACACGTAACAGTTAACTGGTATACCAATTTGGGATTTTACACTCCGTTTGTCACAATTTACAATTTTTGTGATTTTTTTGTGATATTAATCTAATTTAGCGAAGGGTATAATTGTTACAAATTTATCAGTTTGGGGTTTTTTGTCAAATAAATTAGTTTGGGTAAATTTGTCATAAATGTACAAGTTTAGGTTTTTTTATGGTTAGTCGGGATAAAATTGTCACAAGTGTACCAGTTTGGGGTTTTTTATGGTATTAAACCAAAAAGGAAATGCTTTCTGGTTTAGATGTACTATAAGATTGAAGAACAAGAATGTCTTTAGAGTAGACACCTATTTTATTGAAGAACAATAATATAAAAAATTAAGATGTTCAATATGGTGTGGTCGATATTGACATAGATAATTTAAAAAAAAAAATTTCTGAATTTATCCTTTTTTTCCTAACCCTAGGCTAGCGAGGGCTTCTGCACCCTTGTTCAGATCTAAATGAGGGTTGGCTAGCGACCTCATCGGCCCAAGGTTAGAAAAAAAGAATAAAAGATGGTCTATGTTGACTAGAAGAATTATATTAGCAAATCATCAAAAGATTCAAGATTAAATTGACCAAATTAAAAAGTTTAGGACTACATTAATACAAATGTTAGAAGATTTTTATGATAATTTTCATGGATCATATTTAGGAAAATATTTTCTAAATAGTTGATATTTTACGAAACAAACGTACCCTTTTTTGCCAATACTCACGTAGTTGCATCTTATGGTTCCACAAGACAAATACTCTTTTTGTTAGTTTCTTCACCCATCAAAGGCATAAATACTTTTCTTTTTCTCCTTTTATTCCATTATAAGTGATGAATTATTTCAAAAAAGAAATAGAAGTGGATAAATATAGATATATAAATTCATTTTTCTAAATAAAAGCTCCATTTCTCCTATTTTAATGGTCACTAAAGATCATCCCCTATCCTCTCACTAGTCGACCTTGATGCCCAAAATCATATCGTGTACATGAATTCTACATATTGGTAGAAGGCTTTCATATTACAGATTGCGACTTGATCGAGATAGTGGAAGCCAATGAATGGCAATGCATTCAAGATGCTTAAAACGTGGGTATGTAGGTACTTAAGATATGGCAAACCCGCATATCCTTAGATTCATTATTCACATGGTGGAAATCTCTATACCTTATTCAACCTAGAGCTTGTAAGATAGACGAATCCGAACAACTTTCCAGATGCCAAAACATCAATCTAATAAGCACGTCCGAACCTTGTAGTGGGATTTCTTTTCAAACTAGTTTACCAAATAAGGATGAACAGCTTCCTCAACCTAAGCAAAGGGCATAATTAAGTAGGGCGCATAAATTTAGCAGTTACATGAATGGGGGTTACGGGTTTTCTGGCAATAAAGGAAGGGCAATTTCAATTTGACCCCGACTTAAATCAGAAGGGTCAAATTGAATGGAGACAATAGCATAAATAGTCCCCAAGCTTTAGTAAAATATTTATAGTGATCCTTGAACTTTTAATTTGTTTAACATGATTCTTGAACTTTAACTGAATATGTAATATGATCTCTAAACTTTTGGTAAATATTGAATTTAGTCCCCAAACTAAATAAAAATATTCAATGCTGTCCCTAGACTTAAACTTTTAATTTGTTCAATATAGTTTTTCTTTTTAAATTTAGCAAAATGTGCAATGCGATCTCTTATTACATATTCAATTTAGTCATTAAACTATATGAAAATATTTAATATTATCATTGAATTTGAATTGATAGAAGGATAACATCGGATATTTTTATATAATTTAGGGGTCGGATCGAACATTTACTAAAAGTTCGAAGATCACATTATAAATTGGGATAAAGTTTAGATACTGAATTTAATAAATTAATAAGTTTTAGGATCAAATTGTACAACCGGCAGATGTTCAGATAATATCTATATAATTATCCAAATTGAATGCATTGCTGTAAACTGATGTCAATCTTAAGCATCTATTTGCCAAAACCAGATGGAAAAATCCACAACATTATCCCCATATTCACCGCGTCAGATACAAAGAGACCCCTGGAAAGGCAACCAGAAATGGATCCATGAAAATCGGAAGAAACCGAAATCTACTCTCCTTAATCTTTATAAATTGGAATTGCAATGCTTCCCTCTCTTTACAACACCAACCTCTAGCTCTCATTGCGTTCTCCAACAGAATAAAGGACAGTTTGTCTTTTGCATGCTGTCCTTTGCACGACCGAATCCAAAATCCCCAGCATACCAGAACCAGACACCATCGACCACTCGGAACACCTGCTCATTGGTCCCTTTTCTTGATATAAGGAGCAGAACTCGTTACTGGTTTCTTGAGGCACACGTATATGTCCTGAAGGGGACAGACTTTGGGAAAGAACGTCCATTTCTTTGTTGGTTTGAAGAGGAGGGTGATGGGTTCAAAGATGCAAACGTGGAACGTGATTGGAGCCAAACTGATGCCGGCATTGATTCTGCTCTCGTGGGCATCTTCAGTGTCATGCTCCGTTTCTTACGACAGAAAAGCTATTGTCATTGATGGCAAGAGGAGGATTCTCATCTCCGGTTCCATTCACTATCCCAGAAGCACTCCTGAGGTCGTGACTATCCCAATGCAGCTCACAACATGTCTCCTTTTTATACCTTTATTTTTTTTGCCAGAGAATTGAATTTTATTTGGTTTTTGGGTGGTTGCAGATGTGGCCTGATCTCGTATGGAAGGCAAAACAAGGAGGGGTGGATGTTATTCAAACCTATGTTTTCTGGAATGGACATGAACCTTCTCCTGGACAAGTAAATGCAATTTATGATCTTCTTTGGATTATATAACCATTTTGATTTACTGATTATATGTTTCCTCATTTTCTTTTAAAAATTAACGAATTTTCTTGTTCTCTCCTTCTTTTCCTATCCTTACCCTTTGTGCAGTATTACTTTGAGGACAGGTATGATCTGGTCCGGTTCATCAAGCTGGTGCAACAAGCTGGTCTTTACGTTCATCTCCGGATTGGGCCTTACATATGCGCTGAGTGGAATTTTGGGTACCTATTTTCCAGAATAAACATGAAAAAGAGATTTTTTTTTTTTTTATTTCGCTATGTATTTTTAAACTCGTGCTCTGTCGTTTGTGCTGGTTTGTGATGCAGAGGATTTCCTGTTTGGCTGAAATTTGTCCCGGGGATCTCTTTCAGGACGGACAATAAGCCATTTAAGGTTGTCTATTTTCTAAAACAAATACCCCTTCTCAATCTTTTTCATACATCTATAATTTTGACTAATAGAAATTTTTTTATCATTAAATCGATTATATAATGAAGGATGCAATGCAACGGTTCACGTATAAGATAGTCGACATTATGAAGGCAGAGAGGTTGTTTCAGTCCCAGGGAGGTCCGATAATATTATCTCAGGTGAGAAACGTTCTACCATTTCTAGAACCCCTTCTAGAAGATGGACCACTTCAGTTGGTTTTTTCCTCAACAATAAAGAAAACGTTTATGAAAATAAAGGATATTATCTTTTACACCTCTTTGGAATTTTTTAGATGTTTTTATTTTGCTGATAGCTTGGATTTACGTGTTTGTTGACAGATAGAGAATGAATATGGACCTGTTGAATGGGAAATTGGAGCACCAGGCAAGGCATACTCAAAATGGGCAGCAAATTTGGCTGTGAGACTTAACACTAGTGTTCCATGGATCATGTGCAAGCAAGAAGATGCTCCTGATCCTATGGTATGCACTTTTCAGGATTTTGTTGGTTTTAACTTATATTTATATAAGATATATGTACGTATCCATATAAGCTGGTTAGGATGTCATCTGTTTTGTGATCAATGAGGGCCTCCTAGGCTGGTGGGGTCTCTTGAACAGTTTTTTTCTCTAGTTTAGGTGGTCTTTCTGGTCCTAAACAGGTCCCCCTTTTCCCATATGCCATATCCTCTTAATTTTTCCTCTTCCTTATTCTTTCTTGCTCTTCAAAATTTCCTGTTGAATCAGGAAAGCTCAGGTTCTAAATTCTTGTGTCCCAAAACGATAAATATGCCTCTATTCTGGTTTGGCTTGACTTTGCTTTTTTGCATCCATTTAAATGGCATCAACGATGTTCGAACTTAAGAGGGATGGATTTTTCCATATCATGGTCATTACATCTCAACATGTTTAATAAAAGTTATCTAATACTGGGAGTAAGACAGCTTCTAGAAAATAATTGTTCCCGTCCTTTAACTTACGTTGGTCCATTATGTGACAGATTGACACCTGCAATGGCTACTACTGCGAAAATTTCAAACCAAACTCGAATAATAAACCCAAGATGTGGACTGAAAACTGGACTGGCTGGTACGTCAAGTGGCGGATGTCTGCACATGCTGAGCTTTTTCCCCCCAGTATCTTTCTCGGTTGTGTAGATTCAAAGCTGATTATTATAATGATTTCCAGGTATACTGAGTTTGGGGGAGCGGTGCCTTATAGGCCAGCAGAGGATTTGGCCTTCTCGGTCGCGAGGTTCATTCAGAATGGCGGTTCGTTCATCAATTACTATATGGTAATCTTGACTTCCGTACCATCTGTTGGTCTGTATCAATCACTTGATCTTGCCTTATCGTTCTGCTATGATTTACAATCATTAGCTAACTTTCTTTTTTGTCTCCATTTAAATGATTGCATACTTGCTTGTTATTTATATGGGTCTTGTGTTTTCTCTCTAGTATCATGGAGGAACCAACTTCGGCAGGACAGCTGGTGGTCCCTTCATGGCCACCAGCTATGACTATGACGCTCCTCTTGATGAATTCGGTATGTGACTTGGAATACATAGTTAGCATCCTAGTGTGGGCAAGGCTAAATTTGCTCATGTGCCTCAATTTGTTCACTCTGAGCATTCAATGGATCTAACTACTTTAAGACTGGAGTAATTGGTAACACTATTAGAAGTTTAACCGAGTAAAGGAAAATCTACATCTTGTTAATTAAACAGGTTACCTTTTCAAAACTAAGTCTAGGAGTAATTCATGACATCCTATCATGGCGATTATTAGGTAAGCTTCCTGACATCAAAATTTGCATAAATGTCGCAGGTTTACTGAGGGAACCAAAATATAGTCACTTGAGAGATTTGCACCAAGCCATTAAGCAAAGTGAATGGGCTCTAATTTCTGCTGATCCAGTGGTGCAATCACTTGGAAGAAATCAAGAGGTTTGGTTTCTCAAGCCTTCTTAAAATGTATATGCATAAAAACATTCTCACAGCCTTGTGGGCTGTAATTAAGCTTTTACCTGTCAAATTCTATTTTCTTAGGCTCACGTGTTCAAAGCTGGAAGCGGTTGTGCAGCCTTCCTGGCAAACTACGACACAAAGTATCCTGTCAAAGTTAATTTCGGAAATGGGCAATATGACTTGCCCCCTTGGTCCATCAGCATTCTTCCGGACTGCAAAACTGCTGTTTACAACACTGCAAGGGTAAGGCAAAGACCTTTCAGTTCCACGAGATCTTGCGTAGACTCTTTCCAATTTAACATGTTTCGTTACTGCCCATCAAAAAAAATTTTATAAGAGATTAAGGGTCAAGGATGACAAAACACCTTCAATTTTCAAACAGGTCAGTGTACCAACTTCTCAGATCAAGATGGTGCCAGTAGGCGGATTCACTTGGCAGTCATACGTCGATGAAATTGTCTCTGCCTTTGGCGCCGACACTTTTACAAAGGATGGGCTGCTGGAGCAAATTAGTCTCACTAGAGATTTTTCAGATTATCTGTGGTACACGACAGAGTGAGTGCTGCTTTTGACTTGCATCTCATTGGCATCGTCATAACTTCAATATATTGAATTGTCCTGTGCTTACAGTTTTACTTTTCTGATCTTCTCCAATCATTCAGCATCACAATAAGTCCTAACGAAGCGTTTCTGAGGAGCGGCCAATCTCCCGTGCTCACCATGTGGTCTGCAGGACATGCGATGCATGTTTTCGTCAATGGTGAACTTGCAGGTAGATCAATTTATGCCCCGATCCCAAAATGCAACATCATTTTGAGAACCTGAAATCTCAATATATAACGTGTGTTACTTTAATGATTGTCTGTCTGTAATACAGGGTCAGCATATGGATCATTAGAGAATCCAAAATTAACATTTAGTGAAAAAGTGAAGCTGAGGGCTGGCGTCAACAAACTGTCAATATTGAGTGTAGCAGTTGGGCTTCCAGTTAGTATTTCCCCCCGTTGATTTTGGTATTACCTGATATTGTTAAGCTGTATAAATATATGGATCTTCACATTACTACTTTCTCCTCTTCTACTTCAAATGTTCAGAATGTTGGCCTGCATTTTGAGACATGGAATACCGGGGTCATTGGGCCAGTCACATTGAGGGGTCTCAATTCTGGGACATGGGACTTGTCAAAATGGAAATGGTCTTACAAGGTACCTTTACTTGGGTGCTGCTCCTTTGTTCTTCTGTCGCTTTTCAACAAGAAATTCTGAAACAAGAAACACCATACCACTGCAGATTCATTGTTGAGTAAACCAATATCTTGGAGCTGTTAAAACAAAAAATAAATAAATAAAGGCACATTTCTGCTCAAAAATTTTTTTGATGGTTGAGTAGTCCTGTTCATCAATGGTTAGTGTGGATTTTACTGTTGTTCACTCAATTAATTGTAATGATGTGTGGATATATATAAGTTTTAGAAATGAGTCATACTATGCCGCAGAAGATCGAGAATAATCTGTTGCGCACCATCATCAAAACTCTAAACCTGAATATTTGCATTCCCTGAGCAGGTCGGTCTCAAGGGCGAAGCTCAGAGTCTTCACACCCAAAGTGGTAGTTCCTCAGTTAAATGGCTTGAAGGTTCAATGTTGGCCCAAAAGCAGCCGCTGACATGGTACAAGGTGAAGATCGACCCCTGAAGACTTCACCTAATCATAATCGCTATTCTGGTTTTCCCTTTAAAAAAAAAAAAAAATTATGCTTTATTTGCAGGCAACTTTCAATGCTCCCCTAGGACATGCTCCATTAGCCTTAGACATGAACAGCATGGGAAAGGGTCAGATATGGATAAATGGTCGAGCATCGGACGCCACGGCCTGCTTACACAGCCCGTGGCAGTTGTGGTGGCTGCAGTTATGCCGGAACTTTCGATGAGAATAAGTGCCGAAGTAATTGTGGAGAGCCTTCTCAAAGATGGTGAGAAAAGTTGAACTGCACTTTTTTTTATTTGTAACAAATTTCTCTTTTGATTTGAACACCTCTCATTAAGCTTTTAATTTTCAGGTACCACATTCCGAGATCGTGGTTGAAACCCACAGGCAATCAACTGGTCATTTTTGAAGAATGGGGTGGCAACCCAACTCAAATTTCTCTGGTCCAAGCCGAAAGGACTTAGTAACAGCAGGATGCTGTTACAACTATGTAGACTTTGACAAAGTGTGAAGTCAGGCCATACTAACACGCCATTTTGATGAAGTCATGTACAGAAATACAGCAAAGGGAATAAATTGCAGAAAGATACTGGTGTATTTATGTAGTTTGTGCTACACAATCGAGTAGTATTTCTCGGCCTTTTGAGTGTAAAGATGTCGTGATTGAGTGTCTCTAGATAGCAGGAGAGTCATTTCGTTGGCTTTCTAAGAAAGACACTGAAATGCAGTGCTTGTAATGATGAACTGAAATTCAATACCTCCTGCTTTTCATACGTTCTTGTTTAGTTCTCTTGCCTTCTATTATTCCATATCTTGAAGATCAAGTGTGTACTGGAAAAAGCGAAATCGCTTCCACTATAAGACCCAAAATGCTAGCATCCGAGAAAGCAAGGTGCCAGATCTCGGGGGCTGACAAACTTAAGTACTTCAATTTTTGCTTCGTTCGGATAGCATTCCAAATGGATGATTACTAGACACGTCCAAAGTCCACCAACTCAGAAAGTTGTCCTTAATCAAGATGTAGTGTCCGTATGGTCCATTACCATAAGTTATATCAGTGCTAACAGTGCCTTTTCACCAGCCACCATGGATAAAGCATGTCGAGAACTCTGAAGCTGCAATCTGCTACGGCGAGTGAAGCGAAGTTCAAGAAGCTAGGCGATGGTATGAAATTTGATGGGCCACCAAAAAAGAGATGCAGCTCATTCAGAGATGTAGGAGCCAATATAGTACTTTGATTCACTCAGAACCAGCCATAGAGAGGTCCTCATTACATAGAACAAAGATTCTTCAAAGAGCCTAGGGCAAATATCCACATTGCATATAAACGCTGGAATTCCCATGAAAGATCAAGGTATCACAAGCAAGCACGACAAGTTTCCAAGATTTTGAGCAATTGCCCTGCTATATACTCCATATTCTCCAAGCATCCAATAGAATCAGGAATGACATTAACATCAAATGCATTGAAGTTCAAGCCCAAATATCTCAAGAGAGTTGAGTCTCACCAGTGAAGGCCTGGTTTCTTATGACCGTGCCTGATCTAGGAATTATAGTCCACTTTGGATACCGGTAGTTTGTGAAGATTCACACCACTTCTGTGTAATCCTACCACAGTCGATTCCGTCGCTATTCCCGACAGTTATTTCCTCTGCATGACGATAGGAGAGCTTAAGGAACTTCCAGGCCATTCTAGAAATCAATCAACAAGAGATTCTCTACCCAATTCCGAACAACCCTCGATGCCGTTATCGAGTTCCTCCCAATGAGATCACTGCGCAAGATGACGCAAATATGTGCTCAGGAAGTGGGATCAACTTCAAGTCCAGAAATTTATCCACCAACGCTAGGAGCGCTAGGAGTCTCTTACCCTGGACCCCTGAAGTAGACATCTAAACAATTGGAGGACTTGCTGCAATTAGAACGACAGGATTTTCAGATCACCAATTTTCGTACATCACAAGAAACGATAGTAATCAAAGATTTCTGGTATATGTACGTCAAGATATTCTGAACTTTAAGGAATTGACACCTAAATCAAGAATCAACTACAAATTAATAACGATAGATATATAGGCAGACAGAAGACAAAGTTGCCAAGTATTACACAAATCTAACACGGGATGAATCGAAAATCA
Organism: Eucalyptus erythrocorys; assembly: GCA_014182555.1. Lineage (NCBI taxonomy): Eukaryota > Viridiplantae > Streptophyta > Magnoliopsida > Myrtales > Myrtaceae > Eucalyptus > Eucalyptus erythrocorys. The sequence continues at coordinate 48,805,256 of CM024599.1, read as the reverse complement.
ACATAACAAAAATCCTTTAAAGCAACGCCATCACATATCAAGAAATCTTAGAACTTACATTAAGATCCACCAATGAACACATGTTCTTGTACAAGATTTGTATAGCCATGAATTTCTATCTATCGCATCATCCATATGATAAAAAGCCTGCCTTTCGTTGATAACTCAACACTGAAAAAAAAGAGTGCGTGTGCGCACCACATTATATAAATATATTTCCTTTTAGGCCGACCAACAATGGTTAAATCTTCATTGTATACCTAGTAAAGAAAAGAATAACATGTGTTCATGTGCTAAAGATTGAAGAACAAGAATCCATCTCGTACGAGGACAGATGCAAACAACATTGTTCAAGAAAGCAAGTCATCGTATGTGGTACCAGTAGACACTGTCCGACATCATCAGACATACGTTGGCTTCCTAGAGTAGAAAAGAGATTAAGAAAGCAGGACGGAGGAAATAAAAATAATTAACTTCAACTGCCAACCAACTCCCTTTCTCTTCTATACCACCTGATTGGCTGCATCGTCGTCCCCTTCGGCTTCCAGCTTCATGCGACACCACCACTTATGATATGACCAATTCTCAAGATTCGTCCCACCGCGAAAAAACACCAGACCCGCAATGCAAGAACGGTCCGACGGATTAATATCTTCTTCTGTTCTTCATCAGGTCCGTCGCCCCCTTCAACTTCGGGCATGGCGTGAATTGCGAGCCTTGTATTTTTAACGGTGGGACGAATCTTGAAAATTGATCTTTCAGAGTCTCTCTGTCTCTGTCTCTCTCTGAATCCAGAGCATGGGAATGTACTTGGAACGTCAAGAGCGGGGAAGAGAGGTTTATGAGGAAAAGCCCCAGCACTTTTTTTTTTTTTTTTTTTTTTTGGCGTCGTATTTGTGGTGGTTAGAGGTAGTTTTTAAAATTACAATAGATAATGTCAGGTGCACCAAAAATAAAATAATATTGCTTCAACTAATTTGACAAAAGATGCAAATTAGCAAAAAGGCCATCGGAGATCGGTGGATTCTTCGCTTGTTGTTCTCCCCTTGCGGTTCCTGATCGAGAGGTACCATGGATTCTTCCTTTTCAAAAGACTAAATTTATGTGAATTCCTAAACACATTTGATTTCCCTAATGTAGTTCTAAATCCCGACTTTGAGACCGGACAGAGAAGCTGCTGCCAAAACACTAACAGTATCCACAACCTTCATATGATTTTCCAAGTCTTTGCTTCCCCGACAATACATAAAGTTTCTCATGCAAGTCCTCGATTTGTTTTGCTGGACAAGTTTCACGATCCACATGTAAAGATGTAGAATGCCCTGTGCAAAGCTTAGTACAGAATTATCTTTAGATGTAAATCCACATAGACACAGCATAGAAATAACATTTGCTTTCGTCAATGAAAAAAAAGGAGAGAGAGACGTTGCATTCTTCATCTTTACATTTAACTTTACAGCTACCTTGCTACATTCAGTTGTGTTGCCGATATTTGATGATTCAACTCGAGCGTGACATGATCTAGATCTTCAGGAATCTTGAATCGTCCTTGTCCATTGCGCTTCCACTGCAGCAACCTACGATGTAGATCCAATAGCATCAAAGATTTACCCTCAAATGTTTCCAGTTGAATCAATGATTTGATGCACTTGACCAAGTACCCAACAGTCCGTTCTTTCAGTCGGCAGATAAAGCCCATTTCACTCTCTTCAGTCTCACACATAGATGAGGACATGTTCTCAACAATATCAGTTAACTTGAAGATAAGACAGGCACCTCTAATTGCCTCTTCCTTAACACAATCATTACTCCATAGAGCCGACACTGGTCCTTCAGAATAGCTTCTCGTGTGTTTCAGTCCTGCTCTCTCAATTGTCCCTGGCTGAAGTATTCTGCCAGTTGAGGCATAATGTAGCAACAGCTCACACACATCTTCCTCCATAAAACTTGACTGTCCTATCAAGATACCTAATGGAATTTCCCTGAACATCATGCTCTGTGGCAGGCGCCCATCAATTGATTGTCCTTCACATGGTGCAGGAAAGTTCAAAAATTGAGTGCAATACCACTGGTACACATTTTGGAAATCTTCAACCCAGTTCTCTATGCTTTGGCAATTATGCTCTTCCTTGAAGTTATTATTAGCTTTATTCTCAGAAAGCCTGGGTTTCTTGAGCTTCTTCTGCAAGACAGCTCTTCCTTCATCCCGAACACCTGAGGAAAATTTTTTCACAGCCCAAGACTCTGATAGCTTAATCAAATGATCAACTAGCAACTCCTGATGAGTTATATTGATCGGGCACAAAATCCACGCAATGTACCTTGCTGCAGCAGTTCGACAGGACAATGGTTGCATGTTATGCATCTGGTCAGTTGTATGGGTTTGCCCAAATGTGCAATCCATGTGTAAACTTTTATCGCAAAGAAGAGTGAGGGAAGCAAAATAGAACCAAACTGGGAAGTTGATTGCCTGTGCCCTACAAGGGAATGACAAATATCACTTCTCAGGCATTGCTGTATCTGAATTTAACGAAAAAAGAAAAAATTTTGGGTAGAGACTCACCACATAGACTTTTGATCTACCCTTGCCACCTTTCTTGCATTGGAGTTCGCAGTTGAACTCTTGTTGCTTGTAAAATTAACCAAATTTAAAAGTGTCGCGCATGACATAGGTCCCATGAAAGACCTCAATAATTGGCGATGAAAGGGAAAATATGCATCAGAAAAGGGCAGCTTCATTCCCATTTCCATCGATATCCCCCACCACATTGGCCTAGAAACTACATCCAGGATCATTGCGACTAATACAGTTGAAAACTCCAGAACAAAAGCCAAACCCCTGTTTGGCATGTGAAATTAAAAAAGGCATCAAGAAGATAATAGAGGAAAAGGGCATCAGTAATGCATCTACGATGGTAAACATGAAAGCCATTTTGAACCATTTTCAGTTGATGAATGGTAGATATTTGAGAAACATCAGAATCCTCCACTTTATATCCTCAAACAGTGACGTATAGAATTAAATATTTCTGACTGAAAGGCAGACAAGGTTCTGTTTATTGAAGGAGATGTGGCATGACAAATATACAACAAACAAATGAAGTTTCTTCACCAGAAAAGTCCACTTCAACTTCGTAAACTTAACAAAAGGATTCTTTTCACCAGCAAAAGCAGGAAATTGAAGTTGAAATCAATTAGAAGAAAAAAAGCTAGGTCCTAAGAAAGTTCTGTGGGCTTAGTATTTGCCCATTTATAGCCAGATGCAATTTTCCATTTTTCAAGGCAGCAACAGAACTTCCCTGAGCATTCTGGCCCAGATCTGCTCGAGTTTACTTGTAAAACTCATCCAATGGGAAAGCTAAAATCCAAGAAATTTGGTCAAGATGCCTATCTCTTAGAAGAATGTTGGAACTAGGTGTAGCAGTACATTGAACACAGGTACTTTCAGAAGCAAAAAATTCACAAAAAATCAGTAAAGTAGGCAGAAATCTCGAGGCACATTGCAGGTAGGCCATGAGAAAAATCAAATAAGAGCCTGACAATAGTGAGCATGAGTTGAATGCTACAGCATACTTGCTATCAAATAGAGCTAAAACTTCGAAATGAAATCCATGAGATGCAAGGGCCACAAACTCACGTCTCCAGAAACCATCTATGTAACAGAGCTTTTGCCTCGAAAAACATTACAGGAGAAAGTACCAAGCAAACAACAATATTCCGCAAGGACATCCTCTCATGCAATTCCTTATGCAAACAAAGGAAAGGTCTTTCCACCATTTCTTGCAGAATCTTGGAAATGTCATTGCTCAGAATCACTGGATCGAGGTACCAGAATAACAGCCTGGAAAAAAGAAAAAAAAAAAAAAAAAAAAAGACAAAGATTGAGATACCAGGTCATCATACCTAAAGTTCAGACGGATATGGTCCTGAATAGGCTGATGGAATACAGACAAAATATAAGTGAAACTCCTTTGCCTCCTATATACCCAAAAACAGAATTGAAGAGAAGTTGAAAAGTTCTCATATTAAGGAAAGCATGCGTGGGGTATTGTGGTTCTCGAAATTAATTAATGAACACGTGCACAGATGGCCAGGTCAAGAACAATAGGATGGTATCAACAAATGCACAAATCAATGTCAAATCAATGTCCATAGCAGCTTTGTTAGGAAAGTACCTTAATGGTGTTTCATCGTTTTTAAGACAAAACCCTCGGGGTAGATAGTCAAGGAGCTTTGAAGCTGTAATCATTTTCCCGCCAACTGATTTCACATCAATAATGCGAGTCGAAGGGAACAAAAACTGAGTGTGAGATGCTGAAACTGCCACGCGCAGGACAGCATGCAGTAGTAACTGAGAAAGTGTTCCTGCAATATTTCAATCAAACTTCAGGTCTTAGCTCATACATTAAAGATGCACCGACCAATTGTAGATTTGCAGAATGAAACTAGAATAAAGATGTCACTTCTTCCATCTCCTCCTGAAAAATGGTTCTTCTTATGGAAAGGGCAAGTTCACATGAAACCGATCAAACCGAGCAAAGTTCGCGATCTATTCAAAGTAAAACCCAAATATCAAACCGAGCATAGAGTAGTTTTTTCCCCATTTCCATTTCCCCTTTTTTTTCTTTTACCTCAGCATCTACCAAGGTTACTAATTACAAGACCAAGCAGAACAGGAAAAGACAACAATCAACAGACCATCTCTCGGCAATTTCGGGAGGATGTCGCCGCACGCGGCGACCACTTCGACACAATCGCGCCGCGAAATCGAGCTCCCGATCCGCAAACCCTCTCCTTTTCGAAAGCCAACCGCCTCGCACCTAATCGACGAGTGCAGAACCGCAGCAATCGTCTTCACCGCGTAATCGACCACGGAATCGAACACCTAAAGAACATCACCACCGCCTCTCAACACTCCAAACTAGAAACACAAAAAAAAAAAAAAAAAAAAAAAAAAAAAAAAAAAGAAGAAGAAGAAGAGAGAGGAGAGCATAAAAACGCTCGATTTGAAGAAGCTTCAAACTTCAAATACAGAGACGTCCGCATCGTTGTCCTGACCTGAGGAGCCTTGAAGCACATGAGGGACAAGGCGGTGTCCAGGAACCGAACCGCGGGATCCTCGTCGCCGTCGCCGTCGCCGCCGCCGCCGCCGGCGGCGGGGGGGAGGTTCAGCGACCGGTTCAGCTTCGAGATCGCGGCGTCCGGCGATCCCTCCGCGTCGTCCCCTTCTTGGCCTTCGTCGCCGAGGGTCTCGAGGCGCGACGCGAGCGACGCGAAGAGAGCCGTGATTTCCTGGAGCGAGCTCCTCCCGTCCATGGCGAGCGAGAGAGAGATGATGGGGACTTGCGACGTTTCGCGCCAAAAGATGAGGGCTTTAAAGCTGGTTTCGTGGGCTTCGAGACTGGGCCCATTCTGATATTGGGACGGGCTGGGCTCGAACCGGCCCAATGAGGTGACGAACACTTTGCTGCGGTTTTTTTTATGACTCCTATAGATATGACTATATACTTAAAGACTATAAAAACTATATAAAAAAAAAAAGATTAACATTCTGAAAATCTCCAAACTAGTATATGTGTGACAAATTTACTCAAAACTAATTTGAAACTCCAAACTGATATACATATAATAAATTTACCCTATGGCAGTTTCCTTTAAATTTTACTATCAAATTACTAAGTTGAATGACATGTGATAGTTCACCTGTACTAATTTACAATTTTATTCTCGATTTTTGTAATATTAATCAAATTTAATGGATTGTATATTTATTACAAATGTACTAATTTAGAATTTTTGGCAATTGAATAAATTTATGGTCGGTTAATGTAAATTTGTCATGAGTGCACCGGTTTGAGATTTTTCATGATTGAAAAATTAGTTTATAATCAATTTGTCACATGTGTACCAATTAGAAGTTTTTTGGGATATTAATCCAAAAAAAGAAAAATTAAAAAAATTAATGTAATTTGAAGGCATTATTTTCTTGTTTGTTTTTAAAAAGTGATCGCTTATTTTGCTTATAAAGATAAATGAATAAAAAAATTCATCATACAAGAAAATATTTAAATATAAATTATTATTGATGTTGAAAATAATTTTCGTTGATTAATTATTTTAAGTGCTAAAAATAATTATTTTTGAAAAATATTTATTGATAACTTATTATTCAGCTTGTACATCCAGCAATATTCACATAGGAAATAACGTTGAGTTGGCCTGAATTTTGTGGAATGCCATCCCTACATTTATATTTTCTTCAGGAAATAAAATTTTGTTATTCAAATTTTCATAAAAAAGCGCAACTTATTCTTCCGACGACACGTGGGAGAACGCGGCTGGTGGGGCCAGCCGGATCCCAAAAAGGGCCGTACATCGAAATCACGTCGAGTGGGGCCCACCAATACAAGAAAAAAAAGAGTGCGAAATTATTCACTTGGTTATCAACATCAAAAGATTTGAACAAAAGCAAAAAGAGAAAATCGAACATCAAAAGAGAAAGAGACAGGACCATCGTTCACCTAAAAATTATAGACCCCCAACATTATTCGACCCACCTATCATTCAGCAACATAATTCCTTTCTTTCTTATAATGATAAATTCTATTGACATCTCGAAGGAGATTGCCTAACTTTCGATGCACGAATGATGTGTCGCATCATGTTATAAGACAATAAAAGTCGAAATAAGAACTCTCTTATGTGTTAGGCAATGGTAGATAGGAAATCCGTTTTAATCACAAAATTCATGCCAAACAAAAGGCACGATTTTTTCCTTGTTCTTTTTTTTAGTGGGTTTTTGTAACTGCACTCTTCTAATTGATCTCCCCCACTCCTCATCATCAATGCTCCTATAAAATGGAGAGATGGGGAACTAATCAAAAGGAGTTGGAACACTCTTGTATTAAAACCCCAGCCAGCCCAAAACGACCAACCCCCAAGAAGAGAGCAAGAGACAAAAACAGCATTGCAATGCAAATTTTGCCAAAACCAGCACAAAAGCTGCAGCAGAGCAAATTAACTTCACATATAAAAAAAAAAAAAAAAAAGGCTTCAGTTTGCACTTTCCATTTTTCCCATTTCTGTCCACCCTCGGTCCCATACCACAAGTAAGACAAAACAAAAAGGGCAGGGAAAGTCTCTCTCTCTCTCTCTCCCCCTCTTTCTCTCTCTACCTGCATCCCACCATTTCCCAAGAAGGAACCCAAACGAACAAACCACGAAGTCTCCTCCTCCTCTTCTTCCTCCCCACTTTCCTCTGTATCATCCTAGTTTCTCTGTTCTCTATACCACCTCTCCCTTCTCTATTCACAGTATTAAAACCCCTAAGACAAAAACCCTCAGCAAGGAAAAGCCCACCAGAAAAAAGAAACCCAAAAACAGCCTAAACCCTAAAGAAGTCCCACCATCCACTTGCATCCTGCATTTACTTCAGTCCAGTCCAAAGCATCTCCTCCTCACCACCCAGAAACCCTGCAGCAACAACAGCAGCAGCATCATCATCATCACCGTCCGCACCAAACAGACAGCACCCACGCGCCTCCCCGGAGCCCCTCGCGGCCCACGCGCCTCCCTCCCCCTCCGCCGCCTCCGCCGGCCCCACTTCGCCGCCCGCGGCCCGGAGCGCGCCGATGCCGCGCGTGTCGATGCTGGCCATTACAGTGGACTCCGACTCCGAGAAGGACGACCCGCAGCTCTCCTCGTTGCCGTTGATGGTCACGAACGACGACGACGACTGGAACACCAGCGGCGACGCGTAGGGGTCGTCGATGAACCTTACCTTGAACTTGAAGCCGTCGCCCCCGGCCCCCGCCGCGGCCGACGACGACGCCGACGACGACGACGACGGCGAGGGAGAGGGCGAGGACTCGGCGGGTTCGAGGAGGTCCAGGAGCTCGGAGACCGCGTCGTCGTCGAGCGCCAGCCACGCCGATATCCAGTCGTCGTCCTGGGGCTCCGCGCTTGCGTCGTCCGGCTTCAGCTTCTTCGCGGGGGAGCCCTCCTCGCCGCCGTCGTCCGCCGCCCGGTCGGCTCGCCTCTTGCGCGCCTCCTCCATGCCAGAACGTTAGAGAGAGAGAGAGAGAGAGAGAGAGAAACTGTGCATGCGCTTTTTGCAATGGAGACTGTATAAATATAGGGGAGAGGGGAGGGAGGGAGAGGACGTTTGCAGGATTTGTCGCGGGGGGTTGCAGGAAGAGAGAGAGAGAGAGGAAGGGGGGAGACGATGCCACCTCAGACTGAGTGGGGCCCACCGCTAAGGACGAAAATAGGGGGATTTCTCACTTGTAGGAAATTAGGTGAAAAAATTTCAAAAAAAGGAAAAAATGGTGAAGCCTGATTTATCTCACTCTTACAAGGTGAAAAAATTCAAAGAAAGGGAAAAATGATGAAACCTGATTTTTTTTTCTTTTTTTGTGTGAGTTTTCCGATTCTTGAGTTATTGTTGAGATAAAAGGGGGCCGATTTTCATATATGTCAATCTTAGATTTTTAATGTGTATTTAAGAAAAATAAAGAGGAAATAGAATGAGCAAAAGGAAAAGAGAAAAAAAAGGTGGTATTTTGGGAAACCACGTGTCGGACGGGGAGATGGGCAGGTGAGGTGGCTACGCTCCATATATGCTCATTACCGACCAATGCCGAATGGATTTTTTGCCATGTATGCATCATTTCCTTTCTTTATCGTTTTCTTCTTCTTTTTGCGTATTTTTCCCATTTGGTGATTGGATAGAGATGATCATAAAGATCATTCCTTGGCCACCAAGCAACGCGGTAACGCGGGGCAAAATAAAAACGAACTTCCAAATAGATTCATGAATATACTAACAATAATTCAATGCGCTAATAAATTTGTAAACAATTAACAAAATCTTCTAATCTATAAACTGCGCCGGAAAAGAAAGCAAGGAGATGACAAAAAATTGTACTTACATCGTCAGCATCGTATCGTATGAGAAATTTTATGGACCGATATATTCGACTCGTGTCTGTGCTTCGCCACAAAAGTAAATAAAAAGTCTTCTTCATGATAACTAAGAGAAACTCTGGGGCGCATAAAATGTATTTATTAGGTGAGCCGACAGTGCATATCTTTTTTTGTTAAAAAAAAAAAAAAAGATAGAGAAGTTGGGGAAATTGGGTCTTCTCTAATGAGGAGAAGTATCATTTTCTTGCATTAGGAGGATTTGGTGTGAAGATCCCATTAAATTAAAAGGAAGCATATGGGATAAAATACCATCGAAACTTTAAAAAACAACACGATCATCAGTAGAAATTTTTATTCTTGTCGATATCTAGCCAGGTTTCTGTAATCAGTTGCATTCAAGTTGCAATTTCTGATTCGAACACACGACTCGAACGAGCATGCCGACATGAGGCGACACTGTATACTTCGACTGTGAGAACGGACCGATTTCCTTGCAAACAAGAGATTGATCCATTTTTGAACATGAAATCTTTGTAATCGAGCAAGAGGGACGGATGGCGAAATTGGTCCGGCAAATGCAGAGGCGAATCGGGTTTTTGCTTGCGCTGCTTTTTGCAAGTACTGACCGCGACATTGCCGCTTGCCTACACGGCTACCTCTCCGTCTATGGAAAAGTACTATAGTACACTGTTTCGCCAGAAATAAGGCTACCTTTGGGTCCTATACGATTCGGCCGCGGTTATTTACGAACCTCCCTTCGGATTTGCTTTTATAAAAATTTGGAACTTCTCCTTTCAGAACTTCAAAAAGCGAAAGATACTGTATAGGTGCCAAAATAATAATGGAAAGGGTCGCATCGAAAGATCTCGTAGTACTAAGCAACAGTCAAATTGCGCGGATCCCAAACGTTGTTCCACCCACCGTCGGTGAAGAGAGGCCGTCCTCTTCGTTCAAATCCAACATGGGAAAGGACCAGTGCCTACTCATCGAGCTCTTCCACGACTGATCCTAAGCTCCTCCAGGAGCGTAGCGGGCCCGCCGACCGACGACGGCAATGCCGGACGGCACGGATGTATATACGACGTGCATTACTATTCACCTTAGAAATCACACGGTCCCCAACCAGGAGCCGCGTCAAAGAAAAGACCGTGATTACGCTTTTGGAGGGAAGGGGATTTTGGTGGTCCCAAGAGCCGAAAGAGACAGCGCAAAAGGACAGGCGGTGGCAGTCATATTCCTGATCTTTCCATCTAAACGGGCAAAAAGGACAGGCTCAGGAGGGTAGGGGAAAACCGTGGCGTTGGGATTCGCGAGGTACGACCGTACGAATAGGCATGCAAGGTGGCACGTGACGCGCGTGCCGAATACGCCTCTCGAGTCGCCCCCCTGGCTAGGACCTATCAACAGGCCAAATGACTTCGTCTAGCCCCTCCCAATTTGAACGGCGGGACCTTCGTCTTTTCCCTAAAATGAGCCGCTGTGGCTAGGGAAGAATGTTTCAATCCGTGCAGGAACTCACTCAAGCCCGAACCGGGAATCAGGCGCCAAAATTACGCCAGCAGCTCATCACAGGAAAAGCGAGAGGAAGGAATCGCCGAGCTCTAAACATCCAGTTCCTTGTCTAGATGGAAAGACCTGAGCATGAAGCTAAGCGAAGGCTAAGACATGTGAAACAAAGTGGCCGGAATGTCATGCATCTCGTAACCCCCTTAAAATTTATCTCTGTTTCTCACTCGAGAATGCGGACCAGAAGAGGTTCAGTCTATGCAATATCCACACCTCTACCAGCTACATATGCCGATCTTGGAACCAGCTTCAGTTCATCTGCGTAAGATGGAGTCCTGGCGCTCACAGTTGAGTTTAAACCATGGCTAAGTCCCTACAGATTTTACAGCAGCAACAGCCAGCAAAAACCTGCTTTGTCTAGTTAGCATTTGAGACCTGGAGGGCCTGTTCTCGAGACATTCTCATGCCTTCGAGCATTCCAGTACATGTGCCTTGAAATTCTCCAGCTCAGCCAAAACCTCTTCTTCCGGCCTGTAGATCAGATCGCTCATTCGCCATATCTGCAGAGATGGACATGTTCACTGAGTACCTCCAATCGATAATACTTCTAAAAAACCAAAATGTGTCTGATGAGACGATGGCCAAACAACAAGCGTACCTGCAATGTACCACCTCCTCCAGCAGTATCACAGTCATCGGACACGCTTACCATAGTCCATGGATCAGCTGCGTTCCAGTGGAAGTCGACAATTTTGTCCCTGATGACACAGCAGGATAAAAGTTATGTTAATTACGAATGGCCCACTCAAAGCATTAGGTGAAAAGATTAGACAAACAAGAAGCTGGATAAAAGTTGGTTTGTATTACAGAACATTTCCTTCTAACATCCTCATCAAACCAGCCACCTCATAAAATCCCATAGTAGCTTTCACATCAAACCACTAATTTATGTTACCCTCAAGTAGGATGACTTAACAACATGCCCCAAAACAAAATCAACCGGAGCCCTCGACTTTAAATAGAATCTCATTCAAAGCAAATGTGCCTTATAGATATCAGAACATACAGCTGACAGACAGATACAGATGGTGACGCAACTTGGAAGCACCCTGATAATTAGACATCAGCAGTGGAGGCAGGAGTCCGGCCAAAGAACGAAGCAAGAAACTACCCACAATGTAGTATATTTTTCTTAATCCATCTTTTTACTATTGAGTTTTCCCCCTGATTATAAAGGGAGCTCCAACACAAACACCCACCCACCCCCCAAAAAAAAAAAAAAAAAAAAAAACAACCTAAAAGCAAAGAAAGAAATGACTAAAGGGTTAGACTAGACTTTCTGAATTGGGGAAAAATAAAATAAAATAATACTAGCACGCCAAGCACAAATCCTAGGAGTTTAAGTCAGAGCTTCGAAATCAGACAAGGAAATACTACTTAGGTTGGACTTAGATCACACTATTGTTTGACATTTGAAAGCTTAATTCACCTGTGCCCAGCATGCTGGAAAAACAATCCCGCAGGAGCATTTGGAGCCCTGTCAACCTTTTTATCAACCTGCAAGCCAAAAAAATTTCAGTACAAAAGCCCCACATATACTCCACACAAGTAAAGAATCGCTAAATTCAATTTTATATAAAGCCAATGGATCAAACTCTGCAAGAGGCACAAAACATGCAGATATTGTGAAAGCTAGTCTGGCAAGACAGAAAGGCAAATTGCCTTACCCTCTCATAATCCCAAATGTTCAAGAGACCATCTTCAGCAGAACTCCCAAAGACAGAAGGCTTGTCTGGAGACCACTAGAATATGCATGAAAATCAAGCACAGTAAGTACTACAAAGCAATCTTTTACAGAGAATATATTTATATCGAAAAGCTAATTCTATGACGATAGAAGAGAAGAAAAATCCAAGGCCACCTGCACACAAAGAACAGCTGCCTTATGGCCCTCAAACTTGTAGACTGGTGAACCAACTCCATTAGAAGTGAGATTTCGCCGATCAAACATGTTAACAGAGTTATCTGCCGACCTAGGAAAACGTACCATATATTTCAAAGAAAAAACCTATGTCATCATCGAATCAATACAAAGCATAAACTCATCGACTTGATCCATAATTAGTTCTAGACGTAAACCACATGATAATCAGAAACATGACACTGGAGCATACCCGGTTAAGATTAGGTTATTGTCATGGGGATTCCAATCCACACAATGGAGGTCACCATTATGTGCCTTCTCAACCTGATTCAACAAAAAATGAGGCAGCATATAACATCAGAATAAGGCAAAAGAAAAGCATATATCATCATAAGCAATAGCAATTGAATATTACGAAGAAATCTTCAGTCCAGACAAAGGTCAACAAGAATGGAAATGCAGACATGTTCACGAGGCCATCAACTGGATAATGAGGAAAAGAAATTTTCATAGTATAAATCCATTTGGATGCTGTTAATGTGCTGCATCACATACACAAACGAGAGGGAATTAGTTAGCACGTACATCATGGCACAGTCCATGATATGGCATTTAACACAGTTGACGTGTCCAAACTTCTGAATCCTTTCATTTATTAGCCTGTATGCTGGACCAAAGTGGGGGAAAAAAGCCTAATTCTTTTATCTAACTACCTTATATTACAGCTCCATCATCATATATTTATTGCACTGACCTAGTCAATGCTTCTAAGCTAGTTGGCTCATTTGCAAATCTAATGAGGTGATAAAGAGAATATAACTCATGTTCTTCACAAGCGCATGCACACATGCAGAGAGACTGGACTGAAGGGGACAGATAGACTGAACGAGGAAGTTGGTTAAACATGCTGTATCACTCTAGTACAAGACAAAAGATGTGATATCATAATTACTAAAATCATGCATAGATAAACACAGGTAGGGAACACAAACAAAATAAAATCTTAAGAATAGAGGGCAAGGACAAAGGGAGACATAATACACAAACCTTAGCAACGGGATTAGTGCCAGTTCGCGCATCCCACAATATAAGGCATGAATCATCACCAACGCTACAAAATTCCTGTGCACTTTAGAAGACAAAAAATACCATCAGACAACGAAGACCTCATGTCCATCTATAGCAACTAAAATTTCAAATTCAAATCTCACAGTAAACATATCTATCAGGTTCTACCCTATATTTCCTCCTGTGCTACTTACGTGGATGGACAGAAAGCCACATCTTCAACAGTATCCTCATGTCCACAGTAGATTCCTCGTGGTCCAACAGAAGGGCCATTTCCAGTTTCCTCGTTACCTTCCCCAGTCTTCTTGATGATGGATCCTCCAGATCCTGGAGATTTATTTGTTGTTTGATCTGTTGCAGATGCTGTTATATGGTCTTGGATACTCCACAAAACCACCGTCTTATCCTTCCCTATGAAAAAGGCATTTATTATGTTCTTTGCAATTAACCAAATTAATGTAACTGCAGGTACAAGAAATGCACTCATTCATGCAAATGGTAACAAAAGTAATTACTCGAATATGTCTTCCAAGTTTCAAATTAAGCGGATCATAAAATTACCAACAAAATAATATTAGGCAGCTTCCTGTAAATTATATGGAAAAACCAAAGAAGAAGAAAGAAAAGAAAAGGTAACAAGGGAAATGCCATCCTACTCTCCACAGCAACTTCTTTTTTCCATGCAAATTCTGCTCTTTAAAACTGTTTCTTTGCCAATTGATTTGGCATGCATAGTCATAGTCCTTCCTAAATGAATTTTCTCTTATTGACGGTCCACATATACTGAAAACTCCAATACTTGACTAACATTATCAAACCCATAATATCCTTACCTCCAGAGAGAACAAAGGGTTCAGCTGGACACATTGCAAGGGCAAATTCAGCATTCTCTTGATGTCCAGTTAAAATCTGCCAAAAAAGCCAAAAGGGCAGATAATAAAAGAGATGCAAACATATGGGTCAGCATAGAACTATAACCTTTGCTGAAGCCTGGCAAATCAGCTGGTGCAATAGAACATTTCAAGAAATGTGAAGCTCAGGACATCTATCAAGTTACTATAAGTTCGTGAAGGCAGATGAGATCTTGCCTCTAGAAATTATTGCAACTCTGAGACATAAACTGATATTTTTTGGGAAGATTGCAAAACCACCTTCAACTTCAACTTGCTCTCCATATCGAATACCCTCATCACATTTCAAAACTTTACATTTTGCAGCTCACCAACTTAAAAAGACCTATTTGTCATCATGCACAGCCAAAATCTACACCCGCAAAATAAATCTAATGCTGAGGACTGGGTAATTTGGCAAGAAAATGGCAACTTAGTAAATTATATGTAGCTTGGAGATGCAACTTGAAATCCAATGCAAAACTGAAAATGGTGATTGAAGGTTTGGGAATACAAGGAGGATAACTGATATGGGAAAATAAGGTGGATGCATGAAGGGATGGGATCCAAGCACAAGATAAGTTTCTTGTTAGTACAAAGAAGATCAATTGCATTACTGAATAAACAAGTGTTACTACAAGTTCTTAGTATCTTCATGACCTCTGAATTCAGCATCTCACAATCATCCTCTCTAACTGTGAAAATACTCTATCAGTTCTACATGCATGGACCAAATTACAAGTTTCAAATGTAACTTGCACAAAGGACCGATTGATTGACCTTACAACAGTAAGCAGCATGACTGTTTTCATTTTTTCTTCCAAACGCACCAGAGGAATTTTTTTCCAGGAGCTACTAATAATTGGCAAATGAACTAAAAAAAAAAAAAAAAAAAAAAAAAAAAATCTCAAATGTGTCAATACTGGAAGATGCATTGAGTATGATCATGAACAAACCAGATTTGGACGAGAAGCCGTAGCTCCATAGACAGCATGCCGGTTAGGCTGAGATTCCACGTCCCAAATGAGAACCTAAAATTCCAAATAACATCGGAAACACTAAGCAGATTAAAGAGCCATGAAATTTTGTAGATCCCATGAGTCCCAGTAAAAGCATGAGCAAAATCTCATAATTAACCTACATCTGGGCTGTCAGTGTGAGTTGCCACAATATTGGGATTCTGAGGAAGTTCCCTGATTCTGTTAACCTGAAGTACGATAATCCATGATCAACATAGATAAAAACCATGCACATCATAAAGTAAAAACTGATAATCAAACATTTTAAGATAGACTAGTAAAAAGATAAAGGTGAGTTGGCACACAATAATTTCATATATTTTCTCAAATTAAAAAAAAAAAAAAAAAAAAAAAAAAAAAAAAAAAAAGAGAGCAAAGATTTTGTGTAGTCTGATTGTGAATGTTTCTGTTTGATTAGGAGCTTGCCCAGCAAGAAATGAGAGTTACCTCTCCAGGATGTATAATTGTCTTGTACTTCCTTATGAAGGGAGAGCGAGCTTCCTCATTAAACTGAAAATCAAGTATGCATAGATTAAACACCACATTGTTAAAGTCAACAAGGATGAGATACACAAAAATAGATAAACAACAACTCCATCATGTGTCTGCAAATGACCTGGGACACGTGCTCTGCAGCCGCAACTCTAGGTTTCACAACTTCACAGTTTGCTATCACCAAAGTATTTGGAACACTGCCATCAGTCTGAGAACAAAAAGAAAGAGATTAACGAAGCAATAGAGAAAGCACAAATAAAGAAAAACTCAAGTTTCATCTATTTGCCACCAAAGGAGCAACAAGATGTAGATAAAAAACTTTAAGGTTGTTTTAACTTCAAAACAACTTCAAACCAAAAACAAATAAGTCTCGTCTCTTAAGTCAATATTAGTGATGTACATCAGCACTGAATTCGAAATAGTACTAAATTTTAAAATGCCAAATTCATATCAAACTCATGAATAAAATCTTGTGTCAATTGTGGCAGCTGAGATTTTCAGTAAAAAAACTAATTAGCTTAACTTCAACCAAGAAAAATGCTTGTGCTTTTGACTCAACCTGCTCATGCATCCAGCTTGTTGAACTTTAAAAATGATATGAGGGCTTGACAACAATTACTATCGTTCTCTAGATTTTCATGTAAACTTAATTTTCCCATAACAACAGAATTTGTCAGCTGCTGTACTACCAAGGTAAGTTGTTTTTACGAACTTTAATACTACATGTGCAGGCAGCAAGAAATGTTCAATTATTATAACACAACCAATTAAAAGTCCTCACCAGTTTATTAACAGGTGAATTTTAGTTACAGGTCCTCCTTATTACTATTGAAACCACTAGATTAAGTATGTGACAAACGGCATCGCACGACTTTAGACTTGTACACTAGATCATCATTGCTCATTACCTGCTCAGAAATGTAGAGCCGCTGCCGATTCTTATAAGTCGCTTGCTCGAGTTGTGGGCCCCACCTGCAAGATGTCAGTCATCGCCAAATTCAAATCCACCTATAAACGAAACAATCCGCAAAATAAAGAACCTCGCCAAGCCAACGCATCAACACAAACTAACAAAGCCTTTGATCAGTACCCACAAGCTTCTCCTTAACACTCAAAGGATCACCAACACCTTCCCCAAAAACCTAGGAGGCCTGGCACAAACTAGCAGCCACATATACCATAGCACACCCCGACCCACCACAACGGACCTCCAAAATCCAGCATTTCCGAGACAACGCCGAACCGAAGCTACAAATCCACAGGCACCACCAAACTCGCACGAAACCAAAATGCAGTTCCGGACCGGCACAAGAGAGAGTCACGCGTAACAAAACCCTAAAACCCTAAATCAACCCCGCACCTACCTAGACCTACGAACACGGCACTCGCAAAACTTCAAAACCTCCGAAAATTCAACATCCGCGCCACTTTACCCAAGCAAAACCTCCCATGAAAAAGAAAAGAAACCCTAGATTTCTGCCGGCGCTAACCGGAAACAGCTGACGGAGCAGGAGGCCTTTTTCGAAGTTACCGGCAAGAGAGAGAAGGCCAGAGGAGGTTGTGGTTGGCGAGCCAGTCGTAGAGGACGGGGACGAGCGACTTCCACCGCGCGTACTTCTCGTCGACCGCGTGCTGCTGCTGCGGCCTCCGGTCCCGGCCCCCCGCCGACCCCGACGCCGACGACCTGGCGGCCGGCGCCGGCGCCGGAGCCGCCTGCTGCTGCGGCGGCGGAGGCGGCGGCTGGTGGAGCTGCTCCTCCTTCTTGTCCTCCTTCGGCTTCGGCTTCCGGCCGCGCTTCTTCGGGGCCTGCGGCTGCGGCTCCATCGCCGACGAGAGAGCGCTCGACCGGCACCGTGCGCTTCTGTTGCTCCCCGTCGGGTAGTAGTTAGGCAAGTGAATCGGACTGGAGGACTTAAAGAGAAAGTCTTCCCGTATTTGAAAGAAGAAATCGAGGTCAAGAAATAATAAAAAAAAATGAATCGTCCATCTTTCCATTTTTTTTCTTTTCTTTTTTCGAAAATTCGGGTTAATTTGGACCGTCGAATTTAATAATTTTCTTTCCTTTTAAATTGGTGTCGATTTGTGGACTTCGTTTCAAAATGCCCTCCAAAACTTGAGCGATTTTGGCCCATTTGGTTCGGCTTTTAGAAAATGCATTTGCTAAAATGTAAATATCTTTGAGTGAATAGGGTTTTTCGAAATACAAATATCATTTCTAAAATTTATATTTGTAAATGACTTTTATTAAATTATAAAAATAAAAAAAATTCTCGACCCCAAGTAGCAGTCGCTTGGGGTTGCCCGACCCTAGTAGCCGTTGCCTAAGGTCGCGCGACCTCAAGTGGTCGCCGGGTCACGCAATTTAGGCAACGACCACTTGGGGTCGGGCAACCCTTGGCCTATGGTCGCTGGTGCACGCAATCCCTTGGTCGGAGGTCGTCGACCTCCGATCGGCTTCTCCACTGGAGAGATGAACAGTGATAAACAGTATCAAGTTACATTCCGAAAATGCAATTTTCTAATAGACCTCTACTCCTCTATTCCCTCAAAGCCCTTTGAAGCCCCTTGAAGATGCAATTGCATTTCTCCAAAAAATTGAACCAAACGCTATAACATTTGGCCAAATCCCTTTAAAGCCCTAAAGAGCATTCCAAATACTGAACCAAACCCCTTTATGTCTAATTAAACCTCTGGGCTTATTTCGACCAAAAAAAAAAAAAAAAAACCCTCCCGAGCTTATCGCCGGTGAAAAGGTGGCCGGCCATGGCACAATTTTTCATGAATTAAGTTACAAATGAGCCCATATTTTTTAGGGAAGAGATGAAAATGATATGGCAAACCAAAAATATTTAATTTGCCGGTCGACGGCTGTTTAAGCTTTCTCCCTTATATTGGACTGTACGAGTAGATTTGAAAACATCTCTCTCGCTTGGTCCATATGGATCTCGCGCGCACGCACGTCATTGCATTTTGGGAATTTGAGTTCAAACTTCCCACCTTATAACTCACATCCATCTAAAAGTTGAATCGAGCCGAATCAAGCCGAATCAAACTTAAACTCGCCACCAGTTTCTTCGAGCCAAGCGCCGGTATTAGTGGTTTTTTTTTTTTTTTTTTTTTGGAACTCATGCACAATGGAGTCGGTATTAGTGTTAACTCATGCAGAATGGAGTCGTGTCGAGTTTACGCATTAACATGTGAACCCAACTTGTCTGGATGACGATCCCAGCATATTGGCCACCGCGGTTTTGCCAGATGGCCGGATCATAATGGCATGACGCCGACTCATCAATCATGGAGCAAAATCATGGGAATCGTCATTGCCATTAGATCAGAACATAAGAAATAGAATGCACCGCTTTCCAGGCTTCTCTGCAGAAACTTTGCGCCAAGGCATTCCGGTCTTCCTGAGTTATTCACATACACAACGCTTGTTCGCCTAGCTTGTATTGTAAGATTGTGCACCAACCACAAGATTGCGACAAGACTAATCAAGTTCCATAAACCACGTCGAGCATTCAGATATATTTCGGTAACCATGGAAGGTCATTGACTTGTAAGGGGCGAGGCATTAAATCATAGCGAGAATCTGTGAAACAACAAGAGGAAAACAGCATTGGATTCGAAAAACCACTACCTCATTCTACCAATGAAAACCTCCCTGATTAAGTCTGCCAAAATTGTTCCCAGCATTCTCGAGGACATTGTCCATTATACGTAACTATATCCAGTCGGGTAACAGCAACCAACTCGATCTAAGTAGCTTGAGAATCAAACATAAATGCCCGATGAGAGAAGAAGAAATAAGGACCCGAATCCCTGCACCAGAAAGGGAAAATCAGAAACAGAATGGTAAAGCTCAAATGCACTCTCGTGCATGCAAATGTATTGATCTGAATCGAGGCTCGTGATTGTACAAGCATGTATGAGCATGTACAGTTGATAACAAAAGAAGCAAAATGTACCAGGAAGACAGATGCCACCGCCCCAGTAGTCACCTCCTTGACAAGGCTGAGGTTCCGTCTTGAGGAGGTTGTCTCATAACTGCAGAAGAGAAAGTATATTAGACTCAAGAAAGCAGTTGCAGGGGCAGAAACACAAAAATGGTCCGAGTGCTGCTACAAAACTGGACCGTGTTGGTCATTTATCAGTTAATACAATGGCTATTCAATTGACATCAGAGCACCAATTATGTTACCAGTCATTTGGCTAATGAACATTTTGCCATGACGAAAATATGTAAAATCAGCCAAGAACTCAATAGCCCAGTTCAGTTTAGAAAAGTCTCCCACAATGGCCAGAACCCAATAAGTCCCCTAATGCTCATCTCTCTCCAAATCCAAATCCCAAAGTCAATAATGGACAATTCACAAGCTGACCTGAGGCCATCACTCACTTTGTAACACATCAAAGAAAGTGAAAGAATTGGATTACTATCAACTGAAAAATCTCTTTCCTAGCGCATATCTAACACGGGACAACGAGGGAGAGATGGTCTGCTCTTAAAGGAAGATTCATTGTCCTAAAAATAAGAAAAGCAAATCCTTAATTTCGATTGATGTTTCATATCCTTTCTCCAGTGAAAGTGGAGGTAAACAACGGCATAACTCATGAGTCATGACTCTTGAGTTCTAGAACAATGGAAGTTATTAGGCTGGAGGGAACGAAGTTGGAGACAAAGAAAAGAGACGAGACAACCATCCTAAGTATGCGGTAACCGTACCAATTGAGATTTGCATCACTTCATCAATATCCTCTCGCCTGTTACATCACAACTCGCAACTGGATAAAGAACCACGCACGTCCATGCCGACAATGCGTCTTTTAACAAAGTGGACCATCATTTTTCTCCCTAACGCTGATTTTAAGAGCTTCCAAAGCGAATATCAAGTTCCAAGCATCATGGATATAACAATATCCCATCAAATAGCCCGCAAGCTCACATCTTTAACCTAATAGCACAAGAAAAGCTGCAACAAAAATGCAACGCCAGCACGCAAGACAGAGAATCAGGCTTCCAGATCACCGAAACAACCTGAACCAACCACATCGTTCGCATCCCTCCCCAATTGTTAACGAAATCCCCTCCGATACCATCAACAATCACTCTCCAGTCTTCCTAACCACGACACGAAATGCGCCGGCGATCTAAACCCCAATCCGATCCGATCCGCCGAAACACCAGGACCAGTCAACGAGTCCCAGACCTCTCGAAACCGCACTCCGAATCCTAATTCCTCGAGAACGCGACGCTCAGGCAGCCAAAAAGCTTCACCAAGCAAGCGAGCAAGCGAAGAGCAACATCTCCGAAGACTCCAGAACTCAAACAAAGCCGAAAAAAGAAAAGACAAAAAAAAAAAAAAAAAAACAAGGGACTGAAATCAGCATGCGGAGGCCAGATCGGGAGCTCACATGAAGAACGTGGCGGTGAAGACGAGGCCGATCGCGAGCATGAGGAAGGCCAGGGTCGGGTACATCGAGTCCGGCACCGGGCTGGCGATTGCTCTTGGCGGCGCCTGCGAGATCGAGAAACCGGAAGAAATCGCAAAAAAAGAGAGGACGGAAATCAGCCGGGGGCGAGCATCGGAAGGAGACGGAGCTCTAGGGTTTCAAAGCGGCGAGCAAGCGAGAGAGAGAGAGAGTCTCACCATCGTCGTCGCTGAAGCTCGGAGGTCGTCGTCGGTCTGCGTCAAGCTGCTTCTCTTCGAGTTCGATTGCAGTGAGAAAGCCGTCTTCCAGCCTCGGAGACGATGGACATAAAGAGCTGAGAAGAAAGGTGGGCTTGGGCTCGATCCGTCTAATGGCCCAAGCTTTTGGCATGGGCCTGAGCTCATTTACTGAAAATCTAATATACATTTAAAATATACTTTTTTCGTCAGTATTGATAAAGTACGAAATATTTACAAGATACTTTATCAATACCCCAAAATTACATTTTTCTTTTTTAAAGAAATTAAATTTAACAAATGCTCTGCATTTTTTTCAAAAGACAAATTATTTGCTGACATTTTTGTATATTAAAACATTAACCCCATATACCACACGATATTATCAACAATGTATGGAGCATCCGATACAAAGTTAACTACAACTTTTTAGCTTACATTGGACAATCCAATTGAAGAAACTTTACAGTATTTCATTTAAATAAAAATATTCTAGGGTGTGAACATGATCAACGATCAGGAGCATTTCCTAGTAAGATCGAGCAAGTCACACAACTTGACTCTCCAATAGCGAGGTTCGAAGCTTGCCTATATTGCAATTGCAATCCATCACACGACTTATACCTCATACAATGCCTCAGTTTCTAAAATTTTGATCATCTTGAATCTTGTCGTGATTAAATCCTCTTGAAAAATTATTTATATGTGATATTCGCAAACCTTCAACAAGATTAGACCCATCAATTGGGTGGGTCAAGTCAAGATGAAAATGATCTAATCCAAATTGATCTCATTAATCATTTTTAACCAATTTTCATGCAATACAAATCTAGTAGTTTATTCTTGACCAGATCCGCATTGCTAAAACACTTCTATATTTAACCCAATCTAGAAAAACATATACCCCAACTTAGAGGAGAGTTACAGAATGAGCAAGCACAAAATTGAGTGATGGTGAGAAAGATTGAAATGGTTTATGACCAATTTGGATAGGTGCAACAAGATATCACACTGACTCAACATGACCTCTTTCCATTCAGGCGTCCCTTGACAAGATGCGGTTAACGTTCTGTACAATTCAGCATGTGAAGCTTTTCATTCCTGCTATCATCTCTCTCCAGTTAAAAGTCAACAAAAGAAATTTACACTGAATGAAACAAGTCCTTCCCCTCCATAACTAGCATGACCCTGCATTCGCAGCCTCAGCGAAAAGCTTGGTCTGTAACAGCTCCTCCTTCGCATGCGCTTATTAAGGCTGGTCTGATGACATCCCGTCAGTGCCGAGCATTTACGCCGGGCTGTCGGTTCGCACCAACTGGTTCTCCTGTTTTGTGATCACCAGCTGATGCGAGCCGTTGTTGAGAGTGGAGGACCGCCATGCTGGTTGATCTGCAAAAATCCAAGAACAAAAAAATCGTAGAAGGATGGAACTTGAGTTGATTCTTGTCACCTAAGAAACCTCCCTCAGTTGGAACCTGGCCATAACCCCAGAAAGGAGCCGTGTTCACTTGCACTGCCTCCGGACAATCTTCTCAGTCTCTCCCAAAAATGCCTTCCTCTTCCTGCTCTCATAGGACCCGAGCTCGAATACCTCCGCAAGGGACCCGAGATGGGCCTTGTGTACCCAGCTGATGTGCCGAGAAAATCTGAAACCAACACTCCTCGCTCGCTATTACTGACAGAATCGTAGTCCGGATCCGAGTATCGGCCTTGCAAAGGATGCTCTAACTGTCCAGAGCCAGCACCAGCCCTGGGATCCAACTCAATGGACAAGTCTTCTCGGCTAGAGCTTCTGGAACCGGCCTCTCTGGACTCATCGCACTCGCACTCATTACATACCAGTTTTAGCGCCTGCACGACCTCACCCATGAAAGGACGGTGTGATACCTCAGGCTGCACGCACATCGAAGCTATCGCCGCCACTCTGGCCACGCTATCGAAGGGGACGTTAGGTCCCAGAGATTGGTCTAGAATTGCTTCTAGCCCTTCTCTGCTAGTGAGAAGCGGCCGAGCCCAAGCGACCAGGTTCTCTTGACCGGGTGGTTGTGACATGTCGACTGGCTTTCTTCCTGTCAGGAGTTCTAGGAGTACGACTCCGTAACTGTAGACATCACTTTTCACGAGAAGATGCCCTGTCATGGCATATTCGGGAGCAACATACCTGGATGCAATCCAAATGTGAAGAGGATTTTAGTATTGTCGTTAGATAAAATCTCAAAGCAGACGATTTAGAATCTCAAAGGGTCACATCTGAATGGCCAAACATTGAAGAATAAATTGCTTATAAGCTGACAGATACTTCTGCACAAGTTTTCATGAGACCATAATTCCAGTGGAAGTCAGCAAGAAAGAAGTTTGGTTTGAATTCAAACTTGTGATGTTAATATGGATGTACCAGAGATTAGGTCCTAAGAGACCTCGAATTAGTGATGTTATGCTGCTTTAAACCCACATTTACGACGGACACAGATTAGAATTAACCAAAGAACATGAGATTGGAAATCAAAGGAACTATTTGAACAAGAGAGGAATTTCCTAACCCGAAGGTTCCCATGACACGTGTAGAGATGTGTCTATTTTCCTCATCCATAGCGGTGCGAGCCAAACCAAAATCTGACACTTTGGGGGTAAAATCATGTTCCAGTAATATGTTGCTGGCCTTGAAGTCCCTATGTATAACACGCGGGCTCGAGTCCTCATGCAAATAGGCTAAACCACGAGCAGCACCAAGCGCTATCTTCATCCTAGCGCCCCAATCTAGTGGGGCAGCTTCCTTGTCAACTCCTGAAAGCATGGAAAATGGACACTAGCTTTACACCTCATAAAGAAGAATGAAGAGCGAGAGAAAAATATGTTGAGTACTAGAGAGAAGTAGCATATTAATCTACACTATACCTACCATGCAAATGAGATTCCACACTGCCATTTGGAATTAGTTCGTACACAAGGCAGCGGACACGTTCCTCCGTACATATACCAATCAGCTTGACAAGATTCCTGTGATGTAGGCGGCTAAGCATCTCGATTTCGGCTAAAAATTCCCGGCCGCCCTGTTGATCCTCCCTCTTCAGAACTTTCACAGCTACTTTGGTCCCATCTTCAAGAATGCCACTGTATACACGCCCAAAGCCACCTTCGCCGAGTACTCTTGACTCATTGAAATGATCAGTAGCTTTTTCAATGTCACTCACGCTGTAAGTTTTAGCTGACCCTGCATAAGTCGGTAAGCTAGATCCAAATGACAACGAGGCAGAGCTTGGGCCACTTCCAAGGATAGACCCTGGCATAACTGCAAGAAATCGGCCTCCATAGTGAGAATGGGGGAAATCCCCTCGACCCAATCTTGCAATACTTAATTGATATCGTAGGCTAAAGTTGCAACAAACTATTAACCAAGTTTATGTTCTTGTCAATTCTACTACTAAAATATGGGGCATCTAATAAGACTCATCTTTCCTGAAATGGCACTAAATTGAAATTCCTCTTGTTTCATTAATAGTCCTGTTATGTGCAAGTATTTGGCCAACTTCTTCTGGAGTTTTTGTTTTATGGACCACCTTTGAAAACCAATCTCTGCATGATCTGGTCCATGCGTAAGTATCATGACAGCACATCTGATTAACTGTTGGCGATCAACTATTACCTGGTGACTTTGAGACAGATGGTAACAATGCCTGTGGAGCTGGGGCAGGTTGAACAACTCGATCTCTGTGTTTCATTATCCAAATCCAACCAGCAACAGAGCATAAAACAATAGCAACAAGGGCAGATAGGACAACAATAGCAACCACACCACCACTTAACCCGTGATTATGCTGCCCCTTCTGCACATCTACCCCGAGAGGTTTATTTGTTCTTGCATTATTGTCATTGCCGGAGTAGGCCCCACCATCAATCATTGCAGCATCTGGGGGTAAAGGTGGTGATGCAGGTAATCCTGTAAACCCAGTACAATACAAGTATACAGCAATGTCTCAAGATCAACTTGGTGTCATGAAGTGAAGGGAAAAAGTTACTGACAGGCGCCATGACTGACATAAAACATTACCAGGATATCGCACATACAGTACTTCATAATCACCAAAGTAGGAAGCATTTATGAAGATCTGCTTATGCCAAAATCTCTCGAAAGTCAAGAAAGCGGTGGTATTATCGAATTTGTCCCCTAGCGGTACCAAGTCACTTAGCACAATGGTTTTCTCAGGCTGCTCAGTGGCAGCATTTGCCCCCATTATGCGGACTTGACTTTGCTTCATAAACACCCCTGAAGCAATTTCTTCAGCTAACTCTGAAACCAAGGGGAAGAAAGTATAAAGAGCAACATTGAGGCGCAGACCAACTTGCATAGGCCATACGCAGCCACAAGGAGACCCAGGAGGAGTATTTGTGTATGGCTCTGTGCATGTTGTTGTTGAACAATCTGCAGAAAAGAATGTCTCAGTTTTACATCTTCAAAAAATAGCGAAGGCACAACATCTGGCTGTAAGCTCCAGAGAAACAAAAGCAGAACATGGCTCAACTAACCTTCATTCGGAGGTGGGGGTGGTAATGCCCGAATAGGAGGCGGAGGTGGCACTATGAGATTTGTTAGTGGAGGCTTAGAAGGAGAAACTTGATAAATTGCACCACATGCAATAAACAATGGCAACATAAGATAGAAAGAATAATCCTAATCGATCAAAAATTGAGAAATACCAGTTTTCTCTTACTTTTGGGATAGCCAGGCGCAGTTTTGGGAGATGGAGAAGGTGCCGGTGGTAAATCACTCTTCGAAGGAGGATTGGTGAAATGGGGTGGAGAAACCAAAGAGCCTGAGCAAGGACAGCATCGGATGTGAAAGTTTAATTGGGTGCCATTAAATAAAATGGCTCTAACATATTGAGAATGGGCCTACCTGGACTTGGTGATGGAGGAGCATTGTGTCTTTGTTTGTGTTTTGGAAGTGTAGCTGGAGCGGAAACTGGACCTAGCAGATATTAGGAAAAAAAGAATCAGAATCAAAGGGACAAATATGCAACCTATCCCCAAAATTCTAATTGGTCATCACATGATTCCCAAATGCAAATTCTAAACCACTTGACTTGTGGAACCTGGAGAAGAAGCTGAATGGTCGGAGAAAGGAGGAGGACTGCTAATTCTGTTCCCTCTCTTACGATGCATATTAGATGAGGGCAAGGGTGAATTTGCAGAAAAATGATGCCCTTTGCTGGAAGGTAATGGAGGAGGCAAAGGAGCATCAGCAGACATATGACCAGTTTTGTGTGGGGAAGGAGCTATGCCGCCAGATGAACCTGCACGAATAAATCTAAAAGTTAATGCTTAACTCTATTTTCACCAATTAGCCCACACAATCCTGAGTGCTGACTTAGCCACATCCATAAGCAATGATGAAAAGCTCACCTTTAGATGGCAAAGGTGAATGGCTTGGGGGTAGTACAGCCTTCCGAGCATGATGATGGTTAACAAATGAAGCTGGAGGTAAAGATGCAGGCGAATGATGCCCTTCGCTTGGAGGAGGAAAAAGAGAGGGAGCGGGAGCACTGGCTTTGTGCACAGAAGGAGATACAGCATCAAAAGAACCTGTTGCAGAAATTTCACTATTATTAGGACAAGATTCTTGTTGGCATTTAAGAACCGCATGCAGGTCATCCCTGTACCTTTAGGTGGATGTTGCATGGGAGGTAGATCAGTGGGAGCATTATTCGAGGGTGGAGCAGCAGGCATCTTGTCTTTTTTTTTCAGAGGAGTTGATGCAGGAGATATGTGGTGGCCTGCAATCTCACATAGAACAGATGAAGCATCATATTTGCTACGCAAAAATCAATCAGATTTGATAAAGATGGACAAAGATAAAGTGAGAAAGTCAGGAACAAGCAAGCCAGAGACACCAATCATATGATCATGGCTCCTCTACTTCTATATACCCAGTAGCACTTGAGAGATTTCTCATCAATCTTTTGAAACCATAAGAACAGAAAACTTGATGCCGAAAACATGTAAATATATAACCATATATATTACCAATAATCCGATTTTGTAGCTATATATATACCCTTTAGACGCAGTAAGCCACATCTCTTCTATGCCCAATGGCTTCAGAATTTCTCAGTACATCACTATACCTATATTTCAGTTGGTACCTGACGGAGATTCTTTAGGTGCATGTGGGTGGACCGACGGGGAATTTAGTATCCCCTCCTTTGACGGAGATGCTGCTGGTACTGCAATTAATTTATTAAGAGAAATAAACACCTTTAACAAAAAATGCTGTGTTAGAAAGGTAATTTGTTGATTATTATTTGTAGAGGCGCACCTGGTGGTATAGGTGGTGTGATATGAGCCATCATGGGACGTTCCGCTGGTGGACCTGGTCCTATTTTTCTCGGGGGAGATGGAAATGATGCTGTTATTGGAGATGAAAAGATCAAATATAGTCGGAGAA
The DNA here is from genome assembly GCA_014182555.1 of Eucalyptus erythrocorys. Classification (NCBI taxonomy): domain Eukaryota; kingdom Viridiplantae; phylum Streptophyta; class Magnoliopsida; order Myrtales; family Myrtaceae; genus Eucalyptus; species Eucalyptus erythrocorys. Next base: position 48,777,321 of record CM024599.1, on the reverse strand, counting down.
AATTAAATAGATATCATTAAAAGTGATATTGGAGATTATGTCCAGAGGCGCACCTGGTGGCATAGGTGGTGTGATATGAGGCATCATGGGACGTTCCACTGGTGGACTTTGTCCTATTTTTCTCGGGGGAGATGGAAATGATGCTGTTATTAGAGATGAACAGATCAAATATAGTAGAAGAAAATTAAATGAATATCATTAAAAATGCTAATCACCTACCTGGGACACTCGCTTCTGGGACAGGACTATGGACTACCGAATCATTTCTTTTGTGTCCAGCTGTTGGGGAAGTTACAGGAATACTATCATTGTCTACTGGTGAATATGCAGGTGGATGTTTTGTAGGTGTTAAAGTAGGAGCTGAACATCACAACGACAAAAGACAGCTCATGAATGACAATAATCGCGTGGACCAAAGGTAAAAGATACAGCAGAACAAATTGGTATGTACCAGGAGCTAAAGAGACTGCAGGAGTTACTTGTACTGGTGCCTTCTCAGGGGATTCACTTGGTGGGGGAGCCAAAGCCCCTCTTTCGATACTCATTGGTGGAGGTGCCAAGGGGTGCGAAAAAGATGAATTTGGATTACTTGGAGACAAAAATGGTACAAGTTCTGTGGTCTTCGGAGGCGGCGAAGCAGACAAAGGTGGTGACGCAAGTGGAGGTTGTGACATAGACCCTGATTGAGAAACGAGGCTTAAATTATATCAAGAAGGGTAAGGATCCAGCAGTTTTAAAGTCGCATACCACTGGGCTGAGATATGGAGCTTGGTGCATTTTCAACGGTGCTTCTTTGGTCTGGGGATGGCGAGGAAGAAAAAAGAGGTGGTGCTGCTAGTGGAGAGAACGAAGTTGACCCTGAATTGTGGAAAGAGAAACTCAATTATTCAAAAACCAACTGAAATTGAAAAATTTTCTGAAGACAGAAAAATTACCATGTGATGAACTTGGTGGGCTGCTATTGAGTGGCTTCATTTGATGGGCAGGAGGCTCTGCTTCTATTGGAGTAATAGCAGAGAAATTCTCGGTAGATGGAGATATGTTGTACCCTGAAAGGATTTGAAAAAGAAAAAACAAAACAAAACATTTGATGGACTATTAAACTACTCATGCAAAGATATGAAAGCTTAAAATCCATTTTGCTTTCAATTGGTCTGCGTAAGGATTGCATCTATGCTGATCTCGGTTTAGCAAGAACCAACTAAATGACAGCAAATAGTAAATTGAGAAAAGCCTACATAAATGAAGAAATACAGCATAAACATCTATGCAAACCATGCCTAATGGCCGTTCATAGGGTAAACCATGACCTACCAAAAATTTCCCAGATGGGAGAGCTCAGCTGTGAAGGAGATAATGCTGAAACCTACAAACTTTAATTCGGGAAAACATCGAACTAGAACTTGCAATTAAGGACCGCTTAGTGTGATTTTTACACAATACTGCATAGAACATAGCACATTGAAATCAACAGAAGAACAATAGCACGAATGATGGATCTGAATGCCTTTGCCAGATACCTCTCCTCAATTCATTCTCCGGCTTAGTCATTGCAGACAAATCACTAAATGCAACAGCACGACATTAGCAGTGAGCCAATGAAGGGACGGATTTGTGCGACTTTCTTTAAATACGAGACCTTACGATTGGCAAGTGAAATTTGATAAACCAAGACAGCGGTTACCATTGGATCAAACGTTAAAGTTCAGTAGCTGCATCAAGTGATCAAAATCACAGTCTAACAAGTAAAAAGGCAAGAAAATCTTTTGTACCTGCAGATCCCTGGACAGCTGAAGCAAAGCTGATGAAACAGAGCAGAACCAGCTGGACATTGATCACTTGCATCACCACCCCCATATCTCATTCAACACCGAATCCCAATCCTTACAATCCCAGCTCCCTCAACGAGGATCTTGATAACCAATAAACCCAAATACAGTATCGATAAAAAAAAAAAAAAAAAAAAATCAACTCTACAATAGGAGAAGATTGCTAAATCAACAGACTTGATAACACTTGAAGCGAGATTGAGGAGGAAGGGAATCAGATCAGCAAGCCAGAGACCCCCGCGTACAGTGAGAGCAAAGGAACGCAATAAATTCTCCTTTTTCTTCCCTTCCCTTTGGTGGAGGAAACACCAAAAAAGGCAAGAAGAGAGATTTAACAATCTCTCTGCGAATAAGCAACGTGCTCTGGAACCCGCAGAGGCTCTGACCACCATAAACGCCTCCCTCTCCACCAGCAAGAAATTAATTCCTCGAAACCGAAACCGACCCACGAATTGAAATGCCCTGTGTACTCCAAGCAACCCCAAGAACTGAACAGTTACAGACAAGAGACACCCTTCGCCACACGCGCGCAGAGAGAGAGAGAGAGAGAGAGAGAGAGAAGGAGGGAGGTGGGTTGGGATTATTTTATTCGGGGGAGTTTAGATTTGAGTGGAGTGTCAATGGGGAATAACACCAGACCAGAATCAATGTTTACTTAAGTTGAAGTTGGACTCCCGCACGAAGTTGGTCTGCATAATTTAATGGAGGGGGGAGAAGGGGCGGTTGTTTCTCAAGTCCTGACTGGTTTTGTTGTGTTCTTGTTCTTTCCCTGGCTTTTCATCTTCTTTTTCAAGCTCGATCTCGATGGTGATGGCGACCTCCTTTCGCTTTTGGGGAAGACGACAGTGTAGTGGCGAATTCATCCGCCTGACTCATCACCCACTATTCTGCTCCTCGCCGCGGATGATCCGGAGTCGGGAGAGAAAAAAGGTGAGAGGGATTTCATGGGAGGATACGATGTTTACCTGTCGTCCCCGACCTCTTTGCTTCAAGCAACAGTCGAAGACTTTTGGACGGGGATTGAAAAGCGACGGTTAAAAAGCAGGAAAAAAGAAGCAACAGTTAGAATTCACAGTAGAACTGAACATATATAAATATATATATGTAACTGATTTAATCCTTATTTTCATTAGTTAAGGAACCGACACCTGTGTTCAAATTAGGCACGATGGTTAGTGTTCGGTTTGCAAAGTGAAGACAGCTTTGTGTTTGGACCACCTATTCGGATTTTGACGTATTTTGTGCACAGCAATTTACCTATCTAAATTGGGTTTCGTGTGGCGATTTTTTTCCACGGAATCAATATTAAAATTCAGTTATATAATCAAGTTTACTGAGCAATCACGTCGGTCCAACCTAAAGTTGCTCGATAAAAGACTAGGGAGTCCACCCTTAATTGATCTAGTCTCTAGTTTTACTCGAGAACCAGCCTTACGAGTCAATACCCATTCCAAAAGTTTCAATATTGCTGTTGGAATTGTTTATTTTCCTTTGAATTGAAGGTTGAAAATGGAGATTCTAAAGACGTCATCGTTTGAAGGTAGCAGGTCTTGTTGAAGCACGTTGTCGGCTATATCTTTATACACAAAAGGTAGATCTGGTGGAGCAATCGCCTTCGTTTTAGTCAAACTAATGCACGAAAGAAGATACGATGACTACACCCTTCTTTACCCTTCGTATTCAATCATTTTGCATACGCACCATAAAATCAGCGTCGGCCAAGTTAAAATAACCTTTTCCTTTCCTTAAAATTGCTTCTCAAGACTTTGATAAGATATTGGAACTCAGGAATATGCTTTTAATATTCCGGAATATTGCGATTATGTCAAGAAAAAGGGCTAATAAGAAGAGAATAATATTTATGAGCAATTGATTATGTTGACATCATAACCTACTAGTAGACACCGACATTAAAGCGCCTCAAATTATAATGTCATTATATATATATATATATATATATTAATATCAATCCAAGAGGTTGGGACATATATCAATTTTATATAAGATCTCAAGAAGCTAAGTCCTTATATCACCATATTTAATTCTGTTTTGGGTTTAGGGACAATGGTGGGGTGGGTTCGAATAAAGGTTCCCTTCGTTTAGGAAAAAAATGAATAATTTAGAATCGTTCATATCGTTTATGAAAACGAATGGACGAAAAATATCTTCGTCGTCTATGAAAATGTTTGGATATAAACTTTTGTCGATGTGAAAATATTATTGATATCATTTATTGATATCCGAGTGTGTTTTGGCAATATGTGATATGAAAAAGAATTTTGGGTCGGCATTGACAATTAAAGGCTATATATAGTATAAATTACAGATTTTTTAATTGTATATTAATATTTGTTAATTCGAAATAGACAATCAAAAGGGGTTTGGACTCTCGTGCATTCAGTTGAATCGCTTGAGCGAAGTTCTTGAATACAAGACAAAGTTAGTCATTTCAAATGTCAAATTGGACATCTTTCGTTTCTTTCTAAGGTATTTGTGTCTTGTCATTATGTCGGAAAAAAAAGGAAGGAAGCTCCAAGAAGCAAACGAAAATTTTTTCATGTGCAATCATGAAGGTTGATTTGGAAATCTTACTGTTGTTTTGAGTGTGCATATCAAGCTTCAAGGTGGGCATCATGATCAGAATAGTTTTGCCCCAATTATTGTCTTGGCTCGTTGGCTTGGGAAACTTCGTGTTTAAATCAATCGAGTGCCAGCCTATATGCCTCACTAATCATCCAATTATTAGCTTGGTAGTATGACAATCCCACGATAGAAATTCTCCATTTTATGTGCTAGAATATTAATAGATATATAAAGCCCGGGATGTGTTTGGAGCATGTAATAGAAGTCCCATATCTTCATCCGAACATATCATCAATAGAGAGCTCAATTTCGAGCCTGTCAATACATATAGTTAGACTCACATTCACTAAAAAATTTAAATCAATGAATTATGAGTCAAATATTAACTACTAAAACACTTATTTGATATGGGATTTCTCTAATATAATTCGCATGTGCCTAGGTTTAGAATGTGTTTGGTAACATTTTTATTTTTAAGAATAAATTCTTTTCACAAATAGCTCTTTTCTATTTTTATTCCTTGAAACAATTTCTAAATAAAATAATGCATTTGGTAACTATATAAAATTTCTATTTTTGGAATAGAAAAAGAATAGGAAGGTATTTGGTATGATGCATAAGTTTTTTTTTTTTTTTTTGTAGAATTTCTTTTAATTTTTAATAATTTTTTGAAATCTTTTTCTTTTTTCCTTCTCTTGTTCTTCCTCCACCCATCGGCTACCAGCTGGCGATGCGCAGCGATGAACAGTGAGGGGTGATGGGTGGTGAAAAAGAACAATAAAAGAAAAAGAGAAAAGAAAGAAAATAACTTATTTCTGAAAATTGTTCCTGTGAATAATAAGTTATTTTTTTCTACTTATTCTTTCCGTTCAAATTTATTCCTTGGTTATTTTTCTATTTCGAATAACTGATGTTATCAAATTGATTTTTGTTTTTTTTTAAATTCCGGGAACAAAAAAGAAAAAAAACAGAGAAATAGAAATTTTACTATGCGGAGCCTTATTCCCTTTTAATTAAAATATCCTTTTGCATCAACTTATATTGACTTAATTTTTCTATGCCCAACTTCATCCGAGATAGGATTCAACATACAATTACAAGGAAATAGAGAGCAAAAACGTGAAAACAAATTTGAGATATAAGATTTTAACCTAGTTCATCTTTAAACTAGGTTTACGTCCAATAGAATATCCCTCAATTACAAAAGGAAAAGATTGCATAAACTTAGTAGTTATTCATGAGTCTAAACTCAAACTATCAGTAAAATATGAGCTCAAACTACAGGTACCTTGATCAAATTCATGCTGTGTTTTGAGTACAAAATACTTGCATCAAGTTGAGCTTGAGCTTCATACTATATTGTGAAGGCTATTTGGGATTCGCTTAAGTATTTGTCTTTTTAAATATATATATATATATATATATTTTAATACCAAGATGCTTGTTATTGGAAAATATTAACCCTCTTTTTTGCTGCATATACATAGGACGATTGGTATTAAATTGAAAAATCACATAAGCTAATAGCGTATTCTCTTCTCCCCGGGACTTTCACATGTACATCTTCTGTCGCCTCTTATTTTACGCGACACCTGATTAGGCTGTTGTCGGAGAATATTCTTCTTTATTTATAAATTTTCCACCGGCCCTAAATGCAATTCTTGGTGCCAGGCCAAGAAAGGGTTGAATGACGTAATAATTAAATACATGTGAAAGTCTCTTTTGGCATTATTGTGGTATTTTCGCGGGGATGGGGACAAGTCGCACCTAAAGGAACCCCACAGGAACCCCACGTACAATTGCGGTGGTCCAGTGGAAATCTTGGGAAAAACAAAAGGCTCCAAATCTTTTTGTCTTCCGTATTCTCTACATGCTCCAACACATATGAGAATAATGCTTATGTAAGGTTTGTATAAATCCACGTAGTTACATACGTTTATATATATATATATATATATATATATGTATGTATGTGTGTGTGTGAATTTTTCTTTTAGAAGTTTGTTGGGAAATTATGCTCGACCGAAGTTTTCAGCTTATTGGAAATGGTCAAATTTGTAGCTTAAAAGTTTAAGTAGACGAATATAAAGAGATCCCCTCTTGAGCAGCGCACAAAAAAGAATCGTGGCACAGCCTAGCTCCGACATCATATTAAGATGTTCAATTTAGAAATTTAAACCTATGAAGAGACGTGGGACGTTTTAATATATATATATATATATATATATATATATATATATATATATATATAAAAGTGAACTTTCAAAACCAAATATCCATATTATCCAAAAAAAAAAAAAAAATGCAGTGTTTTGACCAAATTCCCTACATCAACATGCAAATGCGTACAAGTTCAATCGAATGTGCCTCTACATGACATCCCTATGATAATCCAGGGGATTGTCTAAGACTATATAAATATTTTTGCTAGGACCAACTATACTGCTAGTAGAGTTGGCAAAATGGGTCATAAACCAATATTATGACTTATTTTTAGTTAAATAGGTTATATATAAGTTAAGTGAAAGTTAAATATGAGTCGAGAATGGAGTCCGAGAAAGTAAAACACAATAAGAAATAGGTCTAAATAGGTTATTAGAAAAGGAAACTTACTTTAAAGTTTGAACCCATAGCATTTTTTAACTTTTTAAAATATTTTTTATAAAAAATCGAAATTATAATTATTTTTCATATTTCAATTTTTTTTTTTTTTTCTTTCTTTTTCTTCCTTCCTTAGGCGACGGGCGACTTGCGACGGGCTAGGTGAGGCTTGAGCTCGTTGGCGGGTCCATTAAAGATAAAAATAATTAAATTCGATTAAAACTTATAATTATATTTTTAAAAAATTAAAATAGCTAAAAATTATATTTAAAAAATTAAAAATTCAATTAAAAATTATATTTTAAGTTTTAATCCAATTAGCATATAGTATAAATGGGTTTTCCTAGAATATTAATAAGTTTTAGCAATACAGATTGGGTTGAGTATATGTGGGATACAGATCGGGCCGGGTATGAGTCACTAAATTTATACTACAAGAATATGGATCAAAACGAGTTAAATGGATTAAATATGGATCAACCCATTTTCGACCCGACCCATACCCGACCGGACCCATTTATTTGCCACCCTAACTGCTAGCACCAATTCCACCATCCAATATTCAAGTAAGAGCCTGTCTTTGTCAAATGAATATGACTTGAGAGAATAGATGCTCTTAAACGTGAAAGTAATGATCTTCCCAAGCAGGCCGGATGTGTTCCTAAAGCTCCTATCTGATGGTTTTGTAGTTATTAGCAACAATCAGTCCGTGACTAAAAGAACTCTTTTCAAGAAATGATCATTTATAGTTAATTAAGTAAAATTGTTCCAAGGAATTTAATAGTAAAAGGTAAAGATTGGGACCACCAAGAGTGCTAATTTTGATGACAAGTTCTGCCCCAAAATTCGGAGAGGACTTAATGCAAGTAGTTCTCGTTTAGCTATCTTATGGTTTCTACTTTTCAACGCATGATTGAGGTGGATATACAGTTCCGCAAATTGAAACCTTTCGAAGCTTAAAATATTTCTTTTCTTTTAACTTTTATTAAGGCTGAAAAGGACCATATTTCAAATGAATATTCACACCATTTCAATTGATGATGCGAGGAATCAATTAGCTATAATGGAAATATATATTTAGTTAATTCATATGACCTTCGATATAAATTTCAGCATCAAATGTCCGAGGAGCTAGCCTTCCACTTTTAGACTTTATTTTCTCAAAAAGTGTCCCTTAGGGTATATATAAATAAGCAACAGGTTACACATCCACACAAAAGTGGATTATATAGGAAAAATTGTCTAAAAAATCTTAAACATATTGCATCGCGACTAATTAATTGCTAAAATTTTCAATTATGTCAATTAAGTCCCAAACATTTTGTTTATTTCTTAATATAGTCATTTCTGTCAAATTTTGGCCAAAAATTACAAACATGGTGGTCTAGTTGGTCCATCCTATGTGGCTGATCTGCATTAACAAGCATAATGTTTGTATTTTTAAGACTTCCCGTGAATTTTTCCTTTTTTTCCCTTTTCTTTTCCTTTTGCTTATGGCTAGTACTTGGTCATGGTCGGTGATCAACCATAAGCAAGGGTTGGACTTGCCTAGGTTGGCCATTCTAAATCTAGCAAGGGCTACAACACCCTTGTCGGGCAAGGGCGTCATGGCACTTGTCGGTACACATCGTCTAGGCTAGGGCACCTTGCTTATGGCAGGTTGTAGACCATGTCCAAGTATTGGTCATAGGCAATGAAAAGAAAAAGGGGGAAAAAAAGGAAATCAGAAAAATTTTGGAAAAAATTAAAAAAATTTCCACGTAAAATAACCAACATTCATATTAATGATTTGAGTCAAAATCGATCAAAATGACTATATTGATTAATTATGTAAAGATTTAAAATTAAATTAGTATAATTAAAAAGTTTGGAATTGAACTAATCATTGTGCAACAAAATCAGGATTTTTAAATAATTTTCTCGAATTATATAATAACAATATGATCAAATAGGAAAAAGGGTTTATATAAAAAAGGAGGTGGGGTGAGATGATGAAAAGGTAGGATGATTCAATGGATTCCACAAGCCCTAGTTTTTAAGATTAATTTAATGTCCTAGCTCATGCTGTGTTGGCTTTAAAAAAGAAAGATGCTTTATATTATTATGACTACATGCAAAGTGATGATGTGGTGGTGGTGATCACATGAGATCCTCACGTTTGGCCGCAAAAATAAAAGGCGAGATGCTAACAAGGCTCGTGAACCAAGAAAAAAATGGCAATTTTACTGTTCTCTGATGAGAAGTTCAAAAGGACAATTATAATCAGCGCCAAAAGCGAGACAAATCTTCATTCTCCAATAATGATGGCTTGGGGAGGTAATTTACATTGTTTAACCAGGCCACTCAAAAGCTTAGAGTGCGTGGTTACTAGTAAAAAAAAATTAACTCAATTAACCTTAAAAATGTTAAATTTCACGCTAAAATAGTTTGGTATACCCAACTAATACTTTGAATTCTGGTTGGGGATATTCTTAGGTTGCGGCCTATCAGCGCAAGCTTTAATTGATCATACATATTAAATTTGATGGTTGCAAATCAATCCACTCAAACCATGCACACTAATTTGAAAGGAAAAGCAAGATGAATTATAACCGTTAATTTGGATGAACGGACATGTATTGTGATCCTAACACATTTCAAAATCTCTCCGAAATTGTTATAGGTGGTATTGTCATAGTCAATTACGGGAAATTTTTTCGTTTACCATTGGGAAAAAAAAATCTCTACATATTAACTTTTGAGGAATGCCAAAATTTTAAACTTTTTACTAATTAATATTTTCTTATTAACTAAGTTGAAAATATCATATTTAATTTTTAGATGAATAAATCCCTTTGAATATCATCTTGGGTATTGTACATATAAGACGTGCCTAATAATTATTCTATTTCTATTCCAGAATTATTTTTCTATTTTAAACTTGTTTTTGGAACAATCCATTTAATAAAATTATTTCATTTTCCTTTTTTTGGAATATATTTCTACTCAAAAAATAGGTTTGGAACATAAATAAGAAGTAACAATTTTTTACTTTTCTATTTTTGGAATAGAAATGAGAAATAAAATCTATTCGTTCTCGCTATTAGTCGGTTACTTATCCGTCATCGCCGGCTGCCATTTGTTGTTCGTTCTTTGCCACACCTCTGCCGCCGTCGAAAAAATAAGAAATTTTGTGTCGTTATAAAATGAATTTTTATTCAGAAATAGAAATTTCGTGTCGTTATCAAATATATTTTTTTGTTTAGAAATTCATTCAAGAATAGAAATAATTTTTTTTTTTCAAAATTCAATCTCTTATTAAAATGATTATCATTCGCACCCATAACTTTTGATGTCTCGGCAATAGAACCAAAAAGGGCCAAGCTACGCATGTTCAGCTATCCCTAGTTTGGCATTACATTTATCACTCGTGAATGTAGACAAGCCACGTCAAAGCACCATACTCTATTATCCTGATTCCCTGTAATATGTGGTGGACCATTTCTCCATACGTTTGTCTGCAATATCCAACACATGCTCCGCAAAAAAACAAAAATAAAAACAATTATTTGCTTTGTCTCTTTTACCGTATCACTTTCGCCAAGAACAAAAAGAAAAAAAATATGGGAAAATGATGATATTTCGATTGTTATAGCAAAGGATAAGTCTCGATTAATCGAAGAACTTTAGTGAGAAAAAGATCGAATTAGTGAAAGGCAAGAACTTTAGGGGGGACCATCAAGGAGGGTTGAATCATGGAGTTCTTGCCAAATCCAACGTGAACTCGAGGCAAAGTAGGCCTTATTTCACTATCTTGATTTCAATGTATGCATACACAAATAATACACGTGGACGCTTTGTGTTGCTTTTGGCTTGCCTTTGTTAAGGCTGAAAAGGAACGTCCTTTAAACGGATGACCCCAGGAAGTACAAAGGCTTAATTTTCTCTCCTCCCCCACCAAAACCCCACCACACACTCCAAGCATCAAATTGCATTCTTGCGGCTCTAATAAGTTACGGGCCAAAGCCAGCGTGGCTTGTGCACACAATCTTGGGTCCAATTGAGTCATGCTCACTGAAATTTTGGATGTGCTAGAAATGTGTTGATCTCAAATTTCGTTTTGACCAAAAAAAAAAAAATTCGTTTTCGGAGCTATCCCTTAGGATTAGATTTTTTTTTTTTTTTTTTTTTTTTTTTTTTGGGTCAAACCCTTGGGATCAAGTTAAGATGCAATAACTCATCATGTATTACTAAGGTTGTCGTCTGTTGGCCTTCCTTGATCGGCCATTGGCACAACAACATAAGAGAGACTTGCGATACCATACTCCTCATATAACTTGATCAAATTTTCTAGGAAGTACATTGCAATTCATAACTGAATTTCAAATCACGGGCCAGATGGTTTGCCCTCTCCACAAAATCTATCTGATTTGCCCCAGCCCAAGAAAGAAGTTGGAATTAAGCTGAAAGGCCCATCTCACTAACCTGGACCAGTGTATGAGATATATATATATATATATATATATATTTTGGGTGGTCGGAACCAGTCTATAATGAGTTGATCCGACCTTGGGCTTATAATAATTGGGAAATTCAAGCTATTATTTAATCTTGATAGCCCTACTCATTCGAGAAAAAGCAGAACTTCGTCCGTGTGCAGGGGCTTAGACTAAACCCATTCATTGACCATGAAAATCATGCCTATGAACACAACCTAGATGCAATGGAGTCTGATCTTGGAGTCTATCGAACCCAACCTCAATCACATATTTCATCACAAGTTGAAACACAATGATGGCCACCATATAAACATACATTTAAACATAATTGATAATTCTCAATAAGTACCCAAGAAGACCAACATCTCGATTTATCTGATTTGTACATGGAGTTGAACAAATCGTTTAACAACATGTATTTTATACCTCATCATTCGTAATAAAATAAGTAAAGATCTCTCTCTCCGTTTTTTTTCTTTTTTTTTGCACAACATGATTTATGTTCTAAAGCGAAGTATTTCTAAGTGAATTGAGCAATCAGTAACAAACTCAAGACATGACAAAGAAAAAACAACTTTAGCAATTAAATTGATGAATTAATTCCTGTAATTCCATAGGGATAATTACCATAAAAATGCTAAATCTTTCAATTTAGCCTATTTAGTTCTAAACTATATGATGATTTGCTAATATAGTCTTTTTGGCCTATTTTAGTTGGAAATTGCAAACGTGAACGTTAGCCATTCTACGTTGCATGATATATGCTGATGTAGACAATTTGCACAATTTTTTTTTTTTTTTTTTTATGAATCTTATATTATTTTTCCCATGGTTGGAAAAAAAGAAGAAGAAAGAATGGAAAAATAGTAACAATAAAAAATTAAGAATAATCATGAAAAAATTGCAAAAAATTATCCATGCACCAAGTATGCTACATAAGATGGTTGACATCCACATTAATATTTCTTGACCAAAATTGAACAGATAGAATATATTGGTAAATTGTCAAAAATTTTAGAGCAAAATTAATCAAATTAAAAGGTTTGAAACTGAATTGTTCACCATACAATAGGTTTAGAACTTTTTAAGTATTTTTTCTTAATTCTGCGGGGTTACATTTATTCTAACAAAATGTGATTCAATTTCGATAAATATTTCATATTTTTCTCTAGTGCTCCTTTTCTTCAACCCCCCACTTGGAATCCAATTCCTCCTCCTTTTCCTTTTCTTGTATGGGGTGATTAGAACTTACGAATCCCCAAGGATCGAATTCTTAAAGGCCGAAACCGTTAGAATCTTAAGAAAACATGATATTAATACTTATGTATTGGATGTCAAGTAGAGTTCGAATTTTTCGACTTTCTATTCAAATTGAACTCAATCATGATATCATCCTTATCAAATTTGAGCCCTGTTTCGAGTACTGAGTATGTTTGTCAAGTCAAGCTTAAGCTTTATATCATATCGGCTAGGACTTAATTCATCCTCTTGTAGCCCTTGCCTATGTAAACAAATTGTGAAGCCGCACTCGAGGATATTTCAAAGTATATGTCTCTTCAAAATTTATCTTGTTATTTAGGCATCATTTATCTTGTGGAAAATGAATGATTTGAAAAACATTGTACTGAAAATAATCACTTATATCACTTGAAATAATTAGTCAATGAAAAATATTTTCATTATTAGCAACAATTTATGTTTAAGCAATTTCGTAAATAATGAAATTATTTTCGTTCGTTCATTTTTTTAAGGAGACATGAGTGATTAATTTTATTCTAAATCATTTATTTTTGGTGAAACAAATCTACCTTAAAAAATTTCTCTCGTTTTTTGCTGCATATTTTTTTTTGCTTGGTATTAAATGAATAATCAAATTAGCTATGACTGGGTTCTCTCCTCCCCACCCAGGACTCACATGTACATATTTTGCCATATCTTTTAGATTCATGCGGCACATGATTGATGCCACTCCAAAGAATTTATCTTGGAAATATATTTGTTGGAGCATATCTTCTTATCTAAAAATTTGGGAAAAATAATATTATAATTGTCAGAACTTTCGTAGGGTGTTTACTTCAATTTTATAACTTTTTTTTTAATCACTTGAATGCCTTAACTTCTAAAAAATATTCAACTGGAGTGTCATAACATTTTAAGAAAACGTGAAAATCTTACATAGCATGACACTTATAGTGAATGTACAAAAGTTATGGCCATTATGTGATCAATTGAACGGAATGGTCTTCAAATGAATGTATTTTTTGAATTCATAGCACTTAAATAAATAATTTTTTAGTCATCTTGTTATTCGGGTGATTGGAATTTTTTTTTTAATGGTAATCAAGCAAGTTTCACAAGAAAGTTATGACACTTGTGGAGTCATTATCCTAACTACCATATTTTAAGATATTTGTCAAGATATAGTGATAATTATTAGTAATTATCAAATATATAATAAAAAAAAGATACTTACCTTAAATCATTGGAGTTCTCTTTGCATTTAGGAAGCTGCTTCGGAGACATTAGTTGCAGCATCGAACTTAGGGTTGTACTTTGTTGCCGCGAGGATCATCTTGGTCAATCCTTTTGGTGCAGATGCACGAACTAATGAGAACTCACTGGCTGAGCTTACCTTTAAAAAGCGTCCAAGAGTTCCTTTCTTGGCAATTCTCCACAGCGTCATCAACGTACTACCATGATGCGAAATCCAAATAAGCTCCAAGTAAAATTGAATACGTAGCTTATGAGATCACTAATTCCCTTCATTGTAGCTTGAAAAAAATAGAAGAGTTAAAGAGAAGGGCTAATGGGTATTCCGGGTGCATAAATAAGATGGGTAAAGATGACAAGATAAGTGCAACGATGGCAAAACTTGTGAATAAGTTTTGGAAATTATTGGAATTTTTTGTTAGGGTTCAAGTGGCATTTGAGTCGATTTTCGTGTAACTCGAGGTGTCTACCTTTCCATATAATCTTTAAGAATGCACCCTGCCATATTGATATGACGTATTTAGAATCTTATTTTTGAAGTGCTACCAACAAGCCTTGAATACAAGATTGAAAAAAAGGAGCAAACTCCTTTATACATACACACACACATACATAGATAATATATGATAGAATTGCACATTGGTAAGATCTAATTGCTACTCTCTGTCACCATAAGTCATTTTGTTCCAATATTGGTTTAAATTCTTTCATTTTCACAACATCACCTATTCACTCCTCTTCTAGGTCATAGTTTTAGTTATAACATATTTTGCATGAAAGCATTTTCTTTAAGAATATTCTGCATTGAATCAGATGGAAGATTCTTGGGTTTTTGGGCCAATCAAAAGTGAGGTGCCCCTTTTTTACGATAGCTTTATTTGGCTAGAGGCTTTTAATTTAACTTACCTAAATAATGTTCCCGAGCCCAACAAAGAAGTGGCTTAACTTGATAAAGACTCCGTTACTTTCAAAATCAAAAGTTGAAAATTTTCCATTTTACATTCATATTTTTTCATGAAAGGTTTTTCTTTAGAAAGATTCTACCTTGAATCAAAGAAAAGTTCCTTACTTGTGATTCTTACCTTTACCAAAAAAAAAAAAAAAAAAAAGTTCCTTACTTGTGTTTTTGGACAAGACAAAGGTGAGGCATCTGTCTTTGCTGATTGTTTTCTGCTGTTAAAGGTGTGCAAATTAACCTACCTAAATAGCTTTCCTAACTATGAGAAAGATGTGTCTTAACTTGGTAAATACTTCACTGATGTATAAAATCAAAAATTGGAAAATTTCCATTTTATAATAATATTCTGTGCTAGAGCTATTTCTTTAAAATAATTCTGCCTTGAATTGAATAAAAATTTCTTATCTGTGTTGTTAGGCCAAACAAAAGTGAGGCACTTGCTCTGCCGATAATTCTATTTGGCTAAAGGCTTGAAAATGAATTTGCTCAATAGCTTTCCAGAACTCAAGAAAGAAATGGTTTAACTTCGTAAAGACTCCATTGGGGTCTAAAACCAAAAATTGGAAAATTTCCATTTTACAACTACATTTGGCGTGAAAGCTTTTTCTTTAGAAAGACTTTTCTTGAATCGAATGGAAGTTCTTTGTATGTGTTTTTGGGCCAAACAAAAATGAGGTGCCCCTTTTTATTGATAGTTTTATTAGGCTAGAAGCTCTTGCCTTGATAGCTTTGCTAGGCACGAGAAAGAGGTTCTTAACTTGGTAAAGACTCCATTGATGTCTAAAATTGGAAATTGAAAGTTTTCCATCTTACATCTACATTTTGCATGAAAGATTTTTCTTTAGAGAGATTCTACTTTGAATCGAATTGAAGTTCTTGATTATGATTTTAGGCCAAACAAAAGTGAGGTGCTTGTTTTTGGCGATAGCTTTATTCAACTAAAGTCTTGCAAATTAATTTGCCTGAAAGCTTTCCTGGGTGGGAGAAAGAAGAGGCTTAACATGGTAAGGACTCCATTGGTGTCTAAAATTGAAAATTGAAAAATGTTCCATTTTACATCTATACTTTGCGTGAAAACTTTTTCTTTAGAAAGATTATGCCTTGAATTGAATGGAAGCTTCTTGCTTGTGTTTCTGGGCAAAAAAGTGAGGCGCCCATTTTTGCTGATAGCTTTATTTAGATAAAGACTTGGAAATTAGAGTAGCTTTCTTTAGCCAAAGAAAAAAAGGGGCTTTACTTGGTATAGACTCAATTGTTGTCTAAAACTAGAAATTAAAAATTTTCCATCTTACATCTACATTTTGTATACTTCTTTAGAAAGATTTTGCCTAGAATTGAATGGAAGTTCCTTGCGTGTGTTTTTGGGCCAGACAAAAGTGAGGTACCCATTTTTGTTGATAGCTTTATTTGGCTAAAGGGATATGTACCAGAAAATGATTATGGATCAGCTTTTCTTATGCAAAAGGAACTTCAATGGCTTAAGGTTGGTTCACCATATTTGCTTGCTACTCTTTAATTTACTTACATTCACATTAATAGACGTCCTCTCATTTCTATAGGTACTTGAAGATAGGTGCTCTCCTTTAATTAAATGTCTGAAATTTAAGGTTGGTTCACCTTTATTTGTTTTGCCACTCTTTTGTGCTCTTTAATTTACTTTTGTGTTGATAGATGATGGCGAAGAAAGATAAGAGCGGCCTTTCTTCTAAATGTCTAAAATGGGCACCAAAAAAAGAAAGGAGAGGGAAAACATATTGGGAAGTTTTTGTAGAACTACACAAAGATTTGTTTAAAGAGGCAAGAGAATTGAGGAAGGATACATCAACATTTTGTAGCGTTGTAGCAACACTCATCGCTACAATAGTTTTTGCTACTGCTTTTACAATACCTGGAGGCAACAACGGTACAGGGATCCCAATCTTTCTAAGGAAGGGTTCATTCATGTTATTCGCGGTTGCGAACGCTTTAGCTCTCTTCTCCTCTGTCACTGCCACCTTGATGTTCTTGGCTATTGTAACTTCACACTATACGGCAAAAGACTACCTCCAATCTCTACCCAAAAAAATGATGTTAGGCCTCACGTTTCTCTTTCTCTCTTTGGCCTTTATGCTTGTGGCTTTTGGCTTTGCTCTTACAATTGTCCTAAGCAAATGATGGAATTGAATTTAAACCCCCATTACTTTGTTGGCTACCATCCTTGTCATATTGTTCGTAATCCTACAGCTTCCGTTGTACGTTGAAATGGTTGAATCCACCTATCGACCTCGCCTTTATCATCCTGTGAACATTTGTCAATTATTTGTGCTATTATTATTGAACAAGGACATCTGTGACGTGATCTTTATTTGCACTTGTTTTTGTGTGTGAAATGTGAATATCATGGTGTTTGCTCATGTTTTGAGACCATTTTGGTATGAAATTAGCTACACCTATGTGAAAGTTTAATGTATGCAGTCAAGTGCACACCTTACCTCTGCGTGTTATTTTATTTGGCTTTGACCTCAGCCATCGTAGTAGCGTTGACCATCGATTCCTCTGGCACATTCATGATCCTCATGCTCCGCTTATCATCCACCCCATCACACCTTCCTAACTGCTCACCTAGCAACTATGCGCGACATCCGTCAACACTAACACCACCAACTCCATAAAAAACATAACCATCAAAATCCCACACTCCAACCTCGCGAGGGCTTTTAGCCACTTTCAGGTCTCTCTGTGATCATAGTAGCGAAAGGCTTGACATTCCTTTTAGCGAATAACACTAGGACACCGACCATCTACCCAGATAGTAAAGTGAGGAGGGTCAATGTACCTGGATGCAATGGACATCCAGAGATGTTATGGCCAAACATCATAAAACAAATTGCCTACGACCTAACATATACCTCAGCATGTGCCTCTCAAGATTGAAAGTCCAACGATAGTATGCGAGAGCAAAGTTTGTTTTGAATTAACCTTGTGATGCTAAGATTGAGGTTTCGGGGAATAGGATACCCATGCTTATGTTGCTCAGAATTTGTTGATCTTATGTTGCTTTAGACAAACATTTAGGACGGATACATTTATAATTAATCAAAGGATACAAGGTAGGAAACCAAAGGAACCATGTGAATAAGAGAGGAGTTTTCTGACCCGAAGGTTCCCATGACACGTTTACAGATGCATCTTTTTTCCTCATCCATAACGGTCGAGTTGAATCCAAATTCAGACATTTCGGGCATAAACTCACGATCCAATAATATGTTGCTGGCCTTGAAGTCTCTATGTATGACGTGATGAAGCAAATCGGCTAAACCGCGAATAGCACTAATCTAGGGCCAGCTTCCCTAAGATAATTACCAAAAAAATCATAAACATATTACATTATATCAATTCAATCATAAACATTTCAATTATATTAATTTAATTTTAAACACTTTCACGTTTTGTCAATCGAATCTATCTGACTAATTTTGACCAGAAATCATTGGTATAGACGTCTGTCGTCTCATGTAGCATGGTTGCATGGCCCTCGCCTAGTGGTCGCTAAGGGTCGACCAACCCTTGCCTAGTGGTTGGGGAGAGTTGCTCGGCCCTCACTAGGCTTGGAAGGAAAAAAAAAAAAAAAAGAAAACAAAACAATTTATTTTAAAGTATTATTAAAATTGTTCATGTCAACGTCAATTATGCTATATAGGATAGTTAACATCCACATCAATGATTTTCAGCTAAAGTGGACCTGATGTATTCAATTAGTAAAACATGAAAATGTTTAAGACTTAATTGACAAAATTGAAAGGTTCACAGGTATAATACTTTTTAAACAATTTTCCCTCTTATCTCGACTCAACTCGATCTCACCCCTTGCCTAAACAATTCTGTGAAGCTGCCATTTAGGATTATTTAAACTATATGTCTCTTTATATATATTTATAGACACACATATGCTTGTTATTTTAAATTTGCCCGCTTGTTTGCCCCTTATATATGATGCTTAGTACATAGTTGTTGCAACCTACCTTTTCTGTCCCAGAGGGGAAAGGACATATGTTTAGAGATATTGCTTAAAAGTGGGCCCACGACTTTCGCTTAGGCGCGGGCTCTCCCAAGTTCATACCTCGCGCACAACGTTAGGGTATTTAATTTTTGCTTCAAATGATACTATGAGGATTTTTAAATGAAAAGTCGCCATTTGCCTATTGAAGTCAGTTAGAAATCAAATAAGGCATTGGAGTATACTTTACTTCTTACATAACTAGAGAATCTAAATTTAGTATCTTGATTATATTAATTAATCAACTAATGCCCTTTTGGTACCTAACCTTGTTCAATTGAAGAAAATTTTTGTCATGCATTCGGGATTAAATTTAAGCTTGTCCATCAACATATGAGGTGATTATGCAAGTGCATAATTATTAAAATGACAACATATTGAAAGTGCGCAATTAAAGACATTTGTCTTAAAAAGAAACATTCAAACCTTATTGTAAAGCCCCTAAGTTTGTTCAATTTTGAGCAGAATTTTTATCCTAGATTTTCCCACACTTTTAGGAGAAAACTATCCAAAAACTATTTTTTAACCATTTTCGAGGAATTCTATTTTTTAACCACCTGGGATTCGCCTCACGTGGCCACCCTTCCAACATGGAAGGGGGAGGTGAGGTTGAGCCCCCACCTTCTCGAGGAGAGATAGGGTGGAGACGCGCGAGTTTCGGGAGTGGATTTAGACTCCCACGCCTTGCAAGAGACGGGGCAAAAGTCGAGTGAGTGTAGAATAGGTATAGAGTAGAGACTTTGACCAAAAAAAAAAAAAAAACCATTTTCGAGGAATTCTATTTTTTTGAAATTTTTTTGGATTTTTTTTTTTGGACTTTTAGGGATTTTCAATTAATCTAAAATTTGAAAATTTTCTATTTTTCAAATATTTTTTTATAAATTTTCTGAATTTTAAATATTTTATTCTAATTTTTAAATTTTTATGATTTCTTTTTCTAATGTTTTTCATGAATTTTAAAACTTTTAAAAGGAGGAAAGAAATTCGGGCCAGGTGACCAGCCCTAGAGCCCATTCCGAATTAAGCCAAGTCAGCTCATAAAATTCTTAGCCCACTCGGAGCCTCCAGCCCATTTTTATTTTCTATTCTCGCCCCAGCCATCTCCAGCCCACAAAAAATATCATTTTAACACCAAAATCTTCCAGTGCTATTATAACTGGAGCTGAGCCCATACTCAACAAGCTAATTTTGAGCCCACGTCCACCATAGCCCAAACACGTTCTAGCCCAAAACTAATTAATCAATTAAACCCATGCAAATTCACTCCTTCCCATTTTGTCTTTTCTCTTCGTTTTATTACCTATTTCTATTTATTTTTCTTTCACCCCCACCGATTGGCTCTCAGTTTCATTCATGTAACACAAACCTGAAGCACCTAAGAACTAACCGGGAAAATAGACAAACTTCAATGAACAATAACTTGCAGACATCATACTGAATACGCCACATACGGATGGGACAATACCATCACCGATCGACTCCGGGAATGTAAGACGTAGGACAAAGAGAATAGCAAAGATGCAAGAAAAGAAAAACTCAACCATGAAAAGGACGTTAAAGAAAACAACTAAGGTGGCTTACTCCCGACCAACGTGCTTCCAGGTTAGACAAAAAAACGCTACTTTGCACAGGGCTCTTATAGGCATTTCGTCGAACAGGTTATATGCGTGGATTAGGGAGAAGATGTTGACCATTTCATAATGGGAGTCGCACCCACATTCGAAGGACATCATCACTAGACGACCCAAAATGAACACATCAGCCTACCCCAAGCACAGCACGCCTATAGACCACATCAAAGAAGAATCGAGAAGCAGGGCAAGACAGCGAAAGGTTCATGGAACGGGCGTACAATCGCGAGGGAGCCTACAGTTTCGGCAAAACAGACATGGCTTTCGAGGACATCACAGGAACATTTCATCGAACGTTTGAGGCGCACAGCACAGGCTAAAAGGGGAAAAACCGACCAACTCGCGCTAGGGCTGGTAACAACCACCACAGACAAACAGACGGCGTGGGCCGGAGCTTGCGACCATAGGGACAAGACACACAAACGGCGTGGGCCGAAGTTCGTGTGAGCCGGAAGGCCGCGAGCTCCGGCCCGGCGTGCCCAAAAACAGGGCAAACGCAAGGCCGGGGCTTACCGGAGCTTCAAGCGTGGGAGATGAGGCACAACGGCGGGTCGTCGGCTGCGATTCTAGCATGGCTGCCGGCGGTTGTTAGATTTCTTATAATTCTTTATACGAAAATTCATAATAAAACGAAGATCTTTGATCTTCATGATTTTCACAAATACATGAAAAACATACCTTTGTCCATAGCGTTGCCGTTGAATTCGATTCTGGTGAAGAAATCCAATTTCTCTCCCTTAACCCACTATTTCTTTCTATATTTAATTGATGGAGAAGAAAATATGTTCATTGTGTGGGTGGAAAGAGGACCGGACCTTTTTATACTTTCATTGAAAAGGTGTCTTCCATCAAAGCAATATACCTTTTTATTTAATTAACCGCAACTTCGTAACCAATAATTATTTATTTATTTTATAGCATTTCAATAATTTTATTAAATCATATAATAAAAATAATATGATGTGGGCTACAATAATTTTATAGCGGTCTCTCCCTCCAGCTCCTTTCCCTCGCTCGAACTCTCACTCACAATACACACTCTCTCTCGAGCTCTCTCTTTCCCTGGTTTCTCGCCAAAAAGGACGCCCCCCAGGATCAAGCCAACACTCCTTTCTCTGGACACCTCTCTACCTCGAGCTCCCTCTCGGATTTTGCTCTCTGAACCGAGGCCTCTCTCTCGGTCTCTCCTCTGTTTTTCACCAGAAAGACCCCCCCTCTCCAGCTCTCTCTCTCTCTCTCTCTCTCTCTCTGCTTTATCCCTCTCTCAGTTCTCTCTAACTCATTCTGCGACGCCATCTGCCCCAACCGATTGTCCTGGCCGAGTGTCCCGCGAGACGTTCTCCTCGGCTCGTCCTTCCTCTCGTACACCGTCCTCGCGTCCGTGCTTCTGTGTCCGCCAAGCTCTCGTACAAAACGAGGGAGAAGCGAGGAGAGAAGGAGAAGAAGAGAAGGGGGCCGGGCTGGCAAAAGGGAAAGGTGGGCCGGCCCGCTGGGGGGAGAGAGAAGGGAAGAGGGAGAAAAAAAAAAAAAAAAAAAGGGGGAGGGGGCCGGGCAGGCCCAACCCTAGCCCGGCCCTATTCCCTTTTTCGAATTTTCTTAAAAAATAAAATTATTTTTATTTTTATTTTTTAAAGTTTTGATACTAGTTATGCAAATGTTCCTAATATTTATATGTGGGTGCACTTTAATGAAAATTAATTTTTTACTTAGGGATTATAAATTAATAGCGATTAAGCCCTAAATAAATAAGCAAAATTTAGGTGTTAACAATAGTTTGTCATATCTTATTGATTCACTGGCATATGATGGATACCACCCCAAAGAACTCATTTTAGAAATATATATGCCCAAGAATACCTTATTATTTATAAAATTTATCAAAGAAAGTACACAACCCTTACAAATCGATCGGGATCCGAATCAAGCCAACCTAATTGTGTTTCGGTCATCTTTAGGTTGTGTCACGATTTAGGTCAAAGAAAGTACACAACCCTTGCAGCTCAATTCAGTTTGGGTGTAATGAAAACTTGACCCCAAACAAATTGTCAACGACCAATTCTTTAAAATACTTATCAAAGAGTTTGTCCAACTGAATTTGCAATTGATTGTCCTACAAAGTAATTTCATCAAGAGCAAAGGGAAAAACAAATGGGTTCCGAATAGTTAATTACTCATCATTGAGAGACTACATAAGACTCATCCTTCTAAGATATGATCCTCAAATCAGTTAATTCACTGTAGTCATCTCCAAACAAGAAAGCGTGTTATGAAGAAAAAATAACATATCAATAGAAATGGCATCACTATTATGACGAAGTGCAAAGATAATATTGTAGAAGAAAAATTCACTAACAAACACATTGTCCAAGATTCATGCATGGTGGAATGTTCTTTCCACAAGTGCAAGAAAAAAATAATATGAGTGTGAAAAATTCCAACCGCTAAGTCCAATAAATTTTAATCGATATTCTTTATTTAAAGATAAAACCATGTAATGCATCAGCATGATAAAAGGTAAAAATGCTATAGACTTGTATCTTGTATCAATTGTAATGTATAAATTAATTGTATCAACTGATGAAATTGATTTATTTAATTTATTTTTTTCTGTTTATGTATAGTTTTAATTGAATTACTACGTGTGATTGTGAAGATACATAAAATTTCATATAAACTAAATTTATGAATGATAACGCAAATAAGATAAATGGCTATGAGAAACAATAACTCACTAAAAAACACATTTTTTAAGATATGAAAGTTAGAAGGTCCATAAAAACTAATTCATGACACAATATTTATCTCAAAAAGAACTCAAAAATTTTGTTAGGTTTAAAGTTAAAATTTTTTTGGTATTATCAGACCTTGGTCGATGGATCCTCTCATGCTTTGAGTCAGTTGATCATCGCCATGTATCATGTATTTTAGTTAGACACCGCCCATTGAAAACTCAAGATCAATGGCCTCATTTGACGTTCTGTTAATAGGACTCCTGGGTCAATTGCGTTGTCATGACCTATTGAAGAGCTTGCGATTGCATCTTATGGGTTAAGCATATTTTCATTAGATTTTTTTTTTCAAATTTTGGTTTTGGTAATCAAATTAACAATTCAATCGGACTTGAATTTCTATGAACTAAAAGTTACGCCATATTTTTGTCTTTTACTTTGAGACGCCTAAAGTCATAATCCATGATGGGACGTCACCTTACTTTTTGTTGAGCACGTGCAATGACGTCATACAGACTTCTGAGAAGAGGCGAGGACGTAACACATCATCCTTGACTTTAATGCCATGTTTTAAGTCCACCCGGCGTCGGGCCAAAAAAGTGTCGCGCATAAGAAGTCGTTGTTGGACACGTGCACAATTAGAGAAGAACCCTAAATAATTTCATTCATACATGCTCATTTTCAGATATGAAAAAGGTTTCAGTTTTGCATTTCTTATTTTAGGCCCTAAAAAATTCCCAATTTTAGATCGAATCTGAATTTTGTCACAATTTCTCTTTATCTAAAAAATTAATCAATTTTCACTATAAGCCCAAATTTACCCACGCGTTAGAAGATGTGCATTTATCAAAATATCTACATTAACGGTAGCTTCCTGATGGTGATAATTTTGAAAAACTCAATGATAATTTTACATAGAGGGTTAACAGAGATAGATTCGGGACTAAAGTGAAAATTAGTGATTTATTTTTAAACAAAAAAGTTTGAGTTATAATTATAATTATACCTAAAGTTGAGGGTTTTTTAGGGCCTAAAACGAAGTACGCCAAACTGAGACCTTTTCTCATAGAAGGGAAAGGATGTTTTAAGCTATAAACTAAATTTTCAATACATATCCAGCTTAAGAGTTGACAAAACAAAAAATCTTCTTAATAAGATGCTAATGCCTCGCACAAACACATGCATATTCTCAAATTTGAATGGATCTCATTCACATAAACTATAAGCCACCTAACCCATTCTTGAACTCATATTTGATGAGATGATTTATTACATGTATTAGTTATATTCGGTATATAGGTTACAAATAGGTTTAGAATGGTAAAGTCCAAAACAATATGAACGTTAGATGGTTTTACAATTTATTTAAATCCAACAATCTTTTATGACTGTCTTTAGTCCTCACTCACACTGCGCTCTCATCTTAGTTTATCTATGAGTTTTCCTAGATTGAGTTAAATACAAAAATATTTTAGTAATGAATCGGGTTGGGTATGATCAATAAATTTGTAGTGCATAGAAATGTGTTAGTTTAGGTCGAATCATTTTCGACACGATTCGACCCATTCACTTAATAGGTTTAACTACAATACACCCTAGACATTAAAGGAAAAGGGACTACCTGAATATTGATATAAATGGTCTATGAATTTTAGCCAAATATGCAATGTACTCAGTGAACTTTTAATTCATTCAATATAATCCCTTAACTTTAGTCTGCTATTTAATGTGGTTCATGAACTTTTAATTTGTTCAATTGTAGTTTTTGGACTTTTGATACTTATTTAATATAGTCCATATTGCACTAAAGTTAAGGGATTATATTTAAAAAAATTAAAAATTTATGAATTATATTATATATTAGATAAAATTTTAGAGATTAATTATGTCATCATCCCGATTAAGAATGATTGGACTCTATCCCTCGATCACATTGAAAATCAACCTTGGAGTCCGTGAAAATTACTAGGGTGCCCTCGTGAGCGAGTCAAAAGTTTTCGGTCATTCTCCTATACCTTCACTTCCATGCAGATACATTCTCTCTTATCTCTACCCATCAGTTCACTTATCTTAGCAAGTGTCGTAATTCATGTCAGGACACGCCCAACTTCCCTCTCTTGGTGATGTAAGCAATGACGTCATACAAATGTCGGATCCTTGACTTCAATGACATCTTTAAGTCGTCCCGCGTTGGGCCAAACAGGGCTGTACACAGATGTCATGTTTAGTTGTAGAAGGATCCTCAATAATTTCATATGTAATTGCAAATTTTCAAACTTGCCCAGGTCCAATCCCAGGGTACATGGAAAAAACATTCCGTCCTTTTTTTATTTATAAATATTAAATAATTTCATTGATTAACTTTCCATCCAAAATTTTTGTCCTCCCTATTTTCCTTACTTTTTAAAAATAACCATAAATTCCATATTTAGTAAACTGGGTCCATTGTGAGTAGGGCTATTTAGCATTCCAATTATTCTATTCTTAGAAAAAATTCTAATATTAAGATTTTGAGAATACTTAATTAACCCATTTTTGAACTCATATTTGATGATATGATTTATTACATGTATTAGTTACATTCAGTATATAGGTTACAAATAGGTTTAGAATGGAAAAGTCCAGGATAATATGAATGTTAGATGGTTTTACAACTTATTTAAACCCGACAATCTTTTATGACTGTCTCTTGCCCTCACTCACACTGCGCTCTCATCTTAGTTTATCTATGAGTTTTCCTAGATTGGGTTAAATACAAAAATATTTTAGTAATGAATCGGGTTGGGCATGGTCAGTAAATTTGTAGTGCATAGAAATGGGTTAGTTTAGGTTGAATCATTTTCGACTCGATTTAACCCATTCACTTAACAGGTTTAACTACAAAACACCCTAGACATTAAAGGAAAAAGGACTACCTTGTCCTAATTAGGTGGACAAAAAGGAAAATTGATATAAATAGTCTCTAAATTTTAGCCAAATATGCAATGTGTTCAATGAACTTTTACTTTGTTCAATATAATCCCTTAACTTAGTCCGCTATTTAATATGGTTCATGAACTTTTAATTTGTTCAATTGTAGTTTTTGGACATTTGATACTTATTCAATATAGTTCATATTGCACTAAAGTTAAGGGATTATATTAAAAAAATTAAAAATTTATGAATTATATTATACATTAGACAAAATTTTAGAGATTAATTATGTCATTATCCCGACTAGGAATGATTGGACTCTCTCCCTCACTCACATTGAAAATCACCCTTGGAGTTCATGAAAATTACTAGGGTGTCCTCATGATCGAGTCAAAAGTTTTTGGTCATTCTCCTATACCTTCACTTCCATGCAGATAGCTTCTCTTTTATCTCTACCCATCAATTCACTTATCTTAGCAAGTGTCGCAATTCATGTCAGGACACGCCCAACTTCCCTCTCTTGATGATGTAAGCAATGACGTCATACAAATGTCTCATCCTTGACTTCAATGACATCTTTAAGTCGTCCCGCATTGGACCAAACAGGGCTGTACACAGATGTCATGTTTAGTTGCAGAAGGATCCTCAATAATTTCATATGTAATTGCAAATTTTCAAACTTGCCCGGGTCCAATCCCACGGTACATGGAAAAAACATTCCGTCTGATTTATTTATTTATAAATATTAAATAATTTTATTGATTAACTTTCCATCCAAAATTTTTGTCCTCCTCATTTTTCTTACTTTTAAAAAATAAGCCTAAATTCCATATTTAGTAAACTAGGTCCAATGTGAGTAGGGCTATTTAGCCATTCCAATTATTCTATTCTTAGAAAAAATTCTGATATTAAGATTTTGAGAATACTTAATTAACCCATTTTTGAACTCATATTTGATGAGATGATTTATTACATGTATTAGTTATATTCAGTATATAGGTTACAAATAGGTTTAGAATGGTAAAGTCCAAAATAATATGAATGTTAGATGGTTTTACAACTTACTTAAATTCAACAATCTTTTATGACTGTCTCTTGCCCTCACTCACACTGCGCTCTCATCTTAGTTTATCTATGAGTTTTCCTAGATTGGATTAAATACAAAAATATTTTAGTAATGAATCAGGTTGGGTATGGTCAGTAAATTTGTAGTGCATAGAAATGGGTTAGTTTAGGTTGAATCATTTTCGACCCGATCCAACCCATTCACTTAACAGTTTTAGCTACAAAACACCCTAGACATTAAAGGAAAAAAGACTACCTTGTCCTAATTAGGTGGATAAAAAGGAAAATTGATATAAATGGTCTCTGAATTTTAGCTAAATATGCAATGTGTTCAATGAACTTTTACTTTGTTCAATATAATTCCTTAACTTTAGTCTGCTATTTAATGTGATTCATGAACTTTTAATTTGTTCAATTGTAGTTTTTGGACTTTTATACTTATTCAATATAGTTCATATTGCACTAAAGTTAAGGGATTATATTAAAAAAATTAAAAATTTATGAATTATATTATACATTAGACAAAATTTTAGAAATTAATTATGTCATTATCCCGATTAGGAATGTTTGGACTCTATCCCTCAATCACATTGAAAATCACCCTCGGAGTTCGTGAAAATTACTAGGGTGCCCTCGTGAGCGAGTCACAAGTTTTTCGGTCATTCTCCTATACCTTCACTTCCATGCAGATAGCTTCTCTTTTATCTCTACCCATCAATTCACTTATCTTAGCAAGTGTCGCAATCCACAACTTCCCTCTCTTGATGATGTAAGCGATGACGTCATACAAATGTCGCATCCTTGACTTCAATAACATCTTAAAGTAGTCCCGCGTTGGGCCAAAAAGATCTGTACACAGATGTCATGTTTAGTTGCAGAAGGATCCTCAATAATTTCATATGTAATTGCAAATTTTCAAACTTGCCCGGGTCCAATCCCGGGGTACATGGAAAAAACATTCCGTCCTTTTTTTTATTATTTATAAATATTAAATAATTTCATTGATTAACTTTCCATCCAAAATTTTTGTCCTCCCCATTTTCTTTTTTTTTTATTATAAAAAAATAAGCATAAATTCCATATTTAGTAAACTAGGTCCAACGTGAGTAGGGCTATTTAGCCATTCCAATTATTCTATTCTTAGAAAAAATTCTGATATTAAGATATTGAGAATACTTAATTAATTAAAAGTATATGGTGATTTTATTAATTGAGGATGATAATATTCTCACCTTATGAGGTAAAATTAAAGATGTCATTGCGAGAAACACATTAGCACAATATAGGCTCAAATTATGTTAGAATGATTTTTTGAGTTGGCAATTAAAAAAAAATAAAAAGTGGTGAAGAGAATGATTTTCCTCATGTCGTTCATGAAGTATGGATCAAACAACTGCAAATACAAATATTCTGTACATCTATATTACATGTATCATCATTGTAAAAGTTTTTTTTTTTTTTTTGGGGGCCTATACAGTCTCAAAATGGAAATACAAATCTATTTACCATGTAAAGTTACATTTTAAAAATAAAAATTGATTGTTTTGATTATTAAAATCTACTTGGGCCAAGAAAATTTCACATTTCCATTGTACAAAATATAAGCCCATTGAAATAGGATTTATATCACGTACACTATTGATGTAATAGTTTTTTCTTATACAAGCAGTCTCAAAATGGAAGTAAATCTACATGCTAAATATAAAAATTGTAATATATGTCATTCTATAAAACTTGATTATGTAAAGTAAGAAATTTTTACACTGCCGGTGCACTAAACAAAAATATGTGGAAATATGTTTTTTTTTTTTTTTTTTTTTTTTTTTTTTGTCGGGAATCGGCTTGCGCCGACGGCGTGTCGTAAACCCCCCGGGCGTCACGTGCTAGCCACCACACACGTGCCACCAGGTAAGTCACCTTTGGCGTCACCACGTGATTCAAACGCTCGACCTCATCGATAGAGGAAGTGCGTCGAACCAGCTGAGCCACCGCAGTGGGTGGTGAAATATGTTGTTTGTATAGAAGGGAATGGTTGGGTTGGTCAGAGTGTGGGGTTCCCTGGGTTACCAAAAAAAAAAAATGGTTAAAGAAAAGAAAAAAATAGAATAGGAATTTCCATAAAATTTCTGATGTCATAAAATTTGGAAATGAGGACGTCAATCGAGAAAAGAGAAGGGTACATCATCTTTACTGTGGGAACTTTGGCTTCATCCCCAGATGGATTATAAAAAGAGAAGATCCATGGGAGGCCTCCTGTTTTTTGGCCATCTCCCCAAGTAAAGATATCAACTTTTTATTGCGTGCTTCCAACAATTCGACCATTAAATTCTTTATGGTCCCTGTATTAATATTAACAATTCAGTTGGACATTGAGTGTCATAATTATTGATAGGACCTTTAAGCTTCCAACTAGTCGGCCATTAAGTTACTGATGGTCTATTTATTAATATTAACAATTGAGTTGGACAGTGAGTGTCATAATTATTGATGGGACGAGATGAAGGTATCAAATTTTTTATTGCGGGCATCCAACAATTCGGCCATTAAATTTGATACTGACGGTCCAAGTATTAATGATAACAATGCAGGTGGAAAGCAGGTGTTCCTTCTTGAGGACGTAAGCAGTGAAGTTAGCGATGATGTCCTAAGAACCGCTGAGATGAGGCAGCATGTCACGTCCTTGGGGTGAACAACTTCAGCAGGTTTCTTGACTTCCATGACACCTTTAAGGCGACCCGATGTTGGGCTCAAAAATTGTTGTGCAAAGATGTCATGTTCAGTTGCAGAAGAATCCTAAATAATTTCATAATTGCAAATTTTCAGACTTTAGCACTTTCTAGGCCTTTTTTTTCTTGTGTCTAAAATGACTGTAGTGAGTGACTCATGACCCTATGACCAAGTTGATGACTGGCTGAGCACTTCTAAAGTATTTGTTAAAGGATGGTACTATTTTCACCCTTTATGATTAAATCCACTTTCCCTAACCAATCAATTGCAATTTAAAGTGGTGGTCTTTTCTATTTCTATGTAGAATTTAGTTGTCATAATTAAGAATTTCACATGTTTTGTTTATTTAATTTTATTGTTGGCACTATGTTTTGCTCTTTAATATTGGATTTTACTTCCCAAAAAAAATTCATTTTGTCAAAAAGAAAAATTTTCAAGAAACCTAGTTCTCTTCTATGTTGTCCAACAAATTTATAAATCAATTGTCAAGTATAGTGTAGAAAAATTTTAACATATACTTTTTTTTTACACGATCCCTTGTTTATAAATTTACACTTTTGTTGTGCATGTGACCATCAAACATTTTCTTCTCAATTGTCATAAAATGGGACCATAGGATGAAACCAAAAAAAAAAGAAAAAAAGAGACCATATTTAGAGATTTACCAAAATATAATCACCATGCGAATCTTTAAGAGGAAAATTTCATTATATTAATTCCATAAAATAAGATTTTTTTTATTATCATTTTGGATGGACAAAAATTAACATCATCAATGAAGTGTATACAACATAATATCAAGATTCCTCATTATAGATAACTTTTTTGCATCGATGTTTTTAGTGTATTCCTAAATACTCCTATTAACTTCTCCAGGTTCTTTGTGTAAAGACATCTCACCAATAGTAAAGGAAAAAAAGACAAATTATTTGACGTAGTAAGTTAAGAAATTTGATATATATATATATATATATATATTTTTTTTTTTGGAACTTTCTTTTTCAACAAAACTTATTTTTATGAAAGTAAAATCTAAATATAGAAAAGGAAACTTAATGACTTTAATATTAGTGTGATGCCTACAATTAAACAAAATAAAACATGTGAAGTGGTTAATTATGACAATCAGTTCTCAAATAGAAATGGAACTAAATAAATAAAAAGAAGATGAGGTCACCACTTTAAATTGCAATTAAATGATTGAGGGCAATTTATTTATTTTAATGAAAATGGAGTTATATATATATATATATATACTCCTAAAAGTTTTTTCTTTTGTTCTATGACTTTGGCAAATTCTGGGCTAAGATTTTTTGGGAATTCAAAAGCCTTAAAAGTGGGTTTTTTGAGTGTTTCAACTTGTGGTGTGATCATGTGGGTAGGATTTTATATGGTAGATTCTATCCTATTCAATTGTTTTCCTATGGTTACCAGATGTTGATTAGTATAATTGTTTTGTTCGGTAACCTTATAAGTGTAAAGGGAATCTATTTTGTCTGGAACCCTAAAAGGAGTAGCCGTTACCTCTTTTTTTCTATGTTGTATTTTTATTCTCCTAAGGGGTGGATTGGCTTCTATGGTTTCACCATTATCAAGTTTCCACTTATAATGATGATCTAAAACAACTATTTCTTTTGATTCAAGGAATTGCTCTTCTAACCAATCAAATAAAAATATATGGACTTCATATTTATATATGTAGTCATAATATTTTTGCTTAATATCTTTTGTTTTATCATCAAAGGTTTTAAAGAACCATTCTTTGATTTGTTTGTTGTTTTTAGAATTAAATTCCTTGTTAAGAAATGCCCTGTTCGGTTCAAATTGTTTTTCTAAAACATTAAGTTCTGCATCTATCATTGTGAAAATGTAGGAGAGTGATGAGAAAAGTCTGTATTTTCTAGGATTGGTTTGGGCTGGTTCTGTTGATAAACTGGTCTGGAAATCCCTGATATATTATCCAGACCACTAATTTCTGGTTTAGGTGGTATCTCGGGATTATCTCTATGGTATTAGGAGGTAAAGGTGTAGTATCCCGTATGGAAGTATTTCTATGAGTACTTGGAGGGATGGTGATTATGGGTGGGACATTAGGATTAAGGTCTACTGATCTTGAATAAGAAGTATGAAATGAATGACTAGATCTTGAATCGAAAGACTTTCTTGGAAACCTAATAGTGACTCTGATAATGAATTAGTTGCTGAGGTAAACAGACTTAATTAGAGACAACCCCAAAAAGTTTATTATAGTAGAGCTACCCCACCAGACATCGCTCAAGAGGAATCATTGCAAAAAGTACAAAATAAATATTCTCCAAATGCCATTTATGAATGAAACATAGATGGTGTAGCTAAAAGCAATATTATGAACATTTTAAATAACATGGTAATGCTTGCTAATGCCTGCAAAACATAGCAAGATGTTTTTGATCATGCTGTTGTTAATTTTTTAGTAGTCAGATTCATTGGACAACTAAAAGGTTGGTGGGATAACTATTTAACTAATGAACAAAGAATACAAATTCTAACTGCTCATAAAATAGACGATTTTGGACAACGCATGGATGATGATAAAGGATATCTCATCCAAGATGTGGTAAATACTCTTATTTACTCAATTTCACAACACTTCATAGGAGACCCTTCACATATTAGAGATAGGAACCAAGATCTCATTCCTAACATGCGATGCAAATCCTTAGGGAGATTTAGAGAATACAAAGAATTTTTTCTTCAATAGGTTCTAGTTAGACCAGATCACAACCAATCTTTTTGGAAAGAAAAATTCTTAGCTGGTTTACTCCAAATAATAGGTGACCAAGTTAGAGCCATAATTAAAGAAGAATACAGTGGTCAAATTCCTTAGGATTTACTTTCTTATGGAGAAATAGTCTCCTACGTTTACAGATAAGGAACCCAAATGTGTAATACAATCAAATTATAAAGACAACTCAAGGAAGAACAATCTTTCACCAACAAAAGTTTGGGAGACTTCTGTGCCCAGTACGACCCATCTTATAATGAAAAAACAAAACCAAAATGTAAAGGAACTTGCCATTTTGAGAAGGAAACAAAGAAACACCACAACAAATCTCTACCTCAAAAAAATAGAAGAAGACACCAAAATAGACCTCAGACTGATAAGAAAATTTTTAAAGATATCAAATGTTACTCTTGTTGTAAAAAAGGTCA
The DNA here is from genome assembly GCA_014182555.1 of Eucalyptus erythrocorys. Classification (NCBI taxonomy): domain Eukaryota; kingdom Viridiplantae; phylum Streptophyta; class Magnoliopsida; order Myrtales; family Myrtaceae; genus Eucalyptus; species Eucalyptus erythrocorys. The sequence goes on along the minus strand of CM024599.1, from coordinate 48,744,089 downwards.
TATTTCAAAATATTGCAGGATTAATAAAAGATTGAATGAACTTTCTTTAGATGACAATACTTTATGCCAGTTAAACAACATCTTTATAGAAATTGATGATACCTCTTCTGATGAACTTATGGAAGAAGAAGGTCTTTAGATAAATGAAATAGAAACCTCTTTAGAATCAGATTATGAAGACGCCTCTCCCAAAAAACACATCCTTGAAATAAACATGGTGACAAAAGAAGAAGAATTCCTTCTCAGCATTGCTGATAAAATAATTGACTCAGAAGCCAAAAAAGAATACTTAGATAGACTACATTCTTTTATAAATATTACCACTAAGCCCAATACTTCCTACAATCTAAAAGACATCCTGAATAGAAAGAAAAAACCCTAGTCCATACCCATAAATATTAATGATCTCCAAAACGAAATAAAACAACAAAAATTAGAAATACAAGCATTGAAAGCAACACAATTAGAAATGAAACAAGAAATTTCTGATATAAAATCTCTTGTCATAAAAGGAAAGACAAAATTAAAAGACCAAAATGAAATCACTCAAACTAGTTTTCCTTGTCTTTTATAAAGCAATTTATTTCTGAAATAGAATGTTCTTGTAGAATATTTAAGCTCCTCTTTTGTGCTTTTGTTATGAAGTTAAAAATGATATTTCTATTTAGATCATAAGTTTCAATTCCTTCATTAGTTACTGTGAAAGGTTGGATCAATTGTATGAAATGTGTTCTAAGAATTACTTGTTGCCTCATATTTTTTATTGAAAGAAAAGATGTTTTATAAGACATTTGGTCTTTTATTATTAAGGCTTCTGGCAATTTATATTGGATATTTAATTTGTATCCTGAGGCTGATTTTAAGGATTCAGAAGTTTTGTCAAAGTATTTTGTTGGAACAAGGCCTTCTTTGATACAATTGAGATCTGCCCTTGTATCAAATAGTGTTGTTGTTTCAATAATAAACTCATTATTGATTTTTATCATTATATTTATTATCCATTTCCTAGATGTTATTTCTTTTAATAATATAAGAAAGGCTAGGTCAGAAGTATCAGCAGAAGAGGTCACCACTTTAAATTGTAATTAAATGATCGAGGGCAACTTAGTTTTTTTAATGAAAATGGAGTTGATTTAGTAGGGTGGAAATAGCACCACTCTTGAAAAAAGAGAAGTTAATGCTTCAAATATATTGTTGAGAAAATAATATTAAGGTGGAGGAACTCGATATTCTTGAATTGAGGATCTAACATTCTCGAACTCGGGCCTCAAATTAAGGTTTCATTTATTTTGCAAAAAATAAATAATTTTCAAATATATATATATATATATATTAAATGATTGCTTCTGTCGTTTATAAAAATGAATGAATAAAAAGTATTTTTATCATTTATAATAAGATATTTTTTAAAAAATATTTTTAAATTATTTATATTTTGTAAAATAAATGAAATACAAAAGGCAAAAGACGAAAGATATTTTCAAAGGGACCACATTGACTTTGTCTCCGTAAAACTTGAGTGAAAAAATCAATCATCTTCATAATCGTAGCATGTTTGTCCTGTAGTTGCAAGGGAAGGAACATAACATGCACGTGCTCGCTCTATCGCTATTTAACCAATACGAGTACTTTCATTGCTATATCAATCCTACTTAGGAGTTATCGGGTCCAGGGTGGGTAAAGTTTAGACCTGGACCCTATACCCGACTTATTATAACCGGTTCTTCTTTTTTGGATCGTGTACCCAACCTTGTTTGTATTAGACCCTATACCCGACCCACCATGTTTTCCCAGTCCGGTTCCAAGGTCAACATTGTTTATACTGGAACTTATTTTACAATCTCCCGGTATTCTATACGACTTCAAATTTTATATCAATACTAGAGAAAATAACATAATCCTCATCATTTGTATCGAAACATTAAGTACTTGTAATAAATAAATATATGAACTTTTTTACCAAATGAAAAATTAAGAATCCACAGGGTTAATTATAATAAATAAATCATAGGACAAAGAATTAGCAACAAATATGGGTCTAATATTAGTATTATTCCTACAACTACTATATGAAGTTACTCATTTATGCAAGCATAACTCCTCCTATAAAATAAAAATTAGGTGAGCAATCCACGTGATATACAAGAATTTGATGGCGATCTGTCACGACCAAATTTTCGGGTGTGAACCACCTAGAGTTTGGCTAATGGATTGTTAAGCCTAGACTTAACTCGGGCTCTCCCAAGCCCATACCAATTCGCAATTTAGGTTTGAATTCTTAACATGCAAATAATTTTCAATTAGGAGTCGTCACTAATCTATTTTTGGTGGGTCGATTAGAAACCTAAGTAAAGTAATGGGAGATTTACTTTACTCCTACGAACAAGAGATTCTAGGTACGGGGACTTGATTACGCTAGATTTCTCTAACGCCCTTTCGGTACCATTCTTTTATTTTAAAAAATGTTTGGCAGGCAGCTTAAATTGATTTTAATTATCTCCCTGACATGTGAGGTGATCATGCGGGTGTGCAATCCACTAATTTAACACCCAAGAAAACAATGAATAAGGTTAAGGGACATAACTTGTAGCAACGAAAGCATCTGCATTGTTAGATCAGAATTCACATCATCAATCCTAGATATGATTTCTAATTAACACGCAATTTCTTTTTTTTGTTTTCACTTTGTTTAATGGGAACTTAGTCTATATGCAATGCATGCTAATAATCTAATATGACATGACAACATGACCTAAATAACATGACATGGCAAAATGATCTAAACTATATGACATGAATAGAGTAAATTCTAAGGAAAAGCATTAATTAAATGTAATCTAAATGACCTAATTCTAATGATTGACAATTTTTAATGAACCTAACAAAAATCACTAAATGACGTGTATTGTATGAACCTAATTCTATATGACGTGCACATGGTTCTTATTTTTCTAATAAGCATGCGATCTATGCAATGACGTGCAAAGAATGCCCTAAGTTTACATGCATGATGATTTTTGTTGTTTTTTTTTTTTTATTAATTTCAAAATTAAAATTTAACATGCAATTCAAATAAAACTAGCATCCTAAATGAATTTTTACTTTCTTTTTGTTTTCTTTTTCATGATTTAAAATAAAATCCCTAATCTAAATATGCAAGACAATAAAGAACAAACCTAACCCTAATTCGACATTTTTATTTCGAAATTAACAAATCCTAATAATTAAACATGCAGCCTAAATTAATTTGGTTTGATTTTTTTATTATTTAAAAAAATGAAATTTCTATCCTAAGCATGCAAATCCTAAAATTACATTTTTTGATTTTTGATTTTTTAAAAGAAAATTAATTAAACAACCCTAGCAAGTCAAGCAAAATTAATCCCCCAAATTGACGAACCGTATCTCGCGCATGAGATCGGGTTGGCCAATTTCACGAAAAAAATCACAAATCGGATCTTGGGCTGGAGATCGGATTGGCAATTTTTAAAATAATTGCAAGTCGGATTTCGGGCACGAAAATCGGACTGGCAATTACTAATTTCCTGACAAATTTATCTCATGGAATTTCACCTTAACATAAAAGGGACAATTACTCCTAAAATAAATAATATGCCATATTAGGGACAATAAATAAAACAGAAAAATAAATAGCCTAAAAGAGTGGAAATAAAAATAAAAGAAATTTACCTAATTTTCTTTTTGTTTTTTTTTTTTTTTTTTTTTTTTTGGTAACGGAACTTTATCATAAGAAAGAGGGACAAAGTCACCTTAAAGCAACGGTTTTTTTTTTTTTTTTTTTGTTAGTCCTACTATATACCTATTCTACACTCACTCTCGACTTTTGCCCCCGTCTCTTGCGGGCGTGGGCGTTGAAACCCACTCCCGAAACTTACGCGTCCCCACCCCATCCCTCCCTGAGAAGGTGGGGGTTTGAACCCCACACCTCCCCCTTCCATGTTGGAAGGGTGGCCACTGGGGCGAATCCCAGTGGTTTTAAAGCAACGGTTTGATCACTGGGAAATTAATCTCTTCTCTTTTTTTTTTTTTTTGAAAAAGAAAAAAAGAAAGAGAAAAAGGGGGCCGGCCGGCAAGGCTTCCAGGGGCGGCGGCTAGGGCTTCGGCGAGGCTTTCGGGGACGGCGCGATGGCGGCGCGGCACCAGGGGGGCTGGGACGTGGCGGATCAGTGACGAGCGCGCGTGCAGACGGCTCGGCAGCGGCGGGGGCTTCGCGGCTAGGGGTGCCATGGGCGTTGGCGAGCTTCGGCGCGGAGATCGATCGCCGCTCGGCGCGGTAGGGCTTCGTGGGCGGAGCGGGGGCTTCGGGGGTGGATCTGGAGCGACGGAGTAGCACTGGTGGAGATCTGCAAGCGAAGACAAGACAGGGACAGCAGCAGCGTCGTCGGAGCAGAAGGGCCGCGATTTGGCTCCGGTCAAGCTTCGGGGCGGAGATCGGTCACGGCTCGGTAGTGGCGGGGGCTTCGCGGGTGGAGCAGGGACGGCGGTTGGCGATGTCGGCTCCTAGATCTGGAGGAGGGGCGCCGGCTTCGGGTCGCGGGCTGCAGAGGAGCGGCGGGGGTCGCGATGGTGCGTCGAGGCAATGCGCAGATCGTCGGGGAACGTGGCGACGATGGGAGCGGCATGCGGAGACGGGCGGCCACGGCGGCGCGAGCGGATCTGGGTGGAGGAGGGCGTCGGGCGTTGCGAGCGGGGGAGGCGGCGGCGATGGCGTCGACGGCGGCTGTGGCCGGCGAGGACTTCCCCCTCCCCCGGGAAGACGAGCGGACGCGCAGGGGGAGGACTTCGGCCTGTTTTTCTTTTTTTTTTCTTTTTTTCTTCTTTTTCTCTCTCCCTCAGCTCACTTTTTTTTTTTGCCTTCTTTTCTCTTTTTTTCAACCGAAAGAACCCCCTTCACGGACGACTCTCTCTCTGCCTTTTCACCTTTTGGCTTTCCTCTCTCTTTTTCGAAGAAAACCGAGAGACCCCCAATGTGGCCGTGTATTTCTATTTGTCTGCCCCCCTTTACTCGATGGAAAGACCGCCTTTTTATACACCAGAGAAATGTATCTTCGTGGCATATTTTGTTGCCAATTTTGCTCGCATAAAATTCAATTGAATATAACATTTTACCCCGCGCAATATTCTTTTGATCAAAAAATTTCCCCTCTTGCACAAAGATACATATTCCTGTGTATATTTCATAAGCCCATAAAAATCTCAACAAAATAAGACAAAATCAATAAAATCTGCCTAAACTATATGCTATTTGATTTTTTATTTTTTAGCAAAAAATGAGCCCAAAATTAGGTGTCAACAGCGATGAACACTGTCCGTTCGTCGGACGGTATGAGAGGGAGGTGAGGAAGAGGAACGACGAAGGAGGAGTGCCGTGCGTGTTTGAGAGAGCCAAGAGGAAAAACGCCATGTGATTGCAGGAGTAAGAATAGAAATAAGGGGGAAAAAAAGGTTTTTGATCTATACTTACAAAACCAGTTCCCAAACCGGTTCCAAAACTGGTCCCGGAATTAGTTCCTAGGTGAGTAATCAATCAAAATCAGTTCCCAGACCGGTTCAAACCAATTCCGAATTTTGGGAACCAGTTCCCGGACTGGTTTCAACGGGAACCGATTCCCGACCCTCTTTTTCGGGTGGGCCAATCCGGTTTCCAAGTATACCCGGTCTAGTTGCACACCCCTAATCCTACTCGTTTCTAAGAAATGGTGAATCACGTTGCCCATGAAAACAATTTTTTTCTCTCTCGCTCTTTTTGTTTTTGGATTTTACATGAAAGTCGAAGAGTCCAAAATGTCGCAAGTCATTGAAAACGAAAGATGGAACCCAAACCAGCTTTTGCACAAGAACCCCACCAAAATAAAATCCTTCGATAATTTTAAAATAAAATTTAAATAAAAATCTGTAATATCTTTATTTTTGCAAATAAAAGTTTGAAGTAGACATTATTTTAAATGGGTGCTCGAAGTGCGATCATTTTCTTAAATGAGGATTTAAAAATGATCTTATTTCAAATAAGAGCATGCAATGGCCATATCATTGTTCAATGAAAGGCAATTTCATATTTTAAATTTTTAATCTTTTTTTTTTTTTTTTTCCCATAAAAAACACACTAAATAAAAAACTAAAACTTAAAAAACACAAACACACACATGGACGGATGGGAGGGCTCTCTCCCACTTGCGGCTATCGCCCTATTGCCGGTGGGGTTGTTAATGCCTTGGCGAGGGTCGCCACCCTCTCCCATTTCCAGCGAGGGTCACCGGTGACCTCGCTGGCCATCGCTATTACCCCTTCGATGATGGGGTGGTATCCACAAGTGGGAGGCCTCCCTCTCATATGTATTTTTGCTCTTTAAAAAACATTTCTCTTTTTTTTTTTTTAACGTAATTTAATTAAAATTTAAATTAAAAATGTGTTTAGACGAAAATACTTTTGTTCGGCTGGAATATTATGCTGGTTGGCAAGCTGGAAAAATTAGGCCTTTATTTGAAACTGCCATAACTATTTCAAACATTTATTTGAGAAAATAAGGGTATTTTAGATTTTTATTTGAAATAAGTTTCACTTTAAGCCTTTATTTAAGAAAATAATGATACTTCAAGCTTTTATTTGGAATTTCCCCTTTCTGAGGGAGGTACTTGTATATTTCGAGGGAATGAACTGCATTTAAGGAGGCCAACGATCCGTTTGTTTAAAGAAAAACGATTTTCGGTATCGTTTCACCAAAATTACTTCTACAATGAAATATCTTTCATTAAAGTCATTCTTAGGTTTTATTAAAGGGGACAATGGTTCTACACCAACTCTGGACAGAAGATATTTGATGCAATGAGAAATCTAGCGCCTTAAATAACACTATACAATTTTTGACCAAGTTGGAATTTAATCGATGATAAGATCCAAAAGTTACAAGATTAGTCTCAAATTATGCTGGAATTTAATCAGTGGCACAAATTAAGGATGGTGAGATACAATGTCAGAATTTAATCAATGACAAGATATTAGGGTAAAGAAACATGTCATATCTAATTGACGATGGGAATCTAAAAGTTATGACTAAGAAAATTAAAGTGTAGTACAGGAAAAGTAAAGATAAAAGGATAACATTTTGATTGATTTGTCCGGGACTTTCTTATTGGATAACTGGTGGTATTTATAGTGAAAGTGTAATAACTGCTTAGCAGTTGCATCTTCTCCAATAACTGCCATCGACTTTGCCCATACTCTTTTATTCTCATAGACCCATTCCGCCCATGCTTTACACAATCGTCTTCATCGTGTTTTGAGAATTGTGCAACCAGCGGTGACTATTCCATGACTAGGCCTCCAAATAGCAACTATTATTTTCCATAATGCGCGTCTTCGATGCTAACCATCTTGGCTCTTTGAGTAATAGTTAAAACTCCATTAATGAGAAATATCCACCAGTGTTTATACAAACGGCTACCAATTGTGCGTCGTCATATTTCAACAACCGGATATGTGGCATTTGTTTATTTTATCATCGATCATCGTGCGTTTTCTACTATGTCCATTGATGGTGTATATATATATAAGATAGCATTTATTCATTATGCACGTAATTGTAACTTATTTCTGCCTAAATGTGGCATATGTCTCACCCTTGTGCTGAGCATGTGTCAATTAGATCAATTATGAGTGTCAACAGGTATAACTCAAAGTAAACAGCTGGCACACAAATTGTAGAACTCAAAGTCCAGTCTCCTAATTTGGTCTGAATTGGCTCCGCAAGTTCCCTTATGGTTGTAAATGATGATACCATTGCTTTTCTTAGGAAAGAAGTCAAAAAAATAATACATAATTCACGATACAATACCTGATTAAAAAAAAAAACTCATGACAGAAGGTCCAGGATATGCAAAATGGATAAGATCTATGGCAACAAGAAATAAAACCTCTTTGATAAAGTCCAAAATATTAAAATTAGAAGGTCCCATAAAACTAGTTCTACAATATCTATTTTGAAAAGAGCTCGTGAGTTTTGTTAAGTTTAGTGTTGAGGTTTCAGATTCTATTTGACTCCGCCCTGAATTATGCACGATTTGCATCACTTAATCATCACCACGTGTCATGTGCTTCATCTAAACTCTGCCCGTTGGAAACTTGAGATCAATGACCTCACCGGACGCTCCACGAATGGGCTGTGGGGCTCATTTGCATTGTCATGCCTAATCGATAGCTTACTAGGCATTCTATCAATTGAGTCTTATTAGTTAAGTTCATGTTAAGATATAAGTGTAAGTGAGTTGTGTTAGCGAATTCTTATATTGGAGAATTAGTGTGATATGAAATGGTTAATAGATCTTTTAGTTGGTTCATAACTTATCAACTTAAATTTTTGAATGAATGTGAATTTAACTAGATATATTGACAAATTTGAACTTGAGCTCTGTTGTGACCAAATTTTCGGGGTGTGAACCACCTAGGGTTTGGCTAATGGATTGTTAAGCCTAGACTTAACTCGGGCTCTCCCAAGCCCATACCAATTCGCGACTTAGGTTTGAATTCTTAACATGCAAATGATTTTTATTAAGGAGTCGTCACTAATCAGTTTTTGGTGGGTCGATTAGAAACCCAAGTAAAGTAATGGGAGATTACTTTACTCCTACGAACTAGAGATTATGGGTACGGGGACTTGGTTACACTAGATTTCTCTAATGCCCTTTCGGTACCATTCTTTTACTTTTGAAAAATATTTAACAGGCAGCTTGAATCGATTTTAATTTATCTCCCTAACATGTGAGGTGATCATGCGGGTGCGCAAACCACCAATTTAACACCCAATAAAGCAATGAATAAGGTTAAGGGACTTACCTTGTCGCAACGAAAGCATCTGCATCATTAGATTAAATTCCACATCAACAATCCTAGATATGGTCTCTAATTAACACGCAAATTTCTCTCTTTTTTTTGTTTTCACTTTATTTAATGGAATTTAATCCAAATGCAATGCATGCTAATAGCCTAATATGACATGGCAAAATGATCTAAATTATATGACATGAGTAAAATAAAAATTTTGTGTTTTCTTAATGAACATGCAATAATTAAATATGCAAATCTAAGTTAACAAAATGACCTAATTCTAATGACAGACAATTTCTAATTTAACAAACCTAATTCTATATGATGTGCATTTTATGAATCTAATCATGTATGACGTGCATATAATATTTTTATTCTAAACATGCATTCTAATATAATTAAAAAGGTATCTAACTATTCTATCATGCAATTCTATATAAGAAATCAAACATGATCTATACGATATGCAAATGCAAAAATGCAATATTTTTTGTATTTTCGGGATAAATAAAGCAATTAAAAGATAAGCACAAAATCATTCGGAATCATCAAAGATATCTCACATCGTTCGAATCAGGAAACAATATCTAAATCAAACTTGATTATTTCGCTAATAAAATCGATAAATGATCTTAAGCCTTAAAAATCAAAATATCAATTTTATTCCCGCGTAATTAATTATTCCATCTAAAGCCTTATAGATGGAATAAAAAATCAGTATGCGGTTGCGAACTAGGAAATAAATCCTAATTGAAAGTTATGTCTATCACTCATAGATATGAAACTAGATATAAATAGACATATATTAGGCAATAAAATATCCAACTACACTAGAGATGTGCATCTTACCTAATTTGATGATATTCTTCCCAAATTGGGACCAAGTGCAATCGGATCAGGATCGCAGTCGGCTCCTCGACAATGAGCAACAACGGTGGTAGGGCGGTGGTGAGCAGCAGTGGTTCGTGGTGAACCACGATGGGTTACTTTGCAATAGTTCGCGGTTCTTGACCAGCATCTCAACTCATAACAACGTGGCTACTTGTGGTTGTTTGGGAACAACGATACCAATGATTCTTCAGTAGACCTGCAAAAACAGAAATTTCGTCGAGCTGCAACAGATTTGTCGGCGTCAAGGCAGCGGCATGGATCTCGTCTGGTTGTCGTATCGAAGAGCAGATCGGCTGGCTTGCTGAAACTTGGAGACAACAAGGACGTCGGGGTCGGCTTGTTGTGTCACAGATGCAGATTAGAACAGCTCGTCCTTAGGAAATTGCAGCTTGTCACGAGACTGTTGGTCGTCAAAGGAGTAACGGCAGCGATCGGAAGTCGCGACAACGAAGGGGATTCCAAGCGGTGGTCAGTGGCGGCGACAAAACTGGAGACAAACGTCAAGAAATCTTCGAAAAATTGATGAGCTTCAATTGGTTCGAGAATTTGCCGCGTTCACCGAAAATTAAAAAAAACGAGTGCATGCATGACAAGAGACGTGGCAAGAGCTAGTCTTCTTTTCAGTGCGTGTCTTCTGTATCTATTGCACCCGTGAAGAAGTAGATGGGAATTGAAGGTCTTCCAGGATGCTCCCTTGTTGTCCCAACGTTGACTCCCTTTCTTTTTATATTGCTCCCAATATTGCTGACTTTCAAAACTTTGACCAGGCAATTAAATAATCCCCAAAATCACCTCTTTGGAGTCCACTGGACGATTTGACTCGGTCCGTTAACGACGCTCGGTGTCGCGCATGAGCCAGATGTCGATGGAGATCGCGGATGAAGGCTGCTCCTGAAGTGATGCTGTGGACGTTGGAAAAAAAAAAACCGAAAGTGAGGGACAACAACGGTGCAAGGAAGCAGCGGACAGCGGTGGGGGCGTTGCGGCTTAATAGGGCAGCGAGTGACGACAGTCCAGGATAGCAAGATCAGCGCCTCGGCCAAAGATTGTTGGCCGAGAGGGCTCTTTCCCTCCCCTTTTCTCTCTATTCCTCAAGTGTATTTCTCTATTGTGGCTGTATATGCTAGTTGTGTGCCCCCTTTTGCGATCGTCTCTTGCTTCTTATTTATGTGTCAATCCTATTTGCAAAAGGGCAAGAGATATCTTGGGCTGGCGTGAATGAAATCCACCGATTGATATTCTCAATATTATGCTCTGTCCCTATTAATACGTGAATCTCCCACTTCCCCTTTGCGTCATTGCTGAATATTTCCCTCAAATAATGGGAAAATCCCATTGACTTCACTTTTCTTTTTTTTTTCTTTTTTTTTTTTTTTTTTCTTTCACACATGCACCAATCTCCCTTCTTGATTTTCCTTTTATGTTCTTGAATGAATATTGACACAATATTTCTCTTGGTCTTGTTCCAGTTGTGAATTTTCCCCAAGATATTTGACAAAGATATATACCTTCGAATCCGTTCACCATTGTCGATCCAATGCGAATGCCATAAATAAATAAATGAATGCAGCTAAAATTAAATGCTATGCAATTCATATTAGTTTTTTCTTTAGGGATAAAATTAACCCCTAATTTTTTAATGCAATAAATGACTAATTGAGTCGCCAAAATTTAGGTGTCAACAAGTTCTCTTCATAATCTCATTTAGTGAAGATATTAAGCTTTTATTGTGCGCTTTCAACAAATGATATTAGAGTCAATGATAAATTAATGGGCCTCCAATCTAATCAAAATGAGATATGTTGATGTAGAAGAATAATTAGATTAAGGGGAAGTAGACCTAAAAACATTAAGCTCCCATATGTATGAGGGGGAGATTGTTAGAATGTGTGTGTGAGTAAATTATGTTAAAGAAATCTCATATCAAATAATTGATATGGTGTTGAGTTGTTAATATATCTAAATTAGTACAAAACTCATTCGCTAAAATTTTTTAGTGAAGATGGATGTGTTTTTCTGTTTTCAATTGAGAGATTCAAATTTGAGCCCTTTTTTAGCGATTTGCCCTCAATGAAAGTGTAGATTTTTTATTGTGGGCTTCCAACGATTCGGCTAACAAATTCGTTACTGATGGTTCGTGTATTAATGTTATCGATACAGGTGGACAGCCAGTGTCATAATTATTGATAGGACGAGATGAAGTTATCGATTTTTTTATTGCGGGCATCCAACTATTCGGCCATTAAATTGATACTAATGGTCCAAGTATTAATGTTAAGAATTTAGTTGGACAGCGGGTGTCATAATTACTGATGGGATGCGACCTAACTTTCTGCTGGAGGACGTAAGCAGTGACATCAGAGATGACGTCATAAGACCCGTAGAGATGCAGCAAGTGTTACGGGTCGATTGATTACCACGGACAATCTTGGATCATGTTCAGTCGTGGCCGTGTCACAAGCATGTCCTTGGGATGAGGAACCTCTGCAGCTTTCTTAACTTCAACGACACCTTTGAGGCTCCCCAATAATGGGCCCAAAAATTGTTGTACAAAGATGTCATGTTCAGTTGCAGAAGAATCCTAAATAATTTCATATGTAATTGCAAATTTTTAGACTTGCCCGTGTCCCCTCCCACGGTACATCGGAAAACGTCCCATCTTTTATTATATCAATAAGAGCTGATTTCATCTATTAACTTTCCATCCAAAAAATTTTATCCTTTCCATTTTCCTTACCTTTTAGAAATAAGCGTAAATTCCATATTCAGTTAACTAGGTGCAATGTGAGTAGGATTATTTAGCCATTTCAGTTATTCTATTCTAAGAAAAAGTTCTGATATTAAGATTTTGAGAATACTTTTATTAACTAAAAGTATATGATGATTTTATTAATTGAGGATGATAATAATCTCACCTTATGAGGTAAGATAAAATATTTCAATTTTTTTTTTATGCGAGAATAACACATTAGCGCAATCCAAACTCACATTATGTTAGAATGATTTTTCGAGTTGGCAATAAAAATGAAAGTTAAGAAAAAAGTGTTGAAGAGAATGATTTCCCCATATTGTTCATAAAGTATGGATCAAATGGCTGCAAATACAAATAGTGGATATCTATATTACATATATTGTCACTAGAAAAATACATTTTTTGTGGCCCATACAATCTTAGAATGGAAAACAAATCTATTTACTGTATGAAGTTAATGTTAAAAATGAAAATTGATTGTTTTGATTACCTAAAATCTACTTATGTCAAGAAAATTTCATACTACCATTGTACAAGATAAAAGCCCATTGAAATAGGATTTCTATTACGCACACTGTTGATGTAATAGTCTTTTTTAATACAAGCAATGTCAGAATGAAAACACAAACCTGTTTATGGAATAAATATACGTGCTAAATATAAAAATCGTTTCTATAAAACCTGCTTATGTAAAGTAAGAAATTTTGCACTGCCGGTGCACTTAATCCAAAATATATGGAAATATGTTGTTTGCAGAGAAGGGAATGGTGGAAGAAAAGAAAAAAATAAATAGGAATTTCCATAAAATTTCTGACGTCATAAAATTTGGAAATGAGGATGTCATCCGGGAAAAGAAGAGGGCACATCATCTCTCCAGCTGGAACTTTGGCTCTATCCCCAGGTCGATTATAAAAGGAGAAGATCCATGGGAGCAGAATACAACTTCGACTTCAACCCCTTGAAATTACTTCTCTGCTTTAGAGTTTTACCTGCTCGCGGCACGGCATGGAAACCTTCATGGATATCGAAGGCAGTTCGCTTACGAAACCATCGCCAGGTATGTTCTGTTCTTTCCCTTCTTTGTTCTGATTTCATCCCAAAAGGTGATGGAAAAATTGGAAAAGTGTCGCTTTTTGGGGGTTAATGGCAACATTTTTATTTATTTATTATTTAATAGGTATCCCGAAACTTTATAAAGAAAACCCTCGTAAGGTGAATAATTTGTGCCAAACCTAAGAGTGCGCTTGGTCTGAGAAAATTTTCCAATTTCCTGTATTTCTTTCCACAAGTTTTCAATAAAAATACGTTTGGTAGAAATTTTAGTTGTCGTGTTTTCAACATCTGAACTTTAAAACTCAAAACGACCAAAATTGACATTAATTTGACGAGGTTTGCTTTAAACAACTACATCAAACATGTTTCTGTAACTTTCATTGCCGTTGAAAGCTCTTACTTTTCACCCTCCAAACATCATTTCAAGAAAATGGAAGTTTAAATAAGGAGCAATTTTCACTAAAATATTTCCGTAAACCGAATGTACCTTAAATAAATGAGATGACTCAAGAGGCAAAAATGTCGATTCGACTAAGCTAGAACTCATACAATTAAAGTTATGCTCTTAACCCGAGTCCAGGGTACCTAAAAACATGCGATGGACTCAAGTATGTACCCTAAAAAGACATTGCTTAGAATTTTCTGGTGTGACCAACGGAAAATGACTCCTAAATAATTTGGAAAGTCCAACTAAATCATTGGAAAAATTTTTCTTTTTGAAAAAGAGCTTACATCCAAATTTTTGGGGGATGCAAAATTCTTTGTCCCGGTAATTTTAACGAAGTGATTTGAATTGTCATCATAGAACAATATGAGGATTGGACTTATAGCCAAAGTATAGGGGCTAAAAGTGAGATTTCCCAACCTACTGAGACTGAACAAATATAATTCCTCTAGACCAAAAATGCAAAAGCTAATATAGCTAATTGAGGAAAAAGTGTCAGAAAAGTCTTAAATTTATTATATTTGTTCTAATTTAGTCATAAACTTTTTATTAGTGCAAATTTAGTTCTAAACATTTTGACATAATGTAATTTAGTCATTCTGACTAATTTTGGCCGAATATTACTGATGTAGATGTTGATCGACTAACAAGGCATGGCCGATGCTAACGTGTGATAACTTTATATCTTAAATTTTTATTTATTTATTTATTTTTCGTTTTCCTTTTTTGTCCCCTTCTCCTCTTTCTTCCTCTGGTCGATTGCTAGACTACTGTGATTAGCCAGAGGTGAGGGCCGGCAAGATTGATGTTCTTGGCCTTTGGCAAGCCTCGTCAACCATGGGAGAGGCTCGACCTTGCTAGATTCGGTGAGGCTGAAGGCCCTATTAGAGGCCATGAGGTTGTGCTTGCGAGGGCTCGAGCCCTCGCTAGTGGCTAGGCAAGGCTTGAGCTTGCTGCATCAGGTGAGGTCGGAGTTTGCCCTCATGGCCTCTAACAAGGGCTTGAGCCTCAAGAGTGGCCAGTAAGGTCGACCTTGACCTCATTGGTCCTTGTCTCTGACCGGTCATTGAGGTCTGGAGATCAGCTAGAGGGAGGAGGAGAAGAAAAAAAAAGAAAAATTCAAAAATATTAAAATATTATTAAAAGTTGTCCATGTCAATGTATGCAATGTCACGTTTGCTGAGCGATGTTCACACCAGCAATATCTTGCCAAAATTAGTCGGATGAACTGAATTGGCACTAAATTAGAAGATTTAAGACTAAATTGACACAAACGCAATAGATTTAGGACTTTTTTGATATTTTTCCTGCTAATTTGATTCAACTTTCTTGACCCATGGGTGTGATTATTCCTTTCAAGTGAAATGTCGTACAAAGCAATTTCATCAGGGCAAAACAAACAGGTTCTACATAGTTTACTTATTTTTAAGAGACTGCACGAGACTAATCCATTTTAACACATGATCCCCGAACCAATCAATTCACTACAGTCATCTCCCAAAAAGAAATATGTAATGTTGTTTGAGTGAAAAATAACTTGTCAATAAAAGTGGTTTTCACTGTCATGACAAAGTTTAAGATAACATTAAAAAGGAAAATTCACTAACAAACACATGGTGAAAGATACATGCATGGCTAATCGTTCTTGCCACAAAAACAACAAGAATAACATGGGTTTTCTAAGAAAAATTAGATCAATTCTTTTTCCCAACCATTATGTCTATCCAATAAAGTTAAACAATATACTCATTTAAGAAAAAAATCCGTGCAATGCATTTGTATGAATGCTGTAAACTTGTATCTTGTATAGATGGTGACTCATATATTAATTTTATTAATCAATAAAATTGATATGATTATGTTAATTCATAACTTTTTATTTATGTATAGTTCTTTTATAGTTATCATGTGGAATTATGAAGATACATAAATTTTGTATAAACTAAATTTATGAACGATATGGCATATAAGATTAATGGCACAGAGATCTGGAAAATAACTCATCATCTCTATTAATTTCAACATTAATTTTTTTTTTGGATTAATACTCTGAAAAACCTCAAACTGGTACAATTGTGACAAATTTATCCAAAGCTTTTTTTTTGGCAACTTGGGAACCACTGTACAGCCGGCCGCCGATGATATAAACACGGGGGAGTACTAGCGCGGGGACCCACCACCCATGGCACCCCTCTTAAGTCGCGCAATGTGACAAGTAGGGGAATTGAACCCTGGCTAGTGTGCACCCTAACCAAGTGTGCGCCCTAACCAACTCGCCCACCACGGGGTGGGTTACCTCAAACTATTTTTTTGACCATCAAAAATCCCAAATTGATATACTTTTGACAAATTTATCCCAAACTAGTACACTTGTGACAAATTTATCCTATGTTAGTTTTCGTTAAATTTTACAACACGTGACAGTTGATTGGTATATCGATTTGGGATTTTACGCTACAATTTACAATTTTTGTGATTTTTGTGTGGTATTAATCTAATTTAGTAGAGAGTATATTTGTCACAAATTTACTAGTTTGGAGTTTTTGCGGTTGAATAAATTAATTTGGGGTAAATTTGTCATAAATTTACTAGTTTATGGCTTTTTATGGTCAGTCGGGGTAAATTTGTCACAAGTGTACCAGTTTGGGGTTTTTTATGGTAAAAAAAATAGTTTGGGATAAATTTGTCACATATATACTAGTTTGGAGTTTTTTAGGGCATTAAACTTTTAAAAAAAAATTTACCATCTAAGTTTAATATAGAAAATTCCGGGCACCAAATGAGCCTGATACTACTTATGTATACATGATCCAAAGTGTACAAAATGTAATTAATTTGTCCAAAGTTATTTATGTCAATTTCTCTTTTGGTAACACAGAGGTTTGCATAGACATGAGTTTAGAGGACATGGCAACTGATCAAGCTTGCCAAGACAGTTGCAAAACAACTGAAGGTTTGTCACTTTGAACTTTTAATTTTTGTTTTTAATAAATCTTGAGTTTCAAGCATCTTAACTTTTTCAATCCCAAACACTTCAAGTCTCAGAGCATACATATGCTGACATATAAATTGAAATATAACCTCTTTATAATTTTTAAAATCTAGATAATATCTTGAATTATAATTGAGAAAGCCCAATTTTTTTTTTTTTTACTTCCGAAATGTAAAAGAATGTGCTCATAATTTGCTTAACAATATCATGGATAAGATCAATCACAATGAGACTAAAACTGACAAAATCGCATTGTCCACTATATGAAAGCTAGAACGTCCTCCCACTAATTGATGATACAATTTCTATCTCGAAAAGAAAGTCGTGATCTTTGTTAAGTTTAAAGTTAATTTTTTTTTTTTTGTTTAAAAGTTTACCATCTAAGTTCAATGAAAAAAAAATTCATGCAATGATTGAGCTAGTATGCGTGATATAAAGCATACGCAGTGGAATTAAATTTTCTAAGATTGATTATATTCGTTTCTCTTTATGGTAACAAAGAAGTTCACGTAGAAGAGAGCTCACAAGGCATCGCGACTAATAAAGCTTCTCAAGATGGCTGCAAAACAATCAGAGATTTGTCACTTTGAACTTTTAATTTTCGTTTTTCATAAATCTTGTGTTTCATGGATTTTGACTTTTGTTAGTCCAAGTCACTTTGAATTTAATCCAATATATGGAACCTAGAAGATCCCACAAAACTAATTCCTAATTTGATACCTATCTGAAAATATATATATAGAAAACTCACGATCTAAGTTTAATGTTGATTTTTTTTTTTTTTTGCTTAAAATTTTACCATCTAAGTTTCATGCAAACAATTGCATGTGATGAATGAGCCTGATACCAATAATGTATACATGATCTAAAGCATATAGAGTAAAATTAATTAGGTTATTTATATTCATTGAATTTTTGGTAACAAAGAGTTTCACGAAAAAGGGACTACAGAAGGCATGGCAACTTATGAAGCTCCCCAAGTTGGTCGTAAAAAACCTAGAGGTTTGTCTCTTTTTGAGCTTTTAATTATAGTTTTTCATAAACCTTTTGTTTAATGCATTTTGACTTTTGTTAGTCCAAATCACTTTGAATTTCACAGCATACAAATGCTAACATATTAATTTACAGATAATCTTTTCATTTTTTTTTTAAATTTGAACAATATCTATAATTGAGAAACCCCCAAAAGAAATACTCTTTTACTTCCAAAGAGTAACAAAATGCGCTTACGATGTATGAATGATATCGCGGATTAGATCAATGGCAACTACGAATTAAAACTTAGTAAAAACGCATTGTCTGATATATGAAACTTAGAAGGTCTCACAAAACTAATTCCATGATTCAATACCTATTTATAAAAACTCATGATCTCTGTTAATTTTTCTTGTTTAGAAATTTACCATATAAGTTTTGTGCAGAAAATTCCACTGCAATGAATGAGCCTGATACTAGTCATCTATGCAAGATACAAAGCATACAAAGTGTGATTAAATTTTCCAAGTATAACTGTATTCATTTTCAAACACAGCAATCAAAACTTCTACCAAACGTACTTTAATTGACAAATTTGGAAATGAAAATATTGGAAAATTTCATTTTACCAAAAAAAAAAAAATTCCATTATATATTAGATGAAAACTTTCGTGTGGCGCTATTTCCATGCCTTATCCAACTAAATGCACCCCATTTTCTTTAAAAAAAAAAAGTTGCCCTTAATTATGTAATTGCAATTTTAAGTGGTAGCCCTCAATTTATTTACTTTCCTTCTTTTGTTAGCTTTTCTATTTCTGTGTAGGATCTAGTTGCCATAACTAAGAACATCACATGTTTTGTTTTTCTTTATTGTGGATATCCCTTATATATTAAATGCATTATGTTTTCTCTTTATTTTTAGATTTTACTTCCATAAAAATTAACTTTTTCGAAAAGAGAAATTTCGAAGAAACCTAGTTATTTTCTACATTAAGCAAATTTATGGAATTGAAGTTTCTTACTTGTGCTTTTGGGCTCGACAAAATCGAGGCGCTCGTTTTTGCGGACGGCGTTATTTGGCTAAAGCCTTGCAAATTAACTTGCCTAAATAGCTTGCCTAAGCCCGAGAAAGAAATGGCTTAATTTGGTAAAGACTCCATTGGTGTCAAGGGACATAATGAACTTTATCATAAGAAAGAGGGACAAAGTCACCTTAAAGCAACGGTTTGATCACTGGGAAATTAACCTAATGATCTGAGCCAGCTTGCCAGCTTGTATAGGTCTTGTTTATATTCCCAGTGATAATCATTTTCACTCAAGTAATCCAACCACTATAACGTAAAAATAAAATAAAAACAAGTTATGCTTTAAAAATTTTGAATAATATCTTGAATTATAATTGAGAAATCCCAAAAATAAATTTTTTTTCCTTGCGAAGAGTAAAAGAATGCAGTCATAATTTATGAATGGTATTGTGGACAAGATCAATGGCAATGAGAAATAAAAACTAACTAAAAAACAAATTGTCCAAGATATGAAAGTTACAAGGTCCCACATAACTAATTCATGATACAATGCCTATCTCGAAAAAAACCTACGATCTCTATTATTTTAACTTTAAAGTTTTATTTATTTAAAAGCATTTCATCTAAGTTCGATACATAAACTTCCATGCAATGAGTGAGCATGATAGGAGTCATGTTTTCAAGGTTATTTATGTTCATTTTTCTTTTGGTAACGAAGAAGGAAGTAATGAAGACATGGCACGTCCCGTGGAAGACTATGACAGGTGGCGGGAACAAAAGTTCTGGAATCTATTAAATTCTAAAGGTTTGTCACTTTACAGTTTTAATTTTCATATTTCATAAATCTTATGTTTCATGTACTGATTTATTTAATGCAAAACATTTTAAATTTCACGGCAGACAATTTGTTAGAGAAGGTAATTTGACCAATGGGACGGATGCACGCGCCAAATTAACTAGTGCAAACCCTATCTCTGATATTGTGTAAGAAAGTTCAATCATAAACCTCGAGCTAATAGTTGGAGGGAGAACCTATATATATAGTATATAAATTTCATAATCAAGTGACATGGGATATATCAACATGCTGAATATAAATTTTTCATTATTTTTAAAATCCGAATAATATCTTGAATAACAATTCGGACAACCCAAATAAAAAATACTTTTTTACTTGCAAAGAGTAAGGAAGGTGAAAAGGTCCGTTGAGTAAACCACCACCTCTTCACTTGCATCCATGTTTTATCGGAACTTTGAGCAAGTTATATGATTACACTTGATCTGAAAGTAAAAAATTACGAAAGGCTGAGGAATTTTTTATGTGCCATTTTTGCAGTCCTACCAAAAGCGGTCGTCAATGAGAATGAGAACACCGACCAAAAAAAAAAAAAAAAAAAAATGAGAATGAGAACCATCGATCACTCTTTGATGCCGCACGGAAGGGTGATTGGAAAACTATCAAGAAAATCCTCAAAAAAGATATTGCACCATTGATGGCCAAAATTATGACTATAGAAGATAAGTCTTTTACCGTGCTTGATATTGCGATTATGGCCACACAAGATCAGTTGGTTGAGAACCTGGTCAAGCGATATCCTTGGGTTTATAAAGATCTCAAGCCTGATGGAGCCCCTCGCTACGCTGCTCAGGGAGGAAGGTTAAAGATGGTAAAGGCATTAATAGACAATGCTGATGCTGATGCCAAATCTGATATGATAGACTCTGCCCTAGGAGTTGCTATTGATTATGCTCCTTCGCAAAAGGAGACCATCTGGTACTTGGCCAGGCGTTTAACATGCGCCCCATCTTGTGACATCATGACCAGCCTTATCGAAGCCGGCCATTTCGGTAGGCTTTCACACCGACTCATCTTATTATAGCTGGCCATTTGGGTAGGATTTCACACCGACTCATCTTATCTCTTATTTTCTTGAATTAACTATTTGTTCTTGCGTCCCAAAAGACATATGCTTATTTTTAGCTCGCAATTACCCGGGAACAACGACATCCAAGGATACTTATGGCGTGGGCTGTTTGGATTTCTTGGCGATAATTCCTTTTCACTTCCGTAGTGGAGCTCAACTCAATTTTTGGGAAAAATGTATTTACAAATGTAGGTATTGGCTGCGCTTCTTTTGTTGGATACGTGCAATTCAAGCAACTCCATCCACGTAGTGTTCACTCTATTTGTTCCCATTTTTAGTTATCCCTCTCTGCTTGGTCGATACATCATTTGACGACTCCAAGGACACAAAATTGGCTCGAGGTATTTTTATTGATCTGTTTAGTGGATGGACTAACACAAAAAAAAAAAAAAAAAAAAAAAAAAAGCATATCATTCAGGGATCCTATTTTACAAAAAAGTTCAGGAACAAGGACTGCATGGATGTATACAAACTAATATCTTAACGATGATTTATGTCACAAATTAATATCTAATGTAACATTTGAAAAGCTAGTGGAGAAGTCTTAGTCATTGTCGAATTGCCAAGTAGGCATATTGAGAATCGTAAATTTTGGATCTTAGGTCGTGGAGAATGATTGATACAAGTTGTTTTTAAACATAATCAAGCATTATAAAGCATGAGCAATTTTCAATTCATGATTGTGCTATGTATCTTTTTGTTCATCATCAATTCCTAATTTCCTGACATGATTTATTCTCTCCTCTTTGTGGTGGTAGTACTAAAAGCACTTAATTGGATCAAGATATCACTATGGAATCTTGTCACAATACCAGGTATACGATATTGCCATGTTATGCAAAGAAAAATTGTAATCTCTAAATTTAAAGCGTATTATTGATACTATCAGTACATCCCTTTGAGATCATAGTAATTAATATAGACTGGCTGATAATTCATACATTATGATAAGATTTGATTCTAATCAATTTAATTCAACGTTTGAACTACATATACCCATTAGGTGAATCTACAAAAATATTCAATGGAAACTCTATCTATCAATCCTCGCTGAATCTACCCCTTTTCCCAAAAAAAGAAAAAAGAAAAAAGGAACACTTTTTTTCTCATATGACATTGTGCGTGTTCATCAATAGATCTAACTGTTCTTATGCCCGCATTTTGATTGCCAAGCCACATCAAGTTTATTTTCTCAATTAATATTTTTTTTTTCTCTGAGCTACTAAATATACATAAGAATATAGTGCAAATGTGAAAGCTTCTTTAACCTTTGGATTCTTCATCATTGAAAAATTTGCTTCTCTGATGTTACGTGCAGCACCTTTCATCAAAAGATGTGGAGAATCGAAGTTGAAGCACTATTACTCGCTTGAGTTTGCAAAACATGCTCTTACCGAAATAAAGAATGGTACAAGTTCTCCCGAAATACTTGAGTATATATTGACTTCAGGCGTTGTCCTTGATGCTGCCTCTCGCGGAGTCTTTGAAATGGTGGATTTATGTCTTAAATATTTTCCGGAGTTGATGTGGGATGACAATTTCGCAAAAGAACTGATGATAAGAGTTGTGAAGGGACGGCATATTGAGTTGTTTAGACTGGTGAACGAAAACAACCCAATTCGATATTTCGCTGACGATAATTACATGACCTTTGACCTGATGGAGGCTGTAACCAAATGGTCTTCGAGATGTGTGTCCCCTGATGTTTCTGGAGCGGCTTTTCTTATGCAGAGGGAACTTCAATGGTTTCAAGTGAGTGATCCTCATTTGTTTACCCCCTTTTGTGCTCTTTATTGATGTTTACATTGATAGGTGTCCTTTTTTTTTTTTTTTTTTTTGAAGGCAGTGGAAGTTAGCGGCTTTCCTTCTTATAAATGGCTGAAATATAGAGAAGATAAAAAGTCATACTGGGAAAAGTTTGTAGAAGAGCGCGAAGAATTGCTTAAAGATGCAGGACAATGGATGAAGGATACATCATCATCTTGTAGCCTTGTTGCAACTCTAATTATTACGGTAGCTTTTGCTGCAACTTTTACGGTGCCCGGAGGCAACGACGGTAGTAAGGGGATCCCAATATTTCTGAACAAGGGCTCATTCATGGTATTCATAGTTGCAAATGCTCTTGCTCTCTTCTCCTCTGTCACTGCCACATTGATGTTCTTGGCCATTCTAACTTCGCGCTACGCGATCGAAGATTTCCTCTACTCACTACCAAGAAAAATGATATTGGGCCTCACTTTTCTCTTCCTCTCATTGGCTTTTATGCTGGTGGCATTTGGCTCTGCTCTTACGATTGTCTTGAGTGAACGATTGAAGTGGATATACATCCCAATTACATTGTTGGCTGCCATCCCCATCATTTTGTTCGCAATCCTACAGCTTCCCTTATATGTTGAAATGATGGAATCCACCTTTCGACCTCGCCTCTACCATCCCCTAAAGCTTTGGAAATGATCTATGCTATTATTGGAGAAGGACATCTACAATGTGATCTTTGTTTGCACTTGTTACTATGTGTGAAGTGTGACTATCATGGTGTTTACTCGTGTTTAGAGATTTTTGAAGTGTGACGTCAGCCATATTTATACAAACATTTAATGTATGCTGTCAAGTGCATGTAAAAATAGTCAAGCTTTTTAAACTCATGGTTGGACTCATTTATAATTTCATTGTTATCTATTCAAGTTGAGTCGAGTTCAAAATTTCAGTTTTCCATTCCAGTTGAAATCGAGTATGATTTTTAATGCTTGATCACATTTGAGTCATGTTTTAGGTACCAAGTATGCATGTCAAGTCAACCTTGAGCTGCATACTATATCGACTACATAAATTGTGAAGCAGCCTTTTGGGATTCTTTGTAGTGCGTGTCCCTTTAAATATTATTTGCTATCGAGATGCTTGTTATTCGGAGCTTTGCCCGCCTTGTTTGCCACATATGTGATGCTTGGTATTTTAATGAACAATCAAATTAGCTGTGAGCGTATTCTCTTCTCCCAAAGACTTTCCCGTGTATATTTCGTATCATATCTCATAGATTTATGTGACACATGATTCATTCAATGTTAATACCTAAATTTTGACTATTCTATTTAATCATTCATCGTACAGTAAATTAGAACTTATGACACTGGAATAGTCAATCGTGAATTGGTTACCACCCCTTAATTTTGTTATGGCTTGTAGTAATAGTTATAGCAAACCAACAAACCATTACCAAACAAAAAATACAATAAACCATTACATCATAAGCAAAAATTAAGCAAAATAAACCAATATTAACAATACACAACTAAGTAAAAAAAAAACATTTGAGTGCTCACAACCAATGAATTTCAACTCCAACCTTACATATTCACTATAGATTGCAACAAAAAATCTTGTTCCATACAAAATTTGCGTTAAATCAATAACACACTTTACATATAAATAACCCGATACAAGTATATATTCCACATCTTCGACTATGGTAGAAATACAAATTTCTTCTCATTATTTATTTCACATTTGAATAGACTATACAAGAGAACAATAACACAATTAAAGCCACGGTAAAAGTTTCTTTCAATTTTCAGTCTTGAAATGTCATTTTTCAAATGGTCGACTAGAGATGTTAAACCTTTCATTTGAGCTTGTACTAAGTCGACATCCTCCAACTCATCCATTAATGTAGCTGGAGGTTGAAGTTGGCCTTCAAGTAGCTCCAAAATCATCTCTGTTGCTCGACCGGAGAATTTCACGTCAACCCATTTGAAATATTTACACTTTGAGCTTTCTCTATACCTATCACACCTATGGAATCTTTTTCGAGGATTCAACCAAGTCTAAGATGTTCTTCTCAAACTTGGTAACCCGCAATAATAGTAACACTTGCTATCTAATTCACTTTTTTGGAACGAATGTGAGCCACTGTTGAAGCTTTTGCCCTCTATTTGTAAGATCAAGTTGATAATTTTGAGGGGAAATCAAAGTAGATACTCAAATTGGTTGGTTAGTGTTTTGAACTTCCAATTCTCTTTCAATTTAGGGATTTAAGGTTCTCACTTGAGGGAAAAACACCAAACGGCATCATTTTGTTGTTTACATACTGACTATACTCTCCGTTAAGCCACGTCAGCTTTAAAATTAATAAAAAAAAAAGTGCTGGATTTTCGGTCAATCAAATTGGCGTCAGCACTTAAATAATTTTTTTCCAAGCTTTTTAGCACTTAAGTGATCCAAAATAAACTTTTGGTATCAAAGTGAGCATCGTACACAACTTTTGACACTTCTAGTGTACTTTTCCCTAGTTTCTACTTTTCAATGCATGATGGACTTGGATAAATAGTTCCACAATTATAAACCTTTCGAAGCTTTTTTTTTTCTTTTTCTTTTTAACTTTTATTAAGGTTGAAAATGACCGTCTTTCAAACAACTACTCGCACCATTTCAATTGATGATGTAAGGAATCAATAAGTTATAATTGAAATATATATTTAGTTAATTCATATGACTTCGCTATAAATTTCAGCATCTAGTGCCCGAGGAACTAGCCTTCCACTTTTAGACTTTATTTTCTCAAAAAGTGTCCCTTAGGGTATATGAATTTTATCTTTATATATAAATAAGCAACGCGAAAATTAATTATATAGGAAAATTATCCAAAAAGTTTTAAACATATTGTATGGTAGCGAATTCATTACTAAATCTTGTAATTATGTCACTTAAGTCCCAAACCTTTTGATAATTTCTTAGCATAGTCATTCCTACCAAATTTTGGCCAAAAATTGCTAACATGGCGATCTAGTCAACCATCCTATGTGGCCAAATGGCGCTAATGTGGATAATGTTTAGATTTTTTTAAAACTTGTTGTGAATTTTCCTTCCCCCCTTTTCTTGGCTTGTGGCTACTGGCTGATGATCGGCCATAGGCGAAGGCTAGACTTGCATGCGGGATGGTCGGCCATTCTAGATGGGACAAGGGCTACAACACCCTTGCTGAGGAGAAAATATTCAATGGTTCACAAGCGCCACATTAACAGCTGACGTGGTGTGTGCTTATTTACCGATACCCAATTAGATTTTGACAAGTGGATGTTGACATGAAAATCTAAAAGATTAAATTTTTTTCTCTTTTCCCCTCCATCTTCGACCTAGGCTCCGCCTGGGCTTGCCATCTCCATCGCCCAAGCCACCACCGCCGCTGCCACCGTCCTTGAACCACTGCCCCACCGTGGCCGCCACGGTCTATGGCAAAGCTGTTGAGCTCGTTGTTGGTAGCCATGGACGAGCCAAGACTCAAGCACAATGCTGTTGAGCAGCAAACCAAATCTGGAGATGTAGAGGAGCGTTGTAGCAAACCAGATTTGGAGATGCAGAGGAGCGGTCGGCCATGGACGGCTTCTCGGTATGCGGCGAAGCTGTTGAGCTCGCTGCTGGCAGCCATGGACGAGCCAAGATTGGAGCTTGAAGTTTTTGAGCAACAAACCAGATTTGCAAATGCAGAGGACCGTTGCAGCAAACCAGATCTGCAAATGCAAAGGAGCGATCGGCCATGGATGGCTTCTCGGTCTGTGGCAAAGTTGTTGAGCTCTTCGCCGGCAGCCATGGGCGAGCCATCTGGAGTAGCAAGCTAGATCTAGAGGTGCAGAAGAGCGTTGCAGCAAACCAAATCTGGAGATAATCTTCGCGTCCACCCTCTCTATCATCCTGCTAGATTTGGAACTGAGGCATGGGCGGCGGAGATGGCCAAACTGGTTTGCTGTAGCACCAGCAACTCCAACTCCGCCGGTGGCAATGGCAGAAGGAGGGGCGGAGGTTGGGCTTTTGCGTTTAAATGGAAGAGGAGGAAAAGAGAAATATAGGTGGATTAAGGGATTTTTAATTTATTTTTTTAATGACATATGTCAATTTTTAATTGGTTAATAGTATATTAACGCACGCCTATCAGCTGTTGACGTGGCACTCATGAACCACTGAATATTTTCTCATTGCTGAGTGAGGGCATCATGGCTCTTGTTAGCCACACATTGTGCAAGGTAGGTTACTGACCATGGCCAAGGATTGGTCATAGGCAAAATGAAAAGAACAGGGGAAAAAAAAGGAAATAATGAGAAAAAAAAAAAGGAAATCATAAAAATTTTAGAAAAATTTTAAAAATTAGTTAGTGATTTTTGGTTAAATTTGGTTAAAATGACTATATTAACAAATTATGTAAAGATTTAGGATTAAATTAGCATAATTAAAAAATTAGGACCTAAACTGGTCACTATACAATAAAATTAGGACTTTTTAGATAAGTATCTCATTTACATAATAATAATATGACCGAATAGAAAAGTGGGTTTATATCAAAAAGGAGCTGGAGCGAGATGGTGAAAAGATAGGATGATTGAATGGATCCCACAAGCCCTAGTTTTTAAGATTAATTTAATGTCTTAGCTCATGCTGTGTGGCTTTAAAAAAGAAAGATGCTTTATATTATTATGACTCGATGCAAAGTGATGATGTGTTGGTGATCACACGAGATCCTCACGTTGGCCGCAAAAATGTAAGGCGAGATGCTAACGAGGCACGTGAACCAAAAAAAAAATAATTTGGCAATTTTACTGTTTTTTGTTGAGAAGTTTACAAGGACAATTATAATTAGCGCCAACAGGCCAGACAAATCTTCATTCTCCAATAATGATGGCTTGGGAAAATATTTTACATTGTTTAACCAAGCCACTCAAAAGCTTAGAGTGTGTGGTTTAGAAAAAAAAAACTGATTAACTCAATTAACCCAAAAAATGTTAAATTTCACACTAACATAGTTTAGTTTACCCAATTGTTACTTTGACTTTTGGTTGGGGATATACTTAGGTTCTAGCCTATCAGTGCAAGCTTTAATTGATCATACATATTAAACATGATGGTTGCAAATCAATCCACTCAAACCATGCACACTAATTTGAAAGAAAAAACAAGATGATCAATAACGCTTAATTTGGATGAACGCATATGTGCTGTGATCCTAAAGCATTTCAAAATCTCTCCGTGATTCTTATAGGTGGTATTGTCATAGTCAATTACGGGAAATTTTTTCATGTACCATTGGGAAAAAAAAAAAAAAATCTCTTCATATTAACTTTTGAGGAATGCCAAATTTCTAAACTTTTTACTTATTAATATGTTCTTATTAAGTTGACAATATCATATTAAATTTTCAGATGAATAAATCCCTTTGAATATCATCTCGGGTATTGCACATATAGCTTTTGATGTCTCAGCAATAGAACGAAAAAGGGTTAAATTATGCATTTTCACCTAGCCCCAGTTTGGCATTATATTATGAATTTATCACACGTGGATGTAGACCGGCCACATTAAAGCACCATACTCTAATACCCAATTCCCAGCAATATATGGTGGACCATTGCTCCATATGTTTGTCTGCAATAACTAACACATGCTCCGCAAAAAAAACAAAAAAAAAATATTTATATGCCTTGTCTCTTTTGTTATATCATTTTCGCCAAGAACAAGAAGGAAAACTTAGGGCAAAATGATGATGTTTCAATTGTTATAGCAAAGGATAAGTCTAGATTAATTGAAGAACATTAGTGAGAGAAAGATCAAATTAGTGAAAGGGGAGAACTTTAGGGGGGACCATCAAGAAGGGTCAATTCATTGAGTTCTTGCCAAATCCGACGTGAACTCGAGGCAAAGTAGGTTTTATTTCACTATCTTGGTTTCAATGTATGCATATGCATACACAGATAATACACGTGGACGTTTTGTGTTGCTTTTGGCTTGCCTTGTTAAGCCCTCCCCCCCAAAAAAAAAAAAAAAACCCACCACACACTCCAAGCATCAAATTGCATTCTTGGGGCTCTAATAAATTATAAATTATGGCCTAAAGCCAGTGCCGTGTGGTTTGTGCACATGACTTTGGGTTCAATTGAGTCGTGTGCATTGACATTTCAAATGTGCTAGAAATGAGTTGATATAGAATTTCATTTTGAATCAATGGATTAATCCCTTGGGATCAAGTTATGATGAGAATAAATCACGAATCCCTAAGGTTGTCCTTTGTTGGCCTCCTTTGATCAGATGTTCGGGCAACAATAAAAGAGAGATTCGTGGTACCATACTCCTCATATAACTTAAATTTGATCAAGTTTTCTAGGAAGTACATTGCAATCCATGACTGAATTTCAAATCACGGGCCAAATGGTTTGCACTCTCCACAAAACCTACTGATTTACCCCAGCCCAAGAAACAAGAGGTGCGTGGGATTAAGCTTAAAGGCCCATCTCAATAACCTGGACCACTCTATTAGAAGTTGACCCGGCCATGGGTTTACAATTATTGGAAAAAATCAAGCTATTGTTTAATGTTTGATAGCCCCTCTCATATGAGAAAAGTAGAATTTTGTCTGTGTCTGGGTGCTTAGACTGAACCTATCCATTGACCACTGAAGTCACGCCTGTGAACACCAGCTAGATCCAAGTTCCAACGGAGTATGACCTTCTGTTAAATATAATCGATAATCCTCGCTGGCCATTAAGAAAGAGCAACATTTCCATTTATCTGATTTGTATATGGAATCGGATAAATCGATTAACAATATATATTTTAATACCTCATATTTTGAAGGCCTAGATCTTCTTTTCTGTACAACATGATTCTTGTTCGACGGCGAAGTATATCTAAGTGAAGCGAATAATCGGTGGCAAGCTCTAGATATGACGGAAAAAAACTTCGATCAGTTAACTGATGATATTATCCCTGAAATTGCACAGCATAACATTTGTTCTGGCAGAATGTGCTTTGATTTTGATAATTTTAGGGGGTTATTTCAAATTCCTCTCCAGTACTCCTTTTCTCCAGCTCTTCATTTTGGAATCCAGTTCCTCCTCCTTTTTCTATAGCGGGTATTAAATCTTACGACAGTTCTATAAATCCTTGAAAATCGGATTCTTGGTGCCAGTAACTGTTAGGATCACAATAATACAATATTTAATACATATCTATTCAAGTCGAGTGGAGCTCAAATTTTTTGATTTTCTATTGGAGTTGAATTCGAGCAGAATTTTTAATGCTTGATCAAATTTGAGTCGTGCTTCGAGTAACGAGTATGCGTTCTAGGTCAAGCTTGCGCTGCTTCATCGACTCAATTACGTCTCCTTGCCTGCATAGAGAAATTGTGAATCTGCCGTTGAGGATTCTTTAAATGCTTGTTATTTACATTTTCTCCTTTTTTGCCGCACGCATTTGATGTTTGATGTTAAATGAACAATCAAATTAGCCGTGAGTGTATCCTCTTCTCCTCAGGACTTCCCATGTACAGATTTTGTAATAGATTTACTTATCACGTGATCGATACCACTCCAAAGAATTTATCTTGAAAAAATATTTGTTGGAGTAAATCTTATTACCTATAATTTTAGGAAAAAGAATACCTCAAGTGTCTTGACTTTTGTATGACGCTTATCTCAGTGGCATAATTTTTTTCTCAATCACTTAAGTATCGTGACTTCAAAAAAACATTCACTTAAATGTTATAACTTTTTTGGCAATCACTTGGGTGTCATGAATTTTGATAAAATGTTCATTTGAGTGCCATGACCATTTTAAAAATCATTCACCTTGTGCCGAAAATCTAACGTAGCATGGCACTAGTGGTGAACTTTTTCTAAAAGTTATGACTAAAGTTATGACATTCAAATGCATGTTTTTAAGAAGTCATGACACTCAATAGTCATGACGCTCAAGTGATTGAAGGAAAAAAAGTTATGACACTCAAATGAACTTTATAAAATGGTTATAATACTTATGGTGTCTTTATCCTAGCCATCATACTTCGAGAAATTTATCTAGAAATTATGATAACTATTAGTAAGTGCCGTTATTACATGTATGAAAACAAAGATACTTACTCTTAACCAATTGAGAGCTCTTTGCATTTGAATAGTTGCTCTGGAGACAGTAGTTACAACATCGAACTTAGGATTGTACTTTGCTGCTGCAAGCATCATCCTGGCCAATTCTTCTGATGTAGGCGCTTGAACTAATGAGAACTCATTTTTTTTGCTAGAAACTAATGAGAACTCATTAGTTGAGTTTACCTTCAAAGAGCGTTTGAGAGTTCCTTTCTTGGTGATTCTCCACAACAAGTGTCATCAACCTCCTACCAAAAGGTGAAATCCAAATAAGCTCCGGATAAAACTGAATACAAAGCTTCACGAGTTCATTGATTCCCTTCATTCTAGCTTGACCAAAATAGAAGGATTAGGCGCAAGGGCTAATGGGTATATCGTGTGCATACAAAAGTTGGGTGAAGATGAGTGCAATTGCCGGCAAAAGTTGTGAATAAGTTTTGGGAACCATTGATTTTTTTTTTTTTTTAGTGGTTAGATGGCGTCCACACCAATTTTTGTGCACCTCAAGTGATCCACCTCTTTACCGACCAAAAAAAAAAAAAAAAAAAAAGTGATCCACCTCTTTGAATAATCTTAAGAACGCACTCGTTCATTTCGGTCTTGGGGATTCAAAACCTCATTTTTAAAGTGCTCCCAGTAAGTCTTAAATAAAAGATCATAGGAAGAGGAGCAAACTCTTTTAACATCTACCAATGCCTTGTTGGTGCGTTCGTGTATCTTGGGGTGGAATTCCAAAATGCACGATTTTGGGCCAAGAAATTTGCTCCCACTAAAATCTTCTTCTATTCCGTGCCCTCCCAAATAAATTATTTTGACTTTTTTACCTGCTTTCTCCCCCATTTTCCTATTCTCCACGCCTTTTTGAAGTTGCCAAGTAAAGTGTGATTTTACCATGTTAAATGCTTTTAATTGATAAGCGTACGCCTGTGCATCTCATCTATTGCGACGTTATCGTATGGGTGATGTGGCGAGAATAGTCAATGACGTAGCCCCCGGTCCTATGCCCAATTTCCACACCTTCTTTGGGGCCGTTCGGTTCAGCATTCCCAAGGAGCTTTCAGCCTCGAAAGCTCCTTGGGAAAAATTTGAAGGCGTTTGGTTCAGCATTTGAGAGGTACTTGGCCAAATGCTAGCATTCCAAATGCTTGTGGAATGCTGAGGAGGGGGTTTAATGAATTTTTTTCTTCCAATATTACCCTCACTGATAAATGCGTTTTCCTGTTTTATCCTCAAAAATCACTGTTCATCGTCTTTCTTGTTGGTCTTGAAGCTTCAAGAGTGAAGCTCAGCAGGCGGAGCTCAACCGACCAAATCTGCTCGCCCACGCATTGCCGTCGCCACGCACCGCCATTGCCATGCACCGCCGTCGCGTGGGTCACGGCCTCAGGTGGCGTCGCCTGGGTTGTGCGACACGCGATGGGTTGAGCGGTGCTCAGCCAGCCAGATTTGGCCGCCCACGCACCGCTGTCGCCACGCACTGCCGTCGTGTGGGTTGCGGCCTCAGGCGGCGTCGCCTGAGTCGCGTGGGTCGCGCAACCCGGGTGACGCCGCCCGAGACCGCGACCCACGCGACCGCCCTGTGGGTCGCCCGAGGGCGCGTGACCCACAGACGGCGGTCGCGTGGGTCGCGCGACCTAGGCGGCGTCGCCCGAGGCCGTGACCCACCGCCTCCCATGCCACAGCCACCAGCCGCCTCCCCCACCACAGCCACCAGCCGCCTCCCCACCACAGCTCAGGCTACCGTTCCCCTCTGCTTCAAGATCTACCTCCTCCACTGCCGTCGCGTGGGTCGCGGCCTCAGGCAACGCCACCTGGGTCGCGCGACCCACGCGACCGCCGTCCTATGGGTCGCCTGAGGGTGCGCGACCCACAGGATGGCGGTCGCGTGGGTCGTGCGACCAAGGCGGCGTTGCCTAAGGCCGCAACCCGCCACCTCCCCCACCACAAACACCAGCCGCTCCGACTACCTCCCAACCATTCCCCCTGCTTCCTCCTCCTCATTTTTCCTTTTCTTTTCTTTTTTTCCTTTCTCTTTTTCACCTCAAAGCTACTTTGCAAAATGCAACCACCAAAATAAAGTACCCAAACACCTCAGCATTCACCAAATGCCCATTCTTCTAAAGATACTTGGGGAAATGGCTTTGCATTTCCCTAAAGTTGAACTAAACGGGCCCTTAGTAACAATCAACGAAAATAATATTTAGGCTTAAGCATTTCACCCATAAGAAAGATAATCAATTATTGACACCCAAACTTATCTTTATTGTCACATGCTGGTCACGAGAAATGAAAACATTCAAATTATCCTCATTGTCACGTGCGGGCTGTGATTAACATCTACTTAGCCTATGTTAGTCATGGAAACAAAGGATGACCAAGGATTTCAAAAGCTTTTGGCCTAGATTTTGATATTTTAATGATAAAACAGTTGATTGCCACGTGTCCAAGTCAAGAGATGCTACTGAAGACATAAGATTTAGATGAAATTGGTGGCAAGATTCAGGCGGAACGGTTGATTAAAAGAGTGCAAAATCAAAGGAGCGGTTAATACTTGTTGAGCAAGTCATGTAAGCATCGTTGAACAAGTCAAAAGACAACAAGATATGTATATAGTAGTTGAGCAAAGAATGTGGAACAACTTTCAAGGAGGAAGCAATCAACTACTGACGGTTACCAAATTGGCCTATAAATACCGCATGCAATCCAACAGAGAGCCCCCTAAACAACACACAAAGCTCATTTGTCTTACCCTTTTAGTTATCTTAGCCTAATTTAGTTTAGCTACAACTTCAGATTCTCGTTATATATTCCATTTTGGCGAGTGTTTATATTCAAGATAGTGTTGTTGATTAGATTACGGTGCTGTCCTTCCTTCGTCCAACGTCGTTGATTAGCTTCCAACGTTATGTCCTTATATATATTTAGAAGTAGCATCCACTAGGTGTTGTTTCTACTATCCAACGTTGTCGATTAGGTTCTAACGTTAAGTTCTTGAGCCCAATTAAGAGTAGTGCCTTCTTAGTATTGTTTTCAATGTATAGTGTTGTCGAAAAAGCTTCGATATTGTACAAGCCATTTTGATTTTAATGCGCTTTCATTAGTATGTTGTAGTGAGTTTGGATCAAATTGTTTAAGCCTGTATTAAGTGACTCCATTAGATTTAGAACCATATAATGTATACTTATATATATATATATATATAGACACACACACATGTATCTGTTAGTATTTGACCCTCTTTGTCCAATACTAGCATAGAACCTAAGTCCCCTCAAATAAAAATCAAAATATAACATTTGATGAAATATATTTCGTGTGGAATCCAAAACCACGAAGTACTAGTACATATGTTTTCCTTATTCTAATATTTTTTTAGAAAAATTTAGATGCTAGATAGAGATGATGAAGCTAACACGATTTCACCAATCAAGATTGAAGGAGAAAGTCCTAGGTTAACATAAATCTTAGTCAATTAGGCTTTAGCTAGATGTTTCCTAGGTCAACATCAAATCTCGCCTCAATTTACAATTTCAAGGATTCTCTCGTTAATTTTTTTTAAATAAATAATTTCCTATGTTCTTGCAATTAGAACTTTGTGAATACCTGAAACCTTTCAAAATATGCAAATATTTACATAGAGGATCATGTATAATTTTGTAGTGCTTCAATATCTTACAAGGTCACTTTAGAATGTGCCAAATGAATGCCAACATTGTTGAATCAACCTTTTCACCTCTTGATTCTAAACATGTATCATTACACTGTCGCGACCTACCGGGGGAGAGAATATGTTTAGAGGTACTTGCTTATGAGATGAGTTGAATGGTTCATACAAATGATGATCTCGGATGGACCATCATTTGCTAACATCACAAACGACTCATCAATCACAAACGTGGACTCTCTCAAGTTCATACCCCGCGTGACATTAGATATTCGCTTTTTATTTAATAATCATATGTGAATTTCTATATAATGAGTCGCCACTAGCCTATTAAGGTTGGTTAAAAATCAAGTAAGATATGGGAGAATATCTCATTTTTCGCACAACCAGAGATCTTGGAAACGGGGACTTGATTACATTAGCTTTAAAACTAATGGTCTTTCGGTACTTAAACTTGATTACATGCCAACTAAAATGCTAGGGAGCCTATCAAAGAATTTTCGGGTTCATCCTAACAATTCTAAAAATGAAAATAATGCTCAAATTATTAAAGTGCACAATCAAGTGCAATCGATATAAACACATAGACCACTTGATATTGTCTCTAAATAAAGGCATACAAAAATCCTTATTATAAAGCTATAAAGGTTTATTCAATTTTGGATTTCAATTTTTTAAGGATTTTTCACTTTTTAAAATTTTTTTATGAATTTTATGAATTTTTTTATGAAATTTTTAATTATTAAAAAAGGTCTTCGGACCGGGTCGGGGAACCGGCCCGGGTATGGGTCTAACCCAGACCCTAGGGTCGGGGACGGAGCTTGTAATGCGGATCGGCCCCTGGGCCTAATCCAAATATGGGTCTATCTAATGGGCTTGAACTATTGCTGTAATTCAAGCCCAATTTCTCTTTGGTCACGTTCAGCCCAAGTCCAACTAAACCTAAATCAGGCCCAACTTCTATTTCATCGAAACCATCCCCAGTTCACCATAAGCCTAACCCCGAATCTGTACTTAGTTCATTCAATCGGCCCAACCTTCAGCTCGTCTCATAATCTGACCCGACCCAGTTTGATTATCCGAATTTGATCCGGTCAAAATTAGAGTTGACCAACTTTTTATTTCTTTTTTCATTTTCTAGTTTCTTTTTTTCTTTTCTTTTTGGGAAAATGTCACAAATGGTCCTTGAACTATTGATGAATGTCCAGATTTAGTCCCCGAACTTTTAATTTGCTCAATTTGGTCCTTGAACTATTGATGAATGTCCGATTTAGTCCCTGAACTTTCGATCGGCTCAATTTAGTCCTAAACTATTGATAAATGGTCCGATTTAGTCATTCGTTAGAGAAAAAGCACAAAAAAAGAAAAAGAAAAATAGTAACGAAGGACTAAATTGGACAATTTATCAATAGTTCGGGGACCAAATTGAGCCGATCGAAAGTTCGGGGACTATATTGGACATTTATCAATAGTTCAGGGACTAAATTGAGTAAATTGAAAGTTCAGGGACTAAATCGGACATTCATCAATAGTTCAAGGACCATTTGTGACATTTTCCCTTTCTTTTTTCCACCTGCGTTGTCTTCTTCAAGCGACGCCTTCTTCCCTACAACCGGTTGACGGAAGCTTCTCCATGGACGAACTCAACACTCACCACACGAGCACACTTCGAAATCTCAACCGATCCGACATCAGCGGCCAACCTCACCAACGGTCACTAGGTCGTCACCTCACCGCCGGTCATCTCTCAGGCCATCGTCGAACCTGTTCGGCGCCATTCACATGCACTTCAAACTAAATCTATTCTAGAGAACCGACACATATATGCACATCGAAGCAAAAGCAATAGGGAACTAGCTGTAGCGGCCCTTAACCGCAGGCATTCTCTGGCAAGGGGAATGGCATTTCCGGCAAGGTGTTCCTCCATGGGCGACTCGGAAAAAGCGATGGATATGCTGCGAAATCGAAGGAAAGCATGGAGCAAAGCACGACATCAGACGTAGTTCAACAATCTCAGAACAATCAAACGTTAAACTATAAAACTTCTAAGCATCGATTTCACCGAATGGATTTTGATGTTTCATTCGAGCATTTTGTCGAACACTTGATGTGCAATTCGAAGTATGGGATCCGCATTACTCATTTCAAATCAACCTCAATTTCAGATGAGTAACTCGCGATTTCGCTAGTGAACACTAAGTCTCAAATTCGGGCAAAACAGAGCAAGCTTAGAGCATTTGAAGTGAGGAGCTAACCTGATCGAGAATGGAGTCGCCGTTACCGTGCGTTCGCCAACGAGGCTTTAGAATATGACCGGTGTCCTTCCTTTTCGTCTGAGGAACGAGTTTAACAGACGCAAGCCTTCGCTCAGCCACGGACGGAGATGGTGGCCCATGGTCGCGAAACATGTTCTCCCGCCAGTCGAGGACCAGAACAGAAGGAAATCAGCAGATTTTTGCCAATTTCCCAAAAAAAAAAAAAAAAATCTTCGGTTTCCTTTTTCAGCTCTTCTCCTGTCTCTCTCACTGGTTCTCACCCTGCGAACATCCTCCTTCTATCCTTCTCTCCCTGGTTCAGCCTCACTTTTTCTCCCTCGCCGCCTTTCTTTCTCGGCCTGACCCAGCACACCTCAAGCGAACGTCCTCTCCCCTCTCCAAACAGAATCTTTTCTTCCGTCACCGGCGCCTCACCGTGCTCTTCTCACAAGCCACTCGCGCGTCCCCTTTTTGCTTCTGCCATCGCCTCTCCATCACAGTCACTCCCCTCGTCGAGGTGAGCGCGTGCGAAGGACCAAAACTTGTTGAAGAGAATGAGCTGGATCCTAATTTTATAACTTTTTTTGTCATTCTTTATTACTATTATTTTTAATTTTTTTATCGTTGCAAAAATGGATGGACACCTAAAAATTCGGGTGTCAACATACACCTCTTTTATAAAAGAAGAGATCACTATCAAATCTTTCAAGGCATTTAGGGTGCATTTGGTTTACAAAAATATTTTAATGACAATTGTATTATGTTTTCATCTTCCGTTTTCCTGAAAACATGTTTGGTGAGATAATAGGTTTCAATAAGAATGAAACTTGTACAAAATAATGTAATTTTTGGTCATTTTCAGTTTCAAGGTTCGAATTTATGAAAACATGGCAACCAAAATTCCTGCAAAAAAAAAAAAAAAGTGAAAACAGGAAATTGAAAATTTTCCATTTTACATTTATATTTGGCATGAAAAAGCTTTTTCTTTAGGAAGACTTTGCCTTGAATTGAATAGAAATTTCTTGCTTGGTTTTGAGCCAGAGCAAAGTGAGACACCCATTTTTGTCGATAGCTTAATACAGCTAAAGGCTTGCAAATTAGCTAGCCTTGAATAGCTTTTCTAAGTTTAAGAAACAAGTGCCTTAACGCGGTAAAGACTCCATTGATGTCTAAAATCGGAAATTAGAAAATTTCCATTTTATATTTAAATTTTGTGTGAAAGCTTTTTCTTTAGAAATATATATTTTTTTGGAAGTTCCTTGCTTGTGTTTGCAGGCCAAACAAAAGTGAGGTGCCCCCTTTGTAGATAGCTTTATTCATCTAAAGGCTTGCAAATTAATTTACCCGAATAGCTTTTTTGAGCCTAGGAAAGAAGTGGCTTAACTTGGTAAAGACTCTGTTGGTGTCTAATAACTAGAAATAGGAATATCTACATTTAGTTTGGTAACAAATCTGTTCAAAAATTGTTCCAATGAACAGAAATAGAAAAAATTATTTTTGTTTCGATGAACAATTTTTGAATAGAAGAACGCATTTGGTAAATTTGTTCTGGAATAGAAAAAGAACACAAACACATTTGGTAAAATTGTATAATTTATTTGTTTCTTTTAATTTTTTAATTTGTTTCTTTTTTCTTTTTTTCTTTTTTTCTTCCTTTTGGCTAGTTGTTGGCCTCGACCATGGCCGATGGCCGCGGACGGCCTCGCCTAGCCACGACGAGGCTCGCCGGCCCCGGCGAGGTTGAGCTCGCCCGACCACCGGCGAGGTCCGTCAAGTGACGCCGACCAGCGGTGGCTCGGCAAGGCCGAGCCTCGCTAGTGGGCGGGTGAGCTCGGCCTCACCGGATCCGGGCAAGCTCGAGCTCGCCCAGCCAAGATGAGGCCGAGCCTTGCCAGGAGCTAGCGACACTCGGCCTCGCCGGGGGTCGGTAATGCTCTGGCGACGTCGCCGACCAAAGAAAAAAGAAGAAGAAAAGAAAGAGAAGAAAAAAGTAGGAGAGAGAAAAATTGTTTCTCGGAAGTGTTTCAGAAATAAGAAACAAGTTTTCCTTGTTTCTTGTTTCTTTTCCAAATTTGTTCTTGGGAACAAAAAAAATAGATTTAGAACAAAAACGCAAACAAACGTGGTATTCGTTCTTTTTTATTTCTCGGAACAAAAAGAACAGAAATTGTGTTCATGAGCGAAAGAAAGAGCACAAACAAATAGCCCCTTAATCTTTGGCTTATAACCGGGAACCGTCTTCCTACTTAGGCCTTACTCTTATCTTATGGTAGGATTGGGGATGTGGTGTGCGCCTTTTGCAAAGTAACGCCAAATTCTATTGATCATTTATTTTTTGATTGTAGCATTACGGCTAGTTTTTCATTCCTTTGGGCCACCATATGCAACCTCCCTTGGTAAAATGGGACTTGGGCTAACAAACTTTGCTGGCCTATAAAGTTCCTGTCTGGTAAGGACTTCTATCACTCCCTTGCCTGGTTCTCTTTTGGGGCTCTTTGCCACCTATTTGGAAATACAAGAATGAGGTTCTCTTTAGAAATTATACCTTCACGCTTCTAGCCGTGAAGAACCACCTTATTAAAGTGGTTAAGGATAAGGTTTTGACTTTCACAAATGTTGAAGACAACCCAAGAAACAGGAGACTTCAATGTAGTTGGGGGATTGACCCCTGCATCTTCACTTCTACTCTGGCGTATCCGTAGTATTTCCTGCTTGGAATGGAGGTGCAAGTGGGTCCGCTGCTGTGCTTCGGTGCTGGCCTTGATTCCTGCCGGTTGTCTCATCCTTTATGGTTGGGCGGTGACGTTTTGTTTGAGTTTTGGGCTTGGGTTGCCATTGTTTGGCCGGCTAGTTGCCTTCTTTTTGTTTTGGTCCATCTTCTGGATGTGGCCATAGTTGTGCGGTCTTTGTCGTGTTTTTGTGCCTTGTTGGCTTCCCTTTTCTTCTTTCGGCACTCTTCCACTCATTATGCCTTTGTTCATTATGAGTGTATGTTTTGGTGCTGCTTTGTTATAAATATTGGTTAAAGCTCAATATAATTACCTTTCACAATATATATATATATATATATATATATATATATATATATGTGTTTTCATCATCTATAAAATGATAATTTCATTAAAATATATTTGAATTATTTATTTTTTATGAAATAAATGAAGTGCAAAAGGTGAAACATATTTTCAAAAGGACCGCATTGAGTTTGTCTTTTGAGGAAAAAAATCAATCATCTTCAATTTTTTTTTTTTTTTTTTTTTTTGGTCGGTGATCAATCATCTTCAATGCCGTTGCATGTTTGTCCTGCAGTTGGAGGGGAAGGAACATAACATGCACGTGCTCGCTCCATCGCTATTTAACCAGTACGAGTCCTTTCATTGCTACATCAATCCTACTCGTTTCTAAGAAATGGTGAAACACCCTGTTTATTCTTTTGGTTCCAACACACGCTGCCCACGAAAACAATTTTTCTCTCTGTTTCCTTTTTCTTTTTTTTTTTTTTTGTTTTACATGAAAATCCGAGAGTCCAAAACTTTGCAAGTCATTGAAAGCGAAAGATGGAAACCCCACCAAAATAAATTTCTTTGTTAATTTTAATAATATTAAATAAAAACCCGAAATACCTTTATTTATTCAAATAAAGGTTTGAAGTAGACATTATTTTAAATAAGAGCTCGAATTGATCATTTTCTTAAATAAGGATCTGAAGTGGATATTATGTAAATAAAGGTTGAAGTGCCATCATTTTCCTAAATAAGGGTTTGAACTTAATCTTGTTTTAAATAAGAGCATGAAATAGCTATATCGAGTCTCAAATAAGAGCATAAAGTCCCTGTTCTATGAAGGGCAATTTCGTCTTATAAATTTTAAATTTCTTCTTTTCTTTTTTTTTTTTCCATAAAAATCAAACTGAATAAAAAAACTAAAACTTAAAAAAGAAAACACACATGGACGGAAGGGCTCTCTCTCGCTTGTGGTTGTCGCTTCATCATCGGTGGGGTGGTCGATGCCTAGGCGAGTGTTGCTGCCCTCTTCCATCTTTGGAGAGGGTCACCAGGCAACCTCACCGGCTTTTGCCCACCTTGTCAATGATGGGCCCAACCGCCTGTATGTTTACTCTTTTGAAAAAAAAAAAAAAAGTTTATCTTTTTTATTTTTAATTTTAATTTAATTTAATTAAAATGTAAATTAAAATTGTGTTTCAATGAAAATACTTCGATCGGCTGGAATATTGTGCTAGTGACAAGCTAGAGAGCAAGCTCTTATTTGAAATTGCTACAATTATTTCGGGCTCTTATATGAGAAAATGAGAGCACTTTAGGTTCTAATTTAAAACAAGTTTCACTTCATGCCCATATTTGAAATTTTCCCTTATGTTAAGGGAGGTACTTGTATATTTTGAGGGAATGAACTAATTTTAAGGAGGCCAACGATCCGTTTGTTTGAAGAAAAACTATTTTTGGTATCATTTTACCAGAATTACTTTCACAACGAAATATCTTTCTCCTATTAAAAGGGATAATGGTTCTACACCAACTCCAGACAAAAGATATCTTA
Organism: Eucalyptus erythrocorys; assembly: GCA_014182555.1. Lineage (NCBI taxonomy): Eukaryota > Viridiplantae > Streptophyta > Magnoliopsida > Myrtales > Myrtaceae > Eucalyptus > Eucalyptus erythrocorys. Next base: position 48,702,815 of record CM024599.1, on the reverse strand, counting down.
TGCAATGAGGAATCTAGCGCATTTAAATAACACTGTACAATTTTTGACCAAGTCAGAATTTAATCAACGATAAGATCCAAAAGTTACAAGATCAATCTCATACTATGTTGGAATTTAATTGATGGCAGAAGTTAATGATGGTAAGATACAACATCGAAATTTAGTCAACAACGAGGTATTTGTAAGAGTTTTCCTGATTTGTGGACTAAATTAATTGACATTGTTATTGTAATTTACCGTTTTACGGTGTTTGGTCTTAGGTGAGATAGAAGGTTTCTTAATTAGTCTAATATGGGACTGGCTAGTGTGGGCCGAGTTGAGCCTGGCCCGTAATGAGGGGGATTGGCTGGAAACTCTATAAATAGTGCTCAAGTCTCTCCTCTAACCCTAATCTCACATATCCTCACCTAAGGGGCGTTACTCTAACGCTAATCGTGAGGGGCCGCCTCATTGAGCCAGTGATCCGGAGGGTAATAGAGGAGAAGGATTTGCGCGAGGGACATTGTGTTCTTGCTTCCGCTTCAAGAAAGACGATGGACCCTAAAACAGGTGCGTTGATCCTTCAATTCGCAATTGCATGTTTATGTTCGGTTATGAAGATCTTGGGTTGCGCATAATCTGCGTGCTACATGTGGTATCGAGCCTCCATAACCCTAGAACATGAACACAATTGGTTTTGCCCTAAATTATACTGATTTGCCCTAATTTGCGATTTTCGAGATTTTAAGTTTAATAAAAATAAAATTAAATTGCAAATTGGGATTCAGCTCGACGAGACGGTGAAAACCGTCGGTGGCGCGTCGCCGTAGGACGTTGCAAGCGCCCCCACGCGCGGCCACGCGCCGCTGGGGGCGTCGAGCACGCACCCCACGTGCGGCCACGCGCCTCCACGCGCGGGGCGTGCGCCCCACGCGGCCGCTGACGTCAGCGACCCGGGTCCGACCCGATGCGTGCGTCGCATGTGCCGTTGACGTCGGCAACACAGGGTCGACCCGACCCGATGACGTCGGCGTCTTTGCTCGATGACGTCACCGGCCCGGCCCGGCGACCGACCCGACCCGACCTAGTTACCGACCCGACCCGACCCGTTTACCGACCCGACCCGATTCTGGGCCGACGGCAGACGACCGACCCGGACCCGGCCCGACCCCGTTGACCGACCCGACCCGAGTCAACGGTTGACCGGTCCGGGTAACCGGTCGGACCGCCACCGGCGGGACTGGCTCGGCGGCTATGCGTCGGCGCGTGAGCCCCACGCGGCTGCGCACTAAGGCGCGCGTGCGGGCGCGTGGGGCCTCGGATCGGCGAGTGGCTGGCGGCGTTGGATTCGTATGGAGATTTCCTATCTTGTGGTGTATTTATTTTACATGTTTGATGATTTTATTGATGTGAAATTGCATATAAAGCCCTAAATACGTGTATTTTAAGTGAATTTTTTTGCGTATTTTTCTTGTATTTTTCTGTGATTTTGGAAATACAAGTGCTGGGCTACAGGTATGCTATTTTAATTAATGTATAAGGCAGCTCAATTAGCATGATATGTGATTTGAGTGATATGTGCCCCTATCACTAAAGTTAAAATCACATGTATATGATGTATGTGAGGTAAATATATCCCTGATATGAGAGTTTCAAGGATTCAATTGAGTTGTGACCGCCAAAGTGGCACACTTGATTGGGTTTAAGAAATTTTTGTCTCGTATGTTGTCAGGGATGTCTCCTGGCCTAATGCGTAGTCATACTCCCAAAGGAGGTGATTATGTATTAGCTCATGGAGGGATACATGATGATGTGGTGGAGGATTGTCTAATCTTAGTGGTTCTTCTGCCCAAAGGTGATGAATTCACGAATATTGGAATATATTCTCCTGACCGCTGTCATGTGGGGAGTGTACAATTGCATGTCATGTATTCTGCCCAAAGGTGATTACGTGATTTTGCATGTAACTCTCTGGATGTATACTTGTGTACACAATACTCACATGATGCTAATTGTTATATACTGCTGTCTTTCGCCATCACTTTTTCGTTAATGGTAACTCCGTCACTATTGAGGTTCTCACCGGTTCCAACTTTAAGAAGTGGAGAGAAGATTTTCTGTTTTCCATGGAGATAGCAGATGTTCATGTAGCTCTTCTGGCGATCGGCCGGCAGCCATTGCTGCTGAGGGTTCGAGAGGATCGAAAGCACACTTTTCGCTGGTTAAGAGCAATAGAATTTGCTTGCTGTCTATGAAGCGTTCAATTCAGGGAACACTTGAAGAGTGATTTGCCACGGATTGTAATTCTAGGCAAATGATGGAAGCTTTGATGGCAAGGTACCGTGTGTCGTCTAATGTTGAGATAGGGACACACATTCATACACTTGTTTACCATGAAGTATGATGGTTCTGGTGGGGTAAGAGATTATATTCTGAGGATGGTTGATCTGCAGACCAAGCTTCAAGCTCTTAATGTTGCTATTCCCACTACCTGCATTGTGCATCAAGCTTTGAATACTCTTCCTCCTGATTTTGGGATCATCAAGACTAATTACAGTTCCCAAGATGAAGCACAGACGTTAATGAATTGATTTCGGGGTGGTGGCGGAGGAAGAGAAATTGAAGAAAGACAAAGGGCACATTGCTCTTTACACTTCAAGTTCGCCACCGATAAGGGTAAAAGTGTGAAGACTCGAAGAGAAATTCTGAAGTAGCCGGGCCTTCCAACGATAAAAGGAAATTCGATGGTGCTGGTCCTTCTAACGGTGCGGGTCCTTCTAATAGTTTGGGTCCTAAGAAGGCATTTCCCGGAGAATGACTGTTTTTTGCTACTTTGCGGGGAGAGAGGACATGTAAAGAAGGACCGCAAAAGGTTTAAGGATTGGTTGTCTAAGAAAAACAAGAAGAGTGAGCCTAAAGTTAATGATTCTTTGGCATTAATTTATGAATCCCATCTGTTTGAAGTTCCAACTAATTCACGGTGGCTAGACAAAGGTGCAACTAATCATGTTGCGTTTACTATACGGGGTTCATAAACGAAGGACGCCAAATCGGGATGAATCAAAGCTCACTATTGGAAACAACGTTGGAGTTGACGTCGAGTTCGTGGGAGATGTCGTTTTGGTTTTGGATTCTGGGTTTAGGATGATGTTAAGAAATACTTTTTACGTACCTTCATTTAGGCGGAATTTAATTTCAGTGTCTTGTTTGGACATGTGTGTAAAGAGTAATACTATTGCTATCTTTTATGATTCCAATAAGATTGGGTGTTGCAATTTATCCAATGGTTTATATCGATTGAGTTTATCTCCCAACAACATGTATGTTGCATATTCAGCTGAAACAGTTGTTTCCAAAAGGCCTCTACCTAAGGAACAATCTTATGCCTTTGTGGCATAAACGACTTGGTCACATCTCTAAAGATAGAGTAGAAAGGCTTGTAAAGGCTGACATCTTGCCTACTCTTAAAGGTGATCAAGAGACTTGTGTTGATTGTTGTAGAGGTAAGATGACGAAAATAAAGAAGAAATCAGTTTCGAAGTTCGGCTTGTTGGAGATTATTCACACCGATATTAGTGGGCCATACACAGCTACTTTATGCAGAAACTTTTATTTCATCACATTTATTGATGACTATTCCCGATATGGATACTTATATTTAATTAAAAAAAAGTCCGAGCCTCTTGACAAATTCAAGATTTTTCGGACTGAAGTGGAAAAACAGTTGGGAAAAGTCATAAAGATTGTCAAATCTGATCATGGTGGTGAGTATTTTGGTAGGCATGGTGATGCTGGACAATTTAAAGGGCCGTTTGCTAAATACTTAGAGGATTACGGGATAGTAGGTCGGTTTACTATGCACGGAAGTCTGAACAAAACGGCGTAGCTGAAAGGCGCAATCGAACTCTTATGAACATGATGAGAAGTATGATTAGTAGGACCAATTTGCCTACTTTTCTATGGGGTGAAGCTTTGAAAACAGCTCTTTATATTCTTAATCGTGTTCCTAGTAAAGCGGTTCCATTGACTCCTTTCGAGTTGTGGACTGGACGTAAACCTAGTCCGAATCATCTTAGAGTTTGGGGATGTCCAGTAGAGGTGAAGTTATATAATCCTACATTGAATAAGTGGATTCCAAAACTACACGGTGCTATTTCGTGTCTTACCCAGGATCATTCAAAGGGGTATCGGTTTTATAACCCCAATGGAGGTACAAGAATTATGGAATCTCGACTACCAAAATTTCTAGAATTTGATGTGGCTGAAAAGGGTAGCTGCTCACAAACCGTCGAAGATGGTAGTTTGGTGGGAGTTCTGGATCCTCGTCTCATCCCCTGCGGACAATTTTGGAACCTCTTGCGCCGCAAATTGAACTGTTGTGGCTCAAGATCCCATTGTTGAGAGGCAGTTCTGATACAATTCCTCAAGCTCCTCAAGTTCAGAATGAGGGTGAAGTAGCTCCACTTAGAAGATCTGCTAGGGAAAGACGTTCTGCTATACCACCAGACTATGTGGTCTACCTAGGAGAGCATGATTATGATATTGGCTGTGTTGTTGATCCAGTCACTTATAAGGATGCTATCTCATGTCCTCAATCGATTTGTGGCTAGATGCGATGAAAGATGAGGTGCAATCTATGAAACATAATGGTGTTTGGGAGCTTGTTGAATTACGAAGGTTGCAAACCTATTGGCTGCAAATGGGTATTCAAGACTAAAAAGGATTCCAAAGGAAAGATTGAAAAGTTTAAGGCCAGACTGGTGGCTAAGGGTTTCACTCAAAGAGAAGGAATAGATTATGAAGCAACGTTTTCTCAGTTTCTTCTAAAGATTCCTTGAGTGATCTTGGCATTGGTAGCTCATTTTGATATGGAGTTACACCAGATGGATGTTAAGACCGCATTTCTTAATGGAGACCTTAATGAGGAGGTTTATATGGTGCAACTCGAAGGCTTTACAAATGATGATTCAGGTAAGCTTGTTTATAGATTGAAGAAGTCTATTTATGGCCTTAAACAAGCTTCTAGACAAAGTGGTATTTTAAATTTCATAGTGTTGTCACTTCATCCGGATTTGTTGAGAACAAAGTTGATTAGTGCATATACACCAAGGTCAGTGGGAGGAAATATATTTTTCTCATACTTTATGTGGATGATATCTTGCTTGCAAGTAGTGACGTTGGTTTGTTGCATGAGACAAAGCGGATGTTATCGAAAAATTTTGATATGAAAGACCTTGGTGAGGCGTCTTTTGTTCTTGGCATTGAGATTCATAGGGATCGCTCATGCCGTTCATTGGGTTTATCTCAGAGGGCATATGTTGATCGCATTTTGGAAAGATTCAATATGCAAGATTGCAAACCAAGAGTTGCTCCTGTTATTAAGGGTGATAAATTGAGTCTTTCACAATGCCCTGATTCAGATTTTGAGAAAGCTCAAATGAAGAATGTACCTTATGCTAGTGTGCTTGGAAGTATCATGTATGCTCAAATTTGCGCTAGGCCAGATATTGCTTTTGCTGTTGGGCTTCTAGGCAGATATCAGTCAAATCCAGGACGCGATCACTGGATTGCTGCCAAGAAGGTTTTAAGGTACTTAAAGAGAACAAGGGATTATATGCTAATTTATAGACATGTTCCTCACTTGCAACTAGTAGAATATTCGATGCAGATTTTGCTGGTTGTCAAGATGATAAGAAATCAACCACGGGATACATATTTAAGTTGGCGGGGAGGTGCGGTATCATGGAAGAGCGAAAAATAGAAATCCATCTTCTTCCACTATGCAAGCGAAGTTTATAGCATGTTTTACAGCTGTTTAGGGAGTTATCAGTTTTTGATTTTGTGGATAGGCCCATACAGCTTCATTGCGACAATAATTCTGCAGTGTTGTTTATTAACAACAACGAAGTCTCAAAGGGGTCTAAACACATGAAAGTCAAGTTTTTGACTATAAAGGAATCAGTGCGAGAATGGTGACGTTGCTGTAGATTATGTTTCTACGAGATGATATGATTGCGAGATCCACTAACTAAAGGCTTACGCCCATGTGTATTTGATCGACATGTCATTAGTATGGGCCTAGGAGCATCTTGGGATGCCGTCATTTAGTGGGAGTTATATTTTATTTTTCTAAAATAAAGTTTATATCTGCATTTGTTATAATTTAGTAACGTTTTGATATATATATATATATATATATATATATATATATATACATATTTCAACTTTTGCATTCAATACGATATTTTTGAATGGTTTACTATTTTGTTGAATATATATATATTGTTATAGTTCTCAAGGTATTACCTTGAGTGAAGGCTAATGGGCAATTCGTTATTAGCCTTGTGTATATGTTCTTGTGATATATAAAGAAAGGTTGACCATAAGGGCAAGACATATGTGGGTTCATTAGAACCATAATTTCATTCTCTTGTGGCACAAACTTTTGTGTCGCCTAAGTAAGAGAATGGTGGCGACAAATGGATCTCTCTATGAGAGATGTAGCCATTGCCACACTACCATATTTGATTCATATCAATAAAGTTGAAAATACTTGTGACCATGGAAGGCTCGTGTGTATACATGCGATTACCGCCATGATTCGGTGTTGGAGGCTTTATGAGATAGGATTGACTATTAAGAATTATCTACGGACCAGTGTGCGCACATACAATACAATTTCAATTTAATATAGTCCAAGTGGGAGAATGTAAGAGTTTTCTGATTTGTGGACTAAATTAATTGACATTGTTATTGTAATTTACCGTTTAACGTTTACCGTTTTACGGTGTTTGGTCTTAGGTGAGATAGAAGGTTTCTTAATTAGTCTAATATGGGAGGCCTTAGTGTGGGCCGAGTTAAGCTGGCCCGTAATGAGGGGAGGCGGCTGGAAACTCTATAAATAGTGCTCAAGTCTCTCCTCTAGCCCTAATCTCACATATCCTCACCTAAGGGGCGTTACTCTAACGCTAATCGTGAGGGGCCGCCTCATTGAGCCAGTGATTCGGAAGGTAATAGAGGAGAAGGATTTGCGCAAGGGACATTGTGTTCCTGCTTCCGCTTCAAGAAAGACGATGGACCCTAAAACAGGTGCATTGATCCTTCAATTCGCAATTGCATGTTTATGTTCTGGTTATGGAGATCTTGGGTTGCGCATAATTTGCGCGCTACAGTATTAGGATAAAGAAACACACCATAATCTAAACAAAGATGGGAATCTGAAAGTTATGACTAAGAAATTAAAGTGCGGTATAGGAAAAATAAGATAAAAGGATAATATTTTGATTGATTTGTCCGGGACTTTCTAGCTAGATAATTGGTGATATTTATAATGAAAATGTAATAACCGCTCGGCAATCGCATCTTCTCCACTAACCGCCATCGACTCTGCCCATGCTCTTTTATTCTCATAGACCCATTCTGGCCATGCTTTACGTAATCGTCTTCATCGTGTTTTGAGAATTGTGCAATTATTGGTGACTATTCCATGACTAGGCCTCTGAACAGCAACTATTGTTTTTCCACAACATGCGTCTTCAATGCTAACCATCTTGGCTCTTTTAGTAATATTTAGAACTTCATTAATGAGGAATTCTTGTCAGTGTTCATACAAGCAGCTACCAATCGTATGTCGTCGTATTTTAACAACTGGATACGTGGCATTTGTTTATTTTATTGTCAGCTATCATGCGTTTTCTTCTATGTCCATTGATGGCCATATAATACATACATACATACATCTATATATATATATATATATATATATATATATATATATATATATATATATACATTCTAATTCACGATCCAATATCTAATTCGAAAACAACTCATGACTGGAGGTCCAAGATATGCAAAATGGATAAGATCTATGGCAACGGGAAATAAAAGCTCTTTGATAAACATATGGTCCAAAATATGAAAATTAGAAGGTCTCATAAAACTAATTCTACAATATCTATTTTGAAAAGAACTCGTGACTTTCGTTAAGTTTAATGTTAAGGTTTTAGATCCTATTTGACTCTGCCGTGAATTGTGCATGCTTTGCATCACTTAATCATCACCACGTGTCATGTGCTTCATTTAAACTCTGCCCATTGGAAACTCCAGATCAATGACCACACCGGACATTCCGTGGATGGGCTGTGCAGGTCATTTGCACTGTCATGCCTAATCGATGAGCTTACTAGGCATTCTATCAATTGAGTCTTATGAGTTAAGTTCATGTTAGGATGTAAGTGTGAGTGAGTTGTGTTGAATAATTCTTATATTAGAAAATTAGTGTGGTGTAAAATAGTTAATATATCTCTTAGTTGGTTCATAATTTATTAACTTGAGTTTAATTATATATGTTGACAAGCTCGAACTTGAGCTCTCTCTTGGTTATCTCATTTGGTGAAGGTATTGGGCTTCTACTACGCGCTCTCAATAAATGGTATCAAAGCGAATGATAGATTAATGGGCCTTGAATCTAATCAAGATGAGATATCTTGATGTAAAAGAATACTTGGATAAGAGGAAGTAGACCTAAAAACACTAAGTTCCCATATGCATGATGAGGAGATTGTCAGGAAGCATGTGTGAGTGAGTTGTGTTAAAAAAATCTCACAACGAAGAATTGATGTAGTGTGGAGTTGTTAATATATCCAAGTTGATACAAAACTCATTCACTTAAATTTTTGAGTGAAGATAGATCTAATTAGATATATATTTTTTAATTGACGGGTTTAGACTTAAGCTCTTTTTCATAGATTTCCCCATATGAAAGTATTGATTTTTATCACGTGCTTCCAACAATTTGGCCATTAAATTAGTTACTATGGTTCATGTATTGATGTTAACAATACATTTGAACGGTGAGTGTCCTAATTATTGATGGGACAAGATGAAGGTAGGGATCTTTTATTGCCGGCATCCAATTTGGCCATTAAATTCATACTATGGTCCATGTATTAATGTTTACAATACAGTTGGATGGTAAGTGTCCTAATTATTGATGGGACGAGATGAAGGTAGGGACTAAGTAATATCGACACTGACATACGACACGACACGACACGACACACCGACACGTTGTTTCTCAAGAAACAAAGAATTCCGATATGTTTGGACACATTTATATATATATATATATATATATATATATATACATAATAAATTATCATTTTTATGTAATTTGATTCAAATTCATAAATAAATAAATAAACCTAGAATGAATTTACACTAAAAATATTAATCTACCATTTATTAACATCATTCATTATTTCAATTTGACAAATTCAACTCTATCCCAATAATTGATAAAACTTGAAGAAAAAACAAACAATCCACATTATGGACTCGCATGTTAGATATGCTAGAAGAAGAGAAAAAAAAAAAAACTTAAGGGATGAATTGTATATCACAGGAAGTGAGAGTTAAAAATAAGAGAATACTAGGTTTTTCTTCTTTTTTTCATTTATTATTTTTATTATTGTGTTTTATTTTTTCACATATATATATTTTAACCTTTCATTCATTGAAAAGTTTTAAAATGGACCTTGATAGCGGAATCACGTATCAGAAACTCGGATGATGGAATTCTAGCTCGAGTGTCGGAGAGTGTCGGGAAAGTTGACCAAGTATCGGATTTTCTTACACGTGTTGACCAAGTATCGAAGAGTGTCCGAGAGTGTTAGACAGTGTCGGACATATGTCGAAGTGTCCGACACGACATGAAAGCTCTTAAAGAATGTCAATGCTTCATAGGGTAGGGATCTTTTATTGTGGGCATCCAATTTGGCCATTAAATTTGATATTGATAGTCCAAGTATAAATGTTAACAATTCAACTGGACAGTAGGTGTCATAATTATTGATGGGATGTCTAACATACTGCTGGGGAAGAAATGAGAGGCTAAGGGTGAAAATAATTTGTGATTTTTTTGTTTTCTTTTTGAAGGGAGAGGAGGATGGAGACTCGTGCAGGGTGATTTCAATTTTAGGAAGTGATAAGCACCAGACGGTGGATGGGGTGGGGGAAGAAAGGAGAGAGGATGAAATAAATGGGTGGGGCCCATTTAGCCTCACCTAGAAAAAAATACTGAATGCTAAATAATAGTAATAACTGCTTAGCAGTTGCATCTTCTCCGGTAACCGCCATCAGCTTTGCCCACACTCTTTTATTTTCATAGACCCATTCCGCCCATGCTTTACATAATCGTCTTCATCGTGTTTTGAGAATTGGGCAATTATTGGTGACTATTCCATGACTAGGCCTCCGAACAGCAACTATTGTTTTCCACAACGTGTGTCTTCGATGCTAACTATCTGGGCTCTTTTAGTAATATTCAAGACTCCATTAATGAGAAATTTCCGTCGGTGTTCATACAGGGGGCTACCAATCGTTCGTCATCGTATTTCAACAACGGGATACGTGGCATTTGTTTATTTTATTGTCAACCATCATGCATTTTCTCCTATGTCGATTGTGTATATATATATACACACACATACGTTATGCACGTAATTGTAACTTATTTCTACCTTAACGTGGCATATTTCTCATCCTCGTGTCGAGCATGTGCCAATTAGATTAATTATGGGTGTCAATAGGTATAACTCAAAGTAAACAGCTGGCTCACATTGTAGAACTCAAAGTCCAGTCTCCTAATTTGGTCTGAATTGGCTCCGCGTCCCTTATGGTTGTGGATGATGATCCCATTGCTTTTCCTAGGAAAGAAGTCACAAAAATAATACCTAATTCACGATACAATATCTGATTCGAAAACAACTCATGACAGAAGGTCCAAGATATGCAAAATGGATAAGATCTATGGCAACGAGAAATAAAACCTCTCTGACAAAACATATGGTCCAAAAGATGAAAATTAGGTCTCATAAAACTAATTCTACAATATCTATTTTGATTAACGTTTTAGATCCTATTTGACTCTGCCATGAATTGTGCTCGCTTTGCATCACTTAATCATCACCATGTGTCATGTGCTTCATTTAAACTCTACCCATTGGAAACTCGAGATCAATGACCACACCGGACGTTCCATGGATGGGCTGTGCAGGTCATTTGCATTGTCATGCCTAATCGATGAGCTTACTAGGCATTCTATCAATTGAGTCTTATTAGTTAAGTTCATGTTAGGATGTAAGTGTGAGTGAGTTGTGTTAAATAATTCTTATATTAGAAAATTCGTGTAGTGTTTTTATTAACTTGAGTTTAATTAGATATGCTGATAGGCTCGAACTTGAGCTATCTCTTGGTTATCTGATTTGGTGAAGGTATTGGGGCTTCTACTATGTGCTCTCAATAAATGGTATCAAAGCGGATGATAGATTAATGGGCCTCCGATTAAATATCATGATGTAAAAAAAATACTTAGATTAAGAGGAAGTAGACCTAAAAACACTAAGTTCCCATATGCATGATGACGAGATTGTTAGGAAGCATGTGTGAGTGAGTTGTGTTAAAAAAATCTTATATTAAAGAATTGATATAGTGTGGAGCTGTTAATATATCCAAGTAGATACAAAACTCATTCACTTAAATTTTTGAGTGAAGATAGATTTAATTAGATATATTTTTTTTAATTGACGGGTTTAGACTTAAACTCTTTTTTGGAGATTTCCATTTTTTATTGTGTGCTTCCAACAATTTGGCCATTAAATTTGATATTGATGGTCCAAGTATTAATGTTAACCAAACAGTTGGACAGTGAGTGTCCCAATTATTGATGGGACGAGATGACGGAAGGGATCTTTTATTGCGGGCATCCAATTTGGCCATTAAATTCGGTATTGATGGTCTCAGTATAAATGTTAACAATTCAGTTGGACAGCTGGTGTCATAATTATTGATAGGATGCCTAACCTACTGCTGGGGAAGAAACGAGAGGCTAAGGGTGAAAAGAATTTGTGATTTTTTTTTTTTTTTTTTTTTTGAAGGAGAGGAGGATAGAGATTCGTGCAGGGTGATTTCAATTTTAGAAGTGACAAGCGGGGTGGGGTGCGGGAAGAAAGCAGAGAGGTGAAATAAATTGTTGGGGCCATTTAGCTCACCTAAAAAAAATACTGAATGCTAATTAAATTTATTAATGAATAGGTAAGGCTTAAAAATAAATAAATAGGTGGGTTAAAATATATTTTGACTTTAATCTCTTCCTAGTCATTTGTTTCATCAATAATTTTTGTTAAAGTAAAAAAATATCTTTTCAATTTTTCATGAATAAATTTATTAATTTATTAGTGTAGATCATTATAAGCCTTTTTTTATTATTTATTTATTTATGAATTTGAATAGTATATATAAAAATATTTATTTAATATATAACGTGTCCCAATGTATTGAAATTCTTTTTTTTTTTAAAGAAATGACGTGTCAATATATTGTGTTGTGTCGTGTATTGCATGTCCGTGTCAATGCTACTTAGCCCATGGTACACGGAAAAAACATTCCATCTTTATTATATAAATATGAGCTGATTTCATTGATTAACTTTCCATCCAAAATTTTTGTCCTCCCCATTTTCCTTACTTTTTTAAAAATAAGCGTAAGTTCCATATTCAGTTAACTAGGTCCACTGTGAGTTGGGTTATTTAGCCATTTCAATCATTCTATTCTTAGAAAAATTTCTGATATTAAGATTTTTAGGATACTTACACTAATTAAAAGTATATGATGATTTTATTAATTGAGGATGACAATAATCTCACCTTATGAGGTAAAATTAAATATGTCAATGTCTTTCTTATGGGAGAATAACACTTTAGCGCAATCCAAGCTCAAATTATGTTAGAATGATTTTTTGACAATAAAAATGAAAGTTAAAAGAAAAAATTGGTGAAGAGAATGATTTCCCCGTGTTGTTTATAAAGTATGGATCAAATGCATGCAAATACAAATATTATGGATATCTATATTACATATATCGTCATTATAAAAGTACATTTTTTTTTTTTGGCCTATACAATCTCAGGATGGAAATACAAATCTATTTACCATATAAAGTCACATGTTAAAAAGTAAAAATTGATTGTTTTGATTACGTAAAATCTACTTGTGTCAAGAAAATTTCATACTACCATTGTACAAGAAAAAAGCCCATTGAAATAGGATTTATATTATGCACACTGTCGATGTAATAGTCTTTTTTAATACAAGCAATGTTAGAATGGAAACACAAACTTGTTTATGGAATAAATATACATGCTAAATATAAAAATCATAATATTTGTCATTCTATAAAACCCGCTTATATAAAGTAAGAAAATTTTACACCGCGGGTGCACTTAACAAAAATGTATGGAAATATGTTGTTTGCAAAGAAGGGAATGGTGGAAGAAAAGAAAAAAAAAGGAATTTCTATAAAATTTCTGACGTCATAAAATTTGGAGATGTGGACGTCATTCGGGAAAAGAGAAGGGTACGTCGTCTTTACAGCTGTAACTTTGGCTCCATCCCCAGGTCGATAATAAAAGAGAAGACCCATGGGAGCAGAAAACAACTTCGACTTCAATCCCTTGAAATTACTTCTCTGCTTTAGAGTTTTACCTGCTCGCGGCACGGCATGGAAACCTCCATGGATATCCAAGACAGTTCGATTCCGAAAACATCGCCAGGTATGATCTGTTATTTCCTTTCTTTGTTCTGATTTCATCCCAAAAGGTGATGGAAAAATTGGAAAAGTGTCGCTTTTTTGGGGGTTAATTTCTAAGTAACATAAAATGGCAACATTTTTATTTATTTATTACTTAAAAGTATCCCGACACTTTATAAAGAAAACCCTCATAAAAAGGAAAGAGTGTGAAAGGAGAATAATTTGTGCCGAACCTCGGGCGTGTTTGGTCTGAGAAAAATTTCCAATTTCCTGTCTTTCTTTCCACAAGTTTTCAATGAAGATACATTTGGTGGAAATTTGGTTGTCGTGTTTTCGACATCTAAACTTTAAAACTTAGTGTCGCGACCTAAATTTCGGGTGCACCACCTAAAACTAGGTTAATGGACTACTAAGTCTTTAAGCTTAGCTCGGGCTCTCCCAAACCCATATCAAATTGCGACTTAAGGTTCAATTATCTAACATGCGAATGATTAATAACTAGGAGTCGCCATTAATCGGTTTACGGTAGGTCGATTAGACACTTAAGTAAAATAAATGGAGATTTATTTTACTCCTACGAACCAGAGACTAAGGGTACGAGGACTTGGTTACACTAGATTATCCTAGTGCCCTTTCGGTACCTTTCTCTTTTATTTCAAAAAAATATTTTGCGGTGCAGCTTAAATTGATTTTAATTCACTTTCCTAACATGTGAGGCGATCATGCGGGTATGCATACTACCAATTTAACACTCAAGAAAGTAATCAAATAATGCAAAACCTACCTCAAAGCAACGAAAGCATCGGCATTGTTAAGTCGAGTTCACATCGAATCCTAGATATGATTTCTAATTAACAAGTAATCACTCAATTTTTGCTTCCACTTTTTAACGAGAATATAGTCCATATGCGATGCAATGCGGTGCTTCTAACCTAACATGAAATAATATGGCATGGCAAAATGTCTTAAATTATATGAATGATAAAAAAAAAAAACTAATCATTTTTTAATGAACATGCAATGATTAAATATGCAATTATTAACAAAAATGACCTAATTCTAATGACGGGCAATTTCTAATTCAATGAACTTAATAACAACTAAATGATATGCATTTGATATCTCTATTCTTAAAATGCAATCTATTCTAACAATTGAGTCTAATTTATGTAGAGATGGATTTTATTTTTCATTTTTTATTCATGAAATTCGAAATTTAAGGAAAAATGCAAAAATGATCTAGCTAGATTAAGATTCTATCTAATTTAAACTAAGGATTAAGTCATATTAAATCCTAACTTAAACTAAACATTATCTTAATCTAAAATGCAATTTATCTAAAAGATTACCTTAGTTTAGAATTGGAAAATGCAATTCTAACCTTATATGCACAATGATTTTTTGTGTTTTTCTTTATGGATAATAAATTTAAACAATCAAGAAGATGAAGGATTAAAATAATCGAAAAAATAACTTGTCGTCTCACGGTTAAATTAACGACTATTATAACCCTAATTATCACGACAAAGATACTCAAAATAATTAAAAATGTGATCCGAAGTCTTATAGATCAAATTAATAATATATTGATTCAACCATTAAGATACTATCAACAAACCCCCAAAAATTAATATAATTAAAAAATGACCCGACATCTTACGGGTCAAATTAATAATTACAATAATCTTAGGAAAACCCCTATGGATAATGTCTAAGATATTCATGAAATAAAGATCACTTCAAATTTACACAATATCAACTAAACTTAAAAGAAATAAATAAAATAAAAGTTAATAGAAAAAGAAAATAAAACTACCTAATTTCCTTTTTTTTTTTTTTTTTTTTTTTTTCTTTTCCTCTTTTCTTCCCAAGCACGGCGGTGGGCCTCTAGGTCACCGGGAGCAGCACATCGTCGGACCGGTAGGGGTTCCGGTGAAGGTGAACGGTGGCGGGCGAGCGGCCAAGAGGTGACTCGACGGTGGTTCAAATCAACACCGGAGCGGCTTCGTCGGTGGAGCAAAGGCGGCGTGACGGTGGTTGGTCTGGCCAGCGTCACGGGGCTGGACCTAGAGGCACGAAATTCCACCGTGGCTGGAGACGATTCAATGGTGGACGACGCGATCAAAGGGGTTGGCCACGGCGGCATTTCGTCGAACCCCAGGGGAGGCACGTCGATTGGCTCGGGACCCTCCAATGTCGGAGCAGAACGCCGGTGAAGGAGATTGAAGGCACAATCGTCACGGGATCGCAGCGAAGGAAAGGATGGTCTCCGGCGGCAACGAAAGGCAAGATCTTGGGTCGGCGCGGCACGGGAGGCGTTAGGTGGCAACGGGTCACCGGAATTGTGGGTCGGCGCGGCACGATTGGGAGAGCTCGGGCGGATACCGGCAAGGCTTCGAGCGGGTAGTCGCAAATCGCGGCCTCGGCTTCAAGTGGCGGTGGCGCGGCTAGATCGCGGCAGGGCGGTGAGCTGTGGGGGACGTCGCGGATGTACGTCGGAACTTGCGGGTCGTCGGGTGGAGCGGCTTTGGGTGTATCGGCGTCGCGGGTCCTCCCGGCTCACGATCCAGTCACTTGATCGGAGGCGAGGAGGAATAGACACGAGCCGGTGCTCGGTGAGAGGCGACGCGCGTCGTCGGCAGCAAACGGAAGGCGGAATCGGGTCTGTAGATGGAGGACAAAGCGGAGCCGGCGAGTGTGAGGGAGACGATGAACAATAAACGTCCCCTACCTCGCCTTTACTTTTACCTTTTCCCCTCTCTCTCTCTCTCTCTCACGTCACTCTCCCCTTCTTTTTTTCTTTGACTTCTCTTCAAGCTTTCCCTCTTTTCCTCTCTCCCTCGAAGACCCCACGGACGGCCCTCCCTTTTCTTTTCTATTTTCTATTGTAAACGAATTCAAGCCCCCTTCTCTCTGGCGAAGCCGTACCCTATTTATAGAGGAAAAATCAGTTCGTTCTACTGTGAAGATTTGCATATTTCGACCCAATCGCTAAGGATCATCCTCCGGAAATGAGATATACGCTCAACAAGTCGATAGCCCCAAATTCTTTATGAAGATTTTTAAAAGATAATTCACTTTAACCATTAAAGATAAACTATTAACCGACTTTAAAATCTTTCAAAATCCCATTCTCGCAACAAAATATTCTATCTTAGCCATCATCCCTTATCTCCCTTTTTATTTTCATTTTTCATTTTCATCTTTTCATCATCATTTTTTCCATTTCATCTTTTCATTTTCATTTTTTCCATTTTCATTTTTATTAAGGATAAATTGAATACTAAATGAAAATGAAATACTATAAAAATAGTCAAAATTTTAGGTGTCAACGGTGCCCCTCTTTGAAGGTGAGCTCGCGGAGGTTGCATTCAAAGATAAAATTGAACTTAAATTTTGACCACGCACATGCGTTGAATGTTTTTTTTTTTTTTTTTAAATGAATTTCATTTTAAAATGCAATTTACATGATGCATGGAAATGCCAATGCAAATGTGTGATGCAAAAGGAAAGAACATACCTACAATTACTTACCAATCAGTGCGGTAGAGCATGTTGAGGTACGTGATAAATCTTCCCTTACTAAGAAGAACATTCACATCCAGAGTGAAATGCTCAACAAAAGAATTAAGACATCCAAATCCGGGAGGCGAGATGTCAAGAGGAATCTACAGGAATAGCTTACCTTCAATGAGGTTGGAGTAACTCAAGATACGGTGGTGTTACAAGTTCGGGACCCCGTACCATTCTACGGTCGCCCAAAAATAGTAACATGACTTTACAAGAGAATGCTTTCCCAAGACCCGTACCATTCTATGGTCGCCCAGTATAGCATTGTTTGGTTGTGTCTAGGACCCGTACCATTTTACGGTTGCCTAAACAGGGATTTACCTTCTAGGACCCGTACCATTCTACGGTCGCCTAAACTAAAAAGATTTTCAGGACCCGTACTATTGTACGGTCGCTTGAAAATGTTGTCTAGGACCCGTACCATTCTACGATCGCCTAGACTAAGGTTCATCTTCAAGACCCGTACCATTCTACTTGGTCGCTTTGAATGAGGAAATAGGTGCTTCATCTATGACCCGTATCATTCTACGGTCGCCTAAGGCGGGATTTTTCTTGGTTAGGACCCGTACCATTTTACGATCGCCCGACCTTTGCAGAGATCGGCGACTAGGACCTGAACCATTCTTCGGTCGCCTTAATCAAACTGAATCTGGAGAAAGATCTTTGGAGGACAATTCAATCGAATGTCGATATATTGAAAAGGGAATACCTATGCAGTGACAAGTATTTAAAGTATGGATAAAGATATACTTACCTGGTAGCATCTCTGATCTTCGGGGATATGTCTCCTGCAAAACATGGTCATAGGAGAGGTAACATGCATTCACCGACATGCATTAATTCAAGTGAGGTTCATGCGTGATGAATTTCATCATTCTTGCATTACCTAATTCCCATTGGGATTGATTCCAATCGAACACATGAGTGTCATGGATGTGTCAAATGAGAGACTCCCTTAGTCACAAAGGACTTTTCACTCATCTTCATCCAAAATGGCCATTTCATCTTGACCTTTGATGCAAGATTTTTAACAGTCACTCTATCTCATTGTCATCATGCCAAACAAGGGTTTGGGCAATCTCGTAAATTATATGACCTTACTAATCCGAGAGGTCTTTAACAAGGACTGTAATGTGGGGCCTGGTGAATGGCTTAACAAAGGGGACTCTTTGAGTCGAGGCTATTGAAAAAATGACATTTCACAATTGTCTTGGGGTTTTATAAGTCAAGAATCATACGAAATGAAGCAGGAACTATCTTACTGCACTTCTTTGAACGATACTTTCGCACATATGAACTTTTATGTTAATTCAAGTGCCATAATCTGAAGAGGCTTTGCAAGGGACGTAATGTAAAGATCGTTAGGCTCAAAAGTGTTTAGGGGTTAAAATTGGTGATCATCTTGACACTTCCACCAATTTTCTTCTTCTCCATCATCAAGAATTTTTTCATATCACAACTCCATTGATTGCAACATCTTAACATTTGAGTATTTTTTAGTACCACATTATTGGGGGTACGGCTTCAACCAATGTTTGATTTCTTTTTTTTTTTTTTTTTTTTTGTGTGGGCATTAGCCTTGCTTTTACTAGGCACACTACTTTTTCATGCCCTTTTTTTGCACTCACTTTCTTTGGACTCACACGTTTTCATTTTTCATCAGCATTGTAAGCCATGATTCTTGAATGTTTTTCTTGTCTTGCCCTGGTGTGGGGATGATCACCAACTGGGTTTAATACGAAATGAATTCATAGGCTCAAATGGGCTATGCAATGGATAAAATTGTGTAGGATAGAGAAAAAAAATGCTCTTTGTCATCTTAAGGCACTTCAATTATTGTATAAGTTAAACTACAAAAGCAATATTCAAAGATTGATGCAAATATGAGTAAGAAAATTCCTATCATTCACTTCAAATTTGTGGTCCCGATTATTGGGATGATCCTTGGCAGGGGATAATTTAAAAAGCTCTTCATGTGTGTGGGCTCAAAGGGCTATACAATGGGTATACCTGTAGTGTTTTGGGTAGAAGAAGAAATTGCCTTTCATCACCTCGGTTGACGTACCCTTCGCGAGATTGCCTTCCTCATGGGCATGGAATTTTCACACAACTTTCAGATTAGTGTATATTATAGTGTATGGAATAAGGTTTTTGCCTTTCGTCATTCAAAGTATCCCATTTGACACACTCAATTTATCACACATAATTCATCAAGGAAAGCATGTAAAATTTATAACACATTTGGACCAAGGGGAGTTTGCAGCTTAATGAGGCAATTTATTCATCATAAAATGCTTATAGTTCAAAAACATGACACGAAATTCAATCATGGGTAATACTTTTGACTGCATCGGAATTCACCTTGGAACAGAAAATTCCCGACCATCCATTTCTCGCCGGGATCAAAAGCACCATCGTGAGCACCTTCTTTACCACATACGGGCCATCGTAATTTGGGGCAAACTTGCCACCCAGGATCCGAGAAGATTGGCAACAGACTTCCTTAGGACAAGATCATTTACCTCAAAATGCCTTTGGTACGTACCTTCCGATTAAAGGATTTGGCCACTCTCTACGTATGTCCCGACCATGGCAAGAGCCCAGCCTTCATCTTTTCTCATCGATCAAGTTCAGCTGCTCAAGTCTTTGTTGCGTCCATTCAGCCTCGTTAACTCCACTTTTGGGATAAAACTCATGAGAATGAATCACGACTTCCACTGTGTAAACCGCCTCCATGCCATATACCGAGCAAAGGGGTTGCCCCGGTAGAAGTACGGATTGATGTCCGATCGCCATTAGCGCAAAAGGTAACCTATCATGCCAATCTCTATAATTCTCGGGCGTCTTAGCCAAGATCCTCTTAATATTCTTATTAGCTGCCTCCACCGCCCGTTCATCGAGGGCGGTAGGGGACGGATTTAGGTATGCACGATCTTGAGCTCTCTAACGGATCATCGATCAACTTGTTGTTTCAAATTTGTCCCGTTGTCGGTGATGATTGTTTTCAGGGACACCATAACCCACGATTATGTCACGTTTGATGAACTTCACAAAATATTGCGGCGATGACACTTACAAATGACATAGCTTCAATCCATTTGGTGAAATAGTCTATTGCCACCAAAAATGAATCGATGCCCATTTGAAGCCTTAGGATTTATTGGGCCTGATCACATCAATACCCCACATTGAGAAAGGCCATGGCTCGAAAACTGGCGGGTACGGCTACATTGGGGGAACATTTATCTTATCACTATGGATCGATAACGGTGACAACTTCGAACATACTGAATACAATCTCTTTCTAGTGTGAGCCAAAAGTAACCTAATCTCATAATCTTCTTAGCCAACATGTGCCACGTTCATGAGGGCCACATACCGCTTCGTGCACTTCTTGCATGATTTGAGTGGCCTGTTTGCATCAACACACCGCAATAGGACGAATCATAAGACCTCTTGTACAAATTTTCACCACTAACGAAAGAATTTTGAGGCCATCTTCGTGATGTATTTCCTTTCAAATGAGTGCTTCCTTCGAGGGAAATTCCTGTTTTTAATGTAGTTCATGATATTGTAATACCATGGCTTTCCATCTCGGTTCTCGACACAATCATACAATAGGCTGGCCTTGGTAAAACCTCTATTTTCAATGGCTCAACTTCTAATCCGTCGGTGACTGCAACATAGATGACAAAGTCGCGAGTGCATGCAAATTGATTATGACATCTTGGTAAGTATTCAAATGAAACTTCCTTGAATTCTTTACCGAGATCTTCTAGATACTTGTGGTATGGGAGCAACTTAGCGTTTTTGGCTTTCCATTCCCTATGGTGCAACGGTATAATCGGTGTAGAATCTCCGAACACTTTTAATTTGGCCACACCCATCTCGATTGCGGCTTGAAGCGCCTGAGGGATGCAAGCTTCATACTTAGCCACGTTGTTAGTGCATGGGAATACCAATTTTCTGCTACCGGGTGGTGTTGCCCGTGGGGATATCAAGATCCCGTGCCAGAACAAACAAATTCACAGCTCCATCAAAACATTGTCCACACAGTCTTCGTCTACACTCAAAACCCGGTCATTTGGGAAATCGTCCTCATTATTTGAGACTCTCCGGATTCTCAGCCAATATATCCCAGCGATCACTTTCGACCTTTAATCGACTTTTTGTGGCATAAATTGTACATCAAATTTCGAAATCAAAATTTGCCATTTAGCCAGATTTACCTACCAAGTTGTGTGCTCAAGTAAGTACTTGATAGGATTGCTTTCGGTCACAAGGAACGTTTGGTAATGTAGTGTGTGTTTCGCGATCTATGCAATACCCACACCAATGCAGCACAAGTCTTTTCCACTTCAAAATATTTCGGTTCAACACGTTGTGAACTTTTGCACTCGTTTGAATAATAAGTGGCACGTTCTTTTTTTATGGGCGGGACCTTTATGAGCCAACAATGCACCCCAATGACTCACTATGAATGGTGAGGTAGAGAATCAAAAGAGGATGCCCGGTGATGGTGGGACAAGAATTAGTGGATTCATCGGTGGCTGCTTCAACTTGTCGAATGCTTCTTGGCACTCATTATCCCAGGTTAACTCGTGCATTCTTCTTTAAGAGCTTTGAACAGAACAGCTTAGCAGGTGATTTCAAAAGTTGGGAAATGAATCGAGCAATGTAATCCAACCTCCCCAAAAGGCTCCAGGACTTCTTTCACTATTGACGGAGGTCGAGCTCACATATGGCCTTAGCTTTAGGCTACAGTCGATCTCAATCCCTTTGCCGCTCACAATAAATCCAAGTAATTTGCGATGTTGCTCAAAACACACACTTAGTGGGATTTAGTCGAACCTTGAACTCACGGAGTCGATCAAACAGCTTCTTCAAGGTTTTCGACGTGGCTTTTCCCCGAGTTAGTCTTCGCAATCATGTCATCAACATAAACCTCGATCTCTTGATGCATCATATCTGAAACAATGCTACCATGGCTCGGTAAGTTGCCCTTGCATTCTTGAGTCCGAAGGAGCATGACCTTAATGGAAGGTCCCCACGGGGTAATAAATGTAGTCTTCTCCTTGTCTTCCTCCTTTCATCCTTTTGATTATACCCGGAAAACCCATCCATAAACGAGAATAGTTCAAATCCGGCAGTACTATCCACAAGGACATCTATGTGAGGCAATGAGAAATCATCTTTGGGACTAGCCTTGTTCAAATCTCGATAATCGACACAAACTCGGACTCGACCATCCCTTCTTCATTACGCACGATGTTAGCTACCCAATCGGGGTATTGTGAGACTTCAATGAATCCCCACCTTGAAGTTTCATCACTTCTTCCTCTATCTTCTTGGAAAGCTCGGGTTTAGTTCTTCGTAACCTGCGCCTTAGGGGAGACGTCTGGATTAGTAGCCAAACGGTGCTCCCTGGTGTGGTCCAAACTAGGCTGCTCCGGCATAGGTCCATGCAAAGAGTCTTGATATTCTTTTAGCAACCGCATTAGGCGTTTAGCCTCATCTCTTGGGAGGTTTGCTCCAATTCTCCCTCCTTGGCCGTCACCTAAATTAATAGTGACGGTCATTCGTTGTAAGAGACTTGGCCTTTTCATGTTGCTCCCAGTTACGTTGTACCTCAATGAAATCCTCGATCGAGCCTTCAGAATCCTCATTATCAGCACTTGTTGAACTAGATTGGACCATTCCCTCATCTTTGCATGTTATATGATTACCCTTGAAATAGGAAGTAGGTGGATCAAAAAGACAAACGAGGTAAAGCATATTATCTACCTTTTTCAAAAGATTTTGAGAAGCATTTTTGAACCATTTTGACACAAGAAAGCATGATGAAGCCGAGGCCTCGGAATTCTCCTTGGATTTGTCATTTTGTTTTACCGGTTGGATATTATCACCGGGCTGGTTTGATATACCTCATCATGCCCTCAAAATAAAGCTTGTAATTTCATTTGTAACTCAATGATCAATTACATTTATTGAATGGAAAATGCGATTCATTAGTTCTAACAAGAAAAGCGAAAAAGGAAAATTGAAAACAAAGCCTAGAAAGGCAATAAAAATTCCCACGCGGGGAATATGCAGGAGTGATAAATAGGTTATTCTTGCGGGCACTGAGCCAATTTCTTCCGAGAAGTTCTTCGTCAACTTGCTCCTATGGCCAGAGATTGCTCGAACAAGTTGATGTCCTCCAAGGCGTCATCGCCGTTCTCTATCTTCGGAGACGTTCGATCATCCATGCCACCCCATCCGTGCCGGACTATGTTACGAGGGTCGTTGTAAAAATTTAGCCCAGGTGAGCTGAATATTTCACCATATAATCGAACTTCCCACTTGGTTGCCCAAAGGTATCCATCACTTCAGCTTCATTTTGCCTCTCCTAATTGGAGGACCGAAGGGGCGTGTTGTGGGATGCTTAAGGGTGGTAATAGAGGCATTGGATCGTCCATGTCATCCCATCCGGTTGGAATTATGTTTGCGGGAGTCAAAATAAAAAATGGGAGGAGCGAATATTTCACCATATAATCGAACTTCCCTTACAGCTTGCCCCAAAGTATCCATCACTTCTGTTTCATTTTTGCATCATAGGGGGGGACTAGGGAATGTCTCTGAATGTTTAGAGGTGGTAAGTTTCGCTCCCCCTCTCCTCGCTTTCAGTGTGACGAGTTCCTCCTTCCCCCGCCTTTGCCTTCCGAACTTCCTCCACCTTGACCATAATACCTAATCCAAACAGATTGGGGCCTTTGAGGACTTCTATGGGATTTTGAATACCTTGACCCCTTCTTCCAAGACCCAGGAATCGGGACAAAATTATTTCCAACCATTACCCTTCCCACCATAAGGGGCGGCATTTGAAACTTCGGGAGGGTGGTGATGAATCCCGAGAAGCATGTATGGTGGATACCAGCTCAAATGAGTAATAAGCAGATTCAAATTCAGCATCGGGCTCCACATAAGGGATGGCCATCATGGTAAATTCGATGATCCTCCTTGCCATAGACAATGACCGCTTCCTTGGATCACGAACTTCACGGCAGTGCACTTAAAGTCACCGCTCCGCCCGTATGAATCTAGGGGGCGACCAAGAAGAAACCAAATGCAATGGGAATATCTACCACTTGAAAAGGGAATGTGAAAACAACTGCCCTATTTGAACATCGAGGTGAATCTCTTCCAAGCACCTCATTCCTGTACCATCGAAAGCTCGTTACAGTCTTCGCAAAGATGCATCCCGATAGGTCTACCTTGAGGCGGTGAAGAGTGGCCAGCGGCATATGTTCAAGCCGTGCACCCGTTATCAATGAGCACTCGAGACACATGAGAAGTCTTGTGCTTAACGAGATATGTAAAGTGCTTTGTTATGCCCCCTACCCTCGAGAGGAAATTCCTCATCAAAAAAGCAATCATGTCCTTAAGAAGGACTAATCCCAAAATCTTCCAGGCTTATCTTTGCCTCAACCGTTGTCGGTATGCAATTTCACTTAACACCTTCATTAGCGACCCACGTGCACGAGGATGTTAGCGGGAGTTCTAGCAAAGAGAGATCTCGTGGGCATCTTTGCGGTGATCGACCACATTATATTCACTCGCCCCTTAATTACAGCCAAAAATCCCTTAGCCTCTTCGTCAAGGACATGCTTTGTAGGTTGAGCATTAGCCTGAGCATAGGTTCGGCCAGACTTTGTAACAAGGTCAACATCTAGGTCATAACACCAAGGCACCGCCTTATTGTTGACATATTTATATCTGATTGAGGCATCTCAATCACAATCTCTTCATCGTGCGCATTTTCTAGTGGGGGCACATTCAAGGAAGTGTGGATCTACTTCTTTCCTTACCATCATCGTAGAGTGACCTGCTCCTCTTCCTAATCGATAATAATATGGGAAATAGTAGAAACTATGCGTCATGGTCAAGAGAGGGGTGAGCGTGGTTCCTGTAGAATCGAACCTAACCGAACCGGAAAGGGTTCGGTTCGGTTCCCAGTTCAAGTGGCCTGAGTTTCGGTTCCCGGTTCCTTTCTAGGAACTGGTGGTTCTCGGTTCCGGTTCCGGTTCACGGAACAAGAACCGGAACCGAATGAACCCCGTCAAATTCAAAAAAAAAAAAAAAACCCTAAAGCTCCCCTTCCATCCTTCCCCACGTGATTTCCCCTCGATTTTCCCTCCTTCCCCTTTCTTTTTTTTTCTCTCTTCCTTTTCTCTTTCTTTTCCTTCTCACGTCACTTCCGCCCCCTACCCCTACTTTTTCTTTTCTTCTCTCTCCCTCTCCTCTTTCCCCCTCTCTCGGCCGAAACCCCCATTCTTCTCTTCTCTTCTCTCTTCTTCTTTCCTCTTGCAAGGGGTGAGCATGGTTCTCGGGTAGATCCGGGGTGGAGAACCGAACCGGACCTCCGTTCTCTGCCTCCGCCTCGCCGGCGCCGACGCCACCGGGATGGCCGCCGCACTCGCCTCACCCTTGCCTCTTGCCCTCGACGCCGGCCACCCCTCACTTGCGTCGCGCTACTCGCCCGCTCGCCGTCGAACGCTACTAGTGGACGCCGGCCGCCCTTGATGGAGGCCGGCCACCGCGTTAGCCTACTCTTGAGGTGCAATGCAAAATCTCCCGATTGTCCCGAAGATTAAGTTGCTTTGTGCTTGTGTTGTTTACATTTTTGTGGATTTCGTTCATCCCCAAGTTTGATTGACAGTTTACTTCTTTCAAGGGACACCAACATGATTATACCATCTTGTTCACAATAATTATGTTGCGTTGAACTTTTAGAACCAGAGATGCTAGGTTCCAGTTCATTCTTGCAAGCCAAACTCGATGGTGAAATTTATATTATTGGTAGTCCAGCGTACCCTTGAATCACTTTGTCTATATGGTCCGAGTTGTTGCCAAAGCCTCAAAAGCAAAGGCACTAGGACCTAAAATATCCCGGCGAAAAGCAGAAAAAGAGCCCACCACAAGCAAGGCAACAAGCTCAAGGTGAATTTGTGAGTGAATTTGTGGAAACAGACATAGGACAGTCTCAGTCCTTTCATATCTTGCACAATCCAAGTGTAGTGTGAATGTCCTCTCCACGGATGTCTTCTGGATGTCCTTATGAATGTGATTGCTATATTCAAATTGCTATATTCATATTATTTTTGTTTATATGTCTCGCATATATATATATATTTTTTTTTTGTTTGTCAGTGAAAATTTTTAAAACCAGGTAAGTTGTAGTTTTTATATGTGGTTCTATAGCTGGCATGAGTTTGCATTGATACCAAGATTAAATAGCTACTTAGGTTCTTTTTCTGTATTCGAGGGGAAAAGAACTTTCATGCTTTTTTGACAATGCGAACTTGCTTATCATGCTTTGGTTTGACTCCTAAATGCCTTTCCTATTTACATCTTTAGGCATATCCAATGATGCATCATAGGGACAATTCCTTGGCATATGTAGTATGCCCAATCTATCAAACTTTAAAAGCTCCGTGCCTTAGGATTTGGTGGATGTACATGTGGACACCTTTGCTCTCTATCTTGAAAAGATTCGATCCATCATAAACAACTTCCATTATTGTTTTTTTGATCACACTAGTCTTACAAGTTCTTAGATATGCTTTTATTTTTCCAATTTTGTAATTTGCATGGCGGTGCGAAATTGATAGCCTTCCCACAAAAAAATGGTCATTCCCACAAGGGCATATGCTTTCACCATTTTAATTGATTTAGATGTTAAATATGGCTGATCTTAAAACCCCTTTGTGCTGTCTATTTATAAGTTATTTGTTGAAAAAATTCACCATTCTGGTTCATGTGTAAGAAAGATGCAGCAGAAAGGCATGTTGTCATTCTATTCATCGCTTCAATTGAATTTTTGTGTTCCTACTACAAGTTTCCATGTGAACTATAAGAATCAACGGAAGCAAATATTGTCATCAAGAGCAATTATTTTGGTTTTTTCCTTGTGACATAGTTTTAAGGTTGTACTTATGTTGTCCACCATTTGCTCTTTTCTTTGGTTAACATTTCACATACATTTCTTTGAATATTATCTTTCTCACCATTGGAATTTTCATTAATTTTTCTTATTTTTCTTTTTCTTTGCTTTTTGCGGGGTGGTGATTTTCACAAAGAGATGGTAAGAATTTTTTCATGGATGTCCCATTTTGTCCGTTTTGTTTGTAATTTCACTCGTCTTCCATGGTTGCTTTTGAGGCCTAAACTTTGGATTTGCTTGTTATGTGGCAATTTATTGAGGTTCTTTTTTTCTTTTTGTCTTTTGGTTTTACGTTATGTGCATCTCGTTGGTCAAGATGGACAATGCTACCACATACTGCGTGAACACGCCAATGGCCATTATATGTGATTATGTGCATATACAGCGACCTGTTTACTTATTACTTATTAGTTAGTTGGATGAGTCTAGTACGTGTCACTAATATTCACATCACACCAATGCGTTCTTTAAAGCTATGTTACCTTTGAATCTCAACAAAATGCTGTTGGGTTTTGAATTAATAGTCTAATGTTCTTTTATGGACATAGAAGCTTTGGTTTGTCTCTTTCCTTCTTCGTTAGTTCAAATTTGAAAATGAAAAAAAAAAAAAAAAGAGAACTGTTGGAATCTGGAACCGACCACGGAACTGTGGCGGGGTAGGTTCCAGTTCTTGGTTTTGACCAGGGTAGGTTCCGGGTTCCAAAATGAGGAACTGTGCAGAGTAGGTTCCGGGTTCCAAGCGGAACTGTAAGGAAGGGGAACAGCTCATCCCTAATGGTCGGCATAGACGATAATACCGTCTTCCACCATCTCGGCAACCTTTTCTCTCATTAGTGAGAGGGGAATGTCTTCATGATCTGGATAATATCTAGCTCTCACCAGTCCACTGTAAGCATTTGCCACGTGCACCTTTGAGTTCTTGATTGAACCGACTTCGGGTTCCAGGATAGCATTCACCGTACCCTCATGCTTCGGTAGTGGATTTTCTGGACATTCGGCGAATAGTTTGAAACGAAAGGCCTTCGTGTCCAAGAGGTTTTGGTCTTGTGCTTGAGGGTGAAGCACTCATTGGTTGAATGCCCCAATTCTCCGCTATGATAGTCACACTTCTTCATCGAGTCGTAGCCACGCATGCTTTCGCGATTAGGGTGCTTCGGTTAAGTAGAAACGAGACCTTTCTTCGGAGAATTACCAATACACGAGATGGAGATCCGGGGAGGGAGTGAACGCCTTACATTATTTGCTTGGGCAAATGATTGACGGCTTGATAGTTTGTTGCGCCTTGCATTCATCGGATGGCAGGGCACGGTTGGCACTTTCTTGGCTGTAGCTACATTCACATCCACAGCCGCTTCTTTCTCCTTCTTGGCGGAGAATCTCTTACTTGATGACTCAGCAAACCATCATTCTCTTATCCCCATCTCGATTTGTTCTCAGACGAGGATCGGTGATTGAAACTCTCGACATACGTGCTCGCCATCCGGTTACGGAACTCGGACGGAGGGTCTTCACGAACAACTTCATCAACTCCTTGTTAGTAGGCTCGGGTGATTTGAGCCACCGAGTTTCTCCATCTCACGGCGTATTCTTTAAATGACTCGCTCCTCTTCTTTTCCATCTGCTCAAGATCCTCTCGGGAAGGTGCAATATCCATGTTGAACTTATCTTGCTTTAGGAAGGCGTCGGCTACTTCATTCAGTGTCAAGAAGATTTATATTATTCATTACGTACCGGTTGAGGTGGGCCCAGTCAAGCTTGCATGAAACGATTGGATCATGAGAGGCTCGTTCTTGACATATTGGGCCATGCTTACGTGGTACATCTGCAAATGAGCTTTGGGGCGGGAGAGTACCGTCAAATTTCTCAAACTCCGGCATCTTAAACTTCTTCGACATTTTGACCTTCTCATAAGCGCGACAAGTCAAACGGGAGCGGAGTCGTGACTCTTGCAATTGTTTCAATTTCTCTTCAAGTTTGGTGAAGCGTTCATCTTGCTATACTTTATGGGCATTATTAGCGGGCTTAGTCTTTTCGTCGGTAGCGAACGGTGGGTCATCCTCAATAGGGCATGTCATCATCACGCTTTGGGCGCTGTTCGTGCGCTTTGGTGCTACTATCTCAGCGAGGCGGGTGCAAGAGCCTA